>CM074440.1:25502683-26702683 GCA_037101425.1 Elopichthys bambusa | reverse complement strand
AGGCCTAGCCCTATGCAAAGGCTGCTGCAGCCATTCCAGCCAGGGGCATCTCATTCTCCTTCTGGACCTCATTCAACACCCACTCAACAAACACCAACCATGCCAACTGTGAAGGCAAAGTCTTGTGAGTTTTGTGGAAAGTCTTTTAAGTTCCAGAGCAACTTAATCGTCCACAGGCGCAGTCATACCGGAGAGAAACCTTACAAGTGCCACCTCTGCAACCATGCCTGCACTCAGGCCAGCAAGTTGAAACGCCACATGAAGACTCATCGGCACAAATCCTCCTCCACTACCTCCAAATCTGATGATGGCCTTTCAACTGCCAGTTCACCTGAGCCAGGCACAAGTGATCTGCTAAGCAGTGCCACCAATGCTCTCAAATCTGTGGTGGCAAAGTTTAAAAGTGAGAACAACGGCATAATCCCAGAAAATGGACAAGAGGAAGATGACGAAGATGAAGAGGAAGAGGAGGAGGAGGAGGAGGAGGAAGAAGAAGAAGGGGAGGAAGAAGAGGAGGAGGAAGAGGAGGAGGAAGAGGAGAATGAGAGTGAGGTTGGCGAGAGGAATGATATAAAATTTAGCTTGAGCCTCGAAGGTGCACGTCACCATGAGAACAACAGACAGAGACACAACAAAAGTGTGGAGGGAATTCAGGACTATCGAGATGCCCTAAAACTTTACAAACGAGGGGACCACAGATCAGCTAGTGAGACAGGTTGTGACGATTCCCCAAAAGAGTCTGATCAAGTCAACGAGGGTTATGGACCCATCGTAAATGGAACAGCCTCCTACCCAAACGATGACCTCTCGAGAAAACTTCTTGCCAGAAGTCCAGGATCTGACAGCCCTCTCTCCAAACGCATCAAGGTGGAAAAAGACCTTGATCTTCCAACTCCTACAATCCCCAACTCAGAAAATGTGTACTCTCAGTGGCTGGCCGGATATGCTGCATCACGCCAGCTCAAGGATCCTCTCCTCAACTTTGGGGACTCAAGACAATCACCTTTCGCCACCTCTTCGGAGCACTCCTCAGAGAATGGAAGTCTCAGGTTCTCCACTCCCCCTGGGGAGTTGGATGGAGGGACGGCCTCTGGGCGCAGTGGCACTGGAAGTAGGGCCAGTACACCCCACCTTCAGACTGGTCGACCCAGCTCCAAGGATGGTCGGCGTAGTGACACGTGTGAGTTTTGTGGCAAGGTCTTCAAAAACTGCAGCAACTTGACAGTGCATCGCCGCAGCCACACTGGCGAGAGGCCGTACAAGTGTGAGCTTTGTAGCTACGCCTGTGCTCAGAGCAGCAAGCTAACACGGCACATGAAGACGCATGGACAGACAGGCAAGGACGTTTACAAATGTGAGATATGCCACATGCCTTTTAGCGTCTACAGCACTCTGGAGAAGCACATGAAAAAATGGCACAACGATCAGCCCTTAAGCATTGAAATTAAAACAGAGTAAATTTTATGATGTCTTTCGCAGTCCTAGAAAAATATTTAAAGCACAGCGTCAGTTAATTATGCTGGCTGAGAATTTGTTAAAATGACGCAAGACTCTGAGCCTCTCTAATGTGCAATAACTTAATGTTTTGTACTTCTTTTCTTACTGGTTGGCATGTTTCGTGTGTTAGCTTGATTGATAAGGATTAGCTGTGTTGCTGTTGTTACTGTCTTTTATCAAACAGGACATTTCATGCTGCAAACAATTAATTTTTACATATCATACCTAGCTGTATTTTTTGCCTGTAATCTTCTTTTGACTACCTACATTCACACTGGGGTTTACACTGTTCATTAGGGGTATAGACAAACTGTAGGGTTACCAACGAAAGTTTGAACGGTAACATTTTACTAAAATACTAAAAAAGTTAGAATTTTTATTGTTGCTTGTGAAAAAAGAGTGCCTTGGGTGTTTTACGCATCTGTGGTTTCTGCCATTTGCCATAAGCCTGGGGATATTGTTCAATGCAAAATTAGGTCTTGCATCAAGTACCTATTGTGAATTTGCTAAATGCAGGAATCCAGCATATGTTCTTGTGTATATCATTTACTAGTATAACATGTTGTGTTCCTTTAAGTATGATTATTTTGTTGGCATCTTTATGCCTTTTGGCTTGGTGAGATGTTATCTTGTGTTTTGGTATCAAACGGACAGGTATAATAGTAAGTTTTCTTTTAACTTAGGGTCTAAATGTTTCTTTGGGTTTTCTATGAAGGTTTTTTAGAAAGTAACCCTGAAAATGTGTTTTACTCAGTAGATAGCCAGTTTATTGGACTATACTGATACATTTCTATTTGGTGCATGGAACAAAAAGTTATTATGTAAATATGTCCATTTTTATAAAATTAATTTCTTGACAGGGTCATCCATGAAAACTTAACGTACAGTCCCTGAATAAGCTGTTAAAGAGTTGGCGGGATTGAAAATCCTTTGAATTTTGAATTAAGCTCAGATTGGCTAGAAATAGAAGTAGTTTACCAAGACCAGCTATGATGGAGCAATGCAGGAACGTATTTCAGGACATTTACACATTATTGGATGAAAGTCTGAATACTTTAGTTAACTTGCTTGCTAGTACTTCCACAATGTTTTCATTTATCCAACACTCTTCAGTTTCTAAAGCTATGTACTGTATATACCCCTGTTTATTAGTAAAGCACTTAGCCACGTTCTCATATTTTGTGCCCGTCGAGTTGACATTCAGACTTTTTATTCTCTACATTATCCCATAGTGAATTTTATGAATAGCACTTGCCACTCAGCCTAAAACTCTGTATCTGTCCTGCTAATCTACGGGCAGGTGGTTGAGTATAAAACAAAACTGCTCTCCAATGGCACAAAAAACCTGCACTGTTCAATTTTTTTCCTGTTTACAAAAGGCACTCAAGAGATATTTCCTCTCACATGAACAACTTAATGAGGTGTCAACATATTATGTGAAATAGAGTTAGATTAGAAATCTTGGTCAGCGAAAAAGGACTTAAAAGAAGCTTAAAAAGGAAACAATTAAAAAGAAGACTGTTCATTTAGAAGCTAGACTTTAAACTGGAACAGTGTAAGTATGTTTATCTCAGTGAATATACTCCAAACCCGCTGCTTCAACAGCCATTTTTTTTCCATATGTTTAAAAATGAATTAATGATTAAATGTTTTGGGGATTTCTTTTTATAATACTTTGGTGTTTTTAACAGGAAATTAATTTAAAGTGTTCCATTTTTTTGCCGCTCATCTTCATTTCTTGGTGGGTTACAATGTACTATGTAAATACTAAATGTTATGTGAATTTCTTTTACTTTTTTTTTTTTTTTTTTTCTCGCTTTGGCATACACAGTTCTTCAGGATGCATTATAATGAGATTGTAGGAGTATGTTTGACATTTTATAGGGCTGACTTATGGTCTGTCAGAAGCTATTGTGACACTTCAGTTTGCCATGTCAATGTGTAGAGAGGATCTGGATTTAATTGTTCATCAAGAGTAGTCAAGATAGTATTTATATAGAGACTAGAATTCCAGACTGTTCCTTGTTCACTTTAAAGGTACAAAAATACCTGTAGTTGAGCTCAGCATGCTGCCACCATTTTTCTTTTCTCCTTAACTTGGCAGGATAATATAGTGTGAATTGTTTTAATGTATGGATCTTGAAAATGAGTTTCTAAGAAAAAAAGCTATGTGGGGGTTACACAGATAAAAGGCTATACAATGGTCTGTTGACGCAATCCTCTTTGAAATAACACACTGATGAGGAACAGGTGCTTTTATGATCTCTGGCCTTTGGATATGCAGTAAAGTTTCATTGTTAGTGGGTTTTCCTCTTTATTTTGAACTGTCCCTGTCTCCCTACAACCTGAAACATTCCAGTCATCTTTGAAAGAATGGATGTCTTATGCAATGAATCAAGAGTCAATAAATACATTAAAAATGCATTTTGAAATACAACTGTACAGTTGTCTTGGTTTGTTTTATTAATGTCCAGACCCACCTAGAATCTACGGCCACAGAAGTTGGATTGTCTGTCATTTGTAATGCTCCACACTTTCCCCTTGCATGTTTATTTATTAAATATTTCACCTAATTTGATTATCCTTTTTGCTACTAATATAAGTATGTAGTTCCCTCAGCTCCACATTTGACCAAATTTAAATCCTTTTTGCAAAATGTTCCCCAAAAATCAGTGCAGAAAATTTCCTTTTAACTGTGGTTTCACTACATTCAGCTACATAAATGTCTAATTTGATTCATTTTCTTTTTTTATTTGACCGTCAGTGTTATTTTAGTATTATTTATATATGATTATAGTATTTATTAATATTTGGATATTTTGATAATCAGCTTTTATTTTTTATATTTTTAGTTTAGGTTTTAGTAATTTTGTTATGTGTTTTGTCATATGTATTTTGGAACTTCAACTTCAGAACTTAAGCCAACATTTCTAATAGTTTTTTTCTTTAAAAAAAAAAAAATTGTTATTGTTCTAATATTTTATTCCAGCTTTATTTCAATTGCTGAAAACTATTTTAATAGTTTTAGTTAACAATAACAACACTGTCAACCATTAAGACATTCATAAATCTTTTTGCACATAACACTGATCTAGATAAACTTTTAAAAGTGTGAATACACACATAAAAGGAACAATTCTTCAAGTTACTTCCAGTTACTATACAAAGTGCTTTTTGTATTTAATTGAGAAACGCTAGTGCCTTTATTCTACGCCACTGCCCACATGTGTGTGGATGTGTACACACGAGTATTAACACCAGGTGTGTTTGCTTTGGAAAACCCAGACGAAAAGACGGAAGTTGGCTGCTTTATCTTTTGTCTCGGGCTTTGTGTGGTCATTTGGGTGTCTGTTTTATAACTTTAACAGCATCTTTTTTTCTTTCATTTTTTGCACTCTTTGCTTTTCCTTTGTGGACTGACAACAACGTGACAAAGTAATCTCTCTCTCTCTCTCTCTCTCTCTCTCTCTCTCTGTCTCTTTATCTATCTCTCTGCCCTTGCTTCAGCTCTTTATGTTTACTGACCTAGAGGTGATTAAAGTCCAGCCTTAGGAAAGGATCCAGCTTTTTAAACTGTTGACAGTTGAGATAAAAGCCCTTAAGACTTGGGGATGGGCACTATGGGTTGTGGCATGTTTGTGTGTATGTGTTTTACGGGGCTTAAGAGCCGAGTCTGCTTTCTGCCCCCCTCTCCCAAGTTCAATGTCAAAGGGTGAACAATGGCAGGTCACAGGGATCCTGGACCCAAACAGAGCGTGCATAGCCTGCATACTTTTCCCATAGCAGGTCCTGACCTCTGCTCTCTGCCTCTCTCCCTCCCTAAAGAATATATTTTCAGGCTCTCAGGGAAGATCTGTCAATTTCCCTCAAAAAAGAATTGCTTTTGTCATTTGAGACACCTTTCTGATAAAGAAACCTGGAAAACCAAGTCTTTATATATATTTTTTATTTTTATTTGAACAAATAATTGATACATATTTTACCACAGACTCATTGGAAAATATACCTTTATACAATTCACTGCAGTTTAGAGCTGAAACAAACACTAGAGTGGCAGTAAAACAACAACTTGTATTCCTTTTCACACAAATTATGATTACAGGAACAGATTATTGATTAATAACGACTAATTTTCACACAATTCCTTGCACAATACTATGCTATGACCTCAAAACATTTTTACCATAGTGCATGATTTGTAAACTAATACATTTTAAAGTTTGCATCAAATAACCAGCCTAATATGTATGTTTTTTTTGGCATAGTAAACTTGCTCAGTAGCTCACCTGGTACAGCATTGCACTTTTGATGCAGAGCATTCAGGTACTGCATTCAGAGTCCTGAACACTCAATAAAATGGCTGAAAGACTTTTAGAAGCAAGCTAAAATTGCATGTTTGCTTCAGCAAATGTGTTTTTTATCTTAGGTTTGCTTTTGTTAACACTGTCAGGTTTAGAGTAGGTGGCACGTTATTTTCAAACGTGATAGCGCATTTACCTTTTAGCACCACTCAACGAACTATTAATTTCTGAACTGCCATGATGCATACAACAACCAGCCAGATTCAGGTTCATCTGTTTCGGGGGAAGTTGAACGTGATTTTAAGTGAGCCTTGGCTGTATTTTGCACTTTCTTCACATTTTAGTATGTTTATTCTTATTAGAGTATTGCATTGTTAGCTTAGCAACATGCTAACAGAAAATGCTATCGAAATCAATTGTGAGGCAAGTCAATCTGCAGCTTCGTGTGACTATAGCACTATTTGTATGACATTACTGGTTTTTACTGGACATTTCTGTAAGGTTGCCACCTTAGAAGGCAGCATACTATATAGGAAGTATTGAGTAGTGTGACAAGGTTTTGGAACGGAGCCAGTGTGTCTTGAATGTGCTGGTCTCTGTTCTGTCTTGCCTCAGTGTTTATACTATACAGGGCTTTGCATCGATGACAGGGGAGCCCCTGTCTCAGGGCTCTATGAGGTTAATCCTGTGTGTGTGTGTGTGTGTGTGTGTATATACAGTATGTGTTATTCTCTAGCAGTAAGGTTGGACTTGTGGACTGATTGCAGCTGCTCACCCTTTTGATTTGAGTCTCGTCCCCCTAAGATCCAATGAACACAGAAATTATCACTTGGCTGAGGTACTTATGTTTACCCAGACAGAAGTTGAGGACCACTGGATTAGAATCAGGTCTGTGTTTTGTCTAGGATGGAAAAATGCAGTAAAAGGGGCGCTCCCTCTTTTTCACAAACAAGAACACACACACACATGTCCGCACACGTGTGCTTTGGCGGAGTCTTGGGGGACGTGACCTCTCTCCAATGCCTCCGATCCTGGCCCCTTCTCCTTGGGTGAAGGCAGAGAAAGGTCAAAGGTGATTTTTTGGGGGGCTCAAGATTAAGTTTCACATGACTGAGCACCTTTGTTGAGGCCGTCCAGCAGAAAGGAAACGTCCAGGAGGCCTTCATGTCTGTCTGAGAAGGGCCCCAAAAGCACCCTTCCCCCTTTGGCCTCTTCTCTTCTCTTCTCTTCTCTTCTCTTCTCTTC
Source organism: Elopichthys bambusa (assembly GCA_037101425.1). Taxonomy (NCBI): domain Eukaryota; kingdom Metazoa; phylum Chordata; class Actinopteri; order Cypriniformes; family Xenocyprididae; genus Elopichthys; species Elopichthys bambusa. The sequence goes on along the minus strand of CM074440.1, from coordinate 26,695,640 downwards.
TCTTCTCTTCTCTTCTCTTCTCTTCTCTTCTCTTCTCTTCTCTTCTCTTCTCTTCTCTTCTCTTCTCTTCCATGTATTTGAGATATATATACACATGTATTCCCTGAGAATCAAACCCATGACCTTGGTGTTGCTAGATGAACATGCAGCTACAAGAACATTTTTCATCAGTTGCAATTCTGATGTTCCATGCAAACTCCAAACAACTGCACAACAGAGCTAGCACCACTGGTGATGTGAAGCATTGCATGCTCTGCCAGATAACAACAGCTCTCCTGCAAATCCAGTAGCAGCAGTTCCTGATATCTGTTTGTGTGAGAAAAGGAGGGTCATTTATCGCTGACCTCTGGCCTGGGTGTCTGTGTACAGTTCTGGTGAGACAGTAGGGCGCCAGCTCTACAACCCTATCAATAACAGAGCCAAAGTTCATCCCTCTTTTTCTTATCTGTTTCGTTTTTTGAACTCCACCTGAGACCAGACCGGGCGATGTTTAGGCTGACCCTCTTACGACCCCCTCACACCAAAACCACAAGCTTTGTCACGAACGGCTGAGAGTCGATGCTGGCATTCATGCATAATTCATCACAGCACCAATAATCCCAGACTGCACCAGGAGGGATGGGTGCAGTTTGATTGGATAGACAAAAAAGGATGGGGGGCAGAAGGAGGATTAGACAGTGAAAATATGCCTTTGATAGCTTTCACAGTCTGAGAGGTCTTTGGTTTACGGTTATTCATATTGTGTCTAATCTAATCTGGAACAATCCTGGTCAGGGAGGGGAAAGTACTGACAGAGAGCATGAAACTGTCTTAGCTTCTTTAAAGAGACAACGGAGGTGTTTGGAGGGGGGTGAACGAAGGGTTCACAAATTCAGAAACTACAGACAAGTGGTTATCAAGTGAACACGACCCAAAAAACCTGCATATCCCAACGCAAGCACATCAACAAACGCACTTCAGATGATTAATTGGTCTGAGGCTTTCCCCTCTGTCTGTGGTGTTTGTACTGTTCCATCTTTGTGGCAACTTGTGTTTGTGATGGAGACACTTTTAATAGCATGCATGACAATGGACATGAAACAAAGAAAAGAAAAAACATACTAACTAAACTACACTGCACTAACTGCGAAAGGAAGTGGACAGACACCAGTGATCTGTAAACTAGTGCACTCTTTAGCGGTGCATGCTATGGAAACCCTCACTATTAATATTGCTCATACTTAGGGTTAAGGCCTGGTTATACTTCACTTTCCGCACCCGGATGCGTCTCGCGCACAGTCGTGTCCGTGCATCTTTCAAAGTATACTCAACCACGGATGCGCTGGGATGACCGAGTTCGACACATGCGCAGATCCCTGGGCAGGATCGGAGAAGAAAAATAGTGCAAGAGAACAAGAATCAAAAAACGATGGAGAAGGATATGCTTCTAAGTTTACTTGTCTTGTTTTTGTATCGCTCTTTCCACACTCTTCTTCGACAACTGCACACTGTGCTCAGTACTGTGCGTATTGCCACCTAGTGGACTCTTCTGTCATGCTTGCGCATGCGCTGTTGCACGTGCACTGCCCGTGCGGTCTCGAAATTTGGGCTGCACATGGATGGGGTGTACATGGCCTAAGTATACTTTGGGCTTAAGAGATCTGAACAGAACCCTGATGCTAACTACTGAACTTTGCTTCATACTTCAGATCCGATGGTTTGTTAGGTAAATTAAGGTAAAGATGATATGACTGGATGATAAAACAGATGATAAAAACAAGCAGAAAAATCCCATAGACTTACATTGGAGGAAGGACCCAAGACATACACTACTTTTTAAAAGTTTGAAGTTTTTTAAATGTTTTTGAAAGTCTCATGTTCACCAAGGCTGCATTTACTTGATAGTGTCACGTGATCCTTCAGAAATCATTCTAATATGCTGATTTGCTGCTCAAGAAATATTCGGTAACTCTTTATTTTACAGTGTCCTTGTTACATATGTTACATGTACTTAAATGTTACATGTAGTAATAACAGTAAAATATGCATAATTATATGAAAAATATGTATAATTACATACAGCTAAACCTAAACCAAACCCTATTTCTAACCTTATAGTAAGTACATGTTGTTAATTAATCAGTACTTAAATGTATAATTACACTGTACACCTTACAATAAAGGGTTATGCTTTATTTTTAGGTGTGTTTGTTACACTGTAATTATATATTTAAGTACTGAGTAATATTAAGTAACCACATGTACTTAGGATTAGGGTTTGGTTTGGGGTTAGTTGCATGTAATTATGGGCTGTTTATTTATTTTATAAGTATTATGAAGAATAAATGAATAAAAAGTGTCTTATGATAAAATTATGGCATTTGTTTTATCTAAAAAATGTATAATTGTAAAAATAGAAAGACAGTCTTTCAGAAGTTTAGTAGTATGATATGGTTACCCTTCAAGGCAGCCAGCTGGGCGACCCTGGCGCCCCCCGCCTAGACACCCCCTTTCCTTCTGTCTACGGTAAAATCAGAGGGTCAATAGGTTTAAAGCATATAGGGCTGCCCTTTCTGTCTAGCAGCGATCTCACATTAAGAAAACGGTACTTAAAAATGAATAAATAAATAAATAAAATCTAACTTTACTGAGATAACATACACCTACACTTTTTTGAAGTTATGAATGTGAAGCTAAATACTTCACCTGTTGTCACACAAGTAAATGTTTACATGCTCATTTTTTATGATGTTATTTAATCTATGCATAATGAATGCACATTTTTGTGTTGAGCTGAATGTGGTCATCTGATGAACTTGTACGTTTGAGAAGAGTGGGTGCATAAGAGTGACCTTTAAAAAAGAATTTATTAAAATTCCGCTTTTCCCAAACATGCACTGACCTTTCCGAACAGACGAGGCCAGAGGGGAAGGGTGAGAGTATGTGAGCATGTGTGTGTGTGTGTGTGTTTGTAAAAGCTTGGGGATCGTGAACTATGAACCAGCCCTTTTCCCGTTCCCCTGCTGTGGCCCAGGTTTTGCCCACTCCTTCCTACACACACACACACACCTTGCTTTCTAAATGATATAGACTTCTAACTTCTATTGTTTTTATATAAATAATACCTCTTATAATTATACTATAATATAATACTTTTTTTTAAAGAAATGAAAACCTTTATTCACTAAATAATTACTTATATGCCATAAATTGATCAAAAAGTGACAGTGAAGACATTTATAATGTTACAAATATGATTTCTATTTCAAATAAATGTCATTCTTTTGAACTTTATTTTAATCAAAGAATCCTGAAAAAAAATTTGAATGGTTTCCACAAAAAAATGTAATTAGCACAACTGTTTCACAATGGATAATAATAAGAAATGTTTCTTAAGCATCAAATCAGCATATTAGAATTATTTCTGAAGGATCATGTGACACTGAAGACTGGAGTAATGATGCTGAAAATTCAGCTTTGCATCACAGGAATAAATTACATTTTAAAATATATAAAAATAGAAAATAGTTGTTTTAAATTATAATAATATTTCAAAATATTATTGTTTTTAACAGTATTTTTATGTAATAAATGCAGCCATGAAGAGAATAAAAGCCTAACATTTAAAAACATTAAATAATAATAATCTTACCAACTTCAAATATTTTGAATGGTAGTGTATATAAAATTTTAAGTGATATAAAATAAATAATTATAATTCTGGAGAGTAACTCTAATATACTTAATGAATCATTTGGACCTTTGAAGATGTCCCAAAAAGAGGGTTTTGTCACATTAAAACTTTATGCTAATTTATTACACAGAACACTGATGATAACCTTACCATGAAAAAATGTAATCCCCTATTGACCCACTGATAAACCAGCGTATCACCCCCAACACAATCCCTTTTTGCAAACAGCACAATACTGAGAGGTGCAGTGCCCAACAGGAAAGAAACAAACCCCAATCGATCTGGAATTCCTTTTCACTCGGATTGTCTGAGCGCATCAAGGACCCCCATCCCCCCAACACACATGCATTTACCTAGCCATTTAAGATTTCTGATATTGTGTGTCAAGCCATTGATCAATAGCTGTCGTACCCAGACCATGTCTTGGTAGGTCTTCCGTGCCCCTCACCCCCAGCTTCCATAGACACCCGGATTATAATGAGGGATCCTGCTTTCACAGACAATCCTGGGGAGGGGGGGTGTCAGACAGAGCCAAGGACCCAGACGGGGGGCCCCATGCCGGGTCACGCCACAAGGCCAAGGTCTTTGTCCCCACCCCCTCGCTCCATTTTGCCGTCGCTTTCTCTCTCCCGGCTATTCTGACCCACAAGGACCGTCTGTGAAGGGAGGGGGGGGGTTTTGCACTGGCTGGAGCGGCCGCATTCAATAATTGTGGTTGTCATTGATTTTTTTGTGTAGAATGTGTTAAGTTTGTGTGCATCAACAGTCCTTTCATTGCTATGAATCAATTAGCAGCATGTAAAAATGCCATGTACAAAAATTTACCTGCAGAAATTTTTAAAAATTGGAAAAAAATGCATGAAACACCATTTTATTTGCATGAACATGGCACTTCAAGACATGTTGCACTAGGTTTGACATCAATATAGCACTATTCAGTTGAACAATGTTTGAGTTACAATTATTAACATATGATGCCCTGTGATTTCATCTACTAGTTTGGCTTATATAATTACAATTAACTGAAATATTAAATATTACTTAAAATCTCTCCCGTATCTCTCAAATTCATGTTTCTGCATATTGAAAACTGGTAAATTTCATTACTTGAAATATAATAAACATTAACTGAAATACAACAAAATATTATTTCAGCTAGTTGCCAAGGCATCATTTTAAAAAAAAATTTAAAGTTCCTAAAATAAATAAAATGAAAACTTAATTTTAAAAAACTATACAGGCATATAAAAAAGTAATAAAAATGACAAAAATACAATTACTAAAACTTTAAAATGAAAATCAAAACAGAAAATATGAAAATAAAATCTAATTCAAAATATTCACAAAAACTATAATAGTATATCAATGATACTAAAATAACAATCCTCTTTTGAATATGGTTCTTGCTTTTATTGTATGGAAAAGAACAGCTCGTTAAAATTCCAAAATGAAAAATATATAGTATAGTATAAAAATAATAATAACATATGAAGCATAATTATTTTATAATAATTTCCCATAAATGAAAGAAAATATTTTCTTTAAAATATAATTTTTCTAACAATAACAGGGTTGTAAAAAATATTATTTGTTTGGTTTGTATTGGTTTGGTATGACAACTGTTCCTTTAAACAGATTAAAACAACATTTAAGAAAAATAACAGGAATCTTTTTTTTTTTTCTTCTTCTTCTTCTCCACTTGGTTGATTCTTCCTGCTTCCTAACTTCCCCTCTTGTCCTCAGAAGACATTGTGGTCAGCTCAGAGCAAAAGATAAGAATAAGAGAGACAGGGTTTACCACCACTGATAAAATATAATTGGCGAGTAATAAAATGATAAACAGAAAGAAAAAGGCTGCACAGACAGAGAAACCATCTGAGAACTCCTGGAAATGATTGATACTGCTGTTGACACCTTTGTCCACTGACAGCCGCAATCAGCAGCTGTGTGTATGTGTGAGTGTGTGTGTGCTGTGAGGCAATCTACCTTTTATGACTATTTTACAACATCAGACTCTTCTGGGAAATGAGAAATATTAGATGTTTTTTACAGTATATTTTGAGAAGTTGATAGGTCTTTCTGAAGAAACTGTTCTTTGGCCAACACACATGGACAAACAAACTCACACACACACACACACAGTCCTCTGGGACTTCAGTATAGCATTTTTCTGCATGTAAAGTTGCTGTAGGGAGACGCTGGGGTCAGATGTCCACATTTCTGGAAGGAGAAAAAAAATGCATCTTTGCAGATCTCTCTCTAAAGCACGCACACGCGCGCACACACACACCTGTCTTTATTAGCCCATGGCTTTGTCATATCCTCATATGTATGCTACAAAAACATAAATCATGTACTGCTTTATGCTCATATTACACAATGCATATGTCATGAACCCTGTTTAGTTTCCGCTAGTTTGCAGTTGAACGGTTCAAATTGGTCCAAATGGACTAGTTGCAAAACACTTTTGGTCACATCCAAATCAAAACGAATAAAATGAAATTGCTATAGCTGTAGAGATGGTTTTAACTGCTCAGTAAAGCTAAATCAACCACCTGTGGTGTTTACAAAGGATTTGTTGATTAATGGTTCAAAAGGTGACTAATAATTAATAGACAAACAACAGCTAATATAACAATAGTAATAAAATACAGAATGTTTTAGTTTATTACTATAGTTATTATTTTTTCAACCAATGATAGATAGATAGATAGATAGATAGATAGATAGATAGACAGACATCAGAGGCATCGACACAGAAACAATGCTACAATGTTTTCAGGATCATGCTATGACAGTCTTCTGTAATCCACACTGACCCCCACAGCAAAGCATGCTGGATCCCAGCCAACAAGACCAGACAAGCACTTCTGGAAAGCATTCCAACTCAAAAGCCACTTTTTGGCTGGCATATTGCGGCTGAACTTCTAAAGTGGTCTGGATCTGCTTAGGTAAATAATGTGGCTCTTATTTTATGTGTGTGTGGCTTTGTATGTTCTTGTAATTATGTGTCATTTTTCTCTCTCTCTTCTCTCTCTCTCTCTCTTTATCTCTTCCTGTGCATGTGTATCATATTTACAGATGTGATATGGCACTTTCCATAGGTTTCAAATGATGTTACTTTAAGCATTAGATGCACAAATCTTATGTTCTTTGGAATGGAGCAATTATATATGTTAGATAAACTGTTAGAACTATCATACTGTCCTTCATTAAATGTGTGAATGTCATTTCAAACATCAGAGGTCTTGACTTCCTCATCTGTATCAATCAAACAAACATTATAATGACAAAATCAACAGTGACAAAACTGACTTCAAAGTCATAAATGAACTTACCAAACAAGAGAAAGGCAACTTAACAGTGTGCACTTAAACACAATCAACACCAGACAATGAATGAAAGAAACTGGGGGTGTTATATACACTGAAACTAATGAACAAATAAGAAACAGGTATGAGTAATAAACAATGAGTAACTATGACAATAAGGAATATATAACAGATCAGGACAGTTAAAAATATATGGTAAAGTTTAGAATAAATATTTTTTCTTAAAATAATGGAAAATTGAAAATATATGTATATATTTTTTTTTTTTTAAAAGTTAAGTATTTTTTATTGGAATAGAAAAGAAAGAAATTACAAAAATTAGGCTTGTTGAAGTGAAAAGCTAAATGCTCTTGGTTTAGCTGTGAGACGAGATTAAATGGATAATATGTGTATTTTTTATTAAATGTTTTATGCTTATTTAAAGCTGCAGTCCGTAAGTTTTGCCTCTTTGTCGCCATCTCTGCTTGAAACCTGCAATTGCAGTTGTTTGCGGAATTATCATCTTTATGTGGGTTGTGCCTTGGTACGACTCCTCAGCGCAGATGAATCTAATGTTTGCTCTAATGTTTCATTCTTTACGCAAACATACGTGACGCAATGACGCAAAGACAAATGGCGACATGCTCGAATTTCCCACGAAAACCCATCAGTACCACCCGAATTATAAAACAAGCTTACCGTTGTGAATTGGGCAAAAGGTAAGGGGATAGTTTTGAACACTGGCTGGTTATGTCCTTGCTCAAAAATTGATTTTGGATCATTTTTAACCAATAAAAGTTATGGACAGCATCTTTGTTTAATCTTTATTTGTATAGAAAAGAAAGAAATTACACAAATTTTTAAATATGTCCCAAAAGTTGGTAGCAAAATTTTGAATAAATGTAAAACAAAATATAATATTCAGTTTGACCTCCTGAGGTGGACAAACAACATCCGAGCACATCTTTTCACTAAACATTTGTTAAAAAAGAAATATTTTCTAAAAATTGCCTTTTGTTGTACCATTTGTGGAAAATGTCATGATGTTCAACACTAGCTACCTGCCATTTCTGAGTCCATTTTAGACTTTTTTGAAAGTAAACTATGAAGCTTATTATGCAGTAAAGCTCTCTTCAGATATTCCCTGACCCCAATTCTGCAAACATTTAATAGTCTACAGCTGTCCTCTACTCAGAATGGCTGTTTTAGATGAAAAGTCTGGCTATACAAGATTAGATTATTTGAAGCTCCTCCATTCTGAGTTGGTTGCTGAAGTGAAAAGCTGAACACTGTTGGCTTAGCTGTGAGATGAGATTAAATGGATCATTGACGGTGGTGTAGACGGTGAAGTGAGGATGAGCCCATCAGGCTAAACAAACACATCAGGGAGACAGGGCACTCAGATTCGCACTATAGACACTATAGTCTGCTTACTTTAGGGTGGGATTTTACAGTTAAGAATGGAAGTGAAGTACTTCAAGCCAATAGCTACTACAGGCCTGTTGTTTGACAGTCCCAATTACAAAGAAGAAACTCTTCCTTGATCTTCTGAAATGAAACAGTTCAGTGTACTAAACAAATTCAAACTTTCAGAGCTCAAAACATCCCAGACAATGTATTAACACAAAGCAGCTCATTCCTACAATGTATTTGTCATGTCAGAGTGATCATATTTACAAAATGAGGGCACATGAACAACACTACAATGATTTAATTATCAGTAGGAAACTCTAAACATTTTTTTTTTTTAGTTAATCTTCTTTCTCTTTTTTTTCTTCAGGCTTGTGTGATAAAAATATTTTCCTCAAAAAAAAAGAAAAAAAAAAAAAAGAAATTCCTTTCATTATCTATGACAATGATGCTAAAGTACATGTAGCCCCTCCAGTTTGCACCGCCCGCTCCAAGCGGGACGCGAACCCTAGACTGTCCGCGTGGGAGGTGGGCGCTTTAACAAGGAGACTAAAGACCGCAATCTCTAACATCAGTCGCTAGAGCAACTCTTGAGATCAGGGGAGTGAGGTTTACATGCACAGCTCTTACCGGCCTATGTCCGTTACACTTACCCCCCTAAACCTCACTCCTATCTGGGTCACGGCACCAATGTAGCCCCTCCAGTTCGAACCGTCCGCTCTAATCGGGACTCTCTAATCTAGAACCGTCCGCTCTAATCTAGCACAAAAAGCATATATATATAAGATTCATAATTTTGCCTCTGTATCCCACCAGCATGGAATTAAAATGAAACAATCAAGATGAAATTGAAGTGCAGACTTGAAGCTTTAAGGGTTTGAACAAAAATGCCATGTGAAACATCTAGGAACTGCAACCATTTTTATATGCAGTCCCCTATTTTCAGGGGCTCAAATGTAATTGGACAAATGAATATAATCATAAATAAAATGTAAATGTTTAATATTTTGTTGATAATCCTTTGCAGGCAATGACTGTCTAAAGTCTGGAACCCATGGACATTACCAAAAATGTGGGCCTTTCTGCCTTTAGTTTTAACTTCAGCAAGTGAAATGCATGCTCCATTGGGTTAATATCAGGTGATAGATTTTGCCATTGAAGAATATTCCACTTATTCTCCTTCAAAAACTCCTGAGTTGCTTTTGAAGTATGTTTTGGGTCATTGTCTATCTATACTGTGAAGTGCCATCCAATCAACCTTGCTGCATTTGGCTGAATCTGGGCAGACAGTACCCTATACACTTTAGAATTCATCTGGCTGCTTCTGTTTTCTGGAAACCATGCATGCCCATGCCATCACACTGCCTCCACTCTGTTTTAATAATGATGTTGTATGCTTTGGCTCATGAGCTGTTCCAAGCATTCTCCATACTTTTCTCTTTCCATCATTCTGGTACAGGTTGATCTTAGATTCCTCTGTCCAAAGAATACTTTTCTAGAAGTGGTCTGGCTTTTTTTTAGATGTTTTTTGGCAAAGACTAATTTGGCCTTTCTATTCTTGCAGTGTTTAGGTAGGTGGCAAATGTCGAATTGATGTCCACATGAATGGCTGAACCCAGAGCTTCCCAGCAAAACATTGCCCAGAGCATCAAACTCCCTCCAACGATGTTTCGTCATCCAACACTGCCTCCTGGTGCTATCACTTCCCCAGGTAAATGGTGCACACGTACATGGCCATGATGTAAAAGAAAATGGGACTCATCAGTCCAGGCAACCTTCTTCCATTGCTCCTGAGGCTCACGTACCCATTGTAGGCACATTCAACGGTGGACAGGGGTCCTCATAGGCACTCTGATTGGTCTGCAGCAACCCCGTACACCTCACTGTGTGTTGTGACACATTCCTCCCATAACATCATTAAAATTTTCTGTGACTTGTGCCACAGTTGACCTTCTGTTGGCTTGGACCAGATAGCCTTCGTTGCCCTCATGCATCGATGAGCCTTGGGCGGCCAACACCCTGTCGCTGGTATCTGGTTTTTCCCTTCTTGGACCTTTTTGGTTAATTCTCTCCACTGCTGGCCGGGAGCAACCCACAAGCCTTGCCATTTTAGAGATACTCTGACCCAGTTGCCTTGCCATAATCAGCATAATCATAATCACCTTGCCATTTTTTTTTTACCAACTTCCCAGGAGCACTTGAAGGCAGTTTTTATGATTTCACACCCTGACTGTATTAACATATGCCTGCCTACAATTACCCAGTCGCCATGAGGTAATAAGGAGGAAGACAGACAATATTACAGCTAAACACCAGAGAAAAAGATATGCAGTTGGTATGTAACAGATGGTTGTTATTTAACAGTAAGATATGGGGAAAGTCCATGGAATGTTGTGCTGTTCTGGCTCCCAGCATTGGTAATAAATGAGTGACATTTATTTTTAATCAGTCTGATAGTTTTGTGAACCTGTCGCAATTTAATGCAGGCTTCCTAAAAAAGGCTGTTATTTAAGGATGGTGGATATTGGATCTCAATGCAAACCTGCAACCACCTATAAGTGTTGTTTCTCATTTTACATGTGAATATGGTGTTTACACAAATGTTTTCATTTTAGCAAAAACAGACTTTGTTTAATTCTAAAGTTCAGAGAGAGGGCAAAAATGATAATATTAACCTGAATTCTGACTGTTTTAGGTAAATGACCTTCAAGGGGAAAAATGGCATGACCACATTAAACACTTTTTGTCTCATATTAAGAAAATGTTCTATATTTTCGTTATCATTTCAAATCACTTTTGAATTCCCATTTACTACAGAGATGTATTTATTGTATTCTGTAAATGTAAAAAAAAAAAAAAAATTCTTGGGGATGCTTAATAATAGCCACCAGATTCCAAAATGCATGGGCTACATTTGAACTTTGGCAGTAGAGACCTGGACAGAAAACACAAGAAATGCTCTCTGTCCGATTAAATAGCATCTTCAATCAAACTCAACCAAACCAAGGCTCCATTCTAATGACAGCTTTGAGTTTTTAGACATATGAAAGACATTATTTACCCCATAATGACACATAGCAATACCAGCATCATGTTTGCCGAAGTCTCAGTATTGGCGCAAGGTACTGACCAGACCAGATCTGATGTTAACGGCATCTTCGGTTCAGAGGCGGTTTTGTCCTGTCCAAACAGTGATCTGGTTTGTCTTTGTCCTGGTGTTTAAAAAGAACCACAATTTCTTCCAGATGCAGATGAGATTCATGAAGAAAAAGTTTAAAAACTCAGGCTGGCTCATTCTCTTTCTCTATTCCAGACAGAATGAAAAGTGTAGAACTGAACCGTAACCATAGGCATCATTGACGTCACTTTTTGCCATTACCAAATTTGTCTCCGCCTAGAAAATAGTTATTTTCAAAAAAAAAAAAAAAAAAAAATTGGGTTGGAAACATTTGTTAATGTTTTAGAAATCTCTTATGCTGACCGAGGCTGTATTTATTTGGTCAAAAATACAGTTAAAACAGTAATTTGTTACATATTAGTATGATTTAAAGTAACTGTTTTCCTTTTGAATGTTTTAAAATGTAATTTATTCCTCTGATGCAAAGCTGATTGCAAATTATCATTACTCTAAGTCTTCAGTGTCACATTATCCTTCAGAAATCATTCTAATATGCTAATTTGATGCTTCACTCTCAATTTTGATCGATTTAATGCATCCTTGCTGAATAAAAGTATTAATTTCTTTCAAAGAAAAACAAAAAAATCTCACTGGCATCAAGCTGAACAGCAGTGATTTTTTTTTTATTGTTTTGTAGCATGTTTGTAAAAATGGCAAAAACTGCAAAAAAAAAAATTCATAATCATTTCATAATCATTTTCTACCCTCTGTCTAGTCTCATGTAGCCAGAAAGTTGACTAGACAGCAAAATATCTGGTCCATACCGCAGCTTATTCTGGTCAAGAATATTAGGCAGGCTGTTTTTTGCTGTTGTGCCTTCAAGGCTATGTACATTTTCTCTTACTTGCTGTCGAGTCCAATAGTTTTTAACTGACATATCATAATATATCATCTTTTCGATAACAGCATCTGTGCAAATCTCGTATTACACTGTGACAGTTTCACAAAACACTTTGAAAATGTTCCTGTGAAACTGTTAAAGTTAAGACTGAAATAATCAGGGATGTTGTTATAAATAAACTTCAGATACTCATTTGTTAGATTAGAAAGCAGAGACATTTTTGCCACTTTTTTTCCAGAGGAAGTTTTGAGTTCTGAAAGTTACAGTATGTTTTATAGTACAATGAACTCTTTTATCTCAAAAGATCAAGGAAAATTTGATTCTGCAAGGGCACAGAACAGCCACACATGTCTAATACTCAATCATTTTACATCATTTAGCACTCTACTCACATCCAGAGAGGCTGGAACATGCAGGACTAGGTGAAACCTTTGTTCTTTTCCATTAGGAGAGCTTCCGATGATTTAATAATTCTTTCTGATGCCTTAACCTCTTTTCCTCTTTTCATCATTGACACAGTTGATGATAGATACCCACCAACTACTGAAAAGCTCCCTTTATTCTGGAACATTTGTTGTTTTACTGGAACATTTCTGAGGCATTCTACAATATTAAACCTGTGATATCAAAGCAATGATCTCAAATAGCTTTGCATGGCATGAAAAAAACAAAACATGCACCATCTTGGTAGGGAGTTCAAATAAACATAGCAAGTACAGTCAGGCAAAAGCTGACACTGTCTGACTCTTCCTGCATCAGACCTTATTAATTTCTGCTCCTTTCCTTCAATTTCACTCATGCTCCAAAGTGCAGGGTGAGTGAAAGGAGTAGAAGAAGCCTTGGCCGTTTTCTCTATGTTGGTGCTAATGATCCAGCAGAGAGCAGATCCTTTTGAACTCTGACCCAGTTCTGGCTGAGAGCTCAAAGGAGTTACCCCTAAGTTCCTTTCCAAAGCTGTCAGTTGCTATATGATCTGTGTTATCCTGGTCTTTTATTGGACAGAAAGCCTCTAGGCCAACATCAATTTTAGACAGACTCAAGTCTTGCCTCGTTGCCAAACACAAACCAACACACCACTCAAAATTGATTGAAAGTAGTCCAAAATTAGTTCACCCAAAAATGAAAATTCTGTCATCATTTACTCACCCTCATGTTGTTCCAAACTGGTATGACTTTCTTTCTTTGATGGAACAGAAAAGTAATTTCGCTCTTTTCCATATTGCAATCAATGGGGACTGAAGCTGAAGGAACTACTTTGCTGCAGTGAATAATGGCATATATTTTTCTCTGTTTATCACAAACCTATTGTGTGGCTTCAAATATATAGAACATGAGTTGCATGGACTAATTTTGTATAGTGCCTTTTTGTTATTTTGCAGCTTGACAGCCTCTGACCGCATTCACTTTCATTATTTTGAATAGAGAAGATGTTTCATAAACTGAACTTTTGTGCATTTAGTAATAATATCATTATATAGATTATTTACTTACAAAAAAAGAGAGATTTTTTGGGTGGATTTTTTACTGACAGAATATTTTTTTGTTATTTGTTATCATTAGTTAATGCACTATGAACTAACATGAACAAACAATGAACGGCTAGATTTTTATTAACTAACATTGAAGGTACAGTCCGTATGTTTTCTCTCTTTGTCGCCATCTCTATTTGAAACCTGCAATGGACTATGTGTACAGAGCATTCTTTAGAACTTCCGCAATAATATAAGCCAGCTGGAAAACTTCCGGTGAAATGTCAGTTGCTGGTGTACTTAGTCTATAATCAGAATATACACTAAAAAAATGGTGCTATATAGTACTAAAAGTGGTTCTTTGGCTCGTAATCATAGGGGAACCACTTTAAGTGCTGTATAGCACCAAATCTTGGTGCTTCAGTGGTTCTTCACTGGTTCTTTGGGATGACTGAGGTAGCACCGCTACCATATACAGAACCTGTTAAGCCCCTGTATGGTTCTTAAGCGGTTCTTCAGTGGTTCTTTGGGGTGGTTAAGGTGCTATATAAGACTACTGCCGTACAAAGAACCTGTTAAGCCCCTTTAAAGGTTCTTTACGATCCAAAGAACCACTGTTGGTGCTGTTTAGCAACATTTTTGTTGAAGAAATAAAATGCGATATGGCGCCTCTTATGGGTTCTACATAGCACCATTTGACAAAGGTGCTGTAGAGCACCTTTAAAGGTATGGTGCTAAATAGCACCAAAAGTGGTTCCCCTATGATTATGCGCCAAGAACCACTTTTAGTGCTGTATAGCACTTTTTTTTTTTCTTTTTTTTTATAGAGTGTAGTCACTTATAGTCTGGCCTAGCATTAATTTAGTTATTCAAATGTAGGACGACATAAAAAAATAAATAAAGACGTACCTCAGTGTTCCTCCTTGGCTAAAATCAATTCGACCATCACTTTTGTGTGAAAAAAAAAAAAAGCATCAACAATTAAAGATTTACTGTGCACTTTATTTAGATTCATTGAATAAAATGTGAGTTTTCACAAGTGTGCCAAAATCTTTGAGCTTGCGCTGACTGACAGCTTCTATGATTACAAAGGGAGCTTGGTGCTTTGTGTAGTTCAATCACAAGAAAAGTTGTTGTTTTCCATGAGATTTTGAGTATACATCACCTTGACAAAATTTATTTTTAAACCTAGTTATTTTAAAATGTTTAATATTTAAAAGCAAAACTGAGTGAAAAGCTATTACAGGAAATGGCTAATATATGCGCAAATAAATGCTATTCTGCCGCCATCTGCTGGTTATAGTGGTAATTATTGTCTTTTTTATTTTTAAATAAAACTGTTTTCTGTCAAATGTTGGATTTCCTACATCTTGAAACGTTCAGTTTTACAAATGGGGACAATCTCAGAAGAATGAAAAAATAATGTTTGTGGTCATCACATTAAAAATAACATTTGAAGAGCTGGAAAAATGTTGTGTGTGCGTGTCTAATTACAGACACGGCATTTCCCATTCAAATGTTCCCAATAGCTTCGTCTTTATTGCAATAAAAAAAAAAAAAAAACTGGTTTATTGGCAGCAAAGTGTGATAACTGCATTAAAATATAAATACAACATTAATAAGTCAGCTATTGATGGTGTCCATGTACAGCGAGTACAGAATGACCAGCTAACAGTTCACCGGAAATGCCCAAGCTGGCTTAACGACAACCAGGAAGTAACCATGCATATGGTCATTTGCAGTTATTTGCAGAACAACTTACAACTTTTTACGTGGGTTGTGCATCGGCACGGCTCCTCAGCGCAGATGAATCTAATGCTTTGAGGAGTCACTGCACCGGTGTGGATATTCACTGTACTTCGGATTTACAGATACTACGTTGGAGGTATGTCCAAAATAATAAGTTTCACCGGAAAATGTCATCTGAACAAGTAAGTAACATGTCTGCCACTTTTGTTCCGACCAACTGGAACAAAAAAAAAAAAAAAAGAGTTTTACAATAAATCTGCCAAATGTACCAATGGTGATTAAATCTAACAATCGCAAATTTAGCTCATATCGCGTCAAACCATGTGAATTATTATTGTTATACTTTGTTCTTAAATTGTTAGTGTGTATTAACGTTATCTAATTAGCATTATCTACCAATTTTAATGAACCATTAAAATGTCTTACCTGTCTAGCACAAAAAAGTAATCTCTGCGTCTGTTTTAAACCCGTTCAAAACATGGAGTTCATGCCACCTTTCAAAAGCTCTGCCGATATGTAGCTATTCTTGTTTTCACACGGGCCTGGTCGCATTTCCGTTTTTTTGCTGTACTCGGCAGTCCTAGTCTTTTGCTTTTTTACTACTGGTGAATCACCATTTGTCAGTGATGATGGTCGTTTTTACCTTTCTTGATTAAAATACCTTTCGCCATCAAAATGACGTTTAATTATTCCAGCTACTGTAAAAATAGATTATAAATGACCGTCACCTGCAGTGTCCGGGACTCCTTTATGTATACAGATGTGATGTAATGACGCGAAGGCAAACTCGTATTTCCCGCGGAAACCTACCAGTACCACTCAATTAAAAAATATTATTACAACCTTACTGTTGTGAATCAGGCTAAGGTAAGGAGATAGTTTTGGTTATGTACTTGCTCAATAATTTATTTTGGATAATTTTTAACCAAAAAAAGTTATGGACTGCAGCTTTAACAAAGATTACTGTAACATGTATTGCTCCTTGTTACTTAATACATTAACTATTAACAAATGAGACCTTATTGTAAAGTGTTACCATTAAACTAAATATTAAATGTCATTCACAACCCTTTTTGACCAGATCTGAACTGATCCATTAGAAATAGGTTGGATTGGGGGTGTTAAATAGAATAGATCTCAGGTGGTTGGAGGGGTTGAAGAATCAGCTGAGAAGATCATAATCGACAAAGGCAAGTTATTACATTTTGATGGAAGATTACAAAGACAAACTTTTTTTACTAAGAATAACATGCACCAGTCAGTTGTGCACAATAGGATCAGGTACTTGCATTATGAAAGCAAACAGGTTTTTAATTCATGTTGGCTTTAAAGTAATAATAAAGATATATTTATAAATGTGTTCATTTGTTCCATATGAGATGAAACAGTCTTATCTCAAATTATTAAACAAACAATACAAACCTGTATCAAAATAATAAAAGCTTCGACAACTTGTCCTTTCTCCACCTGATGAGATTCAGGTGGCATAGTCTTTAATTGTCATACTCTCACAAACACATCTGTTTCTTACATTTATCTGTGTCTATAAAATCTCAGAAGGTGCAGTTAAATTAGAGCTAGTGAATGTTTATAAAGGCAAAATCCCCCTGTAATCCAGGGCTGACATGACCCTAATACGCCATCAACCTAGCGCTCCCTCTCGGCATAGTTTGTACCCAGTAGCTGCTAAAGAAAAGACTCTAGACTGAAGCCTAAGAGATCTCCACTGAATCATAATCCATTTGGGTTAACAAATGTATAGGACAGATTTTAAATATTCTTTAAACCGGTTTTTCAATCATTATTTGTGCAATTCTGTTTGGTGGTGCTGTCACAAGATGAAGATGAACTGAAGACAAGATACAAATATAAATGTGGTTCATTTAAACAAAAGGTAGACAGGTGTAACAGTGTGCAGCAAAACACTAGCATAAATGAACATCGACCGACAGTGACAGACTGAACAGAGAGGAACTAAATACATAGTAATAATGAGGAGATAACAAACAGGTGTGATGATCTGATGAGTGTCCATGGCAACTGATGACTGGCAGGAAACTAAGACAAATAGACACACGAGACTGATTAACACAAACAGAAAAAGTCCAAGAAAACAGAAACTAAGAGTAAACAAAACTGAGCATTGAGCAGAAAATGCAAATATTGTATTTAAATGTTAAAGGATTAGTTCACTTTCAAATTAAAATTTTTTAATTTACTCACCCCCATGTCATCCAAGATGTCCATGTCCTTCTTTCTTCAGTTGAAAAGAAATTAAGTTTTTTGATGAAAGCATTCCAGGATTATTCTCCTTATAGTGGACTTAAATTGGCCCCAAACGGTTGAAGGTCAAAATTACAGTTTCAGTGCAGCTTCAAAGGGCTTTAAACGATACCAGATGAGGAATAAGGGTCTTATCTAGCGAAACGATCTGTCATTTTCTAAAAAAAAATAAAAATGTATATGCTTTATAAACACAAATGATCGCCTCGCAAGTGCTTCCGCCAGACCGCCTTCTGTATTCTTCAAAAAGCTTACGCTGTATGTCCTACACCTTCCCTATTCAAATTACGGAGCGAACGCGTCGCCAGTTCAGTTTTTTCCGTAAGTTGAATAGGGAAGGTGTAGGACATACAGCGTAAGCTTTTTGAAGAATATGCCGACATTTCTACAAAGAAAATTTTCCAGTTATCAGTTGCTTATTATAAAAAATATGGCAGACCTAAAGGGACATGGTGATGAAAAAAATATATGATCAGAGGGAAAAAAATATTTTTCAATGTTTTTGTGTTCACTTGCAAAAGTTTTGCTTTCCCCTGAGAAACGTTGCATTTTCTTGCAAAACTGTTGTGTTTCCCTGGGGAATGCAAAACATTTTCTGAGCGAACGCAAATTTTCCTTTAATATTTAAATTGTAAAATGTTTATGGGTCATTGACAAATAAGGTTTTTAAAAGCGTAAAAAACAAAACATATAATTAATTTTGAAGTTTTAACAGTGTTTTGAAGTGTTAACAATGAAATGATGTGGTTTTTATAATCAATTAACACTGCTTTTGTCATTTTTTACAAGATGAACAAAATTTGTCACCAAAAAAGTAATTCAGTTTAACCAAAATTTTACCGAATGACACTTTTGGTTATACCGAATGACGATATTTTCAAACAATGCTAACAGGCTGATATCTACTGTAGCTAGCTAGCAAAAGGACAATCAAACATTTTATATTTAGTACAAGTTTTTACAACATTTTCCATGTTTTATAGCGGTTGTACCGAATGACCTGATGTTTCAGGACATGCATATGAGCAAGTGAAAACATGAATTTTTCAAATATTTAAGAAAGAGAGGACCATGTGGTCCTTTGCAGGTGTCTGAATGATGTCACATCCCGTCACATGATATTGACCGCATTACTTGATACGAAATGGTCCCTTTATATTGGTTACTCCAAATTACATCAATGAAATTCATTTTTCTGGACATTCTTTCTCATTCTTTCTCATAACAAAGCTTCTACAGCTAATTTTAATACCATTTTGCACTATGTTGATATATGTTAAAAAATCATGTCAGAATAAAAAATATACATTCATTACATTTTAGTTACATTTTGTTACAAATAGTTGTATTGGCCTTTGGACGGTTAAACTGAATGATCTTTTGACACTTCAGAATCTTTAAAATACCTTAAAATTACCTAAAATACCTAAAAAATACCATATACATTAAAATTATATGTAGCAAAAAATAATTAAAACCTTTTGGATTCAATAAAAGAGATCTAGTTGTACTACCTTACATACTTTGGATGTCACATCTGTTTTTTATTATTATTAAGGCCTTTGGACAAAAAAAATTACCAGTCACTTCATTGATATATATATATATATATATATATATATATATATATATATTAACAAATACAGTGAAAGTTTGCATAAGCTACTGTTACAGTCATTTTTAACACACATGTAAACAAATGACACAAATGCCATGTATTTGAAGGGCTTGTAACCAGTACAGAATTTGCTGCTTTAATGTGAGAACTTTAAAAACAATGAGGAGGAAATCTTTAAGGACAGAGGTACATGGAATGAAGATAAGTAATATGGCTTATTTTGTGATTCCTTAGGGCTTCCTAAATTGCTTTATCTATTGCAATTAATTTAAGTAGCATTAGCATGTAGTCACAAATTACCATTTTACACCTAAGGGACACATGTAAAGAGATTGAACTACTTATGTTTAGTGGCGATACTGTATGACATAATACTTGTATATACTGTGATATCTGTGTTATAGGTCATCCAAGGCCATTCCAGCAGCAAAATGAGCTGCAAAATGCTGCAGTCTCTTAATTTGAATATTTCCAGTATATTTAACTGCCCCAATGGAACGCCTAATAATCAAAGTGAAAGCTCATCTGGTCATTGATTCATTCCTTCAGGACATCTGAACTTGGAAGGACATCTCAGTGGACCTGCTTGACTCGAGCAATGCTCCTAGCAAATCTTTGACTTCCTGACACACCAGGGTTCTGCTTAACATCTAGTAGAAACGAGCAATTCAGATCTATTTCCATAATTAATCGATAGCACTGCTGTGAAATATATGCACTCCCTCATTTGAGTATTTCTTAAATTCTAAATTGCATGTGCTTTATTTGTTCACTGTCGACTTTTACCAAAACAGCAGCTTGAATAATTATTCCCTGCGATGTATGAGTTGAAAGACCTCTGTTTTCACTTAGCTGTTGTAAACTGATGAACTGTGACCTCAATAATTGTTCTACATTGTGACTCCTGACCTCAAACTTGCAATACGAAAACAAAGAGAGCGTACATGGGTTAGAAAATAGCTCCATTTTATGCACACAACTATTTTATGCACACAACTGCTCAGAAATGTAAACAAGACTAATATGTGGAAATGTATCTTTTGAACTAATGTGTGAAATAATGAATATGGATGAAATTGTAACTATAATAAATTGTAAAAATGCACTGATCTCAGAATGTCTGTTTTTTTAGACAGTTGGTGGATTTTTTTAAAGGGACAGTTCATCCAAAAATGGGCATTCTGTCATTATTTATTCATGGCTCAACAAAACACCATGTAAAAAAAAAAAAAAAAAAAAAACCCATTCATATGTCAAGTACTGTTAAAAAATGTTTTGCTAACATTCCCATTACATTCCGAAAACATTCTTTGAATGTTAAAAACATTTAAAAAAAAAGAAGTAAACAGTTTTTAAATGTTTTTTAAAAAATGTAAATGGAAGTTTTTATATGGACATTAGGGGAACATGCCATTTCATCATTATGCAAACATTACAGGAGTGTTACTTTTGAACGTTCTCTGAATATTCTGAAACAATTAGGAACATTTTAAAAAGTGTTTAAAACTAAAAAAAAAAATCTTAAAAAAAAAAAAAAATCCATGAACAATGTATAAATAATGTTCCCTTTCGAAAGGGAACTCTACACTGCGTTTAACACGCTTTGGGGAACGTCATCACGTGAACCGGTGTCTGAAAGCAACGATCAAATCTCACCAATCCTATTGGCCGGCGACAGCCTATGACGTCATTATAGACGCGACCCGGAAGTATAAAGGAGCACCTACAGAAGCAGTCGGTATCTTATCGTTTTCAGGGACTGTTTTGTTTGATTGCGATTCTTCAAATCTGGTAAGGGATTTTACTATGTACTAACAAACATTTCAGGAAGTGTGTGAATCTGTGTCCCAGGTTTTTGACACCTGATGACACACACAATCTGTGCGTTTTCTGTCTGGGTGAGGAGCATGCACGGACAGTGCTTAAGGGCACTGTCTGTGCAAACTGTGAGCATCTGCCTTTTAGGACGCTCCGCTCTCGTTTGGCCCTCTTCTTGAGGGAAGAGCGGCCGACATCTGTGCCCGGTGGTTCTGGTCCCGCCCGTGCTGAAATCATGGGGTTCACAGATTGGGCTTGTGGAAGAGTTAGAGAGAGGTGTTTCCCTCGTAATCCTCAGTGGCTAATGAGGGTAGGCTTCTGTATGATGATGATGTTCTTTCTTTGTCGTTATCTGATTTGGCAGCGAGTGCTCTTCTGGTTTTAAGCCCAATAGAGCAGAAGTTGGCTGTTAGAAAGGAAGAAGGCGAGCCTTATGAAACTTCTAAGCCTCCCTGCCCCGCGTATACGGAGCTGTTTAGGTTATGGAGTGCGCCTCTGGCAGGCTGCAGCTGCCGTGAGAGTGCGTTAAGAAAGGGATCGCAAATGCGGACGGCTTGACGTGCGATTCCTTTCCGACCATAATCTGACAACCTCCGTGAGCCTTCCATTCCTTCCTGAGGGCATGGAAGAACCCGTATTCGGCTCATATTCACCGACATCAGTGAGCTGATTTCGTTGATGTTGAGGGAATGAGCCAGCATGGGTATGTGTCGTGCCCCCGCTATTGACGAGTTGTTTGTTAACTATCTCGTCATGGGGCGGGCACAGACATTAAAGCTCTGGTCCTGCCTTTGAAGCTCTTTTAAGTGACATCTCGCTTGAATGGCAGGGCATACGCGGCAGCGGGTCAGACTGGTGCTGCTTCACACACAATGGCAGTGTTACAGGTATTACTAGTCTGATCTGCTGAGGGATCTGGATCAGCGGCAGAGTTTTTAACCTGCTTTCCACTTGGATCCGATTCTGGGCCCAGACAGACAGGAAGAGGAATAAAGATTTAAGGGAGGTGCGTCAGTGATTGATTTCCTCTCCATGAGGGTAGTTATTTCCCTCTCCTTTCTTCTTCCACCTCCTGAGTAATAATTTTTTATCCAGGTGCTTCTTACAATCAGGCCGAGGGCTGGGCCCATGATGTAGTTTTCTGTGGCTTTTTGGTTTGATAGTGAAGAGGCTCTTTCAGGCTTGAAAGGACCATAGATTCCATTCTTCTATGATGGTAAGTCTCCATTCTTTGAGACGCAGGTTATAAGCTTGGTCTATATTTATATATTTTAATATATTGACCGTAGTTTTCCTGTATAGCTTTTCCTGGGTGTGTAAAAGAAATAGAAGGGAATTTAGGGCCCTGAAGTTCCCATTAGGTTGGTTATCTTTGTGTTGGCTTTTTGGCCACCTTTTTCAGCCACCATATGGTAGAGTAGCTTTCTCCTCTGGTCATAGCTAGAGTTTGTATTAGAGATTGGCACTCTTTATTTCAGTTAGATCTATGTTAAGCGTCGGCCTGACATTGTTTGACTTGAGTTTCGCTCCTCTGAGCTCTTGTTTTTAGAGTTTATTTCAGAGTTATAGGCCCACAGCTATAGCTGGCCTAGGCTAGAACTAGGGTTTATGTGATATACTGAAGCATTTCACCCCCTTTTATTACTACCCCTGTCAGGAGAGTGTAGTTTCCTAGTTCTGGCCTCTTATCAGAGTTGTTAGGCCAAGGCCCGTTACCCCTTTGGTATAAGTGCAGGATAGATAGCAGCTAAGGTAGCAGACTATTGCTAAGTCTGCCTGGTGCAGTTGTCTCAGGTGGTAGGCCCCTTATCACTATGTGAATAAAAATGCTATTGTTGCTGTGGCCCCACTTTTCTAGAGCTTTTCATTTTATACTTTGTTTAGTCTTTTCCCCTGAACCCCTTGAATTAAGATTCAAGCTTGTGGGAAACAGTGTTAGCTTTCTTTAAGCTCCTGTTCCCTAGGGTTCAGTACAGATGTCTCTGTCTTTGGTGAAAAGCACCCACCCTTGAAATTCACAATTTCAGGGTAGTATGAATGAAAAGTAAAGCATTTCCGTTTCTCAGGGTTGTTATTGCTCTATTTCTATTTTGCCCTACACAATGTGAGCCCTTTAACTCTATTGCTGCCACAGGTTAGCACCTGTTTTCTGTAGTAGTAGGCTTTGTGCTGGCCTCCTTCAGAGCATGGTGACTAGGTTGTGCTCCCCTTGCTATAGAGAGTAAAAAAGTGTTTTTTATGGCCTGTTGAAATGCATAGCTCAGGTTGAGTTTGTTTGTGAACCTCACTATTCAGTTTGGTTCTTATGTAACTCCCTTTAGAGTTTGAACACTGCCACAAGATGTGTTGTTTGGAGTAGAAGGCTTTGTTTGCGCCCCCTTCAGAGCACAATAGCTTGGTGTATCACAAGTTTATTGGTAGATGTTTAGTCAGAGTTTTGCTCACTTAGAACTAGCACTGCCACAGATTTATGCCCGTGATTATTTGAAGTAGTAGGCCGGTCTTTGGCCTCCTTCATAGCATGGCAGCATATATTCTTTGTACTCCCCTTACTGTAAGGATAAAAGTGTTTTTACTGAATACATTGCCTGTTGGAATGTGTAGTTTTAAGCTCAGGTTGAGTTAAACTAGGTAACCTCACTTGGTAGTTTGGTTCTCAGATTAGGCTTCCTTAGAGCTTAGACACTGCCACTGGCTTACGCCATGTGTCTTTCTGAGTCGCAGGCCCCGTTTAGGCCTCCTTTAAGAGCATGATGGCATAGGTTTGTACTCCTCTTGCTTAAAGAGTAAAAGTTATTTTACTGAGTGCATTGCTTGGTGGTATGTTTGGTTTATTTTGACACTGCCACTGGCTGACGCCCGTGTCTTTCTGAAGTAGTAGGCCCTGTTTGGGCCTCTTTCAGAGCATGTTGGTGTAGTTTGTACTCCTCTTGCTTAAAGAGTAAAAGTTATTTTACTGAGTACATTACAGGCTGGTATGTTGGATTTTGATTTCCGCCACTGGCTGACGCCCGTGTCTTTCTGAAGTAGTAGGCCCCATTTGGGCCTCCTTCAAGAACATGATGGTGTAGGTTTGTACTCCTCTTGCTTTAGGAGTAAAAGGTGTTTATTACGGAGTACATTGCCTGGTGGAATGGTGGCTCAGGTCAAGTTAAATTATTTAACCTCACTGGAGATTTTGGTTATCATATTTAGCTTCCTAGAGTTTAGAACACTGCCACAAGCTGACGCTACGTGTCTTTCTGGAAGTCGTAGGCCCTTCTTTGGGCCTCCTGCGGAGAATGATGGTGTATGTTTGTACTCCTTTTGCTTAAAGAGTAAAAAGTGTTTTTACTAAGTACACTGCTTGTCGGATTGTGTTGAGGTTGACTGTTATGTTGGCAACCTACAGTCTTATCTACTGTTTGACTCAATTTCATTCTGAACGAGTTCCATGTTTGTGGGATCTTGCTTATCAGCAAGTGAGCTGTTCTAGGTGTGTGGCCTTCACAGGCCGACCTTTAAGCTTTCCCTCACCACTTCTGGGTGTTCTTTAGCAGATTGAGCTTTTCGCAAAGCTGCTGTGATGTATTTCTACTTTTCGTAGAATTTGTGTCATGTTGCAGGCCCTTTTTCTGGGCCTACATGATTTGTGCCTACTGTAAGGTTAACTGTTAGGTTGAGCCCTGTACTTCCCTCGTGAGGGTTGTCCTGCATAGTACTTAGCTCCCTATGCTGGTCATTGGTTAGTGGTTAGGCTTTTCTGAGGCCTCCCTATTGAGGATCAGCCCCTAGGCTAGTAAATGTACTCCCCTGTGTTCGGTTCTTTTAGAGTGCACAGCCTCCTCAGTGCAAATAATCAAGTGCTGAGTAGATCCTAGAATTGAGCAGAGTGTTACTCCCCTCATTGGTAAGGTTAAAAGGCGCTAAGCTGAGTCCTGTTCTCCAGGATGCCCGTCTCTACGCTCTGGTCTGAGTTAGTTACTGCCTTTTTGCAGTCACTCTTAATGGATATCTTCTCTGAAGAATGTGATTTGAGACTCTGTGATCATACAGGTTGTTGGCCAAGACTAGGTTGCTTAGACCAGGTCGGCCTCCCTGGTGGCATTCAGGGTTGACTATGTTCCCCTGACAAATGACTGGCTAGGGTTCCTTCGGGCCCCTGGCTACATTCCCTTAGAGGTACCCTTTTTTCTGCGGAAAAGTAGTTTGGTCCCAGAAGCCTTTGAGAGGCCTTGGTAGGCCATAGGTTAGTAGTACTGTCACTGACAACCTATGTTTGACCCGTAGGGAGGGTGGCACTTCAATTGAAGCTGCTAGTTCTGACATTTGTCTAGCCATTTTTTGGCACGCACTCTCCTCAAGCGTGGCGGCGTGGGTATATCGTTCCCCAAAGCGTATTAAATGCAGTGTAGAGTTCCCTTTCAAAAGGGAACGTCTCAGGTTACGTATGTAACCATGGTTCCCTGAGAACAGGAAACGAGACACTGCGTTTCCTGCCATGCATTGGGACTGCCTGCTTAAAAATGCCCTTCAGACGATAAGGTACTGACTGCTTCTCTAGGCGCTCCTTTATATTTCCGGGTCGCGTCTATAATGACGTCATAGGCTGTCGCCGGCCAATAGGATTGGTGAGATTTGATAGTTGCTTTCAGACACCAGTTCACGTGATGACGTTCCTCAAAGCATGTTAAACGCTGTGTCTCGTTCGCTGTTCTCAGGGAACCATGGTTACATATGTAACCTCAGACATTCTTGTGCTTATGTTTTGAAAGTTGTTTCATTTTAAAGTCCAGAACGAATGTCTATTATCTTTGAGAGAACCTTGCCAAAATGTGAGCCAACTTTCAGAGAACGTTTCCTGCTAGCTAGGTAGTGGTATTTTGTGATCAGAGAAGTCAAACCTGGTTCATCATGTTATTTATGAATTTGACTGAGATTTAATTGAGATTTCAGAGTTTGATGAAGTTGAAAACTATGAGTGAATTATGAGTTGTGTTCCCATAAGACCTGGAATATGCTTTTAAGGTGTGATCACTATGACCTGTTATTCTATCGAAAAAGCTGTGGAAAAAACTGTCCTTAAAATATGGTAGCAATGTCAAGGTTGTGGGTTTGATTTCCAGTGAACACTGAATACTGATAAAATTAGCCTTGAATGTACCGTAAGCTGCTTGTAAGCCACCTGCCAAATGCAGTATAAATATTATAAATATGGATACAATATTTATGAAAAGGTTATTTTAGGTTATTTTGTGTAGTATAATTATGAAAACATGTATTAATTTGCATTTATTATTTAATTATGAATATCTTTATAATGCATAATTAGACATATAAAGTGTTGCTTCAACATGCAGTGGTGTAAAAAAAGATTGTGGTTAAATAACTGTGTTGACTTTATTAATAGGAAACCCAGGCTCTGGTTAGAGAGGAAGCTAGTGCTATTAATGTGCCTACAGGGAACTGGGGTTTATTCAACTGAGTCAGGCTCTGTGACCATTTGGTGTCCATTCTCACACTAATGGAAAAAACAAAACAAAAAACAAACAGACTGACAGCAAGAGCTCAGCTCAGCTACTTCACAGGTCCACAAATGTTAATATCTTGCTAATTACTGCTGTGCCTAATTACCAACTCTCTATATAATAGTCACACATTTTTAATATAAAAATTAAGCTGGATATGTTGGTTCACATTTTGTGTAAAAAGCTGGCAAAAAAATATTAGACTATGCCAGAGCAGTGTTAATGTTAACCAATAGCCAAATAGCTATTTAGGCAATGTTTTTAGCAAACACACATTCAGTCAGGCTCCATATTCTTGCAGCTGTTTAACACTTTTCATGATACAATTGATTAGCATCGCGCGCTAGCTGCTTTCTGACTGTAAATGCATGCACAAACAAACCAAGCTGACGATTAAACAGCAGTATAAATTACCTTTCGTATAATAGTTATAATTGATCAAATACTTATAAAGGCAAATCATGGTTTTACTATAGTAGTAACTATGGTTAATTTTCGTACAAGCAGTATTGCTTGCGTTGGTGCGCTTTTATTCCAGTGTTTGAAATAGTTAAATGAATGCGATAACTGCCTTAACAATGTTAAATATTTAATTAATCTTAAAGAATAACGCAATGACAGCGCAACAACTTTGAATATTAGGATTTTTTGCATAAATGTGTGAATTACATACAAATGACTGTCAGTGAAAAAATGGCACATAATAGTGACATCTCACACTGCAGCATCGTGATCACTAGTAGAGCGCTGACACTCTGTGGTGAAAGAATCACGGCTTTTGTTGGATTAGAAGTTTAAAAATTAAAGTTCCGTTGTGTTTGGAAAGGTCTGTACATTGTAATCATCAGAATATGTTTTCTCCTGTCTCTGAATATGTCTGGAATTTTAAATAATCCCGAGGACTCTCATTTTAAGAGGCGTTTAGTTAGCTATGTGATAATATATATAACCGGAAATAACTGAGCCGTAATATTTCAAACCGGATGTGCAACATGAGGCTCAGTGCAAGTAGTCCATTGTCATATACAATATGCTAGTTCAAGTATATAACATTATAACATTAGTTCAAACTTTTACCTGTGGAGGGCAGTAATACACTTAGCAGCGTCTACACTGCCAATACTAAAGTCTACACTTTAGTATTATAGCTCATTGGAAAAACATGCCTGGATGTTTCCCAACAAACTGTCCCATACCGGCATGAAGAATACGATCTTCAACTAGATGGAACTGGTACAAATATTTTGACTATTGCAATCCCAATTGGACTTATGACCTGTAACATTGCCTGAATCATAATCATGCACTGTTCGCTGTTGGCCAGATGAGAACTGGCCCCCCGACTGAGCCTGGTTTCTCCCAAAGTTTACTTATCACTGTTTTGTCATCTGATGCCACCTGATGGAGTTTGGGTTCCTTGCCACTGTCGCCTCTGGCTTGCTTAGTTGGGGACACTTGATATTCAACAATGTTTTTGATCTGCCTGAATTGGCACCATTGTATGCGAACAGAACTGAGCTGGACAGTTATCACTGTAAAGCTGCTTTGACACAATCTAAAAGCACTATATAAATAAAGGTGACTTGACTTGACTTGTGTTTACATTTCTGCAAAATGATATTAGGCTACATTGCTGCTTGCACGTTTTGCAACATTTTCAAAGATGTCCAGTGAGTGGCGCTAAAAGCGTGTTCAGTTTTATCCAAAACAGATGAACATGAATCTTGTAACATTTTAATTGCATTGTTTGTTGTACAGTAGGTATCATGGCATTTCGGCAATAATGCATTGGATTGGAAAATAACTACCCTAAAACAAACTAATAACCAAAAGGAAATGTGAGATTAAAACACATTTTCTGAAGCAACCATGCCATTCTAGTTTACTTCTACAAGCCTGTGAGCTCTTTTACCATGACTTGTGTTGTGTTTCATGGAACTTGTATTCTTACCCCAGCACTCCATATCGCAAGTTCAGTGCTGTAGCAGGTGAGATACCAAGCAAGTTTATGTAACTGTCTGTTTTCTTGTGTTTTGTCTGCATTGTGTTATAAAAAACTGGACAGCAAGCGGCAGTTTCGCTGATCTTTTATTCCTCTTATAGGCCTGATATACAAAAACAAATAACAGCCTCTTAGTGACTCGCCCTTATTGTGCTTTATAAAACATATGATGTATGATGTCACCATGTGATCACCATGTGCTCATTTACATATATTAGACAAAAATATAAATCAAAAAGGGTGAAATGACAAAAATAACCACAAAGATAATATTATTTACACATTGGAGTGAAAATAAAGACATAAAAGCAATGATTAAAAAAGATTATCAGGAGTCAGATTACAACTCACCTCTTCCATGCATTTCCAAATGCAAAGAGGAAGAGGAGGAGACAGAACAGGAAATTATGTTGGCTCATGATGACATCACCACAATTAAAGGGGAAAACACTCATATCAATCAGGCATCTACATCAGGTATATGAAAATAAATTTTGTGTGAATTATAACAATATATATACACCAGTAAACTTTCTGTACCTGTTACATTTACATCCGAAAAGCCATAAATATGAAGCTGATTATGTGATGCAAACGTCAAAATGTATTAGTTTATAAATCATGGTAAAAGCATTATTAGGTCATAACATAGTTTTGTACAAGGAACCACGTGAAAACAAGTATTTATTAATCAATAAACTGCCCCTGTAAAAAGAAAATTGTTAACACTTTACAATAAGGTTTCATTAGTTAACATTAGTTAACTACTTTAGTTTACATGAACTGAGAATTAACAATACTTCTACAGCATTTATTAATCTTAGTTCATGTTAATTTCAGCATTTACTAATACATTACTAAAATCAAAAGTTGTATTTGTTAACATTAGTTAATGATCACTTGTATGAAAATCAATGAAAAGCACTTCGTTCAAAAAAAGTTGAATGAAAGTCTTTTGCTTTTCACACTTCACTTTTCATACAATAAAACTTGAATAAACATCGCTGGTATTTTACTGCCACTATTGATAATTTCAGCTGGAAACTTGTACATATAAGTACATTTTTGGAGTTACAAAGCTAATATTAGTTAGCTTATATGTTGCAACATCCTGTTTCACTCAGAAATACGTCACATAAGGGAAGAACTACACAAAAACAACCCCTTCCATCAGCATGTGTAATTTGCAAAATGTAGCATCTGCCGAGTGTCTTTCGCTATGATTGTCTCTCATTCTCTTGGTCGGCTAATGTATTCAGAACACTGCAGGGCCAACCGGTGCTATCAAAGCTCCCCTATAAGTGGCTGTAATAACTGTAAAATTACATAGATAGCCTGAAACAATCTCTCAAATCACTGAAAAACTTTATTAAAACGATATCAAATCAAATTAGCCGCTCCACCTCCAAATGGATTCAATAGCAGGTTGAGGTGGCATTAATCTAAGCACGCTCCCAGGCACCACTGACAAAAACGTTATTAACACTGATGTCGGCGGTATGAAAATCTATTGGAGCTCATCAAAAGCTCCTGTCTTTCAATAATTCATAAGGAGAACAAAGTGGCTGAATTGCAGACGAGAGGTAAGTGTTTAATCGGTGGTGCGTTTATTTCTCTGGGTATCTCGTTTTGCAGATGGACAAAAATACAGTAGGAGACCACATTTCATCTGCCTATAGCAGTAAATCACAAACATATCCCACACTTTATATTATACATAAATGAGAATAAAGTCTCTAACTTCAGCTGGTACTGTACAGAGTTGTTCATGGTATTCTAAGGAGATAGTTCAAACTGCCTTGGGTGGGGAGTAACTGGCAGCTTGGCACATTGTGCTGATCTTCCAGGTTGCACCAATTTCTTTCATCTTTCTCCACCCGAGCCCTCGAGTGTTTGATGTGAACTTAGCTCAGAAATAACTGCCTCT
This sequence comes from Elopichthys bambusa, assembly GCA_037101425.1. Lineage (NCBI taxonomy): Eukaryota > Metazoa > Chordata > Actinopteri > Cypriniformes > Xenocyprididae > Elopichthys > Elopichthys bambusa. The sequence goes on along the minus strand of CM074440.1, from coordinate 26,664,854 downwards.
TTCTTCTGCACAACCTGGGCCTGGAAAAAGACCTTTGTTGCTATCCTGGGAGGCTAACAATGCTGCAAGGGGCTAACGCTAATGAGAGCCTTTGATCCTGAGCTCTAATAAAGGGAGAAAATAGTGTGAGGGCACGAATCAATTGTACAATTGAAATTCAAATCACATTTGGGCAGAAAGCTTCTCTTACTATCTTACTCGTTTGTCTGATTGATTAATTTCATGCTTTTTGAAGCAAGATGCTGAAGTATCATATATGTTTATTTTACAATTTTAGTGTGATTTAACCCTTGCTGAAAAAAGTTGAAACCAGGTTGGCTTGTTGGTTATTCTGTAGCTGGTTTTAGAGGGGGTGTGGTCACTTGTCAGCTGGTCAAGCAGAGTGACCAGCTAAACCAGCAAACCACCTGAGACTGGGACTTTTTTCTGAAGGGTTAAGTCTTTTGAATTTGCTTGGGTAGTTGCAGTTTACAACCTATAGTGATGAAATACTACACAGAGTACCCCAAACTCTTAAGCATCCATCCACTGTATTCAATTGGAGCACCATAATGACACACTTTTACAAAGGTAGTGGTTCCATTTCCTAACAGCCCTGAACAATAAGTAATCGTGACACCATTAAGTAACCCAGAGACTGCTTTCACCTGAGTTAAAGAGACTCGATTCATTCTTCACATTGCCACCAGCCACTTACAGCCGTGAGTAGCAGATTCTTCATTTCCGGCCTTTACTGGATGCTGTTAATCAAAAAAGTAAAGAAAAAAGGAAACAACATATTTTATATGCATTGCAAGGCATAATGCATAGATCTGATATTTTAACATATATGTTTTTTTTGGGTTTTTTTGTAATTAATATTATTATTATTTTTATCCAGTCTGTTTATGAAAAATATATTGCTTTGGGGATTTTCTTTCAAAGCTTCACTGTAACCCTGAATAAGTTGGCAAAACTCCAAAAATCTAAGTAAGCAGAAAGGCAGATTTCTATTTTGTACTCATACATTTTGATTGTTCTTAACTTGAAATGTTTGAGTACATCAATTCATACATTTAACTTAAAATTATCATGTAACCTCAGTGCAAACATTTTATTAATGTAAACTTATATTAACTATAACAATCTAATTCAGAAAATGCTAAATTGCTAATTTGTTAACAATAGCATGGTATATCACTTGCTGAATATAAATATATAATATAATATAAAGCATTTAACATACTTCCTCTCAAACCAAGCCGCATGCACCGTCACCATGATAACCCTCCAAAAACCCACATTAACAGAAACATTATATAGCACTTAATTTTAGCATTGACTCTCCCTTTCGAGTGCCATGGGCAAAGCATGCTAGGAAATAGAAATCCCAGCCCAGTTTCAGTTTCAGTTAAACTTAAGTTCGTCTAAATTAAAAGAAATAGGTCCATAAAACTCAAAACAATGGAACAGTTCAGTTTACTTAAAATATATCAGTTCTGTGAACTTGAAAGAAAAAGAAAGTGCTAAATACTAATTTGTTTAATTTAAGTTTGTCCTGCTCAAACCAGTTAATTATTTTGAGCGTTAGGGTTTTCAGTGATACTTGTTTGAAATCTCACTTACATTTCAAGTGTCAGCTTTTGGTGTATTGGATGCATTTCCTAAGGTTTCTTAAATAAATAGACTTGTGAGATTTGAAGTCTCCATCTCTATTGAATAGCATTGCTGTGAAGAGAAACTACTGGGATATTAAAGAGGTCTCATATTAGCATTTTTTTCCCCCTATGAGAACTCTCTCTTCTAGTATCTACAGATTATTTCTCCAAGAAAATGATTTTCAGTGCAAAGCAAATTGAAATTTTGTTGAAGTCTGCATCTCAGATTTTTCTAATGAGGAATAGACACCAATAATGTTTAAAAATTTTATGCAGCTTCAGAAGACATCTCAACACTGTCTCAAACCGGGCTCAGCTTTGCCAAGATTACAAACATTTCTCATCAAAATCTCAAAGAATATGACCCATGCTATCAATATAAATGGTATAGCTATAAACTCTTACCATAAGTTCACAAACTTTTCTATTCTTATTTCTTTGAGATGAAGTTGATTTTTCAGTGTAACATAACTGAAAGTTCCATTAATTGCCATGAACTCCAAATATTTTGATTAAAGAATATGAAAACTAGAACAATGTGCATAATCATGCAAAATGGGACCAGGGACATTGATTAAGAAAATACAAAGGGTCAGTATTTATTTTATGTTAGGATTTATGCAATGACTTCTGTACATCTGCAATTTGACAAAAGCATTAATTAATTATTGTTCTCATGTAATCATAAATGAAACAAAGCACTCAAAAGTGCTACCATATTCAAAACAAATAGCCCTTGCCAAACCTTCACTAAAATCTCATTAACCACAAGCTCGCACGCCAATAATTCCATGCCAGGAAAGCTTGGTCGAATAATCAATAATGGGAAAGTCCACTTTCATCTCAGCTGGGTGATGGGACGAACAGAGAAAGGCTGTGCGTGAATGAGTGAGGGAGTGAGTGAATGAGTGCAGGGTAGATGGAGGGCCTATTGTGTCCGTGGCCCAGAGAGCGCGGCATGGTCAGAGCTTACACCCGTCTGATGAGTCTTAAAGCAGATGAATAATGTATTCCCCATCAATGCGGAGAAAAGGTGCAGGGCTTCAGGCCATGTCTAAGCCCCTATTCATGCACCAACCCAGACACAAAGACACGGAGAACCCGTCTGTGGGAGCCCGTCCGGAGGAATCCACAATGAGAGCATCTCCGCAGCAAATCCTCCACTTTGATACTCTAGCTTTTCAAATAAAAAGTGTATAATAATCACGGGTGGAGGTTGGGGTTTAACATTAGTAGAAAATGTTAAAAACTATAAAGATGCACCATGTTTCTGTGCATAGTTACAGCAACTAAAAATAACAATCCAAACAATAAAGGTTCAGTGGATTCTATATAGGGTTCTTGATTAGATTTTAAAGAACTCTTTATCCCAAAAAGATTCTATATAAAGGGTTATTTTAATTTCGTATAGTGCTAAACAGTGATGCCAACTATTTTCAATAGAAAGTAGCTAAAGCCTGCTCAAAAAGTAGCTAAATGTCACTAGATGAAAACTGTCTGAACTCCACATTTACTTTCTCTCCTAATCCATGCTCATATACTGTAATTTAATATAATATATAATATAATTACATATTTTCTGTCTGACAATGGAAGGAATATGATATAGTGACTGACTAAATGTTAACCAGTAAGTTCACTTTTTTCTTTTGCAAAAAAAGTGTCTCTATAGGGATCGCTAAATCGACAAAGTCACTAAAAAAGTCTGGTGATAACGTATGTTTATGAGCTGTTTAATTCATAAAATTTAATCAAAATAAATAATGACTTAAAATAATTCACTAAATTTATAAAATGATCCCATGATGGAAACCCCTAAAGGGTTCTATACAAGTGCCTGTATAGAACCTTTTCTTCAAAGAGTGTGCAGTTTGATTTTACAAAATCCAAGTTCTTGTACAGCTATCTGTTAGGAAACACACATTTTAACACAACAAATATACCACAAGCTCATAGAATTAGTGTTCAGTGCTAATTTTGTGGGCGTGTTTGCTGATTTGCATAATTCCATTAGTGAATTGGCCACTAAATCGGCACAGAAAGTGTGTGCAAATAAACGCCGCTTTCAGTGGGCACTGTTAATTCTTGGTGGATTCCAACCTTAATAGTTACTCTCAAACAGAAGGTAATACATTGGTGTTTTCGACATGTATATCATATAAGCTAATACCATATCTAGCACTGTCTAATATCATATAAGCACTGTAGTACATCATGGCATTTGAATATGGTAATCAAACAGTATAGGCTTCATTTTAACTCCAATAGTATTATCAAATGATCATATTACTGATGGTGCCACCAGTTTGTTTGTTTTTTAAAGGGTGATTTGTGTTTTTTTTTTTTTTTTTTCAGGCAACGATTTTTTAGCACATTGATTATTTAGACACCATAAAGACAGTTATATGTTGCACTTTTAGTGTCCTAATCTGAAGTCCAAACAGAAAGGTGTGTTATGGGAGTCTGACAGACTCTTCACATAAAGCCTTCGTGTGAATGAGACGAGATTAGCAGAAGAAAGCCAAAACATTGCTCCGCTCTGCAACACGCTGAGAGGAAGAAAGGGGGCCTCTGCTCTCTCTAAGCTTCCGTGGAATAAAGATGTCTGGGTCCGTTCTATGTTATTGATTGGAGAATGTTTGGGAGAACAAAGGGCTAAGTCCTATGAGGGGGGATGCTGAAGGCGGCACTGCTGCCATTAAACTTTAAAATGCTCTCTTTGGTTTTGTTCAGCCTCGTGAGAGGACACGTAGTGGTCCTGACTACATGACCCAAGGCAAATTTGAACTTCACCACTAAATAACATTTAATGGAGGTGAGATGGTTAGTTCCCATCTCCAGACACACACTGTCTGACTTCATCAAGAATAAACCTAAAATAATGGAAGGAAGAAGAAAATAATAAGAAAGAGTGACTTTTTTATGTGATGGGATTTTATTGAATCAAATCATAATTTCCTCTCTACCTCAGCTAAACTGAGAGCATGTGATGTGGAAACCAGAAAAAAAAAAATCGAAGTAATCTGAGTAAAAGCGCACAAGTGAGGATGTTTGGATGTTTTACAAGGAGAATTAATAGCTGCATGTGAACATTATCTTTGATGCAAGTTGGGCATACAAATTTAAAATGATTAAATACCATTCTTCTGTAAAAAAAAATGTATATACTAGGCTACAAAAAATAACAAGATATATTTTTAGCTCTATTGCACAGCACTAGATTTAACCATATTAAGCAAGTGCATGAAATTCATATGGCAATCATGACAGTTCCCCAAATTATTGATCTGTGTGTAATCCAAAAACAAGAATCACTACAAAAAAAAAACAAAAAAACAAATGGGTTAAATGCTGGCATAGATGGCATTTGTCTACAGCTGCGATTTACCACATCTTGTCAATCCATCACCAGTTCGGTTATACATGTCAAGAGTTATTTTTGACCAAAGTAATGTTAGCATCCGGTCAAGCATTTTCATCATCAGTTTCTAGTAAACAGGTGTCTACAGAGGGGCAGTAATTTGTTTATGCTCGTTAAGCCATTGTATCAATCTAGACACACATCTCAGACTCACTTCTAATTACGTAACTAACAACTAGTTCAGAGGTTCTCAGCCTTATAGGTCGTGACCCTACGTGGGGTCACCGGAGATGCAGACGGGGTCGTGGGAGATTTCTTTGAACCATATCTTATGCATTTATTCTGAGAGTAATTTTATGCTCATAATTTTACATTTGTAGTCTAGTGTTTTGAAATAAAAAAATAAAAAAAAGCCAGATGTTAAATGACACAAAACAAATTATTTGAATTATAACTGATTTAGAACTACACATTATGAGTTTTTATATATATATATATATATATATATATATATATATATATATATATATATATATATATATACATGTAGAGTTCAGATGCAAAAGCCTCTAAGTGCTGTCTGAAATTTTCTTCTAAATTGAACATTTTTTATCAAGCTTGTATTTTTATGTTAAGTTATTTAACTTTAATGGCAATGAAAGGGACCTATTAATTGCCATTAAAGTGAAATTACTGAACCTAAACATACAAGCTTGATAAAAATGTTCATTTTAGAAGAAAATTTCAGACGGCACTTAGAGGCTTTTGCATCTGAACTCTTCATATATATTATCAATATACACTGCCTGGCCAAAAAAATAGTCAATTGCTTAAGAGTCTATGACTGGATCATTATTGCAGTGATTATTATGTTTCTAGCATGTTATATGTTTGGGAACAGTTCTTCTAACCCTAATTGATGGCATGTGTAGCTTTTCATTTCTTAAACAACCATGTAAGACATACCATGGCCATATTCCAAGATGACAATGTCAAGATTCATCAGGCTCAAACTGTGAAAGAAAGGTTGGGACAGAGCACGGAGAATCATTTTCACACATGCATTGGCACCTCTGAATACAGACCTTCATTGAAAGTCTTTAGGATGTGCTGGAGTAGACTTTACAGAGTGCTTGACTCTTGCATTTGACCAAAAATTGATGCACCTCTTGATGGAACACACACACACACACACACGTGTCAGAGTTTGGTTTGTTTGGGTTATGTGAGCACTGTTTTCCGAACTCGTGTGTGCACCCGCGAACAGTATTCGATTCCGCATAAAAAGGGTGGTCTGGGGTACGGTCTCTGTACAGTTTGCTGCTGATATGAAAGCAATCGAACCACTATTGATGACGTATGATTCGATAAAACTGTTGGGTGTCCGAAACAGCATACTGTCTGAGTAGGTACATTTGAATTTACTTTGTGTCCATTAAATATTTACATTCTGTATAGTCTGAATACAGTAGGATGAAAGAAATTCAGATGTACTATCCACCATGCTGTCACGTGACCCACAAGCATCAGTTGTGTCGCTTAACTGCCATTCAGAAATCCTCTCTCTCCCGTGAAAGTGTGCATCGAATGCGCACTTCAGAATCTCTGCGGAAGTAGTAGGTCATCAGGTTACTTTCCCCTACTGTTTTTCAAATAATACTATATATTCGGACATACTACTCTGTTGTTGTACTGTTTTTCGCATACTATATAGTAGGGAAGTATTCGATTTCAGACGTAGTGTGTATGTTTGTGTGTGTTCTCACTCACTTTCCTGACAAGCGTGACTGACATACTGCAAGCAGAGAATTTATATCTAATTTCTGCTGGATTCACGCTTTCTTTAGAACATTTGCAGCACATTCCCGGCAGATATATGCAAGTGCTGTTATGTGCTGACGCTTTGAAAACAAAACCAAAGGTTAAAAACTAAAATATAAAAGTGAGGTGAGGAACGTTATGCATTTTGCCTCCACCTGCATCGTCACCATGTAATAGGGGTAAACAGCTGCTGCTTTGATGATGCAAACATACCACGGTTCAGACCCAAATAATATAATAAGAAACACAATCCAGCAAGGGCAAGTATGAAAGTATCCAAGTGTGTGAAAGTATCCTTACTTACTTACATATAGTCTAACTATTCTCTGCGCAGAAACACTGCACCAATGCACAATCATTGCCTGTTGCTAAAACAGGCATAACCATTTGCTAGTACCTTTTTGTGAAAAGCATGCGCCATTCTTCTAATTTTTTTGTAGCTGCAATGTGCTATCATCTGCTGTATGATTCATGTTATTGTTTACACGGTCATCAAGGATACGCAGAGTGAACGTGGGCAGCCACGCTATCGTTTTCAAAAGTCTCAGTTTTGGTCTGTTTATACTGAAACGCAATCCCTGCCATTTTCAAACTAAAACAGAGTCTGCTGCGTTTTCGAAAATAGCGTTTTCGTTTTAAAACGCATACATTTTGCTGCGGTTATGCCTGTCGTTTACACTACGCTAGCATTCGAAAACGAAAACACACTAGTTTAAACCCTAACCCTTTTTAAATTAACTAACCCTTAGTAAGAATGTACTACAAAATCAATATGGAATTCAGATAACTTGGTTTTAAAACAATGTTATAAGATATATTTCAGTTTATATCGCAATGTCTGACTTGGAAAATAAAGTTACCTAACTACTTTTGTTTACAGACATTAAAGTGCAATCAAACAAATTCTTTCAAATTCCTCTCCGACAACCTGTCACTCGCATGAGATCACAGCAATTAGCAAACAGCAATGATCCAGCGATCCAATCAATTCCTGATGGACAAAATCAAGTCCCGTCCTACATTTAGTCTTGTTCGAGAAGTTGTTTCACTCGGCTGTACGTCACAATAGAGAAGAAAAGACTATCGCAATTTACGTTTGATTCCGACTTTGAGATCTTCAACCAGATCAATGTACATTAACCCAGTCTAACATATAGACCCAATCCCTTACTGTTGAAATTTTGGGGCATTTACAGTAACAGCCCCAGGGCTCTTCCACAGTCTGTAAGATGGTGCAGCTGTGGCCTCCCTCGTGATGTCTGTTTCTAAAGGGACCTGGCGCTCACGGCTATGCTAATCACAGGCTGCAAATGGCTCTTTGACTCACCGGTGCTAAGTGTGTCAAACGCACCACTTTCCAGCAATAGCTTGGTAAAATAAGAGATATGTATGAAAGAAATGAATATATAACGAGAGAGGTGGGGAGAGGGTGGATGTGGGAAAAAAACTGGCTTGATTAGTTGACCTAGATTTTTAAATTATCTCCTGTTTTGGGCATTAAATAAACTAAGCATAGTAGTATAATCAAGTGCCACCATTGTGTGGTGCACCCATGTAGGGCAATTGAACTTGCTGGGGTGGATTGAAATCAGGTCGTTCCTGGGGGCTAGTAGTAATGAACTTCGTCGTTGTTCGTGGCTCTTTGAGGTTTGCCTGACCTAAGATTAATTCCGTATGGGAATGGGTGATCTCAAAGACTACATTGATCTTGACATTTTGCACTGAAAACGAGAGTCTAAGCTCTCTCATCTTGCATATAGTGCAAGGATGTAGCCAAATGTTCAAGATTATTCCGAAAAAATCTGACATTGAAAAGCCCATATTGATCAACTGCCAATCTGTCAAACACCTCAAGTTCTATGGTGTTCACAGCCCTGATAAGTCTCGAAGCCTGGTCAGGCCAGTCTAGTTTGATGGTTTTAGAAAGGTTTTCCTTACATGTTCCAGGTTCCCGCATCTGGGAGACCAGTTAGACCATGTAAAACCAGATTAGGTTGCTTTACCTTCTAAGGTAAGGATGAAACATTTTAAGTAACAATTTTTATAATACTTTACATAGGCAACATCTATGCATCATACAAATAGTTCTCTTCACACAAAATGCACAAGAAGCTCAACTCACAATTGATCACGATAAGTATAGAAAAGAAAGAAGGGCATATGTCATTATAACAACACTAGGTGAGTAATTTATGACTTCATTTTCATTTTAGGGTGAATTATCCCTTTATGTTGCAAACATTGTAGAATGATGCAGGCAGCTCAAGGTTTTGAAACAGAGTGTGTTGCACATCACAAATTATAGTTTAAGAAAAATAGCCACAGGATAAATTATTGCCGTATATGTGCTTATAATACTGAGGTTTACTCCAGTCTCACTTCTGAATGCAAATCAAAAGTAAGGCAGCGAGCCAGGAACAGGAAGTCAGAAGGTGATACTGTGATCAGGTGTCCATATGTAATAGCTATACTGTTATAATCAGCAGTTTTGAATAATATCACGTCTCTCCACATTCCTGAAATTTAGTCATAATGTAGGAAGGGTATCCCATAAATCCTAGTGCCAAATGCAAAGCAGTGGAGCAGGACGCTCTGATGGATGGGCCTGTCGGAAGGTGGAAGAGTGCCCTTACCTTTCTATTGCCATGCATGGAGAATATATCTCAATATATTAGAGGCCACATATGTGCATACATACATTCTGCACGAGCCTGATCCTCCTCGAATGGACACAGCGAATAGCAGGAAGCCATATATTTAAATATGTGCAAGAAAACATTTCATTTGCATACAAAGAGAACAATTAAAGCCAGTGTATTTGGAAGGGATACGTTTTGTAACCAATGTCTAAGATATGATTTTTAACATATGATGTCTGTAATTTCATATATTCACTGTAAAAAATAATAATTGAAATTTACGGTAAAAAAAAAAAGCAGCTTTTCGATAAGATGAGCTATAGAAGGCCCACAGTGTCATATACACAAATACAAAACACCATCATGGTGACACACAACACTAAAATAATATAATAAACATTTATTTAACAACATCATAAAACCCTAACATAAATGATCCTATAAACCTAAGAAGAAACATCATTATTTAAAAGAAAAAACATAAAATGTCAAGTTCTGTAAATTTTTACTTTAAATTATAACATGATTGTTCTTTTTCACTTTTAAAAATTGTACATTTAACAGTAAAGTTTACTGTAAAATAACATGAAATGTCCCATTAGATCTAATATAGTTAGCCAGTTAACAGTTTTTTACTGTTAAAAATCTGATCTTTTTCACAACGTTGTTCCAGACTGGATTGGGATTTCTGTGGTTAATAGTAATGTTGGAGTGTCTATTGGATTATTGTAAGTGTTACGAAAGGACTTATCTTTATACTGAATTATATAATTAAAACAAAGAATTAATTAAGGTGAAAATCATACCTGATATATGCTGCTAACAATGGCCCTTCTGAGCGTTCTGTTATACTCTACTTACTGATTTAATTCATTTAAATCATTAGATGCCATTTTAAAGGTGCAAGAAGACATTTAGCTTTAGTTATGGCATTCAATGAAGGTCACAATAAATAATACCACCAATATACCATTTTATATTATCTATCTGCACTGGAATAGATTTCCTGAAAAACAACAGGTAAAATGCTCTTTTTTTTCCCAAGACTGTCTGAGAAAATCAGATATCAACTTCCATTGAATGATAGTGGATGGATACCAGGAAGTGTCAAGCTCCAAAAGGTATAAAAACACATGATAATAATCATCATAAAAGTAGTCCTTATAACTTGTGATATAAATATTCCGAAGCCATGAAGAACAGCACTGTAAACCCGAATAAGTTGGCAAACCTCAAAAAAATTTCAGGTAATCAGTTAAATCAAAATTGCTAAGTTAAAAAATTACAAGTTTAAGTAAGCTGAACTGGCTTATACATTATTATTGTATTCATACATTTTAATTGCTCTTAACTTGAAAATATTTGAGTAAGCTAATTCATACATTTAACTTAAAATATAATTTAATCTCAACTTAAATATTTTTAGTAATGGAAACATGAATAAATGCTAACTTGCTCATTTGTAACAATTGGTAACAATTAGCATAACAATTGCTAATGAGTGTGGAGCGAGCATTTTCGGTTCATTCCTATGGAAGTTGAGCCTCATGCTCGCGCATTAGTTAAACGTAATGCACAACTTCCATAGGAATGAATCTAAAAACTCCCTGGTCGCTTGCTCTGCTCCAGTGGACACGCAGCCTATGACTGACTGAGCGTGTCCTCCATCAGTTTCCTTTCAATGTTTGATACCGTACACCCCAATAACTGGCATCAGCCCCAGCGACAGCTTTTTCCCCTTACCTCACTGGATCTGCTGGCAGTTCCAGATAGCTCCACCCTCACACCTTAACATGTGACAGGAAGAGACGACGAGTCGTTTTGAGGGAGGAGGGGAGGTTAATGTTTTTGTGCACAGTGCACAGATAAATTAATAATAATAAATAAATAAGAGTTGTCAATTTTGATTTCATGCCGACTTTAAGTTAACCCTACTCAAACCAAAATCACCATTAATTGTATGGGGGAGGGGCAGCTTGAAGATTCTATACATTTCTCTTTTTGTGTAAAAAAAACCCGAAAGTCATTTGGGTTTGGAAAGAATTGAGGGTGTGTAAATAATGACAGAATTTTTCATTTTTGGGTGAACTAACTCTTTAACCTTCTCAAGGAAAATTAGTCCTGTCCAAATAAGGCTTATGTGGCATTATATGACCACATGCAGGACAGAGGACTAGTCCGGAAAGAAAGGGTGAGAAAAATGGAGGGAGAAAGATAAGTGTAAAAGGCCATCACAATCCATTTTGCTCTTTCTCATCTCTTTCTCCTCTTCTGCCTCCCCGGTGGCAGTGTGCCAGAGGGTGAGAATGGACTGCCTCCTGTGGAAAAAGGATAATTTGTACCTTCCCTATGAATGAGGAGGACAGGCAAATTACCCAGTGAATAAGGACTGCCTGTGGATCGCTGTGTCAAAGGCACGGGAATAATTATCGGCCACCGAAGAGCATTCATACGGAAGGACAATGGCGAAATGGATGTGTGGGTCCCGGGTGCGCGAGCGTGCACGGCTTTCGAGTGGCACTCACAACAAGGCAAATGGATCCTGCCAATAATCCTGGCAAGATATCTGAATTCAGACACATTATAGCAGCTGGACAGTATTAGAGCAGCTCTTTAGGTTACAAGGCGAAGGAGAGTGCAGGAGGGAAGAGCGAAGAGAAAGAGGGGAGAGAAGAATGCTCTGAAAAGCCTCTATTAGATTTGAATAGGTGGGGGTTTGTATGCCGGGCCACGGTCTGTTTTGTAGGTGTGCCACAAAGAAAGCAGAGGTTAGTCTATTAGTGCCCAAGGTCTTTATTGCCACGACCACCTCCACCCATACAGCAGGCGGGCGAGGGGTCACGAATGGTCACCGCCAGAGAGCCTGAAGTGGGGCAGAAGGATCTGGGAGAAACGCATTTCAAGATAGGACACCTGGGGGGTCACGACCAATTCTGTTGCTGTCTATAAAACATGTTGTATATAAACAGGGGCTATAGAAAAGGGCTAACAATTCTAATGCCACTCACCCCCATCGCTCTGCAGTGTTTACAATGACGCTCAATGCAAGCAGAGACTCGAATGCAGACGGAGAACTGGTGGGCCGGAAGGTCTCATCCTTGGAAGAGAGGGGAGCGTGTTTTGGGCAAGCTTTTGCCTTTGTTTAAAGCTCTGGGGATAAACAAAATTAGAGAATGCGCCACTTGAAGGAGTTGAAAGGTGTCGTGCGCAGATGTTTCATATTCAAGGCTGGATGGTGAAAATTTGAGTTCTGATTCACAATTTTTGACCTTGCAAATCTGAATGCGATGCTGTCAGCACAAAAGAAACAGGAAGTATCGTGCGGCAGGACTGACAAGGAACAGCACTGGATACAGGGAGTCGTTTGAGGTTAACGGAGAAAGTTGCTTTACACATCGGGTATGAAAATTTGCTCTTAAAACACTTCTACATATTCAACGAGTGCATATACGGGCCTGCCTCTCTCCATTTAAGGGAATAGCTCACATCGAAATAACAATTCTGCTAATATTTACTCACCCTCATGTCAGGTAAACACCAGATAAGTTTTGAAGTGTTTGCTCTTTCCTGTGAAACATAAAAGTAGCATAGCACTTGCGTACTTTATTTCATGTCTTCCAAAGCTGTACAATAGCTAAGTGAGCATTTAAATGAAAAACACTGAAAACCTTCCCCGCCATTGTAGCTCAAGATAGGTCAGGCCCAGTTTGATATCAGTGAAGTCAAATGGTTCTCGTGTACCAGGTCGAATTTGACGTGTACATTCAAATATGGCACATCAAGCGTGAGTGAAATTTGGAGAATAGGACAGGCCCACCCCCAAACTTATACCATTGTTTGAGCCAGTGTTGCCATGTTGGGATAGTTCAGTCTAAATAATCACCGCTTTTTGGTGCATTCAAGTCCTTCTAGGAAGTTCGTATTTACGTCACTCTAAAACAGGTGCATTTAAATCACTTTATTTGGAACAAGACAGCGATGTACCTTTTCTACATAAAAATTGAGTTTTTCTACTTCTACAGTGCGATGAATAATTAATGAGCATCAGGTGTGTTTTTGCTTTGTTTTTTATTCAGTTTATAAAAATGGGGTATACTGAATTGTTATATATTTTATCATATTTTGTACATGTTTTCTCACTGATGCACATCCAACTTGTAAACTCAGGGCCTCAAAGATGATCCAGTTTCCCTTTTCACAATTACAACATTGCGGTGGTGTTCATGTGCATTTACTGTAACTTGTAAATACGATCTTTCCTAACATGACTTGAATGCACCATTTGATAGCACCAGTGTTTGCACTTCTCAGGGAAATAAACAATGGTTTACTTTCATTGACCTTTAAGTAATTTTAAAATGAACCTCTTACTTTCATATTCTTTTAACATAGTTTGCGTTTCTGTCATGGCAACCCTTAAAGTGTTTAGCTTGTTAATGGATATGACAATATTGATGTTTTGTCTTGGTGGAATAAATCTGCTACACTGCTGCTGCTGCTGCATAGCAAGCTGCTGTACAATATAGCATACATGAATTACATGTAGCAGATCTATACAGGTGGAGCTGGGGAAGGTGTGGGTTCTAAGAACGTGCTGCAATTGCTACAGAAAAATGCTGACCAATATTTGAAAGTTGAGCAGCGAGCTCATTGGCTACAACAGGAACGAATCAGCTGTGCCCTATAGAGAATGATGCGACTGCAAGCAGATTGAGTTAATGACCTGTATCATCTAGAGTTTAATGACAGAACTTTGTATGATCCCATGTAACAAAACTATATTCTAGGAACATTTTGCTAATGTTTACATTAAGTTATGAAAACATTATTTATAAATGTTCCCCGAATGTTCAAAACATCCAGTTTTTCAAATGTTTTAAGTGTTTTTTCTTGGTTATACAAATGTTAAAGGAACATTTTATCATTTTGCAAACATTATGGGAACATTGCCAGTTGCCAGCGCGACAAGTTCAAACTAGACGGACATTTAAGGGATACGGTAGTCATACCACTTATTAAACAGCATTTCGCCAGAGATTTTGATCTGAGATTAAACTGTTTTAAAATCGTACCTGTTTGTTATAATCCAACAGTGTACAAAAAAAAAAAATGTTTCATGAACTATGTATAAATAACATTTTTGTGCTAACATTTTGAGAACATTTATTAAAGACATTGAGTGAACATTCTGTTAACAATACTGGAAGAACGTTTGTTCATAACTTTGAGAGAACCTTGCCAGAACATTAGCCAAAGTTCTGAGAACATTCACTGTTAGCAGAGATATCACTCAAGTCACTTTAAAGGCAACCAAACAAAAGCAAAGGCACACCCAAACACAAACATGTACACAAACACACGGCTTGCTAGATGGTGGTCTGAGCTGTACAGCAGATAAAACCCACAGAATTTCCCTTATTTTTCTTCTCTACATGTCCAAAACATGACAGCGCTTCCGACCCTCTCTCTGACAGGAAAATACTGTTCCTTTTCCTCTGCGGTCTGTCACCACACTCTCACACATACACAACAGACACTCACACATAAACACACACACACAACAGACACTCACACATAAACACACACAATGGTCACAGAGAGGTCATATACAGGCCAGCCGCTTCTGTTATTCCTCCATGTCATCCAGGAGGCCATTTCAGAGCCATAGACATGAGTTTCCTCTCCCCTCCAACAGGTCAGAACTTAAAAGGACAAACACACACACACACACACACACACACACACACACACACACTAAGGATATAATGCAGCACTGAATCTGTAAAAACAACAGATGAAAGGTGCTTAGACAGAGTTATCTGTCCTATAAATAGCACTCATACTGTGTGGCTTCTTATGAATCAGACACAGGTTAAGGGGTTTGCTTTTTCTTTAGTCATCATGAAATTAAAATTATGGAATATTGCAGTATTTAAATGTTTTATCTGTGCACATCTTTTTTTATTTATTTTTTTATTCATGTGCCGTTGTAATATTGCAACCACATCTCTTCTCTGATGCCGTGTTTTTCAGCTCGAGGGCGGGACAACCTGTCACTCACCTGTTCACTCAGATATTCGTTAGGGGCCATTCACACAGCATGCGTCTTTGCGTCTAAAAACGCAGTGCTCAGGAATGGTTTTAAAAAAGGGCAGCATAGAATGCGAGGGTCTCGAGACGCGCTTTTGAGACGTGATGCAATAACGACAATAATGGAAATTATAGAAGTAGGCAAAATTGATAGATACGAGTTTTGAATAAAATAAGATAATAATGAGCGCCTCCTCCGCCATGTTGCCGTCAGATAAAACAGTTGTAATGCCAACTTGCTACTGTAAAAAGAAGCTCGCAACGCTTGCCCCGCCTCTGGGTTCTTCTGATCGGTCCACTGTTTTGGAACTGACATTGATAAAAATTGAAATTCTTTTAACTTGACACAGCGTCTTAAAAAAAGACGCAAGCGTAACGGTCATGCACATCCGTCAAGTGCGTTTACATAGAAAAACAATGGGAAAGTAGCGCATGGGAACAACTATTAGAACAACGCGGCCCCTTACAATGCACAACAAACTCCCGTATTCTGTAAAACAGGTTGCATCGCTTCCGGTTCGCTGTTTTACTCCAGACACCTTCAAACGAGCAAGCAAAGATGATTATAACCAATGAGCAAACCGTTCACCTTTATATATTTATTACAGTATATATGTTTATAGCCTATATTTATATAACAGCTTGTGCTGGTCCTCGAATCTGATTAGTTGAGCAGCATTCTATCTACACTGGGATTATTGACTGTATCACTCCTCTTGTCTGTGCTTGTTTCAGAAAGCATGTCAGTCTGTATATTTTTATCTTTTTTATTTACTGCTTTTATTATATGTTCACGTATTTTTTCACGTATTTTCATGTGTATTTTTGTTATTGTTCTTAGTCTTTATTTCACATATTCTCACATATTCTATGTGTTTGTTTGCTTGTTTTTTTTTTTTTTTTTTTACTTTTTGCATTGTATTTCACTGTTACTGAATACAATTTAAAAAAAATATCGGTCTGTGCATCGTTACTCCAGTAGGTGGCGGGAAGTGACTGCCAAGTCATTGAATCATTCAATCAAAGGATTCATTCAAAAACAGTCCGAAATCTGCCATTCACAATCCCTCTCCAGTGGCCTTTTCTCGGATTCCAGAGGTCAAAGGTCATATGTGGACTTATGGACATCCTGCCGCATGACAAGTCTATCATGTGACTCACATGTAGCAGAACTAGGGCAGTGAGTACGGAGAAGCGTTTTTAAAATGAAACACCCCGAATCATAAGACTAGCCACTAGGTCATCTACTTTGAACTCCATTTATCCAGCCATGGTTTTCTCTCTCTCCCACTAATTCTTTCTTTCCTCATAATGACCTCTTTAATACCATTCTAGGGCACCTCAGGGGACAAACGGTCATTCGTCTTGCCTTTAAAGAACAAGAGAGACAGAAAACGAGAGAAACAGAGAGAAAGTCAAAATAGAGAGAAGAGATAAGTACAAAAGTGATACAAGAACAGAATTAGGCAGAGTTTGTTTTAATGTTTTACACATATTATACTTCAGCCTTTTGACATTTCATTCCATGAGGTTATCCCGGTTGCCATACTGAAAAAAAAAAAATATATATACAATTTATAAAATTCTGAAAAAAAACCCCATAGTTTTAACATAACTGTTTACCTTCCTCTCATGGTTACTGAACATCCTACACAAACTGACATGAAAGACAGATAATTAGTTTCCCAACTGTGGCAGCCACATGGAGTCACATGACCAGAGCCCTGGAAGAGCATGTTTTTCTGACACGGCTGAATTTGCATAAAGCCATCACCCCTGGCAATGCAGGACACAAATGTCGTCTAGACGTCCAGTCTCAGTCCACTAGAATGAGACACACACGCATGGCTCTCAGTCGCGTTCCGTCTGGACCCTCAGCTGCTCCAGATGCATGATGGGATGGGTAGAGCAAGAGGGCCGATGCTGAAGATAATCACATGCGTGAAAATGGTCCCTGTGGGAGGGGACACAATTGTCACTATCATAACTCAATGTATGTCTCCCTATATTGCAAATTGTAAAATGTAATTTTGATAAAGATCCCAGTAGCCCTCAAAACATAAATGTGGTCATATGAGGCCATAATAATATTTGTTCTTTTCAAATATGCATTTCAAAACAATTATATTTCAGTGTGAAATTAATATTAATAGTTAAAACCAACATTATGAGATATCTCAAAACATTAGTATTGGCACAATAAATCATCATAAAATCGTAATATTACTCGAATGTAGTGGTTATATTTTTTTCATATTTTAGCAGTTGCTTGTACTTGAATGAACTATAAACATTTCCATGGTTGCTGCTTGGCAACTATAATGGGATATGGGTCAAAATGAAGAGGGTTACTAAGAAATCTACCTCTCTTTGAATCGCTTTCATCATTTCATCAAACAATCTGGCTGCTGGTCACGCCTCTGGCCTTTCCCATCTCCAGCACAGACTGATGATATCTCCATCTGCATCACGGGTGAGTGACAGGTCTGTGTTATCTGAATGTAAGTGTGTGTGTCACTGTGTGTGTGTCCCCAACAATGTATAAGGAGTCTCTACTTCTGTGATACTGGTTTCATTGTGTTAATCCCACAATTCAAATATGGTTTTATTGTCAACAAACAGAAGAACAGTTTAAATTCAGGTGGGTTCCGGAAATTCATTTTCATTGGGATTTCAAAACAAAACAAAAGCTATTTAATTCAATATCCCATTAAAAATTTCCTAGTGAGAAACTTCACTACCCATAAGAGAAGTCGTTGTTCCATGGAAATTGTAGCAAAAGCATTTTTATGTAGGCCTATATACACTGTAAAAAATGACTGTAATTTTAACACTGTGCCCCTTTTATATATTAATATTTATATCAACTCAGCGAGATTAGTGACTTTTCAGACTCCTTTAGCAATTTATTTTATTTTTTCAGAAAAAAGGAGAAAAGCGACAAATCTAGCAACTTTTTTTCTTTCCAAAAAAACAACTAGCGGCAAATCTAGCGACTTTTTGGACTGATTAGCAACTGGACTGATTAGCAACTTTTTGGACTGATTAGCAACCATATTGTCACTCACCCTTTAGCAATTTTTTTTAAAAGCAACTTACGACAAACCTCTCAACTTTTTAGACTGATTAACTTGCAACAAATCTAGCGACTTTTTGGACCGATAAGTGACTTTTCAGCAGGGCTCCGAACCGGTTCAAGGAAAGAAAACTAAAACTGGAAACAAAATCAAGTTTAATCATTCTGAACAGAAACTTTATTTTATCGTTCTGTTTAATATTTTAATTTGACAGTCAACCAATTATGAATTTAAATAGTACATGTGATGTTGACGCATCCAACGTGAATGAAATGTCTGCACTCAGCTATCAAGTCATCATAGACAAGTCGCTGGCATTAGCTTTTGGATTTCAGGAGTTTTTCCGAGGATGTGTCACCAACCATTAAAGTATTATAATGAGTGGCAGGTAACATTCAGCGTTAGTGTTGCCAAGACTGTGGTTTTCCCGCAGAAGTTGGCTACTTAAAGACTGTTGCCACAGTCTGTTTTTCATATCCGTGGGTTGAAGCGACCCCAAATAACATGACATTTAGCCCATGGAATTACAATTTTACCAGGGGAATCCTGCCAAAACACGGATCTTACCCCCCAGAACGCGATTTTTACCGGGGACCCGGTTATAACATTTCTTTAAACATCATCAGCTAATCATAACATCAATGATTTACCAACAGATTTGCTATTTATAAATAGTTTTGAAATATTTTCATAATTGACTCTTCATGTAATAAACCTATTTTCAACCTGGGCTCCAGCCATGTTCCATACACTGGTCTAAACCCAGAGGTCCCTTCCATATGTGAACTCAAGCAGAGACACATCCTTCATTGGCTATTTCTGTAGTTGTCAAACAGGGGGAGGGTGTCCTGCCGGGAGTCTAATCTCACACCCGCTTTTTTATGGTCTCGCTGAAAAAACTTGCATAAAAACAAATTAGCTTCGTCTGCACACAGTTTGCAAATATGTGTGCAATCAGCCGGAAAATAGATGTCACTCCTGACCAAGGTCATGGTATAAGAGTCCCGGCTCCCTGAATCTCCTGGACTGATGTCTTACACATGCTGTGTCCTTCCAAGTATGCATGAGACTCTGACATAAGCATGGACAGAGATGAAAATAACTGCACCTAAGTGACACAATAGATCATTATGACGCTTCAGTTGACCCATTGTTCCTCTTTGGTGTCTTAAGAAAAAAAGTCCCATTTTGATGCTGCTGATGCAGAAAGACTAAAAGACTATTATTTCAGTGTTCCTTTGAAAAGAATTAAGATTATCTGGATAAACAATAATCAGATTTATAATCAGATCAATAATAAAAAAAAAACCAAAAAAAAAAAAAAAAAAAAACCAATAGGATAAATGAGAATTTAATGACTGACAGGCACTGAGGCATATGGATGAGTACCATAAAAAGCCTATTGTTCTGATTCCAAATTCCCTTAACAATTCTGGTTTCCTAATGAGTCTATTTACAATAGTGCTTTAGGAAGTGCTAACAACACTCAGAATGTGTATATTTAACTAAATCTTGTATAATAAGTCAATGGTATAATGATATGGTTGAGTGCATTAAGTAATAGGGATAGGAATCGTAAAGGCATAACAATTCTTTTTCCTTGCCAAATCTGCCACTTTTGTTCTGACCATCTGAAAAAAAAAAAATTACGATAAATCGTGCTACCAATTGTAATTAAAACGAATGATCGCTTAGCTCATATCACATCAAACCGTGCAAATTATTATTAATGTCATTTTTTTTTTTTCAAATTGTTAATGTTAACAATAATAGCATTGTTTAACTATGTGTATTTAGTGTGTAATAACTGTCAGCATTACCTATAGATTTGTAGATTTCGATTGTAGATCGAAATGGGAGGGCGTTCATGAGCAATTTTTACTTTGGAAACTTGTATTTCCGATAATTCCAAGAGCATGTGAAGGTGGCATTAGCCTACTAGCTGGGACTCGTTCTTTATGTAAACAGACGTGAAGTAATGATGCAAAGATGAATGGCGGCATGCTCGAGTTTCCCGCAGAAACCCACCACCAGTACCATTCGGATTAGAACATATACATGTGAATCGAGCTAAGGCAAGGAGATAGTTTTGAACACTGGCTGGTTATGTACTTGCTCAAAAATTTATTTTGGATAATTTGTACCCAAAAAAGTTATGGACTGCGATTTCAAGGTCATTTGCGATTTATAGATTTAACATCTTTAAAGTTTTTGTGCGTAAGTTCGTTCTCTGAATCTGAATGTACTCACATTTAAGAAATCTTTTCAGTTCAGGAAACCATGACGTAATGCGATGTTTATTGTAATTGTTTAATGTACGTTATTGATAACAAAAAATGTAATATATTTTCTTTCTCTTTGTATTTTTACATAAATATGGTACAATATTATACCACTATCACTGTGATAAATCAGTTAGGTCAAAAGTAATCTAAAAGTAATCAGATTACATTACCTAAAATGTGTAATGTAATAGATTACTAATTTTTGCATTGTAATTTAAAATCAGTAACACACTACAATTAGTAACAAATCTACCCAGCACTGCATATGAACAAATAGTCAGAAACAACTGTGGCTAAATTCAGAAAAGCATACTAGCATACTACTTTATTTGTGCCATATAAACATATGGGAGAAATATAATTTTGAATTCAGTCACTTGAATTCAAGTCTACTTTGAATTCAGTCACTGATTTTAATCTCACTATCCTATTAAGTATATGTAGGATCATTACTACATTAAATTAGACATAACAAAGTAACTGTTCAGTAAGTCAGTCAAGAACTGCTCAGACCAATTCATTGAGTCAGTACTGATTCAAACCATTAAATCGGGCTGTGCCAGAACTTAAGTTACAGTACCATGGCAAAAGTTGATCTTTTTTAATGATTCACAAAAAAAAAAAAAAAAGATGTCAAACACTGAATCATGTCACATGCTGTTCTGTGCAACTACACTGTAAAAAAAAAAAAAACATATATATATATATATAAGCAATTAGATACTAGAGGCTGTGCTGTACGGTTGCCACACAATACAAATATTAAAGCCAAAAAAATATGTATCAGTGCAACTTTCATGAAGTAAAATTACTAAAAGCCTTCCTTCCGTCTGAAAAAAATGTCCCAGACTGTGAACAGCAACAGAAGTTACATTATTACGGCATTAGATAGCAGCAAAGACTGTCTTTATGAGTGTGTCAGTCAGTAGCGAAGACTTTTACATTGAAAACACTGAATTGTAGTGAACACGGAACAAGACGCAACTAACAAATGCTTTGACTAGCACTGTCAGTCATGGTTAAACACTTTAACTGTTAAAAGGACAAGATATTGCAGCGGACATTTAAACTGATTTTTTATTATGAACATAGGACTGACCTGAAGGAAAATGCTAAATCTGAATGCAGGTAATAAACTCGTTCACTCAATCTCTTTTTCACAATACTCTTCTACATAATACAGTACGCTTCAATGAACAATATCAATTGAGAACATACAGTTTACAAGAGTGGGTGCTAAGGGTGTTGATACAGAGAACCGTTGGGTGAAGCGGTCATAGCTGTGTTTTATTGTGAATAAAACACAGCTATTGACCAATCAGAATCAAGGACGGGAACTAACCATTTATATATATATATATATATATATATTTGTAGCCTAAATAATACAGATTATTACAGACTATTTCAGTCTTTCTACTTCAAAATTTAATCTGGATTGATGACAACACAACATAAAAGAGTGTTGTCTGTTTATTGTGTGCCAACTTTCACAACTCACTGAAAACAATTTATTTTTTCCTGCCCTGATTCTTTAATTGAGCTGTATTTAATAAATCTGTGATGTTTAAATACATTTACTGAACAAACACAAAATACAGATTAAAAAATGTTTTGCAATAGTGTTGGAAATCAAATATGTTTTTTGTGCAGTATGAGTATTAGCAAGGTTGTAAATTCAGTTGACTGTTCAGAGTGCCACACTTACGGGTCTATTTCTTATTTCCCTCTATGCAAAGCCAGAGGTGAGTGATGTATTTGTGAGGTTGGTTACATTACTGCGGGAATGGAGGTGTCAACGGGTGAAGGACAGAACCTTTAGTCTGGCTGTAATCGAATGCAGATGGGACTAAAATCATCGGAGCAGCAAATCATCACTCCAAAGAGCCAGATGCCCTACCGCCACCTCCTCCTCCTCTTCAACACTCTTATTGCACTGTCTTACCACCAAGAGTTTTAAAACAGAGATGGCTGCCAGAGCTTCTTTAACAGGTTTGACCGAAAGAGAGAGAGCGCAACCCTATCACTCCCTCTGATAAAGCATCGATCTCAGTGCCTGAGTATTCACAAATCAATTGATGGGAATGAAATCTGCAGAGGTCAACGCTGTGATCTGAAGCGTGAGAGAAGGTGAGAATGAGATGGAGAGGTGGCAGATGAACATGACAAGGTGAGGTCAAGTAAAAAGATGGCATACTTTCAAAGATATCACCGCAGCTTGTGGATGAATGCATTAAAGAGTAAAACATTCATGGCTACAATAACTATTATTAGTTCTGAGGACCCACAAGGTGCTGTAAGGTGAACTTCACCTTTTTATCCTTCATTTTAAAGATAGTGTAGGCATGATCGCTTTGACAATGAGGCTGACACAAACAATGTAATTATCCATAAGGGCATGGATAAACCTAGAAGAAGAAATCGCAGATATCTAAATCTTTCACTCAAGGGTCTACTGTGTCCTTCAAGTCAGCTATAAAGAATTAGGTGGAGTAGTTGACCGAAGATTGAAAATGTGGTCATTATTTACTTGTGTCATTTCCAAACCTGTATGCATGGTTCTTCTTTCTTCTGTGGAACACAAAAAGACATTCTAGACTGAACCACTGGCACCACTGATATGGCACTGCACATCTTCTCATGGCACGTTTGTAAATATAATTCATGAGGGCGTTTTTTTGTTTGTTTGTTTTTTTTGGGTGATGACAATTCTATCCAGCATGCAAATTCATTTTGACTATATTCCATAGCGGTGGGATTAATGACATCATTCTGCATGCAAACTCCCAGAAGACCAGAAATATTACCGACCATAACACACAAGTGTTAGTTCAGCAAGGAAAGCAATCAAAATATCCTGCCTGGACATTTTATCATCAGATTGCATTTCCAAAGGAATGAATATAAATGTACAATGTAAAAACATGAACCTTTAAAGGAAGAGTTCACACAGAAATGTTGGGTTCTTTCCAATCACGTATTATTTTATTTCTTTTGGACAAATGAAGCCAATTTGTGTGATGAACATACCTAAATCTGAAAGCTGTTATTCACTGATATACCTCCTCATAGCTCATTTACTGTCACATTTTTAAATGCATTGTGTCATGATTGATCACACGACACACGAGAACCAATGTTTTTTGCCCAAATGCAGCTTTTTTTTTTATTATTTCTGGCGGAGGGGAATATTATCAGTGTATAATGGCTTAAATTTTCAGTTTGTGTCTTCACAAATGTTATAGACTACATTTTATATTCTTTTTTGGCACTTGACAGTATAGAGTGCTGCAGGGATAAAGTAATTTTGTAAGCCACACCGGAAGTTAGTGACACACTGGTTCTCTCAACAAAAAGCTAATAGGATTTTTCCATTGGCTTTTGGATTATTGCAGAAAATAAGCTCTGTGACCAACAGCTGATTCTGAAGCTTGGTGCTATGACGCGACCGTCATAGTGACAGTAGCCAATCACATTATTTCCAGCTTGTTTTCTGGTGTTGCATGAAAGCAATTGGCTAGCGTTTGCGCTAGGGTAATTTGCATAAGGCGATCTGATTGGCTGACACCTGCTTTGAAAATCAACTTCAAGCAACGCCAGTGCAACAGAACCCACAATTGACACATGACGTCACCCATTCAAAGTAAACGAGAAGCATTAACGCCGACGCCCTAAAACAGCCGAAACAAAAGTCTATGACTAATAAACTTTTTGTTCATCAAGAAAATCTAATTTTGAAGCCTAAATAGAAAGCTGAAGTTTTAAACTAACTACACCATGGTCACATGACTTCAATTTCACCATCACTAAGCTTTCCACCAACTCTTTCAATCTTTATTGAAAATCTACAAGTTTAGATAGCTTGCAAAAAGTGTGACAAACACAACGAGGCCAAAAGCGGACAATGGGTTTCCCTGTTCGGCATTATTGTGTTTAATTTCCCGACAACCTCTGTAGTCGCTTTTAGACATTTGTTGGCAAGTACCTTTTTCTGAGTCACATAAAAGTAAAATAAAAATCATGAGGTAATTACTGATGTATTTCATGTCACAGAATAAAATGTGAAAGCTTAACCACAAACCTAACTTCAGGCAATTAAAAAAAAAAAAACGACTTTTGGATGATGGAACTGGATGTTCATCTCATTTTTTAAAAACTCATTCCTGCTGCACTCTGTAAATCACTATCCACTTTCACTGTATAGAAAATAGCAGCTTGGATATTTTACTTCAAAATGTTTATATCCTTTTTGCTGCTCATTGTTTGTTACCATTTACTTCTAAATCTGTTTTAGCAGACATACAGCGCACTTTGCTTAATCTGACGCCCACCAGGAAAATTCAACCAGGTACCAGCTTGTCATTGTGGGGCTTCCTTCAGGCTCTTTTCTCACAGAACAAGGAGAAAAGAATATAAGCTCTCAAAAGGAATGCATCAATACATTATCAAAAAAGGCATTAGAGGCCATTTGTGGTCAGTTTCAACCTAGTTTATTCCTGTCTGCTCTTTACATCTGTCCAATCCATTTCTCTCAGCATCTCCATCACAGTTATGCCTTCAAACCTTCATATCTTGCCTCATCTCAACATCTCAGTGACACATGGCCTTAAAGTACACACACACACACACACACACACACACTCGGTCACAATGTACTGTGTGTCTACGATCCACCAGAAGCTGATCTTGGATCAGCAAAGGCAGCAGCTAATGGGAAGCCATGCAATATTTCCCCAGTGCACAGATCCCTGTCACATCCCCTCAGACGGGAGGTTCTCTGAGGTAAAAGGTGCAGTGCTGCAGAATGTCATTGAGATGTTTGCGGCCTGACATGTTTCAGTTTTCCATCAAATGAATGGAAAATGGCTCCCTGAGGAGCTAGGTTACGGTAAGGAAGGCTAATCTGAAGAAGAACTCCAAGCAAAACACAGAGGTTTTTGTGTTCAGGAGGACCCAAAGGCATAAAACATAAGGCAGGCCTTTGCTGTCCAACATTTACAGGTTTTATAGTTTGTCAAAAAAAATAATAATAATATTTTTTTAAAAAAGTTATTTAAAAAAATACACACACATAAAAGAATGTTGGGCAGAACTGCTCTTTTCCATATAATGAAAGTGAATATAGTTTAGGCCCCATACACTAGTGCGTTTTTGTTTTAAAATGAAAATGATTCTCATCTACACTGGCATTTCCACAGCGTTTCAGAATATACTATACGACCAAAAACTAATGTCACATGACTGTTCATGCACACTGGGCATGTGCGTACAAGTGTAAACAGTTGCCTCTTGTGCATGTAGGTAGCTGCAGTATTTAAAAAAAAAAATCATAGTTTGACTGCACAAAGGCTGCTAAAAATGACAACAAAGCCAGCAAAGATTGCAGTTCAGTCTCCATGTTATTGTTTACACGGTCGTCAAGGATACACAGAGCAAACGTGGGCAGCCACGCCTTCATTTAAAAAAAAAGTTTTAGTCCGTTTATACTATGCATTTTCTGCAGCGTTTTCGAAAGTCTCCGTTTTAGAAGTTCGAAAATGCCGGTGTAGTGTAAACAACAGGCATTACCGTAGCAAAACGTATGCGTTTTAAAATGAAAGCGCAATAGTGTAAACAGAGCCTTATTCTTTTTAAAGAAACTTTTATTCAGCAAGGATGAAAAAGTGACAGTAAAGACATTTATAGTTTAACAAAAGATTTCTATTTCTAATTCTGTTGAACTTTGTATTCATCAAAAGAATCCTGAAAAAATGCAGACTGTTTTTAGCAATGATAATCAAAAAATCACAGCAAATCAGCATATTATAATGATCATGTGACATTGAATCATTGCATTTATTCAAACTTGCTGAGTCACACTCTTCGCATAATATTACATGAACCAGTAGCATTTGGTATCACACATCAAAACTGGTATATAAAAGAAATTCTGTCTGTGACATAAGGCGAGTTTGGAAGTATAAATCACCATCTGCTTTCATTTTATGGTAAAGAGCAGCTGGAACCATTTTTTTACGGAAGAACATGCAGGTTTGGAATGACATTTAAAAGTAATGTTTGTTTTTTTTCTACTCGATAACATCCAGCTCTCTTCTACATTAATGCTCTCTTCACAAACATATATGCATGCAAGCTTTGGAGAAAATTGTGTTATTTTCTCTTTTTATTACAGGCTGACTTGAGGGCATCACACATTATATCTTTCTCTCCCATTACAATGGGTTTAATATTCATCGTGCAGTGCCACAGCCCCTTCCAGACTTGCCAGGTCTTCATTTCAGCATTCTCTCAGAATATACCATTGCTTGCTTAAACTGTCCTATCTGAATGGGATCTGAAATTATTATCGGGGTAGAGGAAATCAGATAGGTGTATTCAAAAGAGCTGAGAGCTTGAATCACACACATCATTATCATAATTACAGTCTGGAAGTCCATGCAGAGGTATTCAAAATGCAGCGGCCCCAACCCTTTAAATGTAAAACCTGAGAATGGAATACTGGCCTGATTGCTTTGAACAGAGTTCATGGCCCTCCAGTGCAGAGCTGTGTACTACTCGTGGGTGGTGAGCCATGTTTCTCTAGCTCTCGACTTGAACTTGAACCCA
The DNA here is from genome assembly GCA_037101425.1 of Elopichthys bambusa. Lineage (NCBI taxonomy): Eukaryota > Metazoa > Chordata > Actinopteri > Cypriniformes > Xenocyprididae > Elopichthys > Elopichthys bambusa. The sequence continues at coordinate 26,637,338 of CM074440.1, read as the reverse complement.
GAAGCCCTAACACTGATTGAAGCTGGGAGAGCTCCCCCTGGGACTGCAGCAAAGCTAATACAGACAACAGCCACACCATCATGATGTTCTGCTTTTACATCTCTCCCCCCACCATACTCCAAATACTAAGAATTGCTCAGTGAGGTGTTTTAGTAACATATCCTTGGAAGATCAAAATAACATCTTGATGTTCATTTTAGCTGGTGAATGATTTATTTATGAGCATAAAAGAAGATGTACAAACTCAAAACATGGTAGCTAATATACACTTGACTTAATAGACAGGCTTTGTGTTTTTCAGCCCATTCTGAAATCAAAATGGTTACACAGTCATTTATAATAAGAACGTTGGTTGCTAGTTTTCAGCTTTTTTATTAAATTTGAGTGCAGTCATATTAACTCAGAAGGCAATTTTATCGCTCTTACATAGTTCAGAAGACTTCATGGAGATTTCATTTATGTTTACTTCAGGTAGGCTATAGATGTTTCTCTGAAAATAAGAAGAATAAGGAGTCTCATTGCCATTTGGGAGAAACAACTGCATTAACTGCAATAATTTTGTTATTGAAATAATAAAATTATATATATAGATATATATAGATATATATATATAGCTAGTTGCCAAGGAAATATTTCTCATTTTCATTTATTTTAAAGGGGCTATATGTATATGTATGTGTCCGCGTTTCCACCGCAGGAACTAGGGACTTTGGGGTGGTACTTGGTGTGTTTCGACTCAGAGGCAGGCTAAGGGGGTTGGAGCCCCGAATGTTTTTCCAAAAGCCCCGAATCTTTCAGGTTTGAGGTTTCTTAACAGTGCTGTCAAAATATATTTTTTTCTGATCTCTCTATTAAAATATGTTAAACCGTTTAATATCGCTTTTCTGCAGTATACACCGATACCTGCAGCGCTTTCTCTCTCTTCTCTCCGACAGCGAGTTCACACACATCGCAGTTGTACACAGAAACGCCTCCTGTCACTCACTCAGCAGCCGCAGTCCTCAAGACTCTAGTTCGTTCCGGTTGAAGGGTTTTTGTTATGATATGACAACTTTTGTCAGCTAAACATTCATTCAGTGTTTCCCATTAATTACCCTATGCCGCCATTGTTTCATAATGAACCGAAATTTTAAAACATACATAGCCTAAATGGTCTCTAACGTTGTTTTTTGCCATCGAACTAAAATCGAAAACGTGATATGGCTTTGTGCCTTTATAAAACAGCAAAAGACAGCGATTAAGTAGGCTATACAGTTTGTTTGTGCTGCGTGTTTTAAAGAGAAGTGCACACATTTGCTCACGATCAGCTGGTGATCAAAATAAAAGCGCAAGGGTTTAAATTAGTACAAAAGTATATAATTTCCCTATTGTAAAGTAACTACTTATAACATTTTCATTTATTTTACAGTGCATTTGTTTCAATATATGGATATTACGGTCATATGAATAATTATAAAAGCCTAAATCATATTATAATATTGTTGTAGGCCTAATAATTGTTTGGCATCCTAAAACACCAGTGTCAATGTAATGTAGACTGAGACTCTATATCATGACCCCGGACCCCCCTAGAGGAGGTACACCCAACAAATTTTAGCAAATTCCGAAACAATGTACATTTTATGAACTTTACTCCAGCATACTACTACAATGTTCCTTTCATAACAGTGAAGCTGTTAACGGAAAATTAAATTGTCATTGGACAAAATAGATTTGGGCTAAGCCCCGAATGTTTACAATGTCTGGTTCCGCCCCTGTTTCGACTGCAGGGACCAGAGTCTAAATTAAGTTCTGAGTACAAATTTCCCCCTCAGAAAGTCCCTGCTCACAAGGTAGTACTTTTTCAAAGTTCAGGAACTTTCGGGGGTGGGACTTGGGCGCTGAACATGCTGATTGGTTGAGTTCATGCAGCATTTTGATTGGTTGACTCCACGCAGCATTTTATTTTAACCACCATTTTTAAAAGTCTGTTGTGGTGCGTGCAGTAAGAGATGTTTGCTATTCGAATCAACAAAAAATACTACAGATGGACCATCGACGAGGTTCAGGCTTTATTAAGCTTAAATGCGGAGGACGAAGTCCACCGCGAACTGGAAAGTCACACACAGTCCTACGTCACTGGACTCATTTGCCTAATCCTCACAGTACTTTAGACCGTAATGGAAACGCAGACAGCAACAGGTCTGGGGGGAAAAAAGTTCCTGGGACAAATTGTTCCAGTGCCGCAGCTGCGTTACACAATATGTCATATAAGTTATATAAGTGCGAGGCTGCGAGCACAAGCAATAAATTGCTGTCTGCAGTTCACTTAACGGCCACCGGTGTCGCTAATAACAAAGGTTTCTGAATTTTAACATATAGCCCCTTAAACTTGATGTACTAATATAACAAACTAAATAACTAAAATAAAAATGTATAAAAACTATATAGACATTTAAAAAAAAAAAAACTAAATTACAAAATTAATTACAAAATTACTAAAAAGTCAACTAAAATGAAAATGGAAAATATAAAAATAAAAACTTATTCAAACTATTAATAAGAACTATAATAGTGTCTCAATGATACTAAAATAACACTGGTGCAAACACTCTCTCATGGCAATTTATAACTATTTTACATTTTGGCAAATTGATGACAAATTTGTAAGAATTTCTCAGACAATACAGTTTCAATAAAGGTGAGCTTAGAAACAACACCAAAATGATCCTCTCCAGTTTGTTTCTAAGCCTCTTTGTTTTGTCCCCAGTCGAGCCACAAACCACACTCTATCATACATTAAAAAAAATGACACAAAAAAGTCGTTTCATTATTACAGATACCAAGAAAATAAATATGCATTTTGAGGAGTGGCTTAATACCACGACACTGGGCCCTCATGCATATTTAAATAGCTCCAACCCCGTGTCTGGCCAGCAAGCAATTTCCTGCTCCACTCCGTATGGCCCAACCCCCGCCCGGCCTCAATAGCATGCATATGTATGAAGCGCTGTTTCATATGTATCAGGTCCATCATTTTCTCCTGTTTCACTGAGAGGCGATGACACGCATGGCATCAAGAGGGATGACCCTCACAGGGGGCCAGACGGTCTCACAGGAATAGACTAGAGCCAAAACAAACTGCAGACTCCCATCATGCTTTGTAAGAGAAGGAGCAGTGGACAGGGAGATGAATAATCCAGATACACAGTCTGCCACTGATGGCCTCTCAGGCCTTACATGGATATCTGCTCTAGGTAAAGTTTAGATGCTGGTTGTTTCAGAATGTTGTAAACACTGTTGACTACAGTAAATTGGACATAAAAAAGCTTCAAAAAGACCACATATAGAATTATATATAAATGTAACGACAAAGATCATATTACATGACGTATAATGATATGCATCAACCAAAATGACATAAAATATCATAAATAGCAAAACTTACCACTGTGAAACCCCAGTAAAATAACGTGGAACCTCCATTTAAAGGTGTAAAAAGCTTTTTATAATTTATTTTTTTATGACTTATAATGAATACCCATGAAAATGTGACTAACTATGGTTTTTAGAAATTATGGTTCACATGCAAAATTTTTCTAAGGCCTGGTTTAGCAACATTAAGACGCAAGAGACCACTTACACTAGTGCACTAGTGGAAGTGGGGGGGAAATAGTGCAATGTATTCAAAAACTGCAGGCTTGTAAATAAATAAATAAAAAGAGAAAGAGTAAAACATAAAATAATAAATGAAAAAATAAAAATCAGTACATCCCCTGTAACGCTGGGGGGGATTGTATGTCAGTCCATTACACACACCCAGTTACATCTCTGCAAATAAACGAATCATCACAAATTAACACTAATCTGACAGGCACTGCGCTCTTAGCCATGACACTAGTGATGAAACACTTGGCATTCTGACTACGGTCATTTATTACAGTAGATGAGAAGGAGATTCTCTCAGACTGGTTCCTTTCCAATGGCAGCGGTCCATATTAACACATATGTCTAACTCATGTTTGATAATTGCTAGCATGTGTTAATTAGCCCCAAAGCTGCTGAGGAGGTCGCTGATACCAAAGAGTGACATAGCAAGAGGGAGAGAGTTAGGACAAATTCCAAATAGCATTGTTGTGCCCTTGAAAGGCACTGCAGAAAGGGGATCTTAATTGTAGGGTCGTTCTAAATAAAACTGTTCCAAATAATAGTAAGCAACTATCCTTCATGTGTCAGAATGGGTAGCAAGTTTGCAAAGCAAAATTATCCTAAACTGGGCTTTCCCTTAGCAGGGGCTTGCTAGTTTGGGACTAAATGTTGGTTTGTAGTAAAAATATATTGTTACATATAATAAATTAATAAAATTATATTGTTATATATGTAACAGTTTTGGAATTATGGTCAAATCGGTAATAGGGCTACACACAAAATTTTAGACATATTACATTTTTTGTTAATTAAATTAGTTAAAAACTTTTTATTGCAATTAATTAAACATCATTTGGCCAAATTTATACTCTTTTAAAATAAATTATTCTGATTTTAATTGTTTGATACAATCAATGAGATCAGGAGGTTCATCATATAAGTCTTTTCAGAAAATTTGGACTAAACCACTCAATTCATATGGATTAGTTTTACGATCTCTTTATGAACTTTTTGAAGCGACAAAGTGGTAGTTGCATAGACTCAATGTAGGGACAGAAATCTCTCAGATTTCATTAAAATATCTTCATTTGTGACAAAAGTCTTGTGGAATTGAAACAACATGAGGGTGAGTAATTGATGACATTTTTCATTTATTTATTTTTTATTTTTTACTATCACTCAGTGAATGCATTTAAGCTTATTTTCGTGCTTGGTTAATTTTATGTTAGATAACATATTAAACTCAGCTCTTAAAGTCCCTCTGTAGTCAATCGTTTTATTCCATAAAAACGTTTCTTTGATCACCATATTTAGATGTTTTTTGCTATGAAAAAAAAAAATCTTCATGCTTTAAAATAGCTTGAATGTAACTGTACACCCTTGCCTCATTAAGTATACGTGGATCGATGAATATGCAAATTAGCCCCACCTCCACTCACTCATGCCAGCTCAGAGATGAACTCGCTCAACTTACTAAGGTAATGTGACACAAACCATGTTCCCATTTGCCATCTCAGAGTCAGACAGCTGCCTTCTAACAATCAGTATCCTTACAAACGCTTTGAACAACTCAGAACATCAGTGGAGAAAGGCTTATAGTTCATCATAACATCGTAATATACATCAAAAGCCCATCGGCACATTGACGTGATTGGTTACAAGGTAGTTTGTGATATCACAGACACCAGTGTCTTTTTTTCTCTGCAGTTTTAAAGGGGGGTATCACACACAGTTTCTGCCAATCTCATGTTAATCTTGAGTACATCTAAAGTAACAATGCATCCTTCATATCTCCGAAAAGTCTTTAGTTTTATCATATTTATAAAAGATAGATACGCTAAACTGAGTCTTTCTGAAAAAAGACGAGCTCCTGGAGGTGTGCCTGCCGTCAGTGCCGTGGGCAGAGCTAAAGAGTCACAAGTGCGCACAGCTTTTGCGGAGAGATCGTATGCTAGCTGCGACATCCTTATAAATACAAAGGGAACAAAAACGTTCGTGGTGTTTACATTTAATGCACTTGCGCACCGATTGCCAACAAAACACAGACATCTGATGCAGCTTTACTCACCACCCAACTCCGTTGCTGCCCCGGAAAAACTTCATCCACTGTTCCCTTAACGCTGGGTTCTTTGGGAAGCTGAAAAAGGTCATCTTTCCCTCACAACCAAAAACACACTCCTTTGGTGACAGGAGCTGAGTCTCATTTTGAAGGCTGCGTCCTTCGGAGATCGCATTTGAAGGCTGAATACTTCATCAAGGATGTCATATTTAATAAAAGTAACTGTAATAAAATTGACTGATATTCATTGTGAGGTGTAAAATACTGTAATTTCTTTCTTACGTTGCAATCTAACGCTTATGTTTCTTAAATGAGACTGCCTCGATGATGCATGCAGCCTTCAAAGGGTGCAACCCCTGAATTGGGACACAGCTATTGTTAAAAAATCTCTTGGCTTCTGTATCCCGAATAAAACGCGCTGATGGCCGTGCTCTTGCTATGGGTGGTGTGTACACGCTTATCAGGGAGAAGTGACGTCATACAGGCTATACTCGAAAAAAACTCTCAGAAACTGGAAGTAGTGTATTTGGCACAGAAATACTCTGTCATACGTCCAACTCATGTTTTGAAACTTTGGCCATGTTTAGCATGAGAATGCAACTATTTAATAGTATAAATAAGTCAGAATGCATGAAATAACATTTCCCCTTTTAAGGAGAAAATACTAATATGAATTTGCACATGGTTTGGCTTAAAGCATATTAAAAACACCACACAGACATATAAACAACATTGAAAACTTGATTTTCACCACAAGGGGTCTTTAATACAAAAACTATGGGATTTGTGCATCTTAAAAAGTTATGGGACACCATAGTATTCATGGAAAGCATCTCAAAATAAAAAGGCCATTAGGTTTAGTGAGTATAGAATGAGCAAATTCACCTGTAGTTATGACTTGCAACACTGTTAGCTTGTGTGAATATGGCCTGTTTAAAGAATACAAACTTACTCTTAAAGTGCCCCATTATGTTATTTTAAAGGTTCTTAATTTTGTTTTGGAGGTCTCCTACAATAGGTTTACATGCATCCAAGGTCAAAAAACACTTTAATTTTCTCATAATATACATTGCAGCATAACCTCTTTTCTCACAGTGTCTGAAACGGTTCTATAAATTATGCGGTCTCTCTAGATCCCTCCTTTCTGAGAGTGTACTCTGCTCTGATTGGTCAGATAGCCCGGTCTGTTATGATTGGTCTACTACATACAGTGTGTGTCGGAAATGAAACAGCTACTTCCATATCTGAATTTCAGCTCTGGAGGCTTCCTTAGCACTTAATACACAGTGAACAGTAATGTTGGCATTGTTTTTTTCCCGAATCAATTCCAGCGTGAGTCCTCATCCTTTTGAAATGAATGCAAAGTGGAAGCATCTTCTCGATATGTCAACAACATAAATCAAACTCTTCCAGGCCTCAGCTACAACTAAAGTGTCTGAGGGCGGGTCAAAGTAGATGTTGTTCACGGGCAGCCAATGAAGACAATAGACTGGCATTATGCAAATTTGTTACATTGCTTTGACTCGTTTCAGCAGTTCAGAATCAATTATTTTTTAGGAGAAAATAACTTTATTTCTTGTGTACTTTGATCTTTAAAACCTGGCAAATCTTTTACATTCACAAACAGTTATATTACACACTGCATGAAAAGTAATACTCAAAAAAGCATAAAAGGGACACTAAGGAAATATTAACTGCAATGACAATACATGAACATGTGTCCATTGTATGTCCAAGACTTGAATATTTAGGTGACTTTAAGGGACAGGACTTCTGTGGTTAATGTTGTAGCACATCAAAAACAGTTTATTGTGATCATGCCATGCTGTTAGCACTCTACTGGACCAGAGGTTGGTCAGATCATATCTTGAGCTTTGAGCGTTCTGAAATCTGGAAGGCTGACATCAGTTATGAATCCCAAAAGACCAATTTTACACAGGCTAAGACACTGTGTGACATTCATGGAATGAAAGCCTGAGGCACATGAAGACAGGGTGAAAGAGGACAAGATGGGGAGAGTGAAGATGGGCTGAGAGAGAGAGAGAAAGAGGGAGAAGGGATGAATAGTCACCTTAGTGGTGGCTGATGTGCTGATATCTCTTATGGCTGTGGGCAATGTTCATGTGATTGGGTGTTTGTCAAACAGCCGCAAAAGATAGCGTCCATTCACCCGAGACTCGCTCGCTAAGCATACACAGACACAGAATACACAGGAAACATCACAGAAACCATATGCGTGTGGAATGTCAGAAAGAAACATGGTTCCACCGCAACTCCAAATGTATACGCAAGTTCAGTATACTTCAAGTGCACTTCTAAACTGTTCTTTGCAGTGGTTGTCGTTGGAATGGCATACTATCATATCACATTTAATATTTTTGCTGCATAATTTTACACTGTAAAATTATTTTCAAAATTGTAAATAAAGCAGATTATTGGAGTACTCTGATGATTGATGGAGGTTTTATACAGGAATAGATGTATGCCGCACCACTGCTTTGGAAGATGAAACGTACATTTGTTTGTGAGTCTATGTGTGTCATTGCAAATCACTCATGCTTTCATGTCAAAGAACATCAACCATTATTGTACATCCATAAAGCTTACATTTCGGTTAATGTTCTATAGTTTCACCATACTGTTTAAGGTCATTTATGTCTTGTTTATTCAAATGATGTGCTTGTGAAATGCAACTGTCTTTACAATGCGTCTTCTTTTTCCTCAGGATATGACTTTTGAATCTTTAATATTTCAGTCTTTTCACTTCAAATGTTCATGTTTAATTCAGTGTTTCCTTGTTATCTTTGAAAATCACTAGCAATATTTGAGTAAAAATTCTGCACTTAAGCCCTGTCCACACCAAGAATGATAACTATAAAGATAACTATAGGCTAAAGATAACTAGCATCCACACCAGCGGACAGTATCCTTGTTTATTCTAAGCGCGTGCTTGTCTGTCCCTTTAAAGGTGCAATGTGTAAAATTTGGGAGGATCTATTGACAGAAATGCAATATAATATACATAACTATGTTTTCAGTGGTGCATAAAGACCTTACATAATGAACCATTATGTTTTTTTATTACCTTAGAATGTGCCATTTCTATCTCATACACACTGGTCCCCCCTTCATGTCAAGTCGCCATTATGCGCCAGCATGTTTCTACAGCAACCCTAAACGGACAAACACTCTACAGAGTGCATTTCATCACTATGTTGTTCTTCTTTTAAATTGTTTGTGTTTTTAAAGGCAGCTTGCATCGTCACTACGTTGAATATGCACAAAGTAGTAGAAGTAGTAGTAGTTCAGTTGATTAGAAGCAGAGACCGTTCTTTGTTAGAAGTAAGAAGAAACCTCATTGCTTCACACACAGGATACTCTGCTGTCTCAGACGACAACATCTTTGTGTTGTGTCAGCCAGACGGCCACCGTAGCTTCTCCGAAAGGGAGGGGTGCGAGGGGTGTGCGTCGTTAGTTGCAGTTCGCAACCTCACCGCTAGATGCCGCTAAAATTTACACACTGCACCTTTAAAGGATTAGTTCACTTCTGAATGAAAATTTTCTGGTAATTTACTCACCCCCATGTTCTCCAAGATGTTTATGTCTTTCTTTCTTTAGTCGAAAAGAAATTAAGGTTTTGGAGGAAAACATTCCAGGATTCTTCTCGATATAGTGGACTTCAGTGGGGTTTACTGGGTGGAAGGTCCAAATTGCAGTTTCAGTTTCAGAAACGATAGGTCATTTAAAAAAAAAAAATGTATATACTTTTTAACCACAAATGCTTGTCTTGCACTGCTCTGCGATGCGCCACGCATTACGTTGAAAGGTCATGCATGGCGTAGGCGGAAGTACCAATCCAGTGTCTACAAAGTGAATGTGCAAAGACTAAGCTAAACGCCCTTTACAAGAAAAAAGTAAAAGAACGATATCGGATGATTTTGAAATTGGAAGAGAAAATTAGTTTTTCATCCCAAAAACCTTAATTTCTTTCCGACTGAAGAAACAAAGACATGAGCATCTTGGATGATTTGGGGGGGTGTAAATTATCAGGAAATTTTCATTCAGAAGTAAACTAATCCTTTAAATGCTGGAGGAATTCTGATTGAGTCATTGTTTTTATCGGTCATCAGATGGATAAAATTGTTCTGAAAGTGATTCCAACTATATCATTTCTCTGTGCCGTTATCGATATAGCTGTGGTATGGACTCTGCTATTCTTTAATATTGAGAATGATTTTTAGAACTATCGCCTTTATTCTTCACAAATAGTAAACAAAATAGTATGCATGATTTTTTGTTGTGCATGATTCCACAACAAATACTGTTGCAAGACCTCATTCTGTTGTATGTGAGTGGCAGTTATCAATGGAAATTGTTTTTTTATTATTATTGAATTTTGTGTGAAATGTCTTAACATTTCGTAGTCCAGTCAAGAAAGAGATCAAGTCTCTAATTAGTAGAGTAGGAGTAGCATTTTGAAATAAAAAAGCAAGAAAGTACTCCATTCCGAACACAGCCTCAGTGTTAAAATCAAACAAATGATCCTTGTATCCTGTCTTGTGAAAAGCGTGGGACGGAGTGTGTACACGTGTGTATGTATTTGCGTTGAGAGGTTAGTGTTGGTCAAGGTAGAATGGCTTGAATCGAAGGGTTCAGGGAGAGGAGGCTAATGCAGAAAGCCACTTCAAAAAACACTTTTCATCTTCTCTCCTTTTTTAACCATCCAGCCCTCCATAATTTTCCCCATGCCCTCCACTCCGAAAACTCTCCTTTTCATGTGGAGAGGGATCAAGACCGCGGATGTGTTTGACGTAATTATGTGCGATCAGGATTCTGTCTGTCCTCCTGTAGGAAATGATTTCATCCTTTTCAAAAGCAGGTCATAATCGAAAATAAGATGGACCGAATTTCATGTTCTTCCTTTTTGCATGATGATACTCTGCTGTCCATGAAGACCTCTGCTGCTTTATTCATAATTCATTTCTAGCATGACAAATGAAAGCTTTTTGTCCCCCACTGAAAATATGACTGCCACACTCGAATGACTTCGATGATCAATAATGAATATATGAAATGGGACAAGAGTGAGTTTACAGGTTTGGACAAAAGCATTCTGATGTTTGGCTGCCTATGCAGCCATATAGCCATATATATATATATATATATATATATATATATATATATATATATAATTTTTTTTAATTTTTTATTGAAAGCACATTTTGTCAGCGATGAATTACACTTTAAAGGGTTAGTTCACCCAAAAATTAAAATTCTGTCATTAATTACTCACCCTCATGTTATTCCACCTTCGTTCATCTTCGGACCACAAATTAAGATATTTTTGATGAGGTATATGACTCGTCCATAGACAGCAATATAATCAACACTTTCAAGGTCCAGAAAGGTACTAAAGACATCGTTAAAACAGTCGATGTGACTGCAGTGGTTCAACCCTAATTTTATGAAGTGACAAGAATACTTTTTGTGCGCAAAAACAAAACAAAAATAACAACTTTATTCAACAATATCTTCTCTTCTGTGTCATTCTCATGCGTTGTTTACGTCCAGCGCTTCCAGGTTCTGCGTCAGAACGCTGACTCATTATTGGCCAGCTCCTGCGTCAGCATCACACGCATGTGTCGTGCTGCTCACATGATCAGCTTTGGCCAATACTGAGCTGGCATTCGGACGTAAACACGGAAGCCTTCACTGTGATTGCTGCGACAACTACGTGAGGAGAATGACAAGGAAGAAAAGAGGTTGTTGAATAAAGTCGTTATTTTTGTTTTTGCACACAAAAAGTATTCTTATCGCTTCATAAAATTAAGGTTGAACCACTGCAGTCACATCAACAGTTTTAACAATGTCTTTAGTACCTTTCTGGACCTTGAAAGTGTTGATTATATTGCAGTCTAAGGATGAGTCATATACCTCTTGGATTTCATTCATTTTTGTTGAAATCCAATGGCTCAGTGAGGCCTGCATAGCCAGCAATGACCTTTCCTCTCTCAAGATCCATTAATGTACTAAAAACATATTTAAATCAGTTCATGTGAGTACAGTCGTTCAATATTAATATTATAAAGCGACGAGAATATTTTTGGTGCGCCAAAATAACAAAATAACGACTTATATAGTGATGGCCGATTTCAAAACACTGCTTCATGAAGCTTCGGAGCGTTATGAATCAGTGTGTCAAATCAGCGGTTCGGAGCGCCAAAGTCACGTGATTTCAGCAGTTTGTCGGTTTGACACGCGATCCGAATCATGATTCGACACGCTGATTCGTAATGTTCACGATTCGTGTTTTGAAATCAGCCATCACTATATAAGTCATTATTTTGTCTTTTTGGCGCACCAAAATATTCTCGTCGCTTTATAATATCAATATTGAACCACTGTACTCACATGAACTGATTTAAATATGTTTTTAGTACATTAATGGATCTTGAGAGAGGAAATGTCATTGCTGGCAATGCAGGCCTCACCGAGCCATCGGATTTCAACAAAAATATCTTAAGTTGTGTTCCGAAGATGAATGAAGGTCTTACGGGTGTGGAACGGCATGAGGGTGAGTAATAAATGACATTATTTTCATTTTTGGGTGAACTAACCCTTTAAGAACGTCAACAAGTTTATTTTGACATGAGGCATGGTACATGTCTATTTTAGCCATTTATATCAATTCACATGGTTATGGTACAGTACAGCACCATACCAAAGAGAATAGAACAGAAGCTCTTCATTTCCAATTTTCTATTATCATGCTGTTGTTTTCATTGAGCCTGTAAGGATAAGTATTTCCCAAGTAAATGTTAATATGCATGTTCATATGCACGCATTATTCCAATAGCATCATGGTCCTAAGTGCAAGCAACCTGGGAAATTGACCGAACGCTGTCATGTGGACGCTCAGAGCATCAGGACAGGTTGCATTCAGCAACATTCATTAATCTATGAATATTCAAATTGTCACTTTAATATCATTGACACGCATGAACTTTGTGGCGGTCACCAATTGCAACAGGTGACCACGAGTAATTATGCAGATTTATTCAAGACATTAGCATGATTAATTAGGTGCAAACCGAGGTGGCTACACTTGAATTAGTAAGCATTATGAATAATTACCATGCATATTTTGCTCTTTATGTGACTGGGTTTCGTGATAAACAAAGCTTTAATTACGAGAAAACATCTGGGAATAGTAGTGACCTTCATTAATCTTACGCAAATTCCCTCAGCTCTACACCGATGCATAATTATTGCATTAATAACAGAGGCTGCACTGTATTAGTCCACTTGAGGAAATTCATACTATTGCCCTTTAGTAAGAACAAAACTAGAAGTTATAACCTATGCTGCACTGAGAAACAATTGCTATGATTAAAAAGGAGAAATGTTGATGAATGAACTATCCATTATTTACCATACTGAAAATGGAACCAGGCCTGTAAAGCTTCAAAATGGCAAAAACGCATCATAAAAGTGTCATGACTCTTTCACTATATTCCACATATATCACGTTAACTCTGTGTGATGAAAAAATAAAAATCCAAAATTTTGAAGGAAAGATTATCACTCAATAACAAATTTTTTCTTTAAGTGAATAATGAAAGAATTTCATTAGAAATAAAGTCTCACACAAAGCTACTATATTACCTCAGAAGACTTACACATAATACATCAGAAGAACAACATAATTGTGAGTGAAAGATGACAATTTTAATTTTTGGGTGAACTAATTATTTACCAGATCACATACTGTACTGTAGACATTTGCCATTTTGGGATTTTTTAGCAAGTCCAAAATGTCAAGAGAGTGTGATAGATGAGAACAGCAGAGGAAAGGGTGAAAGGTTTGTCCTCTTGCAGTGACTCTGCCTCTTTGGCCCGACTTCACACAAACAGATCACCAGCTATGAAAAGGACCAGAATCTAGAAGAGGGGATCAGTTTTCCCTGAGCCTAACCACTTACCCAGCAGAGCTCATATACACACACATACACACAATTCATGTCAGGGTTGTCACAGTAACCTGATCCTAAGGCCTCCTGACATGCAGCAGTCCAGTCTGGGCTCTCTCTGCCCGTACACTCTGGCTGTAAAACAAAGGAATTGCTTCCACATGTTTCTAAAGGCTGCAGAGTCTCATGGTACAAATCTTCAGAATGGGACCTTCCTCTGGCAGGACACTTGCTTGCTCTTGCTCTCTCTCTCTCTCTCTCTCTCTCTCTCAACTTTTTAAATTCAAATTCAAATGAGCTTTATTGGCATGACAAATTGTAAATTTTATTGCCAAAGCATTTATATGAGCAGGAAAATAAAAATGAACAAAGTAGAACAAATTATTTTATTATCACTGTTTGGTCGACACACACACATCAAAACTGCCATCTAGTGTTGTCTAAAAAATAGCTTTTTTATTACAGTTCATTAACAGGTAAGTAGATGCAGTAAACTGATTTATTTACGTTCTGGTATTTTTAGTTGAACATAGCCTGCTCTGCATTTTTAGCAGATTAATAATACAGAGTAAAGTGAGTAACACCAAACATCTAAAATTCCATCTAATTTTCATCCAGCCCTTTTCTTGTTAAATATATTTCACCTATGGCACATATGGTTTCATGCAAGTTACACTAGGAGGACCCACAACCATGACATCATATCCTGAAACAAACCTTAAAATCGAACAAGGTCCCACTTAGTTAGAAGGAACACTAATCGCCATAACTATGATTTAAAGGGGTCATGAATTGAGAAATCAACTTCTCCTTGAGCTTTTGATATATATAAGCGGTCATCGTAGTATAAGAATATCCTGTGAGTTTCGGAACTGAAAACTTCCTTCTTAGTCCAATAAAAGTTTTTTTTGACACCAGGCCCATCGAACGACTGATCCTGGAATGTGCCTATCTGTGACGTCATATACAGGTGAAACCCCACCTCCGCAGAAGGAATCATCACCGACTTCATCGTTGCAACATTAGCCCCACCCACTGGCATGTTAGTGAGATGAGGAGGAGAGAAGAGTGATAAGTGATTCATTGTGGATTCTTTGGTGAATCAATCTCATTTCTACGCAGGCTTTGCAAACAGACTTTTACGATATGGACTCGACAGTAATGCAAAAAATGTAACTGAGTTACTCCTACTGTTCTAATGCCTGATCTGATTCATGTACAGTCAGATGTTCTTTATCTATACAGTAAATCAAACCAGTGACTATATGGTCAACTTCACGTTGTTTCGCTTAGTAGGATGAAAATAATCTGTTATTTAAATTATAGAAAGCGATCAAAGAACGCTCCCTTTACAATCGTTGGAGCTGTCAATCAAACAGCACGAGTTTATCAAGTTCATGCCAAAACTCCAGTTTTTTTCAACGAATCTCTTAGCTACATCGCATTTGCACTTGCTAAAAGTTTTCAAGAGAGTAATACTTAGCTATTTCAAATGGGAAGATGTTAGCCAATCACAGCAGTGGGCATTTACACTGAAGTCTCACAGCAGACACGTCCCTGAATTATGACTATTTTTGATGTAAAAAGCATACTAACATTATAAGTGCACCCCAGGAAACATTATAAAACAATAAAACAACGCAGTTCATGACCCCTTTAAAATAAAGCATGTGATCAAACAATGGTAATTGCATAGATCATACTTAAAAACTGTACACAAAGCATAATTTGAAGATGTTGCATACGTGGTATGAAAACAGGTCTCAAGTACTCACAACCATATTGTTACATCAAGGTACACTATATTGCCAAAAGAATAATTGAATTCAGGTGTTCCAATCACTTCCATGGCCACAACTGTATAAAATCAAACACCTAGGCATGCAGAATACTTCTACAAACATTTGTGAAAGAATAGGTCGCTCTCAGGAGCTCAGTGAATTCAAGCGTGGTACCGTGATAGGTTGCCACCTGTGCAATAAGTCCATTCATGAAATTTCCTCACTACTAAATATTTAACGGTCAACTGTTAGTGGAATCATAAAGTGGAAGCAATTGGGAACAACAGCAACTCAGCCACGAAGTAGTAGGCCACGTAAAATCACAGAGCGGGTCAGCGCATACTGAGGCGCACAGTGCGCAGAAGTCGCCAACTTTCTGCCAATAAAAGTCAGAAGTCAATAGCTACAGACCTCCAAACTTCATGTGGCCTTCAGATTAGCTCAAGAACAGTGCGTAGAGAGCTTCATGGAATGGGTTTCCATGACCGAGCAGCTGCATTCAAGCCTTACATCACCAAGTGCAATGCAAAGCGTCGGATGCAGTGGTGTAAAGCACGCCGCCACTGGATTCTGGAGCAATGGAGACGTGTTCTCTGGAGTGACGAATCACGCTTCTCTGTCTGGCAATCTGATGGACGAGTCTGGGTTTGGCGGTTGCCAGGAGAATGGTACGGTGTGGGGTTGTTTTTCAGGGGTTGGGCTTGGCCCCTTAGTTCCAGTGAAAGGAACTCTTAATGCATACCAAGACATTTTGGACAATTTCATGCTCCCATCTAACAGTTTGGGGATGGCCCCTTCCTGCTCCAACATGACTGCGCACCAGTGCACAAAGCAAGGTCCATAAAGACATGGATGAGTGAGTTTGGTGTGGAGGAACTTGACTGGCTTGCACAGAGTCCTGACCTCAACCCGACAGAACACTTTTGGGATGAATTAGAGCGGAGACTGCGAGCCAGGCCTTCTCACCAACATCACTGCCTGACCTCACCCTAAACCTTGTGGAAAGCCTTCCCAGAAGATTTGAGGCTGTTATAGCTGCAAAGGGTGGGCCAACTCCATATTAAACCCTACGGATTAAGAATTAAGAAGTTCATGTGCATGTAAAGGCACGTCCCAAAACTTTTGGCAATATAGTGTATGTTATAAAAACACTAATCTCCACAATGGTGATTTCAAATATAAAAAACACCATAAAACTTACAACACCTATTACTTGCCATGGCATACACAATTCAATATTCATGTGAAAAAACTTTTGGCCACACCCCCAACAATGCTCAGACAGGACCTCAGCTGAAATATTTTTTTTCTAGTTGCATTTTAATTCATTTGCCATAGGTTTGTTCAAACTGAAGATATACATATTTTAGTAAAAAAAAATTATTGTGAAACGCAAACACATCACTTGAAATAAATTCTTGTTCTTTGGATAATTATATGCTTGCTTACTTGCCACTTGCCAGCAATTTTCAGAATTAAAAGCAATACTGTATCCCATCATGACTGCAAACACAGTTAATTTCTCTAAACTGAACCTACTTTAAAAGACATGTTATAAAACTAAATTATATTGTAGCTGAAGTCCATTATTATGATAAAGCAATTATGCTAAAATTATTCGTATATAATATGCATTGTCAGCTTTCTTTGTGTTTTAGTTTGCATTTCTTTCTTCTTCTTCTTTAAGTTCTGCTTAATTTAAGAAATTTTCACAAACAAAGCAAAATCTATGCACCTCCACTAAATTTGTGAGTCACTTCTTCAGGACAGTCTTGGCCTCCTGGTTGTTCATTAACCTAATTAAAATAATAACAAGGAGGACTTCTCTTACTGGGCAGCAGACAAAGTCTAGTTTGCATATAGAGACTTAATGAGTGCATGGCAGCAGGTGCAGACGGATGATAATTATCATCAGTAATGATAGTCACCTGTGACCATCCCCACCTTTTCTCAAGGTTCATTCCTTTACTTAACATGAACATCACGGACTGCATAACTGCAGAAAACAGCAAGTAATACAAAAATGTAATGGAGCAAACATCTTTTGTATACCAAGTTATTCCTGAATGGTATAAAGTATTGTGCAATTATTGCTAACTGATAGAATAAGAGTTTCTTTCATCCGTATTGTTCTTTGTAAATTTATATATTTATAAATACGAGTTTAAATGAATAAATACAAGGCTTTTTGACCAATCAAACCAGGCCCTGACAACAGTGAAGTTTTTCATTGGGTGAGAGATGGTGCGTTGCCGCCCTCTACTGGTAATATGCACGCGGTGCAATACACAATGAATGAAGCTACGAATAACGTGTAGAAATATATATAGAGAGAGAGAGAGAGAGAGAGAGAGAGAGAGAGAGAGAGAGAGAGATGCTTAAAAATACAATTTGAAAATAAAATTAAAATACAATCTTACATTGTTTTTTCAGAAAAAGAGAAAAAAAGAAAAATCTAACACTTAAGATATACAATTAGATATACAATTGCAAACAGTCATCACACACAATATCACACATACACTGATTTAGAGAGAGAGAGAGAGAGAGAGGTGAAAAAATACTATAGTAATTTATAGTAAATACTTTAGTGTTTTTGAACCATACTATAGTAAAGTACTTGAATTAATTTGTTGTGTAGTTGCTGTGATTATATAACAACTAGTAATGTAAACAAATTACATTACCTAATATTGTACTACGTTTTCTACAACTATAGGGTATATTATACTACAATATACACTATAGTTTACTGTAGTAAAAACTAAAGTACACTACAGTATTTATTACAGTTTATCAGTTCACTATAGTTAATACTACAGTATGCTGTGGCATTCATTAACAAAGTGTTGTAAATACTATAATATATACAGTATACTACAATTTACTATAGTATTGTTAAAAAACACTATAGTATTTAGTATAGTATTTTTTCACCTGGGAGAGAGAGAGAGAGAGAGAGAGAGAGAGAGAGTCACGTAATGACGTAATCGACTACGTAAGTACATAACCGCCCATAAACAATCATGGCGCACCATAGTCATTGTTTACAAGTCTGTCTACTAGTTTTGAGAACGTATTTTAACATCCAAAGTAATTTAATTCAGCGTCTTCATGCAGTTCAAAGACAATGCCATAGACACCGTCTACGCTCAAGACGTCAGGTAACCCAGTTATTACCTTTATGCATAATAAACGTCCAAGGTTCCCTCACTTACTAGAAAACATGTAGAATTTTACCGATTGTACACAATGGGGAAATTACATCAGTGACCTGGAAAATAATTGAATTCTAGTTCAACTTTACGGAGCACGATCGAGCCTAGTTAGATGGTGCACATGCAAACACCTAGGAGTGGGATGTTTTCAAACTAGTCATTTCTAATTTCATTTAGGGGCGGGACATTGTAAAAATTATATTTGGAACTGTAATAATAAATAAATGGAATTAATTCTGCAGTCTGCAGTTAAGAATATATTGAATCTCCAGATTTTTGACCTTGTGAACATGGTAATTTTGTTGGGTATATATATATCACATTCACACATGTAAATACAAGAAATTAGTTACAAGAAAATAAACTCTCCATTTCTTTATTTTCTCATTATTTTGTGAAAGTTTTTAAGTTTCAGAAACTTTAAAGAAAATAACGTAGAAAGACGGAAAACTTATGTTCCTGTGTCAAAAATTGTAATATTTTAGTACTGTCCTGATTTACATTTTTGTTAACGAGTCATTCCATTTCAAGTCTTGCTATTTTTTTTTTTTTTTTTCATGTTAGTAAGTGTGCCCTACAATGTTGTAACTTGGTATGTTTCATGTCTTGTAATGTAAATGTGCAATAAAATAAAACATATAATGTCCTGAAACATGTCTTAAAGTCACCATGAAATCTGACAATTCATGGTGACTTTAAATTGATCATTCTTTTTTTTTTTTATTGGATTTGGATTTTTTTATTTGTAGTGTTTAATATATATATATATATATATATATATATATGTTTACTGGTGCAAGGACAGGACAACCTGTCAGTCACATGAATAGCAAACCACAATGATCCAATTAATTCCCAATGCACAAAATCAAGTTCACATCAGAATCAAGTCCGATTCACTCAGATGCAGTACGTCACAATAGGGAATAAAAGACCATCACAACTTCCGTTTCATGCCGACATCAAGTGTAAGAACCCCAACATTGTTTACATATAGTTACTTTAAACTTTTTTGTATTGCCATAACAGAAAGATGTATTAAAGTTGGTATTAGATGAACTCTGTACACCTTAATTTTCTTAACAGATAGCCTTGGTGATCATGAGAAGACGGACGTCTACTGTGTGGTCTTATCCACGAGAGCACAAGTGGTGGGATGCCATTGTACCTGAATTCACACCAGAGCAGTTCCTCCAGAATTTCCGGGTCTCGCGGGAGTCTTTTGAGTACATATGTTGTCATCTCAGACATGCGCTTGAACGAAGGAACACCAATTTCCGTTTGTGTGTACCTGTAAAAAAACGTATTGCCATCGCCCTTTGGAAGCTTGCCACTGGCAATGAGTACAGAAGTGTCAGTCAGCTTTTCGGGGTTGGTGTGAGCACCGTGTTCAACTGTGTGCAGGACTTCTGCAACGCTGTAATTAAAGTTCTTCTGCCTGTACACATAAAATTCCCAGATTCTGCAAAGTTGAAGGAGATGGCAGATGTTTTTGAAAAACGCTGGAATGTACCACAATGTGTTGGTGCAATAGATGGAAGCCACATCCCAATCACAGCACCTGAAAAATACACTCGTGACTATTTTAACAGAAAAGGGTGGCATTCAATTGTAGTGCAAGCAGTAGTGGATGGGAAAGGGTTCTTCTGGGATTTGTGTGTTGGCTATCCTGGGAGCGTACATGACGCAAGGGTCCTAAGGCAGTCTTATTTGTGGAACACGTTGAATGATGGACAACTGTTAAACCAAAATAAAGTACACATCTCCGGTTGTGATGTTGGATACTACCTGATTGGAGACTCAGCCTATCCCATGCAAAACTGGCTCATGAAGCCATTTTCTGACTCTGGCAGATTAACCCCACAGCAGCAAAAGTTCAATTTCAGGATGAGTAGTGCAAGGTCAGTTGTGGACTTGAGTTTTGGGAAGCTAAAGGCACGATGGAGGTGTCTCTTAAAAAGGAATGACTGTAAACTGGAGCTGATAAAGAAGATGGTTTTGACCTGCTGTGTGCTGCACAATATTTGTGAAGAACGGGGAGACCACTTCAGTGAGGACCTTTCAGCCATTCATGTGAATGTGCAGCCTCCTGTTCAGGCATTAACAGAACACGGACAACCGGAAGGGACGGATGTACAAGCCGCATTATTAGACTACTTTAGCAGACAGGAAGAGGAATTTCTCAAGTAGCAGCTTAATTTTATTGCCTTTTTCTATAGTTTTTTCCTCTTATCCTTGCTTGCTTATGGTGTGAATATTCAATAAATTCAATAAATGGAGTGCATAATGATTTATTACAAAAATGAATTGCAATAACATGTATTTTATTTGGAAAATTTCAAATGTAAAAAGTGCTGATTAATAAAGTACAAACAAGTAGACAAAAGCCAACTTTAGGCACAAAAGAATGACGCAACAACGCAAATGTAACAACTGTTTAAAGTTAACAGCATTTTCCACAAAAGGATACGATTCGGATGAGGGAACTGACTCAACTACGTTACAGTAATTTAACAGGCTGACAGCTAGAATGTAGACGTAATGTCTGCATGTAGAAGCTATAGAATGCAAAAGATTGCTGTGTTCTTTGAAGCACAGTTCAATAATGGGCAAAATCATAGCCTTTAATCCAGGAAGTCTGGTGGTAAGGCCTCAGTCCTTCAAGAGTAATCCTTTGCACCAGGGGCCCGTTTCAATAAGGAGGTTCAACCAACTCAAGAGTTAAAACTTGAACTCTGAGTTGATTTACCCTGAAATGGAAAACTGAGTTTTCAGTTTCAGAACAGCTTAATTGAGTTAGTTCAACTGACTCATGCACCACGACTATAAAAAGCCACAATCAATGGAGCTCCAATATTATGATTCACCATGGCAACAACTCCTGAAAAAGAGGTCCACATACTTTTCCCCAGTAGAAATAGAAGTGCTACTGCAAGTGTACACTGACTACAATCATTTAGAAAAAAAGCAACACGGCGGCAGCAGCAAAGGAAAGAGCTGGCTTGAGAGAAAATCGCTACTCGAGTCAATAAGTTTAATTTTTAATCACTGTTATAATATCAGAGGTGAAACCTTGGAGATCGGTAAGTTATTCATTTTCATGTAGAATGTGAGAATGTGGCAGTAGATAAAAATGAAGTATAAAAACAATTAAATCAGGTAAAGGTTTAGGCGTAAAAGGCTCATGTTTGTAGGCTACCTGACTTTACAAACATTTAACATATTAAATATCTAAATATTATTCAGTAAGAAAATTTAAATCTAACAAGAAAAATAACTTTTGTATTTGTAAGATCTCCAAATAAATTGTGAATAATTTGTGTTTATGGAAAATAATATCTGACTACCCTTCCATCCTGGAAATCTGCAGGGTGGATCAGGTCTTCCCGCCATACTGAAGCCTGGTTCAATGCTGTGGATGGACCTCCTACTGACATACAGTAATCAGCTTTATTTTCGGAAGGTGCGATGATGGGAATACATGTACCGTCAATGCATTAAATAAAAATGCACGGGGATGACAATAAAATCCTCTCCCGGTGTAAATGTAATTCCTTACGTACAAATGCAGCCTCCTCATCTATAGGACTCTCTATAAAAAGACATTTTTGTCACAGTCTCTGCATGATGAAAATATGCACAATGAATGAATGTACTGCACTGCACTGTTTTTTCTTTGTATTTTTCTCTCGTGTTCAGTCAAAATATCTAAAGATTCTTAAATCAAGATGCATTTTCTTCAAAAGAAGAAAATGTCTTGTTTCCTGGGTAAAAAAAAAAAACTAAATTATGCACATTTTGCTTTAAAACGTAAAAATTATCTGCCAGTGGGGTAAGAAAAAATAACCTTGTTTTTCGTTTGCATTAATATAATTTCTTATATCGAAAATGCATCTGGATGTAAGAATTTTTAGATATATGGACTTTAGTAAGAAAAGCATTTTTGCAGTGTGAATGAATGAATTATTTAAACACTGCTTATGATTTAAAAAGGGGGAGGAAACTGAAAGAAACTCTGGGTTTACCAAAGAAAACCTGCTCCCGACCAGGTTAAGTTCACAGAGCAAGTTACCATGGTAGTTGACCGAGTATAAAGCCCCTTTCACACAGGGATTCTAGAAAATACACTGATAATGTGTCCCAGGATTTGTCCCGGAATCGTTTGATTTTGGTTCATTCATACTGCCAGTGATTTTCTGGAATCTGTGCATGCGTTCACACATCCCGTAAAGACACATGACATCAGGATGTGACGTGTAATGTCTCCGCAGCATCTTAAGTTTGCTTATGATCTGCGACTTCTCTGCATTTTTTTTTTTTTCTGATTCAATCATAAACTAGTGCATCGCATACTGTTCCACTACGCTGGTGAATGATCTCAGCTTCAGCGTCATCACTATGACACACCCCTTATGGCATTGGTCCTGCCTTTTGTTCACGCAGGGAGGGCGCATTCTGTGACTGATCCCGGCAATGTTACCAGTTCCCCATTCCGGAATCAATCCCGGGACATGTTTGCGTTCACACAGAAGGCACTCTGACAATTTTATGGGATTAATGCGCTGTGTGAAAAGGGCTTAAGTTACTTTCAGAAATGGCCTTGACTTTGAGATCTCAGGTTTAAGATACTTTCAATTCGTAAACAGAAAACCCAGAGTTTCCCCTCAATGCAGGGTTAACATACTCAAGAGTTTACACTAAACCTCCTTTCTGAAACGGCCCTCAGGTCAAGCTCTTGTGCCTGTATGACAGATAAACAAAAAAGCCAGGACAGAAATGATCAGTAATAAATAAACAGATGATTCTGATCAAGCAAAGTGCTCAGGAGCGACATCTTGCAATCTGAGCCTGTTTTATCACTTCAATCATATTATAACAATGTAAACCTAAACATATTGCCTTACTGTGCTGATAAACATACAGGTGCTGGTCATATCTTAGAATATCATCAAAAAGTTTATTTCACTAATTCCATTCAAAAAGTGAAACTTGTATATTTTATTCATTCACTGATATATTTCAAATGTTTATTTCTTTTAATTTTGATGATTATAACTGACAACTAAGGAAAATCCCAAATTCAGTATCTCAGAAAATTAGAATATTACTTAAGACCAATACAAAGAAAGGATTTTTAGAAAGCTTGGCCAACTGAAAAGTATGAACATGAAAACTATGAGCATGTACAGCACTCAATACTTGGTTGGGGCTCCTTTTGCCTGAATTACTGCAGCAATGCGGCGTGGCATGGAGTCGATCAGTCTGTGGCACTGCTCAGGTGTTATAAGAGCCTAGGTTGCTCTGATAATGGCCTTCAGCTCTTCTGCATTGTTGGGTCTGGCATATTGCATCTTCCTCTTCACAATACCCCATAGATTTTCTATGGGGTTATGGTCAGGCGAGTTTGCTGGCCAATTAAGAACAGGGATACCATGGTCCTTAAACCAGGTACTGGTAGCTTTGGCACTGTGTGCAGGTGTCCTGTTGGAAAATGAAATCTGCATCTCCATAAAGTTGGTCAGCAGCAGGAAGCATGAAGTGCTCTAAAACTTCCTAGTATACGGCTGCGTTGACCTTGGACCTCTCCTCTCTTCCTCAGACCCTGATTTCCAAAGGAAATGCAAAATTTACTTTCATCAGAGAACATAACTTTCGACCACTCAGCAGCAGACCAGTCCTTTTTGTCTTTAGCCCAGGCGAGATGCTTCTGACGCTGTCTGTTGTTCAAGAGTGGCTTGACACAAGGAATGCGACAGCTGAAACCCATGTCTTGCATACGTCTGTGCGTAGTGGTTCTTGAAGCACTGACTCCAGCTGCAGTCCACTCTTTGTGAATCTCCCCCACATTTTTTAATGGGTTTTGTTTCACAATCCTCTCCAGGGTGCGGTTATCCCTATTGCTTGTACACTTTTTTCTACCACATCTTTTCCTTCCCTTCGCCTCTCTATTAATGTGCTTGGACACAGAGCTCTGTGAACAGCCAGCCTCTTTTGTAATAACCTTTTGTGTCTTGCCCTCCTTGTGCAAGGTGTCAATGGTCGTCTTTTGGACAACTGTCAAGTCAGCAGTCTTCCCCATTATTTTGTGTAGCCTACAGAACTAGACTGAGAGACCATTTAAAGGCCTTTGCAGGTGTTTTGAGTTAATTAGCTGATTAGAGTGTGGCACCAGGTGTCTTCAATATTGAACATTTTCACAATATTCTAATTTTCTGAGATACTGAATTTGGGATTTTCCTTAGTTGTCAGTTATAATCATCAAAATTAAAAGAAATAAACATTTGAAATATATCAGTCTGTGTGTAATGAATGAATATAATATACAAGTTTACTTTTTGAATGGAATTAGTGAAATAAATAAACTTTTTGATGATATTCTAATTATATGACCAGCACCTGTATAGCTTTACTGATAATATGCAAAAGGAGCCATACAATAACATACAATTGCTAATTTCATGATAGCTCCTCCAAAACATAACCCCTTCAACCTCTTGTGCAACTATGGAAAAAGCTTTAATCATTAATGCCAGCTTACTGCCTACATCACCAGGATGGACTTCATTTTCATTGTCTTCTTGATCTGTTGGTTCCATTATGGTGCATGATGAACCCTTGTTGACATCAACAGTGTGGTCTTCCATGTGTGGCCATTTAATCAAAGTCACGAAGAAAGGCTTGATGCTGGCCCCAACAGAGCATCCCAAAATTTTTCACTACAAATGAAAGTCAAATCTGTTAAACACAAGAAAACGGTTCATGGTTGATGTGATGAGGCTACAGTTCAGAAGCCTATAACTTTACCTTCACACCCGTTCAAATGCTTTTCATAGATGGAACAAAGCACTGGCAGTCAATATTTTGTGTTCCTCCTACTTCACAGAGCAAGAAATCCATTCTGCCAGAAACCAGGAGAGTTTGTGAATAGGGAACAAGATTTTAGGAGACAAACAGTTAAAAATCCACCTCTGGTAGTTTGCTACACTAATTCCATGTGGAGATACTTGCTCCCCATGGTCTCTATATGACAGGTGGTTGGAGGGGATGATGTCAAAAAGGAAAGTAAGTCATTTCAGGGTTAGAGAAAATTATAATATTTTGATGACAGATTAAAAAACTTTTTTCTGTAACAACATGTACATATTAATTCAAAATAAGAGCAGTAACATATATTAAGAAAGTAACTTCATCAATTTTGATTTTTCTTTGACTTTAAATGTAAGAAGTGTGCAAATGAGAATAAAGAATGCAAAAGCATTCATGACTTGTTTCCCTGCTGTCCCTCCATTAGCGCCACCATGCGTCCCAATAATCCCAGCATAGAATTCGTAGCTTCATCCATTTTATTAAGAATGGCCGTATTAAGTTCTTTGGCGTGTGCTATAAACCGTTCATCAGCAGTTTGCAAGTATTCCAGCAGCTCCTGGTTTGGATCTCTCTTCTTTATTCTGGTTGTTCCCAGGGACTTTCTTGGTTGGATTTGAGAAGAGTTTAAGGACGATTCAGCTTGGTCCAGCACCTCGTTGACTGAACAGTCTGTATGCAACATAATAACAGAAGCAAATTACTTAAAGACCTATAGCACATAGTGCAACTACAAAATTTGCAACATGAGATGCCCAATTATTCTTCCGCAGTATATATTAGGAAAGTGAGTAGAGTAGAAAAGAGTAGAACAAAGTTAAATAAAAATTTACCGAGATCAGCTGCGGAAGACAGCGATTCAGCATTTGATTCGAGCATGGCGGTCGCTGAATTTAATGCCTCAGTAAATTGACTCGCTGGTAGGTGTTCCAGCACAGCATCCATAACGTCATGGTTGGATGTTTTATTGCTCAGTCGGCTGCTGTTTTTACTTGGCTCCTTCTTTTGGTCCCTGAACTCCTTCTTAAGTTTTTTAAGTTTGTTTATGATTTGGTCAGTTGTACGGGTAAATCCAACTTTTACCATTTCTTGGCATATGTCGTCATACACTCTTTTCTTTCTTTTCGAGTTCTCCAATCTCTCCTGGATCTCTGTGGAAGACCATATCGCAAGCAGCGCACTGGTTTCCTCTGAAGACCACTGCTGTGCAGTTTTGCACTCGGATATTCTGCTACCTACCAAAAAAAAAGAAAAGAAAAAAAGTAATTTCTTTTTGCATTCACAATGTATCTTACTTGTGAATGCAAAGTGAAAGTGAACTCGGATCTTTTTTGTTCCACCTTAAATGTTATGGGTCAATTGAAGTCAATTTTATTTGTTTGTCGATTTTCACAATACACAATTATTCAAAGGAACTTAATAGAAAATCATGATGTTCATATTTATAGTATCTTCATGCCTTATAATCGCATTTAGCAGATTGGAGGTAAGCGATAATATCATTTACATCCGTCATCGAGCACAGATGAATATTTTAAAAAATTTGATTTCATTATCATTACACGACAGCTATACATTTCTGTCGTAATTTCTTCACTTTTACATGGCATCCCAGTAAAATACTATAGTGTTTTTGAACTATACTATAGTAATACTGTATATATTATAGTATTTACAACAATTTGCTAATGAATGCTACAGCATACTGTAGTATTAATTATAGTGAACTGATAAACTGTAATAAATACTGTAGTGTACTTTAGTTTTTACTACAGTAAACTGTAGTGTATATTGTAGTGTAATATACCCTAGTTGTAGAAAACTTAGTACAGTATTGCGTAAAGTAATTTGTTTATATTACTATAGTTATGTTACCACAGCAACTATAGAATTACCACAACAAATTAATCCAAGTACTTTACTATAGTATGGTTCCAAAACACTATAGTATTTACTATAAATTACTATAGTATTTTTTCACCTGGGATTGAACCATTCAGCTTTTATTTGGGAGAAAACCTGAAATATAAAAGTAGATTTTATGAGTGTTATGTGTTTAATTGTGCAGCCCTACTAGCTATAACAGTAACCTTACACAGAATAACACTGTATACAGACAAACAAGCATTTTGGAAAACTTACCTAGATCCGCTACAGAGAACACGGGCGAGTCATCGTTTGTCTCGAGTGTGGCCGTCGCTGAATTCAAGGCCCCGTTCAGTTGACTGGCTGGTCGGTGTCCTAGCACAGACTCCATAACGTCGTGGTCAAAGGATTTATTGCTATGTCCACTGCCGCGCTTACTTGGTTTCCTTTTCTGGTCCCTGTACTCCTTCCTAAGCTTTTTTAATTTGTTTATTATTTGGTCAGTCGAGCGAATGAAGCCGCCGTGCAGCATTTCTTGGCTTATCTCGTCATACACTCTTTTCTTCCTTTTTGAGCTCTCCAATTTCTCCTGGATCTCTGAGGAAGACCATATAGCGAGCAGCACGCTGGTTTCTTCTGAAGACCACTGTTGTACGCTTTTGTTTTCTGACATTTTGAGTGATGTACAGTTAAAAGGCACTGCCCATACAGAACTACAGCATGATGGCTATAGCTAGAAAGACTGTTGTTTTGAAAATGTTTCCGGGTGACGTCACATTTCCCGCCCCCCGGCATTTTGGGTTCCCCGTTCGAGGTGGATGATGATGGTTGTAGTGATGGGCTATTTAGAAACACTGCTTCTTGAAATACTTAACAGAGCTCATATTTCTTTATCTGCTTGTGTAAGCTTTTGGAATAAAACATTTCATGATAGGAAGATTTCTGGGCTTCTTCATCAAAAAAAAAAAAAAAAAAAAAATCTAATAAGGTTGTTTAAGTCTCTATTAAAATTATTCACAATTGCTACCCAGTTAATTATAAACTTGCTAAATTTAATAATAGTATGTTTGAAGAGACAATTAAAATATTTTGGGTTGACTTTTTTAAACTTTTAAACTGTTAAAAAGGTATCTATCTTTCAAACTTCTGTATAAGCCAAAAAAATTGTGTTCTTTGGTGACTCTCTGAAATTAGACCCTTCTCATTTTAAATTTGTACTTAAATTACTACTTTTCTTGCCAAATTTTATATTCACAAATGTAAATTCACAAAGAAAAATCTTTTTCTTTCTTTTTTTTTTCTTTTTTTTTTTGTTGTATTTAAAGTCATTGAGAAACTCTAAAAACTCTACTGCATGTAAGGGCGTATTCACACCTGTCTTGTTTTTTGTCATTCGTCAGCATGACATCAGAGCAAGGCAGACCACACTCGGGACACATTTCTAACATATTATTGTGGATGTGGCATTAGATTAACATCATGCAAAGAAATTATTAAAGACAAAATCATACTGTAAAAATGATTTGTAGTTTTAACTTAAAGTAACCCATCACATGGTGAAATTTTACCTATCACAGCTGGATTCGAGCCCTTTCCAAATGTGTTTTTACTTTTTTTTATAGCTTGTCTGTAACAGAAGTTATGGTTATCTGAAGTCGGCTGATCGCTCTGTTTTTCAGGAATGGAATTCTGAGAAAAACAGTTTTAAATAACTGTCATCCCCTTTTTTTGCATAGACATGAAAATGCACTATCCAAACATAAATGGTTGTAATTCAAGAATGCATTGGAATATAGACCTAAGGTTGGTCTTGTTTTAAAGAAGACACTAGTCAGATTATTGCAGAAGTGAAATAAATTATGAAAGTGAAATAAAAAAAAAAGGTTGTAGAAGTTTTTTATGAAGTTTATGAAAATGTAAAAATATAATTGTTTATATTTTATAATAATATATTACAAAGCATGTTTTACTCTTAAACTGCAAGAAAATAAAAGCCAAAAATGTCAACATTCCAAATTTTAGGTTGAAATATTTAAAAAATGAGCTCTCAATAAGATCTTGTTTGGACACAGTACCAAACTTTTTCACTAGATGAAATCCAAGCTCCATATCTGACCATTTAAGGGTGCCTCCATTTATTTGCGTGATCTGAACCATCTATATCCATATTTTCATACATTTTATAAAGTAGACATCCTATTCAGAAGTAGTATGGACAGTTTGGCAGTATTTGATTTGAATTCAACCTCTAATAAACACATAATTAGAACATGTATGTTCATTATAGCTCCGTTGTTCTCTTGTGCTCCGCCTTCTCATGATAACGTTGTATTAGGAAAAAAAAATCTTTGCGTGCCGTAGTTTATACAGGACTGGCAGGAAATTCACACACCAGATCGCATCACACACACACACGCACACACACACACACACACATATATAGCTGTGTTTTAGTCAGTCTGTGTGAGTCGTTGCCTTTGCTGTTGGCATTCTTGTTCCTGGTCAGAATTACGTTTCCCACTTCCTGGTTGGATTACGGTGTTAGACCCTGGCACAGTTTATTGACTTTTTCCTGCAGTTTTGTGGGAGGTAGAGGAGGATTTTAACATGGCCACCACACCATTCTCCAACCATCATGACCGAGACACCAAAGTCTCCAACTATCATGGCTGCCACGCCAGAGTCTCCCACCATCATGGCCGTGACGCCAGAGCCTCCAGCCATCATGGCCGCCACGACAGAGCGTTCAGCCGTCATAGATGTCACGCCAAAGTCTTCAGCCACCGTGGACGCCACACCAGTGTTTCCAGTCGTCGTGAATGTCGCACTTGAAGACACCCAGGAATTTCAAGGACATCCAAGGCTGATCTCCAGTTTGGCGTACCCACTGCTGATTTCAGCAAAAGCAGCTGGTATCTCAAAGCCTGCACCCTCAAGCCTGTTCCCTGCAGCACTGTCTGTCTCAGAGGCTGTCTGTCTCAGTGTTCCTCTAACTTCAGTGCTCCCTGTTATGGCAGTGGCCATTTTGTGTGTTTGTGCTACACGCACTGACTCTGCTCTCATCGAGGTGGTGGTACCGGCTACAGAGCCTACTCCAGTCCACGAGCTCACTCCAGTCCATGAATCTGCTCCAGAGCTCGCTCCAGTCCATGAATCTGCTCCAGAACCTGCTCCAACCCGTGAGTCTGCTCCAGAGCCCACTTCAGCCCAGGAGTCTGCTCCAGAGGCCGCTCCTGCCCCAGAACTCAGTCTGGTGTCGGTTCCAGCCCATGAACTTCCTGTCTGCCTGGATGTGACCACAGAGGTCATCCCAGAGTTTCCTGTCTGCCCTTATGCGACCATGGAGGTCTCTCATAAACTTTCTGTTTGCCCAGACATGACCACAGAGGTCCTCCCCAAGTTTTCTGTCTGCCTTGATGCAACCTTAGAGGTCATCCCAGAGTTTTCTGCCAGCCCTGACATGACCACAGTGGTCACCCTAGAACCTTCTGCCTGCTCTGACACGATCAGCTGACGGTCGTCCTTGAGTTTTCTGTATGCCCTGATGCGATCACTGAGCTCGCCCAGACATGACCACGGAGATGACCCCTTAATTTCCTGTTAGTCTGGACATGACCACGGAGGTCGCTTTTGAACTCCCTGCCAGCCCTATTATGGCCAAGAAGGCAGATTTTGACCCCCTGCCTGTCTCTGTTTGGCCTCTGTTAGCCATTGCTAGCCTGTCTGTGTTCTCTGTTGTAGTTCTGTCAGATCTACCGTGGTGGTCTCCTGCTCTGTCTGCTCTGCTCGTTAGACTCCAGCTTCGCCTGCGTGTGGTGGTTCTCTGCTCTGCCATGGGGGTCTTTAGCTCCATCTGCTCAGCTGTGGTGGTCCTCTGCTCTGCTGTGGGGGTCTTCAGTCCAGTGTGCACTGCTGTGGTGGTCTTCTACTCCACTGTGGGGATCTTCAGGTCCATCTGCACAGCTGTGGTGTTACCTGCTCCACCATGGGGATCTATAGCCCTGTCTGCCTGGCTGTGATGGAAATCTTCTCCGACAGGGTGGTCTCCAGCTCCGCTGAGGTGGTCTTCAATCCAGCCAGCTCCACCTTGGCCACCTGCTCAGCCTGCTACACCCCTGGCCACCGGACCAGCTTGCTCCGCCCTGACTACCTGCACTACTTCCATCTCCAGTTATTCCTCCACTACACAGGCCTGGCCCTCCATCCCGCCCCCTGGTCTGCCTTAGCTCCACCTCCCTCCTGGACTTCTTGTTTTTAGGAGCATCTGGAAGCTGTCATTTTCCTGGTTCTGTGTTTTGAGTAGGACTCTTATTTTGAAATGTATATCCCCATTGTTTCTGTGTTCCCTTCTTGTGTTTAATTCCGTTTCCCTTGTTTGCATTAGCTTCCTTGTTTGTTACTATAGCAACCCTGACTGTTCCCTCAGGTGTTTCTTGTTTCTTTGTCATCTTGTTAGTTTCCCTGTGTGTGTGTGTGTGTGTGTGTGTGTGTGTGTGTGTGTGTGTGTGTGTGTGTGTGTGTGTGTGCGTGTGTGTGTGTGTGTGTGTATAGCCCTTTGTAAGTTTTAGCTCAACATACCCCATAGATTTTTTTATTATTCCATGTTTTAACTGCCTATTTTGGGGAGAGATTAAAAATGCTCTGATTTGGTGTGTGTACACCTTTAAATGCTCGTGCTCCCCACCCCCAAGCTCAAGACTGCATTAAACATTGCATAAACAATACTGAAGTTCACAATATAACTCTCAAAATGGATCAAACTGTTCATGATGCAGCATATCAGATCAAGTAAGTATGGCATATTGTGGATGTTTACATTAGATTCTGAATGAGTTTGATAATGCTGCATGGCTAAAGCTACACTGTTGGAGAGATTTATAAAGAATGCAGATCCGTTTATGAATTAAACAGACTACAAGCGTCTTTGGGTTAAAAATGAAAATAACGATATGACTCTGATCTCCGTGAATACAGTAAGAAACAATGGTAACTTTAACCACTTAACAGTACATTAGCAACGTGCTAACGAAACATTTAGAAAGACAATTTACAAATATCACTAAATATATCATGTATAATGAACAGTTATTATCGATCCATCTGCCATTTTTGCTATTGTCATTGCTTGCATGCTTCACAATACCTGCATAACTTCTGATGATTCGGCTGTGCAGCTCCAGACGTTAATACTGGCTTGTCTAATGCTTAGAACATGGGCTGGTATATGCAAAAGCTGGGGGCGTACATATTAATGATCCCGACTGTTGTGTCACAGTCGGTGTTATGTTGAGATTCGCCCTGTTTTCCGTGAAGTTTTTGGAATAACATATTTAGTGACATAGAATGGGAAGAGTTTTGGCTTCTTCAACAAAAATTCTTCTTATCTAATAAAAATTATCCATAATTGTTATCCGATAAATTATAAACTTGCTAAATTTAACAATAGTATTTCACCCAATTGCTCCTTTCGCCTTCAGTATGAAGAAACGATCAATCATTTGTTTTGGGACTGTACTTACTGTAAAGTCTTTTAAATTGATTTTTCAAATTTTGTTAAAAAATATTTATATCCAAACTTTTGTATAATCCCAAAAAATTGAATTTAGACGCTTCTCACTGTAAATTTATTATTAATTTATTGCTTTATCGTGCTAAATTTTACATTCATAAGTGTAAATTTTTAAAGAAAACTCCCTACTTTTTTATTTTTAAGGAAAGATTTTGATGTGTATGTAAACTCTTTAAGAAACTCTAATTATTCTATTGCATGTAAGACTCTTTCATAGTTTAAGTCTTATAAGCTAACATAGTTTGCTTTTGGAGTATTGTTTGTAACCCTCATTGTCTTTTGTTCTTACTTTGTCTTTATAATTGTATTTGTTGTTCTTCTATTGCATAATAATAATAATAATAATAATATATATATATATATATATATATATATATATATATATATATATATATATATATATATAAAAGCCTGTTTTTCCGTGGTTTTTCACGCACGAGATTTACATATGAAGGAGGAAACAATGGTGTTTGAGACTCACTGTATGTCATTTCCATGTACAGAACTCTTATTATTCAACTATGCCAAGGTAAATTCACTTTTAAAAAATAAATAAATAAAGGATTACCACTTCCGCTAAATTATTTTGTTCACCAGCTGTCGATTTTAAGGTACTGTGATTTTATTTATGAAAACAGATAATTTATGATTACTACTGGGATACTGAAATAGTGTGTAATGCATACTGTACCCTAACTATCAGCAAAGTAATAATATTGTTCAAATAATACTAATGAATGGTAATAAAGTCTCTCTTACACACAAATGCATGTCAACAATTAAAATATAGCTATGCAAGCAGTCTATGTTCTAGTTCCTCAACCGTTTTTCCTTCCTTCATTCTGTCTCCCCAGAACTAACAATCAATCAAACATTTTCGTCATAGCAAATGTCAGAAGCCATGAATATTAACCAGAGTCCAGAGTAAGAGTCTTGACAGCAGAGGGCGGCATTGAGCTATAGTACTGCGGAGAGAGGAAAGTTCTCATAACATGCTTGAATCTCTCATGAATGATTTAATTTCCACATCACCTACCGGACCTGAAGGAAACAACATTACTGGCTCATATGACGCTTGTCAGAGCTTGAAAGAAAACAGCAACATTAATACTGGAAAAGGAATTTCAGTATATCCAGGATCTGATTCCGATTAGGAGCGGTTCCAAATTGTTAGAAATTCCTATAAGAATCTTGTATGCATTTGAAAGGCTCGATTTCAGAAAGAAAAAAATCTAATTCAAAGTCATGCCTGTGAGATGATTTAAACAACACAGTGAAATAAAAGTCTGTCTAAAATGCCTTCCATGATTCTATATCATACATTTATTAACGAGTTTAATGAACTACACATGTAACCCATTAATCACAGTTTGGCCTCATGACAGTGTTAATTCACACTAAAGCCCAAAGTATACGCGTGTACGCGCACAGTCGATCGCACAGCCTTGCAAAGTATACTTCATTTTAATCATACCATGAGTCCATGGTTTGAGCTGGTTTATGCTGGTCCTCAGCTGGTTTAAGATGGTCAAGTGCAGGTCCTGAGCTGGTCATGAGCTGGTTTAAGCTGGTCAAGTCGAGACTAGCTTCAGCTCATGACCAGCACTTGACCATCTTAAACCAGCTGAGGACCAGCATAAACCAGCTTCCATGCTTCAAAACATACCTAACCAGTTTTTTTTCAACAGGGTGGACAACCTTTTTATGGTCCTACGCCTTCCACAGATGTTGTATATATTTATATGTATTTATATTTAGATCACTTAACTTAGTGATTGCTAACGGATGCTAACAAGACTTTCAGCCAGCATAACAAAAAATGTTTTTGAAGCAAATGACCTACCCTGCCTTTAATAAAGCACTCTGAATGGAGATTTATACCATTAATTTACTGTTTACTTATTTAACAAACTACATATCACAGAACAAAATTAATCGGTAAATAATGTTAATGAGTCTTTATGTCTCTGTTCAATTCGTGAGGAGTCAATAGTCTTTGTTCAGAGATCATTCATTCCCACTGCAATGTGTTTTACTGTTTTTGTCAGTCTGCTCACTCACGCTGATGAAATCACACCGAACGTGTCCTTCAGGGACTTTCATAACCTCTAAAAGATCTCTCTACTCGTGCAAGCATTATGGGTGTGTGAGTACATAACATCTGTAGAAATCTAAATATTTTGGTATTATATAACATAATTGGCATTTCTTAGAATCTGCATGATGTTCTTGAGAAGTTTCTTCTTAGCGTGAGTATGGTGTTTGTGTCACGCATGTCAAGTTGACGACTGTGACCTCCAAAACTTCTCAGCTGTGTTCTATCATCAAAACATCCGTGACCTCAGCTGATTTCTACATAACATGCTCCTAACTGCTCCAAAAATCCAACATTCACCCCTCGGATATCAAGAAATGGCAGGTATTCATTCTTGTTTTAATGTCAAAAAAACGGAAACACTCAAAAGTGAAATGTCTTAACGCATTTTGGTAATATGAATTTTGAATGAACTAATTTCTTTTGATTTTATGGTGATGTTTTTTTTCCACTTACAGATAAATGCTTTCTGCTGCACATGTGAGTGTTGGTTCAGGAGGTTTATCCTCTGAGCAGCTTTCATTAGTGGTGTATCTGGAGGCCACAACAGGTCTCAGTTCAAATGGCCCGTCTGCTCTGATAACTCTCTCCAGCTGCTGGGTAATGGTTGGTTTCCTCCCATTAGAGAGGTAAACCTCCAAACAGCAAACAGCTCATTAAAAAGCCATATCACTTACCCACTGTTAGAACCACAAACATCATTCATCACATGAATTGAAGTGAAGACTTTAAATACTCATCTGCAGGCTCAGGCTAGAGGACACAACGTACACCAGAGAACACAGAGGCTCTGTAATCAACTCTACAGTACATCTAATGACCAGGGTTATTAACCTTTCCGTGCTGGTACAATCTCTCACCGAATACATAACTTTAGATATGAACGTGATAATGTTATATGAAAAGTCACGTCATGCAGTGTGCTATTCATAATGATGGATGGATGGATGGATGGATGGATGGATGGATGGATGGATGGATGGATGGATGGATGGATGGATGGATGGATGGAGTGTTAAAAGTCTTGACAGAAGAAAGTAAATTGTGGTGTTTTGACACCCAGCTGGATATTTATTTATTTTTTACAATGTACAACATAGAAAAACATAGAAAAAGTTCACAGTGTATAAAGGCAGTGATCATGTGTTGTAAATTCATTTTCTTTTTTATTGCATAGAGAACTGTCTGCATTCAGAAAATGCAGCATCCATGCAACATCAGCATAAAAAAGCGGCATTAGCAAGTGTCCAGCTCCAGCACGTGTGACGTCCGGTTCTGCTCGCGCACCTCCCATCATCAAAAAAACAAAAAAAACAATATAATGCCACATTCAACATCAAGCGAGATGCATTTTTGTATTTTGCATTAAAGTTCATCTGGGCTCATAGTAAAGAATAAACAAAATATTTAATAAAACATATTTTCATTTAAACGTACACACACTGCTGGACAGAAAAAACGTCATACACAAGACAGTATCAATTTAAGTACTCTAGTGTACAGAAGTGTTCTTTCATTTTCTTATGTTCGCTGTGGAGTTATAGCAGGGAAAAAAATACCTGATTCCATCAAAAAGAATCATCATTTGTGTATAAATATATAATGCCAGCTACAAATATACATACATACTTACAAACGCACATCCCTTTAGGTTCAATAACACTCGCACAGAGCTATTTCATACTGCCATGCTCCAGTAACAATTGATTTTAAAAGAATAATTAACCAAAAATTAAACATTCTGTCCTTATTTACCCATCCTCATGTTGTTTAAAAGCAGTATGACTTTCTTTCCTCCTTGGAACAGAAAAAAAAAGTTGTGTGAGCCACTCTTTTATGCAATCTTGATGCTCCAAGTTTGAATATGTACACATGAAATTTAAGAGCTTTTAGCAAATACTTTTTTTTTTTTTTTTTTTTCAGTCAGCCAACACAAATCTATTGTATGGATCCAGAAGATGTGGGATATAGTGCATAAGTCACATGAACTACTTTTATAATACTTTTATAGTGGCGTTTTGTGCATTTGGGAGCTTGACAGGCCACTAAATACTTCATTGTATGGAAAAGAGCAGCATGAACATCTTCAAAAATCTTCCACTTCAGACAAGACAGTACTGAAAAAAACATTGTTTTTTTCATGCACTGGTCAATTGTGAGATTTTGGGATATTTTGCATCAGATTTGTGGAAAGAAAACATTGAAAATGCACATTTAAAGGGTTAGTTCACCCAAAAAAGAAAATTCTGTCATTAATTACTCACCCTCATGTCATTCCAGACCTGTAAGACTTTCTTCAGAACACAAATGAAGATCTTTTTGATGAAATCTGAGAGCTTTCTGCCCTTCTATTGACAGCTACACACCTACCACTTTGACGCTTCAAAAAGCTCATAAAGACATCGTAAAACTAATCCATATGAATTATGTGGTTTAGTCCAAATTTTCTGAAAAGACTCAATTGCTTTATATGATGAACAGAAGCTCAGCTGAACCAGCTTGATGCTCGAGAACAAGCCTCATTGGTTCTTGCAGAAGCTCAAACGTGCTGCGTAACACACAAGAATGAACCTCATTGGATTTCCACATCAAGCAAACATGCTTGAGCTTCCGTTTACCACAACTGAAGCTGATGAATGTTTA
Organism: Elopichthys bambusa; assembly: GCA_037101425.1. NCBI lineage: Eukaryota > Metazoa > Chordata > Actinopteri > Cypriniformes > Xenocyprididae > Elopichthys > Elopichthys bambusa. The sequence continues at coordinate 26,599,646 of CM074440.1, read as the reverse complement.
TATGTGAATAAAAGGCTAAATTAAATCTGTTAAAGCGATCGAGTCTCTTCAGAAAATTTGGACTAATCAACTCAATTCATATGGATTAGTTTTACAATCTCTTTATGAACTTTTTGAAACTTCAAAGTGGTAGTTGCGTTGCTGTCAATGGAGGGACAGAAAGCTCTCAGATTTCATCAAAAAGATCTTAATTTATGTTTCAAAGATGAGCGTAAGTCTTGCGGGTTTGGAACGACCTAAGGGTGAGTAATTAATGACAGAAATTTCATTTTTAGGTGAACTAACCCTAAGTGTTTGTTTCATTATCTATTTGCATGTGTAGATATACTGAACACTTACATAAAGCTAACTTCCCTGTTTTATCTATATATTCTGAAGGTTTTTACAGAAGGGTTTGTTCATATATCATTTACCTGTTTTATATTATAGTTTATTCCTAAAAATATGGAGATTATATGGATACTGTTGACAGTATTTTCTGATTTATATTATATAATTGCATTCTTTACCCTATTCACCTGTACTGTCTTGCCTTAAAAAAAAGCCATCAATGTTTGGAATGACATGAGGGTGAGAAAATGATGACAGAACTGTTATATTTGGGTGAACTTTCCTTTTAAAAAGTGCCTGACAGACATCTTCATACTGGTGAACATATGTGTAACAGTGCGTGGACGGCCATATATCCATGAGTTCAAGTCTTTTATCAGACGATGAAGATAACAGCCTCTTTCATGAGTCCGTACTGTACACAGCTCCTGCTCAGTTCAGCGACTCGACCGGTGTGACGTTAACCAGTCGCATCACCAGTAATCCTGATTCCATGTACTCTATCTCCCATCCGCTGCTTGAGTTCTGGAGCCGAAAGGACATAAACCAGGAAAAAATAAGGGAAACAGATGTTCAGACTTATTGTGAGACGTCACAACTGTCTGGAACCCATCATGCTTTATCGACTCAAAACGAGTTTTGCGTTGCATTTTTTCTATTATGAAAAACAACACAGAGCTGAAGACGCCAGCACACAAAGTAGTACGTCACAATTCAGTTTTGAGCTTCACGTGAAAAGCAAAGATGCCAGAATTCCTCTTGCTCCTCTGCATTTTAAGAAGTGTGCATGCTTTGTGAGTGTCAGTCTGCAGTTATTACGACGCATGTGATCAACTGAACCCGTGACTTCCGGTTTGAGATGACATTTAGGAAAGGAAATGCTACAAGAAAACTACATGAGCCCGTTTTATCCGAACAACAATCTTTTGCGTTTTCCTGCATCTTTTGAGATGAAGGTTATGCGCTCGACCTTCCTGCGGATCCATGCATTTTCCAATGCATCTGCATGGACGGATAAGGGTGTGTAACCATGGTCATACGCCCCTAAGAAAGCATGATATTTGTGTGAGTGTGTGTCTTTTTGCATCAGCTGTGCATGTAGCTGCAGGGTGAATCCATGGAAGGGAAGTCGTACTTGCCCAGAGGAGATGGGTAATACGTGGTGGCGTAGACGTTGGTCTGCGGCAAAGCTGATGGGAAGAAGTTGCAGCTTTCATCTGGTGGAAGCAGGTTGTTCTTATTCAGAGTCTGCGGGGAACAGAGAGAAAGCACAAAAAGTGAACACACGAGATGTCGGAAAGTCTCTTCAATATTTCAAAGGCCACAGCGTGTTTTGCATCATGCTGCAGCGGTCCTCTGATGTCAACGCTCTGAGGGAAGAGACGGTACCGGAAAATGAAGAATGATAGATAAGATGGATTTACAGAATGAGAGCCATTTCCTCTGAGACAGATTAGGGAAAGTCATGGTTCTCAGCTGCTTCTGATACAGATGTTAAGTGGACACAACAGAAGACCAGAATTATTTAATTAATAATATTACAAATACTAATATTATTATTAATAATAAAACATATAGTATATAACAAATACAATTACATAAAATATAATATAATATAATACAACAAATATAATATTTTTAAAATCAAACTTTTATCATTGATACTATTCAATTATATATATAGTCAAACCTAAATTTATTCAGACACTTTGAACATTTCATTCTTTAATACAGCTTATTCACTTTAGTTTAAAAATGGTAATAAAATATGACAAGATCTCGGGTTAAACTATGTCAAAAAAAATTTTTTTTCAAATTGTCTGAATAATTTTTGGTTCCAAATTTTTATTAATTTTACTGGTAGTCCACTGTATGAAGAATATGTCACAGTTTACTTTATTTTGCTATCCTCACTTACATAAGTTAACTATAGTGTCCTGCACCCACTAGTAATATATATATATATATATATATATATATATATATATATATATATATATATATATATATATATATATATAAATTAAATAAAATTATCAAACACTTTACAGTCTTCACTGTAATCTTAAATATAGATTAATCCTTATTAAATCTACAATTTTCTCTGTTACCTTTGTTCTTTGATTAACATTAATGACAGACATCACAGCAACTGGTTTATTAGGCTGCTGTGACTTTAAGAGCTGCTGTTGACGCAGATCTGACGTGCATCTCATTTTCTCACAACTTTTTAAGTTCATTTAAGACGTTATTTAACTTATTTTAGACTGCTCTTAAATACCTTAAACTCCATAGGTGTGTACAAGTCATTTTTTGGTGCACAGCTGTTCTCTTTATAGTGTAGGTGGTTGGGGGTGCTGGGATGAATAACTGCGGATTCTTGAGGGGGTTTGCGCAGCCTCTGACAGTACACATACACCAGGATGGACAGCAAAATGGCTCCCAGGAAACAACATGCGCCAGTCAGCACCAAGTGGAAGAGAGAAAACCCTGCAGGAGACAAAAAAAGACAAAAAAATGTTTACCAACGGTCATTAGCCAACCTGAATGCTGTTTGATGTAAGCTGCATTTACCTCCACAGTTTGAGTTCTTCTTCTGTCCCTTTGACAGCACTAGAATTAAGAAAACGATGTGTATGTGAAGCACTACTGTAGTCTGAGATGCCAGAAATGAACTAAGGAAAAGAGAGAAAGGAACTAACCTGCACTCTCATTGGGCCGACACGTTCTCTGATCTGTGGAGTTTCCTTGGCAGGAGGAGCTTATTTCACATATACGAACGCGGAGCTGCTGCCCCTCCTCATTACACTCTGCCCACTCTGACCACGCCCCCCACCCGCCTGTCACAGGTGAGAAAGATAAACAGAACACACATTTCACAATTGTGTTGTCATTAGTTATCATGAATGCCGTCGTAAGGAGTTTTTAACTCTTTCCCTGCCATTGACAGAATTTTCCGGCATTCCATGTTTTCACTGTTATACAGTAGGAGGTGCTATTACGCATCTTCTGAAAAAGTACAGAATCTCCAGATCAAAACACAGGCGAAGAAGAGGCAGAAACAAGCGAAAGAAGCACTGCTTACGCTCATGTAAGTGAATGCGATCATCAGACATTAAACAGCATATAAATCAAAACTGCCTAATGTTAAAATGAGTAAAATGTTGAACCCATGAAGAGGACAAGACATTAAAGCTTTGGGGGTGTTGATGGGCTCGATCTACTCCATCTATGTTTTGATCATCGTTCTGAATCTGATATGGATGTAGTCTTTGACAAAAACACGATTTTTTCAGCTTTGTTTAAACACACCCACATTCAAGTGCTGATAAAAACGATATATTAAAATTAAAAAATATCCTGGCTCTTCCAAGCCTTATAATGGGATTTTAAAGCCAAAAAAATCCATTCATCATAAAAATAATCATACTGCTCCAGGGTTAATAAACTGTTTTCCCTGGCTTCTGGTAACGGCCGCACGTAAGTCGAGTTCCGGCGGACCTCTGACCCGCCGTATGATGTAGGATGTAGAAGTAGAGTAAGCTTGGGTGAGCATAGACGTCTCTCATGGTTCAAACAATAGGGCTGGGCAAGCTCCTCTTGACATTTCTCTTTAAAAACTCTCGTTTTAGACTTCTAATTCATGACTGGTGTGTTGTTGTGCTCTATCCTCTGCGCTTTCACGTTCATCAATATGTCATGCGTCAGGTAAGAGGTCACTCTTCCACCTAGAGGGCTGCATTGGGTTTGGGCTCCCGCAAGACCCAACACAAATCTCGCGGGAGCGGGTGGTTTTACCTTTGCTGCAAGCGGGCGCGTTTTATTTTGAGCATTCTTGCATCTAGTGCGCCGTCAGAGAGGGCATTCAGTGTGTGTGGGCAGAGCTTGGAAGAAAGACGCACAAGTCTGGGACCGCAGTCAGTTAGCAATATATTTTTCCTTCATAGTATTATGGAGTAAGCAATGCAAGGCCCAGTGATTAAATTCATTTGTTTCTTAGGTAGGCTACGTTATTTTTATTTATTTATTTAATTTTAAGTATTATTTATTTTCTTTTTTTGCAATTGCTTTGGTTTAGCGGCTACTTCATCTTATTTAAACGCAATCATGTTTAAAGTCTGTTATTCTGGATGTTAACTTGAACAAATTTAGCCCGAGTATTTGTGTAGGCCTACAGTTTTCACAAGCTCTGAGAGAAAGTCAGCGGGAGTGGACACAAACATTGTGGGCGCGGGGCGGGAGTGGAACACACAGAACACACATTTTTTTGGGCTTCAAAATCTTGGGTACCATTCACTCCCATTATAAAGCTTGGAAGAGCCAGGGAATGTTTTAATATATCTCCCATTTTGTTTGGCTGAATGAAAAAAGTCATATACATCTAGGATGGCTTGAGGGTGACTAAATTATGGGATAGTTTTTATTTTTGGGTGAACTAACCTTTTAAGAGAAATGGCTGTGAGCAGCAGTGTTGAATGTTTTCTCACCTTCACACTCGTGTGTGTTACAGAGAGCTTCCTCCGTGTGCAGACCAATGCAGATATCTCCAGAATGAGCAGGGGCAGGGTTAGAGCAGGTACGGGAGCGCTGGTAGTGACCGCCGCCACAGGAAGTAGAGCACTGAGACCAGGAAGACCAGCACGACCACGCCCCCTTCACTGAAAAAAACAACACCCGTTATTACACTAGTCCTTGCAGCAAGACTTGCAGCAAGACAGTCACAACATTCCGAGGTGTATTCTCCGATAACAACCTTCGTCAACAGCAACGCTGAATAACATGCCACCCATCTGGGTATCTGAAGCCTGCGCGTCTTTCATTTCTCTTGTATAACACTGTGGACTCGCTCTCGCTTGCTAGCAACTGTTTTCTTCGAGGAAACTGTGTTTTGTGAGCTAATAAAATACTTCAGCAAATATCAATAATTTTCATCCAATTATTTACTTATGTGGGAAGTAGCCATCCAATAAAGCAAAATAATGTACATCCAGCCGATTGTTATCACAAAATAAACCCCTTCAGTGTGATACAAGACCCTGATCACCCTGTCAGGGTTTATTCTGCGATAACAACCAGCTGGATGTACATTATCCCTTACTTAACAGGACAGGAGTGACATATTTCAGAGGAAACAAGGCTCTGAAAAATATCTGACCTGGGCATGGCTGAGAGCTGCAGTCCTGATACTCGGCCGGCGCTCCGCTGCAGGCGAATGGCGTGCTCTTGCCATCCGGTGTGGCACAGGAGCGCTTGCGTGTGCGAAAGCCTTTGGAACACTCTTTGGAACATGCAGACCACGTTTCCCATGATGACCAGGCAGCTCCTTGCACTCGTGTAACGGGTTGACCCATTCTCAACAGGTCCTCAACTAGACCTACAAACATAAAAGTGTACATATAGGGCTGCATGACTTATCAAAACAGAACTGATATTGCGATATGGCTTAGTGTGATTATCAAATTGCAAATGCTGGGATTTAATTTAATAAATATATGCACTGCGTGTTTCAGAGAGAAGCTGTATTCTTACACATGAGCAGCTCAGAGTTTTCAGTGTCTCAGAGCAGCTCAGTTCGCAGGAAGTGCTGCTCCACCAAAAACTTTGCATCTGCTCTTAGTTTGGGTCACTTTAATGTGCATCTTATAATGATAAGTCCTTATAGACCGGTGGTTGTCAACGAAAGAGTGTTCCATCAAAATAAAAGTTTGATGGTATAATGTTTGAAAATTAAGAAATTAAGACAGCCATAAATATTAGTATTGTGATTTTAGTGGTACTGTAAAATAAAATAAAATTTTAATAAAAATAAAAAATGTATTTACTAAATTTACTAAAGAAATTTTACTAATTTACTAATTATTTCATTTACTAATTTAATTTACTACCACTATTATATTATTTTTCTTAAATACTCTAATTTGTATTTTATAGTGAAATATTATAGTATTATATAGCTATTATAGTATTATAATTGTATTATTTCTTATTTTGCTTAATATTTTTAGTTAGTCGTAGTAATAATAATACTATTCATTATTATAATTATTTTATAGTCAAATTGATATATAACCACAAAAATTTGGGCCAAATTGTGCAGCCCTGCAAACAAGCAAAACATGGAGGCTTTTTTAACACACATTTTAAAGCAAAATTAAAATTTTTATCAGAAAAAAATTGCAAATCGATTTCATCCCCAAATCATGCCACCCCACCTTATAGGAGGAATGTGTATATATGAGTATATGTGTCTGAGGCTGTGTGTACCATCAGTCTCACAGACAGCAGCTCCGTCAGTGGTGGGACAGAGGCGAGTCTCTATCTTGCGCTTGCCAAGCTGCAGGTCATGAGGGTCGGCGAGGAGAGCCCTGCAGGTGTACCTGACCCTCTGCTCCTGTCTCGCCCCCATTTGAGTCACATTAACAGGGTACCAGGGTGTCCATGGCGTGGTCCGCCTCACCTCAGCACACGCATCCAAATTACATGCCTTATACTCCTGGATGCAGTAACACACATGATAGATGCTAATGAGAGTCTAGTTTTCAAATAAATCTCTTTTCATTTCTCATGTGATTTTTTGTTGATATTAGGGTTTTTGATGACCGTATGACCAGTTGAAGACCCTACCAGAGGGCAACCAGGACACGTGTTGCCATTCTCGCAGGTTCGAACACGGGATTGGACTCCACCACCACAGGCAACGCTACATTTGGACCAAGCGCTCCAGGAGACCCAGGACACCGGAACAGGACACAGATTCTTTTCGTTACACAATCTGAATCACACAAAAATGAACAATTCATCCATCTCTCACGTATACGCTTATGGAGTTGGTTCTTTTTAGTTACGGCTGGAATACACTACACAACTTTTAAAATCAGAATAGATTTTCAAACACTAGGCATCATACACTTGCCAACTTTGTAAATGGTTACATAGAAAAACTGGGCATCATACGCTAAACAAACTTTCAAGTCGTTCGGAACACAAACTCATGCAGAAACATGCGCCTCGTAATACGTGTTGTATAGAACGTATGCGCTAGAGAAACAAACGGGTAGCCATCTTTAGAATTTTGTGTTTGAACTTGGTTTTGTGGTGCCTCTGTATATTTCTATGACATCGCTGTTGAAGAGTAATTAGCTGGTGAAGTGGATTTACTTATTGTAGAGTTAACGAAAGTTATCATGAGTATTGTAATGTTTGAAGAGGATGTCATAACAAATGTCAGTAGACCGGAAAGATTTTAAAACGAGCGATTCATTTATAAATCCACAATAACTTCATGCTGTGGAAATACAAACCACAAGACAGAACACAACAAGCACAGCGCTGAAAAGGGGCAGGGCTACATAAGGTCTGCACATGTTCTAAAATCACTCAAAATTTTGATATCTTCCAAATGGATGAAATCAGATTCTGAAGTTAACATAAACTATCTGTGCCCATCATAAACTATGTGATTTTCTGCAAAATCTGTTAACTCCGACTGCTCAAAATCTGCAGACTGGCTCTGACTTTCTGTAACTACAGTAGCATCAGCGTGTCCTGCTAAAAAGTGCAAATGTGTAGTGTATTCCAGACTTTAGACAACCAAACGAATGACTCTCAAGAGTTTGTTTTAGTGAATCAAAACCATAAAGCACAGCCAGTGCATTCCAACCAATTCTTGAATATTTGAAGTGAATCAAAAGCTTACAGTACAACCAGGGTAGTCCGACTCTCAAATGAATGACTCTTACGGGGCCGTTCACACACTTTTCCATTGTTTTTCTATGTAAACATGCTAGACGGACGTCATTAACTGTTGCACTCGAGTCTCGTGTCTCATGTAGTGTCTCGTGCGTGACAACTTTTTAAAAATGTGTGCTCAAGTTAAAATATGTTTTTTACACTTTTTTCGATCCAATGACCTGCGTCTCGCATTTTTAACAGCAAAAACTTGTTCTGTGTGAACCAGCCCTTTTTTGTTGCAAATTAAATCATATCAAATCAAAACAATACAGCACAGCCTTATAGTCCATCTTTCTTCTTGTCTCACCTCTCCTCTCGTGCCTGACCTACACATACGCGTCCTCCGTGTCGGGGAGCTGGGTTGTTGCAGGACCGCTGACGGACCTCAAATCCAATGCCACAACTGGTGCTGCACTCGGCCCAAGATGACCAGGGAGTCCAGCCTCCATTCCTGAACAAACAGAAGCAGGAGTTAGCATGGATCCAACACAATAACACAATCTGGCTAACTGTCAGTTAGCAGGTCATCTGCACTACATTTTTGTTGTATTGTAAGATGATAGCCAAGATTCCTTGAGTCACAATTTAGTTTTTCCATGACTATTTGCCAACTTATCTCTGACCATTAGAATAAAATAGGCTTACAATACCGAATCAGTGGTTCGGAGCATGTATCAAACTGCCAAAGTCACGCCCTCCAGTGGTGAACCATTAAAATTTCGAAACACTTATGACCTAACAAAGCCTTGTTTACTGAAATCACGTGACTGTGGCAGTTTGATACAAGCTCCGAACCACTGATTCGAAACAAAAGATTTGTAAAGCTTCAAAGCTTCATGAAGCAGTGTTTTGAAATCGCCCATCACTAATTATTGTTGAATAAAGTCGTTATTTCGGGGGGTTTTTTGGCTCACAAAAAGTATTCTCGTTGCTTCATAATATTAAGGTTGAACCACTGTAGTCACGTGAACTGTTTTAAGTCTTTTTAGTACCTTTCTGGGCATTTGAAAGGCCTTGCTGTCAATGCAGGCCTCACGAGCCATTGGATTTTATCAAAAATATCTTAATTTGTGTTCCGAAGATGAACAAAGGTCTTACGGGTGTAGAACGACATGAGTAATTCATGAAAGAATTTTCATTTTTGGGTGAACTAACCCTTGAAGTTTAAGCTTTAGTAATTATCAAATACTTTGGTAGTTTTTTTTAATCTAATATTTATATTTTATTTCAGCTTTATTTTAATTAATGAAAACAGTTTTAATAGATTTAGTAACAATAACAACACTGATACTTTCATCTGTGGAAATGTTTTTGTCTATATAATGAAAGTAAATGGGGTCCAAAACCTCACTCACCTGTATGAAAGTAATACAGGTTTGAAATGATATAAAAGGTAAGGTAGGGACACTATCTTTGCACTGTAAGGACAGTCCCCCTGGAGCTACCTGGAGTCAAATGACTTCTTCTAAAGGCCTGATAATGACTTCGCGGGACTGTGATCACAACTTTAGAGCAGTTAGGTAACATCAGTTTTATTAAACTTAACAGTAGAATTCTGACAAAAATGTATTAACAGCTCATTACTCAAACTGTATATCATTTATTATAGGTCTGCTACAGCTGAAAGATCCTGTCACAGCTGCTGTTCTTTTGTTATACTGAACATTACGTCCTGTTAGTTTCTTGCACCCAGACCTGGTGATGTGTGTGTTTAAACAAGCTCTCTAGGTGAAGAAATAATTGGAACATTCATTCAGTGACTGCAGGATAATGGGACATGAAAAGAAGGAGCTGCTCCGCGAGAACTACTGCATCAGCATCTTGTAGTTAATGAATAAAGCTGCACGTTACACGTGGCACGTCTGTATCAGTGTTTGAGATTGATGGACTCGAGGCCTCATTCTCTGCAGCTGTTAACGTTGGGTGGTTCCTTTCTCTCACGGAAGAGCTGAATCAGAGGGAATAAAAGCGTCACACTTTTATGTGTTTTGACACTTTGATTGGCTGTGATTGAAGACTTCAGGCTGATCGCTCTGGGTCTCATATATCACTCTAGCCACACTGTTTACACCTGCCAATTCGATATGAGAAGACCCAGATTTTAAAAGTCTAGTTCATCCAAAAAAAATTCTGCCATTATTTACTGACTCGCATACCCTTACAAACCCCTTTGACTTTCTTCTCTGTACAATGAAAGTGAATAAGGGGAGACTGTCGAACTTGAAAAATCACATAGATGCACCACCATATCCATGTGACTCAGTGTTGGGGAGTAGCCAAGTACAAGTTGCGACGCTACTAACTTTTTTTTTAGTTAGTTTCATCTACATTTTTCATGTGCTTGACAGTAGCTCAGTTTCTTTTAAAGGGGACCTATTATGCAAAATGCACTTTCATAAGATGTTTGAACACCGATGTGTCCACAGTGTGTGTAAACAACCAACCTATAATGGTAAAAATCCACCCACTCCTTTTTTATAATCTCCATAAATCATAAACAGTCTCTCCAAATGAGCAGTTCCAGATTTTCCCCTACTCTTACATAAGACTGGCAATAGAATGTGCCCTATTAGCTTAGCTCCTCCACTGAGTGAGCTGTACACAGTCTGCCATGTTTATATCCTCGCCAGAGCATTTAACAGCAGCATTTAAAGGGGTGGTTCATTGTGATTTCACTTTTTTAACTTTAGTTAGTGTGTAATGTTGCTGCTTGAGCATAAACAGTATCTGCAAAGTTACAGCGCTGAAAGTTCAATGCAAACGGAGATATTGTCTTTTAAAGTTATGGCAGTTTACTGCCTACAGTTACGACCGGTTTGGACTACAACAAGCTTCTTCCGGGGTTGGTGACAACATAGACCCTGCAATTAACATAAACCCTGCCCACGGGAACATGCAATAAAGTGGGCGAGGCCATGTCGTGCGGCATTATGGAAGCGGAAGAGTTGTGTACACCGTGTGATGCATCAAAAGATAATAGAACCCATTATAATCAGTGATATTGTCTACAATGGATGCGGCGCAGAAGACAGCTTCCAGAGTTCAATGCTGAATTTGCACCAAGGCTATTACTGAAAGATGAAGCAGTTCCCACTTTAAAAGCAGAAGCTGCTGTTTATGGGCCCTAAACTGTAAGTATGTTTTATTGTTTGTACATGTCTTTTAAATGTATTATGTTGCTATTTTTTGGTCGCATCAAGGACGTAAACAAAGACGAACGCGTTTTTGCTTCGCTAGCCAGTTAGCTAAATTATATTGCATACTTCTCCAACAAACGCCAACAAACACCAACAAACTTCTATGTTCATAGACGAACAGTTGTTCATGCTATAAATTAAACGATACCTTAACAAAAATGCTACTACTCAGTCATGTATAGTAAAGCTTTAATCAGGATAAAACCGTATAATGAAAGCTAACAAACAGCAGTAACATTTACAAGTGACAGCACATCTAAACACTTTGACACAAATACAAAAGGAAATACTTACCATATATAAACGTCTTTTAAAAACCGTGCTTGCAGAGGTTCTGCTTGACCCTCTTCATCATTACTGCTATCTGGGGCAGATTCGGTCTCAATTTGATATGGCAATATAGATGCCATTATTTACATTTCCACTGAAGCACATGTAACAGGAGCACATTGTGTATTTCGGAGGGAGTGGTATCATAGAATCAGGAAGTCAAACCAGCCATTCAAATGACAATGTAAAAAGCGGTGTAGAATAAAGGTAAAATATATGAAAAATACAACATTTTTTTAAAAAACGAAGCATTAAGACCCATAAACACGATCAAGCCTAGAAAAAAAACACTGAACCACCCCTTTAAGTAAGAAATGTGTTCTTAAAAAAGAACAGCGAGTGATTTTCTGTTTTTCTTTTGTTGTTTGGTTCATATTAACAGCATATACAGCAGTAGGTACTGTATATTATGCTGTTGTCACTTTAATACACAGATCTAATATACACATGCGATTTCTTTCCCTGCGGTTTTCATTCACAGGCATAACCGACTGCGTTTGTGAACTTTGTGTGTTTTTAACATAACCTTGTGTGTATTTGACAGTTTAAGTGCAATAAGATGTGTAAGAGAAATCAGTTTCATACTCACAGCCAGCTTTCTGAGTGCACGTAGAAAAACCATATATCAGAAGTTTAAACTGTTATGGCTTTAAAACTCAGGTGAGTAATAGCCATTTTAAATTGATTAATTATCCTGCTTTATTACACTCTATATCAAATGTCTATTTCGGTTTTAATTACAGTGATGAATCAGTGTTTTCCATTAATTACACAGACTAATCTGTCCTGCCACAATTTTGTATTGAACCTAAAAGATCATTAACGTTGTGTTTTTTTGAGCCAATGCTGTCAATCAAACAGAAAACAAGTTTGCGATATAGCTTATTGCGCTTATAACACTGCAAAGGCTATGATTTATTTAAATAGGTATATAGCTTAGTTTGTTGCAGCGTGTTTCAGAGTGAAGTGCACTGTGCTCACGCAAGCAGCTCATGATTCACGTCTCAGAACAACTCCGTCCACAAATGCTGCGAGCTCTATCACTGCATGTGCTGTGAGATTAACATATATTTTTGATGACTCATGTATATCCAATTTGCAATCATTTTGTTCTTGCAATGATGTTACATTTGTTGCAATTTTGACAAAGAGTCAGTTTGAGATATACATTTGAGTATTGTGTGTAGGCTATCTTTGGACAGTTTACAAAATAAAACAACAGGCTACTCTTTGGAATTATTTGCAATATACAATGTCATTGTGAAAAAAAAATAAAAAATCAAAGTAGTTTCAATGTAGCTAGCTGCTTTCTAAAAGTAACTTGAAGTATAGCCAACTACTTTTCAGAAGGGTAGCTTGACTTTATCTTAAAGGGTTAGTTTATACACCCAAAACTGAAAGTTCCGTCATCAATTGCTCACCCTCATAATCCGTAAGACCTTTGTTCATCTTTAGATAAAGACATAACTTAACTTGTTCAACACAAATCAAGATATATTTGATGAAATCCAAGATTTCTTTTTATTCCCTATAGAAAGCAACGTAATTACCACATTCAAGGTCCAGAAAAGTAGTACAAACATCATCAATGTGACTACAGTGGTTCAATCTTAATGTTATGAAGTGATAAGAATACTTTTTGTGTGCAAAAACAAAACAAAAATAACTACTTTAATCAACAATTTCGTCTCTTCCCTATCATTCTCGTTGTACAGGCTTCAGTGTACTACATTAGAACGGCAACTCAGTATTGGCTGACACTGTTCACGTGAACAGCACGACGCATGCGTGTGATGCTAACACAGGAGCCGGCCAATAATGAGTCAGCGTTCTGAGGTTTTGTGTTTTGTCATTTTTTTGGCTTTTGTCATTTTAAGTGTGGTCAATATCGTGGTCATTGTAAGGAAAAGATATGGGTTAGAACAGTAAGTGTACCTGGAGCAATTGGCCACCTCTATGTTGGCTCCGACACACTTCATCCCTCCACACTGGGGTCGAGGGTTATCACAGGACCGAGTGCGACACTGACATGTGCTGGTGCCTTCCCCTCCGTCATCATGGTTACAAGCCTGCCATGGTGACCAATGGCCAAAGCCACCATCTTGGGTAAGGTTCCGCTCCTATAAATTTAAACGCCAATGCAAACGCTCTTAAGACAAGACACTACAGGGGAATAGGGTAAAAATTTCAACTAATAGATATCACCATACCTTCTCTAGTTGATTAATCGAAGTACATTAGGACAATTGTTTTGTATTACATGTATTTTTAAATATTATGTTTAAAATGTAAACAAGTATAAGTCTGTAATTTTATTTATTTCAAGTTATCCCTGATCAGAAGCTTCCATAAATATCCTGTTTAGTTTATATTTAATGGTGTGAATCACAAATATTTAGTCACACGCACTCTGCAAGTTGGAACTTAGTTTTTATTTACACCACACCTGGGCTATGTTGTAACCATTTTATTTTTGAATATCCTTCAGCTCCATGGGCCCTATCATACAGGCACCACAAGTGTTTTTTGCTAGTTTCAGCTGACGCAGTTATCATTTTCACGTCTTGCGCCAAGTTGATTAAATATCAAATGCATTGGCGCCCATTTGTGTGCCCATGGTCGCACTGGTCTGAAAACGAGGTGTGTTCAGGCGCATTGTTGGCGCGTTACTATTTTTGAGGCAACTAAAATAGGCTGCACCATTGACCAACTGAAACCTGGTCTTAAGTCAATGGCGCAGTATTTGTTTTTTTATTTAAAGAGTGTGTTAGTAATATGCATCTATAGGCAGGTGCACAACACACGTACACTCTGCTTAAATATTAAAAAAAGGATTACAATGTAAAAGATTATTATTGTGTGCATAAAAATGCTTTGGTGGAATCCGGCTTTTCCCATAGATGGTCTGCTCGTGTGCGAGGAGCAGATCTGTTTCCTCACTAGAGAAGTGTTCAGTTTTTCCGTTTGAAAATTCTGCCATGTAAATAGCGAATCCACCATGAAGCGAGCAAAACTGGCTTTTAAAGGGAATGGGAGAGGAGATTGGTTTATTGCACGTTATGCCCAAAACACACCCATTACTTATGAGAATAGGAACAACCCTTTTAGACTATGTGCCGGGCGCGCAGACCATTTTTCCACTAGCAAAAGTGGATTCGGACATGCCCTAAGCTCACTTGCGCGGTGCGTTCTAGTCCATGCGCTTAGATCGTTAAAATAGGGCCCCAAGGTTTTACATTAACATCACTGATCAAACCTGATGGGACACCAAAAGCAACTCTAGGAATGATTTTTGCACTGCAGCCAACAGACAGTCTACAAAAGTTTGGGAAAACACTGACTAACTGTCATATGTTACTATGGAAACAGTGGGTATTGCCTATTAGCATGATAGAAAATACTACACTAGTGCATAGTATAAGTATACAATTTGGGACGAAGCCAAAGCTTCCACGGTGTTGTAGAAAATGAGGTTTGTTTATTATTGCTCCCCTGAGGATATCAACCATCAAAGATAATAGGAAATTTGTGATGTCTAATTATGGACCTAATGAAGTGTCAAGAGGGAACAGGAGTGACATTGGCCAGCCATCGTGCAGAACACCAGCGTGTAATTGACACTGTCAGGTGGAGCATCTGGATCAGCTGGGTTAACCAACAGGCACTTCATCACAAATTTATTTCTTCATGACCAGCTCAAAAAATATGAGATTTTTGGTGTACTCAAAGTCAGAGTTGTTAAGAATCTGAGGTGGAAATATTATCTTTGTACAATAGAATAGAAACATAACATAACAACAGAATAGAACCAAAACATAACAGAATAGAATAGAATAGAACAGAATGGAATGGAACAGTACAGAACAGAATACAACATAATACAGCAGAACAGAAGAGAATAGAATAGATCAGAAAAGAAAAGAATAAGAGAAGAGTATAGAATAGAACAGAACACAGAACAGAATAAATCATTTTAGAATAGAATAGAACCGAAACATAACAGAATAGGATAGAATAGAACAGTAGTATAGAACAGAACAGGATGGAATAGAACAAAACAGAAAACGATAAAAGAGTACAGAATAGAAAATACAGAATAGAATAGAACAGTATAGAACATAATACAACAGAAGAGAATAGAACAGAATAGAATAGAACAGAAAATAATAAGAGTACAGAATAGAAAAGAACAGAACATAGTACAGCAGAACAGAACAGAACAGAATAGGATAGAACAGAATAGAAAAGGTTAGTATAGAATAGAACAGAGGGTCAACATAATTATCTAAGTAACGGGCTATATTACAGAAACTTCCTATACTATCATCCTACCAAAAAAGTTTAAGAAGCACTGATTTACTCCATTTAAACTTATTGCTGTCTAGAAGAAACACCTGATATATTAAAGAGATGTCAGTTGTGATTTTTCTTTTCTGTGTGATGAGATATTGGCTAAAAAAGTATGTCTTACAGGACACTTTGTGATGTCTTGGCTCCACTGGCTCATGTTGGAACTGTCCTCAATCGTCGTACAGCGCTTCTCTTTCCGGTCCCAACCGCAGTACGGATCCCTGGCGCCCAGACAATCCCTGCCGAAACACACAGATACAAATAGTCACAAATCAATGACAACATCTTAATAAATACCACCATAAAGCCATGAAGAGTGTGTCATGAGAATTTAACAAGAGAGAAAAAGGAGTGAAAGAGAGATGCAATTTAATTCTACAGGATACAGCACAGCTTAATAATGAGGGATAAATGTCAGTGCAATTCAAGCATGATATTCCATAAACAAATAACTATAGTGAACACTGAATCTATAGTGAACGTTTTGAAAATTTTGTCTATAATCTTAACATCACTTATATTGTCGAGATCTAAGTCAGAGATTTATCTGAAGGCTAAATATAACCTAAGCATCTGATCAAAACATGATATGATCTGACAGTAAATATAGAGAAGACACAACAAGAATTGAATCCTGCTCTGCATCTCCGGTGATTTATTACAGCTAGCAGACTTGTCCTTTTCTCCTTGTGTCCTTTAGGTTAAATGGAGTGAGACTGTTATTAATTCAGAAGCATGTTTCATTATTTTAATAATGTGTCATTCTTAAGAAGGACGTAAAGTATAAAAAAGCAAACAATGTACGTTACCAAATTCCAGCACACGTATACAATCATATATGCACTACCTTGCAAAAGTTTAAAATCAGTAAGATTTTTTTTTTTTTTTTTAAAGAAATTAATACTTTTATACAGCAAGGATGCAATAAATTGATCAAAAGTAACAGTAAATGCATTTATAATGCTACAAAAGATTTATTTAAAAAAAAAAATTGGGCCTGAAATTTACCACGGTTTCACTGTTTTCAACATTGATAATAATCAGAAATGTTTCTTAAACAGAAAATCAGCATATTAGAATGATTTCTGTAGGATCATGTGACTAATATTTTTTAAAATGTAATTTATTCCCATCATGCAAAGCTGAATTTTCAGCATCATTCCTCCAGTCTTTAAAATAGAAAACAATTATTTTAAATTTGAATAATTTCTCTCAATATTCCTGTTTTTACTGTATTTTTAATCAAGTGAATGCAGCCTTGATGAGCAGAAGAGACTTTCAAAAACATTAAAAATTCTTACCGACCACAAACTTTTGAATAATACAGTCATATTTTGCCCCAAAATCAAACATAACAATGTGTCTCAGAGTCCTACTAATAAACATCCATTTACTACACACCGGCAACATGAGAAAACTGCAAATCGTGCTGGAGATGCTAAAAGCCATACAGAGAATACATTTACATCAATTAAAGGTTATATAAAATTATAATGACATGACTAAACACTTCCAGCTCAGTCAGACTCTATAGATGAAAACTGGTATAAAATAATTAGAGTTATTTGCAACAATCTTGTGAGATCTGACCTTCTGCCACCTGTGTGTACATGTGCATGGGGAAGAATCTGTAATGAAATGACTTCTTTCCATCGCATCGGCATGCTAAACACTGAGTGGCTCAACACAGTTTCATCACGTCCAGAAACAGCTTCTGATATCAAATGTGTCTGTCTTGTGTACCTTTGAGTGTTGTGCAACAACATCTGCGGCAGGAATTTAGGGAGAGTCCAAGGCATCACGGTCCTCACATTATGACTCTCTTCTACCTAAGTAATTACCATAACATGGTGTATTTTAAATATGGTGACATGCTACATCGGAGCTTCAAGGCCTTTTGCAGATTGGAAAAAAAAAAGTTTTGCTTGATTTTATAACTCAATTCAACATGTTTAATTTAATTTGGGGTACAAAAATCACACAAAGGCCTTAAAAAATCCAGCTCAGAAGCCCAATTCATCCATGTGGAGTCTAGAAGGAGGCCATTACTTTATGGATCTAATTTCTAATTAGATCTGTAATGTAAATGCAGTCATTTCCCGTAAGGTGTGATGCATGCATTATATATTTTTAATGATGTTCGACAATTTATAGGTGTTCTATTCTTAGCAGTGATGGAGAACACGACGCAGCAATTTTTTTAAAATGACCTAGATCATCATTCATCTGCCTCTCGGCCAATGGTGAAAAATTTATGAGATAATAATATCTCTGACTGCTCATAAGTACTGTCATTCACTTCATCTCCTTGAGCTCCACTTCCTGTCTGATTTCAAGGGCATTAGAAGCTCAGAAGGATATGTTCCATAATCAGCCTTTGCCGTAATTTAACAGCAATTGTTAGTTTAGATGTCATGTGTGAACAGGTCAAAATGACAGCAAATGAGCTCCGGCAATTTAGTGGCTTAAGGAGTTCTGTAGTGATACTATGTGACTGTAAAAGTTCAATCATGTTCAAGGTTAGGATGCTCTGACTTCATGAGTCTGTTGTCAAAGAGTTTCAGTCAAAGCAATCACAATGTTCTGAAGAAGTTAATGCAATTATTTCACATGGTGTTGGAGTCAAAAATCTTGGTGCATTCAGCACCAAATAAATCACTTGCGGCCATTTTTTAAAATCTACTAGTAGCCTATTATAATTCTAGCAATTCATAAGCCATTCAACAGTTTAAGATCAGTATGTTTTTGGTCTCATGCATTAACTAACATGAACTAACAATTAGCAATATATTTTTATGGCATTTATTAACCTTTGTTAATGTTAGTTAATAAAAATGTCCATGTTCATGTTAGTTCAAAGTGCATTAACTAATGTTAACAGATATACAACTGATAAGTAAGCAATAAGGTACGAGAGGCTGTGCTGTATCGTGAATAAGTCACGACTTATTCGTGACTTAAGTCGTGACTTATTCGCGATACAGCACTAGCCTTGAGTACCTTATTGCTTTTATAAAACGGTTCCCACAAAATACAAATATTAAAGCCAAAAATATGTATCAATGCAACTTTCATGAAGTAAACTTTTTCTAAAAGCCTTCCTTCCACCGGAAAAAATAGTCCCTGACCCGTGAACAGCAACAGAAGTTACATTTTCACGCCATTAGATGGCGGCAAAGTCTGTCTTTATGAGTGTGTCAGTCAGTAGCGAAGACTTTTACATTGATAAGACTGAATTGTTTTGAAAACGGAACAAGACGCAACTGACAAATGCTTCAACTAGCACTGTTAGTCACATGAAAACCCCATAAATGTTAAAAGGACAAGATGATACATCAGACATTTCAACAGATTTTTTATTAAGAACATAGGACGGAAAATGCTAAATCTGAATGCAGGTAATAAACTCTCTCACTCAATCTTTTTCTCACAATACTCTGCTACATAATACAGTAAGCTTCAATGAACAATATCAGTTGAGAACATACAGTTAACGTTGCTAAGAGTGGTTGCTAGAGAAGAGACTCTAAAAACCTAAAAAACAAAGTATACATCGATTTATTATTATTCAGAAAGCCTAGTTAACTACTAAAACCATAGGTTTTACCGCTTCAATCTATCGCTTAACGTTGTTGTGGAGACTCGTTCTGGTGAAATCACAAAACAGGGCGGATTAGAACCCAGAACCTCTGGCATGCTGAACAAAAACTCTACCACCAATCCATTTGGACAATCTAATACTAAATGTGGATCCACATGTTTATTGACTAATGTAAATACTCTCAAAACTAACAATATATTGTATTATATGTAAGGACAAAACTATCATATTAAACATTAGGTCTATGTCAATACATTTTGTGCATTTATTATTGTATTAATAGAATTACAATACACCACCACATACATTCCTGTTTTTGAAACAAAGTTATGCCACTGAATAAAACTAATAATTACAACCCAAATTCCAGAAAAGTTGGGATATTTTGTGAAATGTAATAAAATCAAGAATCTGTGATTTGTTCATTCTCTTAAACCTCTATTTAACTGACAAAAGTAAAGACTGTCAATGTTTTCATTGACCAACTTAATTGTATTTTGTAAATATAAGTACATTTTGATTTTGATGATTGTAACACACTCTAAAAGAGTAAGGACAGAGGCATGTTTACCACTGTCTCACATCACCTTTCCTTTTATTATACTTTTTAAATCATCTGGGAATTGAAGATACTAATTGTTGCAGTTTTGCATGTGGAATTTTTGCCCAATCTTGCCTGATACAAAACATCTGCTTAACAGTCTGTGATCATCATTGTCTGATTCTCCTTTTCATGATGTGCCATACATTTTCAATAGGAGACCAATCTGGACTGCAGGCAGACACTCAAGCACATCCACTCTACGGTGTAGAGTAAGAAACCACTATACACCTATACTTCAATGGAACCTTCACCCATGCACCCCTATACCATGACAGATGTTTGCTTTTGCACCTGTCACCAATGAAAGTCTGGATGGTCACTTTCGTCTTTGGAACTGAGAACTTTTTTTGTCAGTTTTTCCCAAAAACAAGCTGGTCTTTTAGACCATCTGAGATGAGCTCGCCCCCAAAGAACTCTCCGCCATCTCTGCATTGAATAGATGTGTAGCTTTCTCCTTGCATAACAAAGATTCGAGTTGCATTTCTTGATGCAGCGGCAGACTGTGGTAACTGTGGACTGTGACAACGGTTTTCCAAAACGGATGTCTTTTCACTTTTATTCTGCCTCTGTCCCAACTTTTTTTGGTGTGTTGCAGCCATCAAAATCAAAATTTGTTTATATTAACAAAATACAATTAATTTGGCCAATGAAAACAAATCACACATTCTTGATTTTATTACATTTACAAAATGTCCCAACTTTTCTGGAATTGGGTGTATAGTCCTAGTGTGTGCATGTGTGAGACTCACTGTTCAGTTTTGTAGTTGGAGCATCTCTCCAGAGGGATCTTCAACACTCTGCTGGGAAGTCCCACGAAAAGAGACCTATCGCTGTGCAGAATCTGCAGGTTTAGGATTGGCTCCTGCTTGTTTTCTGGGAGAATGTTCATCTCCTCCAAATAACATCCACGCAGACTCTTATTATTTGTGGACAAGGCCTTAATGATGGTGCCATGCTCTGATTGGTCAATGAAAGAAAACAGCTATGATTAGAAGCGCAAGTATTTCTAAACATCCCCGCTGAAAAATCCAGCATTGTTGTTCACCAGTATAAGGTATGTTTAGCATGCTGGGACTAGCATGGGATGCTAGTTGCTGGTTTTCTTTGAAAGCATGCATGTCAGATTTCTTTGCCTCTCTGACCTGTGCCGATGTACATAACGTGGTAGAGCGTGTCCCTCCCCTGAACAATGTCCACAGCCAGTCTGGAGTAACGGATGTTGTCTTGCATGACCAGAGGATCTGTGGAAATGGGCTGAACCACCTCGCTCATGAGGAAGAGCCGCTGAGCGTCTTGAAGACTGCGCTCCGTTAGATTGCCGCCTGGACCTGAATCATTCACTGTCCCACACTGGCAGAAAAAAAAAGAGGACGTTAGAGGGAAAAAAAACTAATTGACAATATTACACATATATGGTGCCAGAAGTCTTGAATAAAAGTTGGCTTCAAGGAAAAAATAAAATGCTGCAGCAGTTAATTTCCTTCACCTGAAAATTTGGTATGGGATTGGGAGTGGAAAGCCAGCTGGTCCGAGGGTTCTCCTGATAACGAAAGGGTCCGTTAAAGGCCTGTGTAATGGCACTGAGGTTAAACGCACACACTGCTGATGCAGCAATGCTGTTCCTGTGAAGAGAAACGAGAGAGGGAAGTGAAGGATTGTGCGGTGCTGTAAATACTACATTAAACATCTTAAATAGAAAAACAGTACCAATTACAAGTTTAGGGTCAGTAAGATTTTTTATGTTTTTGAACGTCTCTTATCTTATCTATTAACGGCTCAGAAGTCTTTTATGTTTACCAAGACTGCTTTTATGTGATCAAAAATGCAGTAAATTTGTGTATAATCTTTTGAATATATGAATAATGCCACTTTTCATCAGTTTAATGAAAGTATTAATTTATTTGTAGTGTGTATATAGTGTATATATGTATATATATATATATATATGATATATATATATATATATATATATATATATATATATATATATATATATATATTTATTTTCATATACAGTACATACATACATACAGTATATATATATATATATATATATATATATATATATATATATATCAAAACGTGTATTCACTCAGAAATGAAACACCGCTGTGTGCTGCTCGGTAATATTTTCATTGACAAAATTGAGGCAATAACAAAAACAGACAATATTATGTCTAAAATATAACACAATATTAACTTCTTATTTATTTAACTTTTGTATAAAATCAATATCACATTTGCACTCGTGCTATTCAGGACAAAAACAGCACTCGTGTGATATTGCGCTCGTTACTCTTGTGATATTGCTTAACTACATCATATTATATAAATATGACTCTAACAACAAACTCTATCTTTATATCTTGATTTTTAGGGTCATTCTAACTGCATTCTATAGGCTAGAATGTTCTACTAGTGACGTAAAAGAAGTAATTATGTTTTATCACAAAGATTGTGCTGGACTAAAAAAAATTCCTGCTGTGTGACTCTGTTGATCTTCTTTGAATTGCAATTTCAGTAACTGACGAAGAATCCACTCACACATTGGTGGTGAAGACTCCGTAGATGAGATCTTGCTCAGGGAGGTAGAAGGTGCTCTGCAGCTCATGGTAGTAGAAGGGAACATCTCCAGAGCGGGAACAGTTCAGTCGAGCCTTCATGAAGGTGGTCCATGTGTCTTCAAGCAGGAAACGACCACCAATGTCATTCTGACACACGCGAGCCACACGAGAGAAGACAGTCTTACCACAATCCTGTTCTACTGCGTTCTCTCTAAGAAAGAGGTATGTGAAGCGGCCCACCTCATACGCAGAGACAAAGTGAGGTTCTGTGGAGAGAAAGGGGAGAAAGAACATTGATATCTTGAAAGTGAAAGTGTTCAGTGACAGCGGTATGGTTTGACATCACAAGATATAATACTTTCAAATCACTTTTTTTCAATACATAGCCATAAATAGAAGGGCAACTCACAAAACCATGTCCAAGTCACATTTTACCCCAAAATCAGAAGAAAAAAAAAAGTTAAATAAGTATTTTGCTTAAAGAAATGTAACAATATTTAACACTATTAAGATGTGAAGACTTAATACAATAAGCTAATTAGATTTTTTATTGATTTTTATTAATTTTCATTCATTTGATCTTTATCACTGGAAAAATGTTGTAATATAATTAATGCAGCATTTTTAAATCATAAACATGATAAACCTTATGTTTAGCTTTTAATGTTTTTATTTTTAGTGAATTCTCTAATTTATTTTGTTGCTGCATTAAATACAATGAGGTAAAATAATGTTTTTTATTTAAAAATATTAATGTATAAATTAAAGGAAGTACAACAAATTCTACTAAGAATATACAATTTAAAAATGATTATTCTCAGTAATGAGAATTTAGGTCAAAATTAGCTTAAATGTCATGAAAATAATGTCACAATGCAAAAAAGGTCCTAAAGTAGGCTTCATTTTCTTTT
The DNA here is from genome assembly GCA_037101425.1 of Elopichthys bambusa. Taxonomy (NCBI): domain Eukaryota; kingdom Metazoa; phylum Chordata; class Actinopteri; order Cypriniformes; family Xenocyprididae; genus Elopichthys; species Elopichthys bambusa. The sequence goes on along the minus strand of CM074440.1, from coordinate 26,576,028 downwards.
AGCAAAATATAATTTCTTATACAGGAATTTAGATTTTGGAATGCAATATGACCTGGACACGTTCTTGTTAGGTTTTGTCAGATTCACTGATAAGTGTGTGTGTTGTCCCACTGTACCACTGAGCCATTTGGAGTTGTACTGGGCAGTCCTCAGGGGCGGCATGTTACCCAGACTGCGGTAAATAATAGGGTCACGGCTAGAGAAATCAGTCACTGTGGCCGCATAGACTTCTCCACTCTCAGTTATCATAGCTGTAGAGTTGTGTCGAGGGTCGTAGGGACAGCGCGCCACCCCGCTGATGGACTCCAGAACACTCGCAATGTCAGTAATAGGGCGAGTTGTGCAGATGGGCATGAAAGCATTAGTCCCACAGGTAAACAAACGGCTGCCGTTCAACAGGAGGACACGAACATAGTTCTGACACTCATCCTGAGAGTAGGAGAGGAAGTGAAATAATATTTTATTTCACACACATATAAACATATACACTCTATAACAGGGGTGTCCAAACTCTGTCCTGGAGGGCCACCGTTCTACAGAGTTTAGCTCCAACTTGTCTCAACACACCTGCCTAAAAGCTTCTAGTATGACTAATTAGACCTTGATTAGCTGGTTCAGGTGTGTTTAATTGGGGTTGGAGCTAAACTCTGCAGGACAGTGGCCCTCCAGGACTGAGTTTGGACACCCCTGCTCTATAACATACATTCGTTCACAGAGCTTTATGTTAAACCAAACACCCCACATCCCACCCCCCTCTCCCTTCTCACCTCTGTCTTTCCTTTGCTCTGGCAGGACCTCCTGGTGGTCTCGTCTACGGCCCATTCTGTGGCCTGCAATGAAAAACCAATTAACATCACTGTAAGAAGTTAAGCCGTCGAGACATGCATCCAGTCCTGTGCTGTGCTAAAATTCACACGTATCCTTTACACATCCTTAAACTGTGGTTCTCGCAGGAACTCCAGGGGGTTCGTGAGTTGATGAAAAGCCGTAACCGTTTTATAAAAGCAGTAAGGTACTCGAGGCTAGTGCTGTATCGTGAATAAAGTCACGGCTAAAGGGCGTTGTTAGGCACGAAGTAAAGCGAAGTGCCTGCAACCCTTTCAGCCGTGACTTATTCACGATACAGCACTAGCCTCGAGTACCTTATTGCTTTTATAAAACAGTTACCACACAATACAAATATTAAAGCCAAAAAAATATCTATCAATGCAACTTTCATGAAGTAAAATCACTAAAAAAACCTTCCTTCTGCCAAAAAAAATTGTCCCTGACTGTGAACAGCAACAGAAGTTACATTATTACGCCATTAGATGCCGGCAAAGACTGTGTTTATGAGTGTGTCGCAAAGACTTTTATATTGAAAAGACAGAATTGATGTGAACACGGAACAAGACGCAACTGACAAATGCTTGATGCTATCAAATGATAGATGCTATCTATACACTATAGCATATTCGTAGTACTTTATGCTTTTTAAATTTAAAACATGATTGGATTACAAGCAAATGGGAAAAAACTGAAATCATCATCAAGTCTGTCTGTAAACAGATGTAAACAGAAACAGATGAAACTGAGACAAACTAAATCCAGAAGAACTGTGGCCGTGTCTCCTGTGTCTCGAAGAAACCGACCTGCAAAGTTACAGTACTGTGAAGAGTTTAAGGCATTTGTATAAAAATGCTGTAAAGAGAGGATGTTTTCAAAAATACTGTCATAAATAGATTTTATTTATCAGTTAACTTCTATTAACTAAATCAAATCAATATTTGGTGTGACCACCCTTTGCGTTTAAAACAGCTTTTGTCCAGGTACACTTGCGCATCATTTTTCAGATAGCTTTGCAGGAAGGTTTCTTCAAGCGTCTTGGAGACACAGCCACAGTTCTTCTGGATTTAGTTTGTCTCAGTTTAATCTGTTTCTTCATGTAATCACAGACGGAGCATTGGCTGTTGTCAGACTCCTTGTGCATTCAAAAACCAAAAACCTCACTGGATTATTACAATTAATGACAAAATTAATGTTTGGAAATGTGAACTAATATTTCCTACTGACACACTACAACAAAATATATAAATAACTGGCTTAAAACCCTTTTTGGGGGGGGTTAAATTCTGGCGTGTCTAAGACTTTTGCACAGTACTGTATATATATAATTTTTTTATTTTTGTATTTTCCATTTTCATTTTAAATTTAGCTAAAATTTTTGTAATTTTGTGTTTTTGTCAATTTTATTAGTAGTTGTTTTCTTTAAAATATATATATATACATACACACACACACACACACAAGTTAATCTAAATGAAAAATTGTTTTTTCAGTTTTTTTATGGTTTTATTTTTAGTTTTAACTATAATAACCCTAGCATAAAAACGCAAAAGTGTTATTGAAAGATCTCGTGTATATTTTACATCAAAGGGATTCAGCTGACAAAACTGTTCTGGAATCCCTGCTTTAACTGACAAAACAGCTCTTTGACATGCCGGATACGTGATGGTTTCTGCATTAGTACTTTGCAGCAATGTTACAGAAACAACTCACACTGTAACACTCCACTTTGCTACTTCGAGCCAGATAGAACTGGACTCAGCACATTAACAGCTGTAGAGAGCAACATCAGCATGTATGGTCTGCTTAAGACAGCAGAGCAGAGTGTATTTGCATGTGGATGTACAAGAAATACCTTGATATTTAAAAGTCAAGCTTTCTAGTGCGAATCAGAAAATTGGAATCGTTTCAATGATTCAAATGAATCAGCTTACAAAACATTAATCACTCAGCTGTAAGATCCTTGTTTGCAAGTAAAACTGTGATGTGGGTGACATGTTGGAATGATAAACACAGTGATAAACAACTGCATTTAAATATTTATTTCATTGCAAAAATTGTAAAAGGTCACACAGGAACTACTGTTTACTGATGATTCTAAGAAATTTGTGAATTGTTTACTTGAACCAGTTCATTTAAATGAACTGTCCGAACAAACAAACTCATTAAAGTGGAATTATCAACATTCCTTTTACCTTTAAACAGCCATGACAACAAATCCAAACCTCTCCTGCTACTATGGTTTTGATTTACATTTAAGGAGGCAGAATAGCAGAACGTCCTCTTAATGCAGTAAATCTATGAAAGATATTGAGTCATGGGAAGCTCTTCCATTCGTTCAGCTTCTTTTCTTAATGTGAAGAAGGTACAAAACACAATAATAGAAGACAAAAAGAAGGAAAGTTTCACTGCAAATACACAATATGACTCTATGGCGAGGCACATGTGTGAAAGAACAGTTGTGTGACATTTAATTAGGGAACACTGGACGGTTTGTTCTAATCACATTCATTCTCTTATCTAAAACGAAAACCCTTGAAAGTGTTGTTTCACTGGTTTTAGAAATTCTTCCTCTCTTTTCTTCTTTGTCCCTCCCTCTCCTTTCACAGGCTGCTTTGTCATGTTTATCTGTGTTGTCATTGCCTTAAAAATAATGATGTAGACTAGAGTCTCACACACATGTGCACACACAGACACTATAGAATGAAATAATAATGATGGTTTTGTATTGGTTGTGACCCTTACTGATGAACTGTGAGGATCCCAGAAGATCCTGAATGGAGTTAGAGGAGTGGTCATAGATAAAACAGCTCTTCACAGATTAACGTCTGTACCGGGGGAAGTTTTATGACAAAGATAATCAAAGCTAGATCTAGATTATTTAACTCACACATTAGGGTGAACCGAGTCAAACTTAATCCCAAAATCAAAATATACACTACAGTTCAAAAGTTTGGGTTCAGTAAGACTTTTTTTGTTGCTAAAAAAACCTGAATACTTTTATTCAGCAGGGATGCATTAAATTGATCAAATGTGACATTAAAGACATTTATAATGTTACAAAAGATTTCTATTTCAAATAAATGCTCTTCTTTTAAACTTTTTTTTCAGCAAAGGAAAAACATTTCATGGTTTTCACAAAAATACTAAGCAGCACAACTGTTTTCGACATAATAATAAATGTTTCTTGAGCAGCGAATCAGCATATTAGAATGATTTCTTAAGGATCATGTGACACTGAAGACTGGAGTAATGATGCTGAAAATTCACCAGGAATAAATTACATTTTACAATATATTCAAATAGAAAAACAGTAACAAATTGTAACAATATATTACTGTTTTTACAGAATTTTTGAACAAATAAATTCAGCCTTGGAGAGCATAAGACACAATATGAAAATATATTTTTTAAGAACAAAAAAGTCTATTTTACATTATTTCCATGAAAATTAAGCCTCATCCCAATTCTCAAAAAAATGTTTTAAAAACATTTGCTAAATGACAAAAGGTAAATTATCATTAATTACATAGAGCACTCAGAGACAGACACACAGTTGATGGAAGTAATTTGGTTTGATGGTTATAATCTTGTTCCTATCGCCATTTGTAAATATTGTAAAAATGCTATTCTGAGCATGATTAATATTTTCCTTAAGTGCTTTCACTGTTTAGTGGTAGTTTGAGAAGTTTTAAAAGCACCATTGCATACACTAAAAAAAAAAAGAGGTTGAAGTACATATTTGATAAGTGACATCTGTGCTTCCTCACTCTTGAAAAGCAACAGGCGTTCTGATGAGCACAAACCCATCTACAAAGAAACTGATTACACATCTTCTGACAAACTGCATCTGTTCATTTGACTTTTGCAGACTACATTTCATTACTGTTGTTTAGGGGAAAGAGAGAAACAAAGAGAGAGAGTGCAAGGGTTCAGAAAGCAATCAGTCACGTGAAAGACGTTTTCATTTGAAGGGCAGGATTCGCCCTGAAAAGATCTTGAGGGGTCAGACTTATGTCACCTCTGAATGTTGAGGGGGTTGGGATTTTTTCTCCAAAACACTCAAAATCTTCTCATCCTTGTCTTCCCTACCAGGCACGATCATTTGACCTCAGCTAAAACACTCTTATCTGCCCTTTCTATCTCTCTCTGAGATCTGTTCCTCTCAACAATAAAGTGGCTGACGCAGAACCATCATTACACCAGAAAGATATCAAGTGAGATATAATAAATCATTGACATGAGATCCAACAGATCCAAACATCTTATCATCAGTGTTGGGAGTAACGCATTACAAGTAACATGAGTTACGTAGTCAGACTTTTTTCAAGTAACTAGTAAATGCATTACTTTTAAATTTACACCAAAATTTCTGAGTTACTTTTTCAAATAAGTAACGTAATACTTTGTTTTCCCATTTATTGACTGACAGCTCTCCTGTCCCCATGTTGAGAGAAATCGTGAGTAATGGTGCATCACTGTGTGAACATGGATATTGTAGTTCTAGACCAAGTGTAAGCATGCATTTACTCATCTCAGTTGCACAAAAACAGATTCAGTATCCCTCAGAATGAATAAAAACAGTGAAATGTAAACTCAGAATATTACACAAACCTGCAATAATTAAATATATGTTAAATAACACAAATATACTTTATGTATTTAATCTCACTTTATTAACCAATGTCTGTGCTTCTGACTGTTGATGATCTAATTCAATCATACTAATAAGCAAAAATGTTAAATAGTTAAACATCACATTTGAGTTTCATTTTTGTTTTTATTGATAAAGCAAGAGTGTTGAACGTTTTTCTCATGCGTCCTATTCTTCTGGAATCCAGAATGGCAGCATAGCTGAAAGGTTTGTTTGAGCTGCGCCCTCTACTGTACAGGCGTGAATTTGCATTTAAATAATGGCGCAAATACCAGTAAATTGACTAGCGGAAACCTTAGTAAATCCCCTTGCATGATTCGTTTAAATACTCTCCTCCCATAAATTTTGTGTCTGAAAGGGAAACTCCTAAAAATGCATATGCAATAAAGTCAGTGGCAAAAATAACCCTGTCCACGCCTTTGCAGCGCAAAAATTTCACTGTGTGCGATAATAAATTCTGACAGTATTTATTAACGGTAAAAGAGGGTTTGCACTGGCAGAAGCTGTTAGTAAATCTGGCCCTTAGTGTTAAAGGGCCTTTACATTTGCCAAAAATAAAACTTTTTTTGTTGTTAAGCCCAGCCCAGGTAAAAAAAAATTACGCAAAAGTAATGTGACATTACTTTCCATAAAAAGTAACTAAGTAATGCAATGAGTTACTTTTTTAGGGGGATTACTGCAATATTGTAACGCAATTCTTTGTAACTTGTACTTTGTAACTTTCCACAACATCATATTGTTATCATATCTATTGACGTGGCTTATGTATGTAAATTTGTTGAATGTCAATGTCTGAAGAAGCCAATGGTGAGTTTGGTGTTCTGTATGTTTGACTACTGGAATACAGTGCAGGTTTTCAGAAAATCTGTTTAAAAAGTTATTATTTTTGAAATTCAATTTGGTTATGCTAATGGTGCAATTACATTTTTAATATAGCTGCTTCTTGAAACTTCTACTTTAAGCAGTGATCTTCATATTATTAGACTTTTCGAATTTGTTTATACGTATTACTTCAGGCACTTTAAATCTCCCAATGAATTTTGAATAAATAAAATAAATAATAATAATAAAAACAAAAAATGAAAAACAATTTCAATACTTATTGAGTGAAAATTATTTATCAATTTTAAGCAAAATTACAGCTAGTATCATAGCTTTTTTAAGCATTTTTTGTTAGCATTTTTAATATATTTTGTAATTTCTACTCAAGCTGTAATTTTGCCATTTAATTCATTTTTAATTTGTGTAAGTTTAGGATACATAAAATGTTAACTATGAAATTATCTTAGCAAATGATTGTGCCTTTTTATTTGGAAATGTTTTTAAAATGTCATTTGCATAATGAATGATGATTTGAGATGAGCTGGAAATGACATTTGTTCATGATGGAGGAATTAAATATGCTGTTTTACAATTTTCCTTAAATGTATGTGAAATATATAAATTCTGAATGATTTTTTTCAGAATAGACAGGACTGCAGAAGGAGCTTGTCATACTGCCGTGTGTGTTTGAGCGTGTGTTTGCTCGAGGGGTGACTGTGGGTCACTCTTGTGGACACAGGATCAAGAGGTCACCCTAAATCACTGGATTCTGACAGATTCTTGTGAGATCTTCCTCCAGGATGTCATCCCCTCTCAGGGTTACGGTGAACGTTTATAGAGTTCACCAGCAGGGTCTTCAACAAACACCAGCAAAGTCACACAACTGCTCAAAGCTTTCAACAGGCATGTCACGCAAGCACAACACAATCTCAGCGCTCCTACCACACAGTAAGTGCAGCAGTGTTCTCGAATATCCTTCAAGAAGAACAACGCCAATTTGAACCCACTCCCATATGAGATTGCTGTCTACTGGCAGCTTCTCGCCTCAAACGCAGACAGCCTGTAGCAGCAGACAAACATAAGAGTACAGATGTCTGCTTATTGAAGGGAACATCTTCTATGCTTTATTTGCTAGTGAAGGTTTCTTGCACCAAAAACGGTTTTCCATGATCATGTGTGATCCTTAAGCCCAAAAAATACTCTTGATAAAAAAATAAGAACAAAAATAAATTAAAATTCAATTCAATTCAATTAGGAATAGATTATTACCCTGATCCTAAACATTTTCTACCCTATGCTTGATCATTATGCCCAAAACATACTCTACATAAGGATGAGAAAATTATGATATTTTTATGATATGTTTAATAATAATAATAAATAAATATTTTTTTTATGTATACATTATTTTGGGTTCCTTTCAAGAGATTCAGAGGAGAGGAGGTCAAATCAGGACGTTGAACATGATGCAGCTGTCTTGGAAGTCAATGCTTCTCAAACATCTGCACAATAACATGCTACTGAAGGTGTGTGTGTGTGTGTGTGTGTGTGTTTGATAATTCAGCTTCTGTGCGTCAGCACTTTTGAACATGTGGGCAATCATAATAAAAGACTGAATCTGTGCGTGTCTGGCATTGGATGAATTAAATGGACAGTGCTGGTTCTGCATTTCTAGAGACGTCAAGATGATTGAATGGACAGATGGGAGGGAGAATGAAGAGAAAGAGAAAGTACTACCTGCAGGAGAGAGACGTTGCTCAAACTCAACCGGAAGAGATGATTCCTACACAGAGAGAAAGATACTTTAGGTTTGACAGGCTCAATTGGGCTTGTACTTCTGTGTTTTGTGTGTGTGTGTGTGTGTGTGTGTGTGTGTGTTACCTGGCTCCCACTATCAGCTGGTTTCTGGTGAGGTCGAGTGCGAGTGGCGAGTAGTCATTCACTCCAGGCAGAGAGAAAGAAGACAGCCATGGGCTCAAAGCTATGACAGAAAAGAGCCACAGGTGACATTTAGACAGTTAGCTGTGAGCCTGGACGTTTGATCTGTTGTTTAGCTGCTGTTTTCCACTGTTTAGACAGATGTTGGAGAAAATGTGCAACACTAATCCCACAATATTAGAAAAATCCCACAAGCAAACTCTATGCAAATGATGATGTGGCGACTATCAGCATTTACTCTTCATGTTGCTGTGAGCAATAGCACTGTTCTGTATGATTTGTCCCTGCAGACAAACAGTTCTGATGTTTAGCACACCATGCCAGTAACTGTCAGTTTGGTTCATGCATTAATAATCTTGTTCATGATAAGATGCATTATCCACTGATGCAGTTTACATACGAACACTTTTTCCCTGCATAATGTGATGAAATGACATCTTTGTTACCGAAATCTACTGTACAATAATAAGCCTCTTATGCTCACCAAAGCTGCAATTATTTGATCAAAAATACAGTAAAAAATGGTAATATTGTTAAATATTATTAAACTTTAAAATAACTGTTTTCTATGTGAATATATTGTAAAATGTAATTTATTCCTGTGATCAAAGCTGAATTTTCAGCATCATTACTCCAGTCTTCAGTGTCACATGATCCTTCAGAAATCATTCTAATATGCTGATTTTGTTTTTAAGAAACATTTCTTATTGTTTTCGATGTTGAAAATATTGGATCAACATTGCTGGATGAACATTGTTGCTTAATATTTTTGTTGAAACCGTGATACATTTTGGGATTCTTTGATGAATAGAAAGTTAAAAAGAGCAGCATTATTTGAAATAAAAATCTTTTGTAACATTAATAAATGTATTTACTGCTACTTTTGATCAATTTAATGCATAATTGCTTAACAAAAGTATTATTTTCTTTAAAAACAAAACAAATCTTACTAACCCTGACTTTTGGATGGTAGTGTATGATCAGATTTTTAAAAACTATGGCAAGTTACACAGCCCACCAACAATGTTTTTCGTACATTCAGAGGCAGAAACAGCTGCTGGCAACCTGGTGAATTCCAGCTGTATGTGTGAAGATACTTAATATATGTTGTCCTAGAGAAACACTGAGAGAGACAAGGGAAAGCAAGGGTTGGGAGTCCAAACCACACACACTGGACCATTAATGAGGTGTGATGCTTATGAAACCAGACGGCCAGTCACAACATCAGCCACATCCGAGAGAACAACACAACCCACATACAGAAAGGCAGGAAGGAGGTGAAGGAATAGCTGGCAAATTCTTGTAAAACTTGCAAAACTTGTACAACCTTCACAAAAAATAAAACATCTGGATACACTACTTTCACGCTACTTCTTTGCAAAATTATACACTGCATAAAATCGTTTTAGAGATCTGTATGTGCACTGCCAAACATTTTCAATAAACATCATTTTATGCTACGGTGTTGCTTGTTGGAGGCAAAGGAGAAGATACAGGGAGCCTATTTGGACACTTAAAGGTCCAAAGGTGCTTATTTGCCAATCAGAACATTTAGCCAATTAGAAAAGCTCTCTATCTGGAGTTCACTTTCAGACTTCTTTTTCTGTTTGCCAGATTGTATGTTATGAGAACGGTGAAATCTTAAGTAAAAGCCAAGACAGACCATGTAAGACTGACTATCTTTCATGTCTGACTGATATACAGTACTGCTCAAAAGTTTGGAAACATTACTATTTCTAATGTTTTTTAAAAAGAAGTCTGCATTTATTTGATCAAAAATACAGAAAAATCTATTATATTGTGAAATACTTTTTACAATTTAAAATAATGGTTTTTTATTTTAATATGCTTTAAAATATAATTTGTTTCTGTGATGCAAAGCTGAATTTTCATTAGCCATTACTCCAGTCTTCAGTGTCACATGATCCTTCAGAAATAATTCTAATATGCTGATTTGATACTCAGTTATGATCAATGTTGGAAACAGTGCTGCTTAATATTTTTTGGAACCTGTGATACTTTATTCAGGATTCATTGATGAATAAAAAGTTAAAAAGAACAGCAATTATTTAAAATAGAAATAATTTCTAACAATATAAGTCTTTACTATCACCTTAAAAAAAATTACTGACCCCAAACTTTTGAATGGTAGTGTATATTGTTTCAAAAGATTTCTATTTTAAATAAATGCTGCTCTTTTTAAATTTTTTATTCATCAAAGAATCCTGAAAAAAGTATCACAGGTTATAAAATATATTAAGCAGGACAACTGTGATAATAATTCAGCATATTACAAAGATTTCAGAAGGACCAAGTGACACTGAAGACTGGAGTAATTAGTAGCTGATGAAAATTCAGCTTTGCATCACCGAAATAAGTCATATTTTAAAGTATATTAAAATAGAAAACCATTACATTATTTATTTTTGATCAAATAAATGCAGGCTTGATAAGCATAAGGGACTTCTTTCAAAAACATTAGAAATAGTAATGTTTCCAAATTTTTGACCGCTACTGTACACTGGTCAGTGTTTTGTGTCTGGAGTTAGTTTTTGCCATGCGAGGAAAGGAAAGAAAATTTGTCTCAGACAGCAAAATCATGGCCACAGTGCGAACCAGGCTTAATAATCAGCAAGAGGTGACTTAAGTGTCTAAATACTTTTTAGCAGCCACTGTAAGTGAAAACAGTGACTAATTATGAAATGTTCAGACAGGATCAAGAGAAGAAACACTGTACTGTATATGGAGCCTATTAGTTCCCCAAAGTCGTTATCACCCAGAAACAGACGACTACACCCTCACTGTCTCTCACTTGAAAAATAAATACCCCTGAATCTTTCTCTATGGGCAAAAAATTTCTTTAATAGTACATCATCTACTAGTGCAATTTGCTAACGCTTGTGAAATGGAGGAATTATAAGACAATACGGTCGCAAACACTTGCATATTAAAAGGGCAGACTGTGTCAATTAGCGTGTGATATTAGAAACTGCAGGGTGTGTGAACATACTCCTGATAGTACACACAGCTGTGTTAACCTTTAACATATGGGCATCATATGATTAAATGAAGACTGCTGGCAGTTAACTGGTCTCAGATGAAAAAGTACCCTGGATCGCCAACAGGCCATTAATGAAGGGACTGATGTAAAATCCATACAAAAGAGATTTTTCTCAAAACAGACAGCTCTAATCTGATTGATTGGCTTTACGCATTTTCCAAGAGTCAAAGTGCATGTTTTTAACAAATGAAGCAAGGTTGGTCTCTATACAAGTCCCTGTAAGGCAAATCGGCTCACTTGGAGGGCATATTGGCATCACGTACTAGATTACATCACGTACTAGATTGAATGTAGAAAGATTAAACTTCTTTAGTCCAAATCAAGTTGCACAACCATTCAAAAGTTTGGGGTCAGTAAGAATTTTTTAATGTTTATGAAAGAAATCTCTTATGCTCATCATCATTTACTATTTACTATCGCATTTAATTGATCAAAAATACAGTAAAAACAGGAATATTGTGAAATATTATTACAAATCAAAAGAACTGATTCTTCAGAAATCATTCTAATATGCTGATTTGGTGCTTAAAAACATTTCTTATTATTATCAATGTTGAAAACAGTTGTGCTGCTTAACATTTTTGTGGAAACTGTGATTTTTCAGTATTCTCAGATGAATAGAAAGTTCAAAAGAACAGCATTTATTTGAAACCGAAATCTTTTTTTAACATTATAAATGTCTTTACTGTCACTTTTGATTAATATAATGCATTCCTGGTGAATAAATATGGTCTAGCTAACACACATGTATCTGTGTAGAATAAAAAGCAGGTGATGTCTTTTTGTCTCTTGTATCTGAAAGTTTCAGCCGCCAAATTGAGCAATGGGATTCCTCCCAATCATTTTTCTGTTTTTATCCTCCTTATACTGTTTCCGGTTTCAGTTATATGGTCTCTTCTGGTCTAGCTGCAATGTGGACGTTCGGCTATGCAAGTTTCATGAGCAGCTTTTACAAGCTCGACACTGACATTTTTAGGGAAAAATATCATTCAAAAGCTTATCTTTTTAACCTTTGGCTTCAAATGCAAGTTATGGAAAGGGCAGGAGATAGCGTGGTATTTTACACCCACCTGTGTAGGAGGTAACAGGGTGCATTTTTCTCTGGCACTCTTCAGGCAGAGGGGGCACGGGCTCCAGGTCAGAGGTCGCTGGGAGTGATGGCGTCTGTGATGTGACAAGAGGCAGAGAGAGGAAGCGGAAGATGACAAGTCCAGCGAAGGACAGTGGTCCGGCCCAGAACGGCAATGCTGTCATGGTTACCGCAACAACCACTCCCGCACTTAGGAAAAGTGAGAGGGTCCTGACATGAGGAGAGATGACAAAATCATCATGTTATTAAAATTAGAATCTTGGAAAAACTTGGAATATGGACTTTTTGAGTGGACGATATTGTTCTGTTTATTCTAAGCATGCACTGCAGTTTTGTCGTCTACTGCTTTAAATGCATGAGCTCTTTAAAGAAGGATGAATTCTGACTGGCTGGCTGTTATCGTTATAGTTGTGGTGTGGACTCTGCTATTCTTTAACATTTAGAACAATTTTTAGATCTTTTTCATTATAGTTATTGGTGTGAACAGGCCTAATTCTTCAAAATTGTTCCTTTTGCGTTGCAGGGAAGAAAGTAAAATGGGTTTGGAATTGCATATGGAAGAGTAAATGATGAAAATACAGATAACAGACTGAAGAATCAATTAAATAAATCAAAAACTGCAAGAACAGAAAGAAAACAGATGGACATCCAGATAAAAAGACAAGATAAGACAACAGTGAGCAGCAGTGAGACGGCTTCATCTTCTCCTGACGTGTTAGATGGTGTACGTCTTGCTATTTTTAATCTAATTAACCTCCATCTCTCATCAGTGTAAACGAATGGACCTCTTCCAAGACCTGCAGCAGTTCCAACATAATGTTATTCTAAAATACAACATTGATTTTTCTGTAGTTGTCAGCCTGTGGACGATGAAGCAGCAGATCATTAAAAGTTTAATTAGAAGTTGAGGAAGGGATTTTGATATATTTTCAGCCTGTCATGGGAATCAATGGGTCTCTGTGGTGATCTCCCCAGAGCTTAAAACGGTTCACCCAGTTAATTTTTCCATTAGGTGTTTGATAGTGCATGAGGCTCAGGTAAACCCGACGTGTAAACACTCATCTGAGATCTTATAAGCTAAGAATATATGCACACACAGCTTCACTTTAACACAAACTTCCCTGTTAGTGCCCTAGTAAACATACACACATGTATGCACAAACACATGCTCAATCACACTTAAACATACACTTCCTAATGCGTCACAGAGAAACCACTGCAGCATCTGTCTTGGTTTTACACACACAAACACCAAACATTACCCACTTTGTAGAGACTAGAGAGGTGGTCTGATGTTCTATAACCTAGCACATTTTTTCACACTTTTGTACTGAATCACTCAAACTTGATACCATATGATAGTATCAAAAGGAAATACTAATAGGCTTTGATAAAACAGTCCCTTTAAGAGTAGTCTTTCCACACAGGATCATCTTGAATACACCCCAAAAAAAGCAGTTTTCCAGGATAAAAATACACTACTTTAAAGAGGAAAGAATGATATCTCTAAAACTATGTCAAGATTATGATCAGTAACATATTGTAATGAAGTTGTGCTTCTTCTTAGCAGCTAATGCATCTATCAAAATGATGACTGCCATATATTTACTGTTGCGATTCTCACATTAGTTTTTCACGGTAAGTCTCCTTCTTTATATACAGTCTGTATTCTTGTGTATGTACCATGTTACTGAAAGATTACCATATTTATGTACCATGGTATTTACATAATATTCCAAGGTAGGTCAAAGAATATCAGGGTATACTATAGTATATTTGGAAAATTTGCTGAATTCTGTAGAATGATTTAAATATGGCAAACTGTGTTCACTAGAGCCAAAAAGAGTACTACACTCTACTGGTAACTGAAACAGTGATATTATACTAAAACTAAAATTAAAACATATTTCAGTTGCCAAGGAAACATAAGTTTAAGTTCTACAATTACTAAAACTAAAACTGAAATAAAAATCAATTAAAGTGAAAAAGAAATAGTTAAATAATAATAATAATGATAATGACAGTCACGTAACCAAAATTTAAGCTAAAATTAAAATAAAAACTGACATTTAAGAATAAAAGCTAATTCAAAATATTAATAAATACTATAATAATATATAAATAATACTAAAATAACCCAGAAATCATCATTTACAATTTTATATTATGCAAACAGCTTTTATTCAAAACTCTATCAAAATGTTATTAGAAGGGGGAAAAAAAACAAATCATACCATATACCAAAATATTCAAAATAAAATATTCTGAGAAAACTTTCAGCTGAAAGTTCCACTTTTAGCAGAAACTAATATCAAAGATAAGTAAAAAATATTGACATTTCATATTTTATATAATAATCTGATTTGTGTAATTTTTTCTGGGTTAAAATACTTTCTCATATACCAATTTAATATGCAGAAAACAACTATAAATAAGCCATGAATAGGTTGATTTCCCAAATTTCACATTGTGATTTGTTTATAGCAGGGCTATGAGTAAGTCCGATCAACAGAAGTGTATCAACAGAACCTTTTTTTTTTTTTTTTTTGCAGTTGCACTTGATGAATCTATTAGTGGAGTCAAAAATAAAACATTTATTCAAAACTCTCAAAATCTAGTTAATAAGGAAAAACACACAGCAAGTAGAGGGGTGGGGGGTAGAATTTTGTGAATGTTGAGTATTTGAATTGGAATGTATTGAATCTTTGGAAATCTGTTGAGTTTTCTGTGGAATTCTCTGGCAGCAGGTTCCAGGCTCTTATTCTTGGCTCCGGGAGCGTGACGCTGTGCGGCAGACACTTCATCGCCGACCATGTCCAATGTACCTCAATAGCCAAAGACCCTCAATCCCCCAAATCCCCCTTAATACCCCTCAGCACTCCCACATTCACCCTATTCATGCCCACCTTCTCAGACTCATCAGAGGCCATAGAGATGGAGGGATGACAGAGAGAGATGGAGACCCATGAAAACCATAATGGCAGTGACAAATGCACCGAAGGGGAGGCCCAGGTCACACAATGGGCAGACTAGGTGGGCCACTGATGGCCCGTCTGGGCCAATTCCTTTTGTGTTAAAAGAGGAGATATGAAAGAAAAGATGAATAAATAAGGTCAAAGATGGATGACACAAATGCACAAACAAGCACCAATCACACACAGATATCCTTGGGGTCAGAACAGGTTAATAATGAACTGACAACTCTTCTAACTAGATTAGACTGAGTGAGCAATTCAAACAATGTTACTCAAGTTACTCCAGATATTTAAAGATGTTTATTGGTAATTCACAAGGGTACCTCAATTTTTCAGACAAATGTCAAATGTCCCCGTGTTGTTTCTACACAACATTGCGACATTTCATGAGGTCACACCAGGTTTAGGGGCAGTTTGTTCCTTGCCTCTGCAAAGTAGTACAAAACCCACTAAAACAATCACTGATTTACAAGAACATGAGATTATGAACTAACTGAAATGAGGTTTCACTTCTACTAAGGTTCTGTCAAAATACTTTGTCTGTCCGTTCCATATATATAAATGCATAAACTACTGTTAAACAGTTTGAGGCCAGTAAGAATTTTTTTTTTTAATTAATACTTTTATTCAACAAGGCCGCTATACATTGATCAAAAGTGACAGTTAAGAGATTTATGATGTTGCAAAAGATTTCTATTGCAAATAATTACTGTTCTTTTGAACTTTCATCAAAGAATCATAAAAAAATATATCAGTTTCCACAAAAATATGAAGCAGCACAACTGAAAAATTCAGCTTTGATCACAGGAATAAATAGCATTTTAAAATACATTCAAATAGAAAACTAATAATATTTCACAGTTTTTACTATATTCTTGATCAAATAAATGCAGACTTAACAAGCATAAGAAACTTCTTTCAAAAACATTAAAAAAAATCTTACCAACCCCAAACTTTTGAATGGTAATTTACTAAACTGCTAGTTAACATAATGACATTTGATTCTAAATGAATATGGAAATTATGAAATGTTTTTACATATACAGTAAGTAAAATGTTTTTGAAAAACATGTCTTCAGGTTATATTCAGTTGTCCAAAAATGAATGAAACAATTTCAAATAGCTTCATTTTCTGAAAAAGGCAGTATCAGATTCTGTCTTATAAAACTTGTAAGATGGACTGCTCTCCTCTCACTTCTGTTCTCCCACATGTAGGTTCTGTATGATCAAAGAATCTCTTTAATATCTGATGGGAGACCCAAAATGACTTAACCTTTATGCAGAAACAGTGCAGGGGGAAAGAGAGAAAGAGGTTGTGACTGTCAGGACAGGAGGTATTTGGCATCCTGGAGGTCTCTGCAGTAATGTGTTGCCGTCTCGTCGGGTCTAATCCAAACTAAGAGATTTAAAGGCCTTTATGTGGAATTACAAACTGCACTGGCAGTTCCTACCCTGGACTCCCATGGTTTCCTCTAAAGCAGTGTCGCAAGACAAGGTTCAAAGTTCAGGACGTGAGCGCAAAATGACCTCTATGGTGTTTGTGCGTGTGTGTCCTAAATGTGATTTATGTGTAAAAAGAGCCAAATATTTTTTTAAGCAATGTTCCAGTCAATGTTATCAATTATCACAGAAAGTAATCTTGGGTTCTCTCAGTTTGTATAAAGGAACATAACTCGTGTGTATATAGTAATGCGTTTACAAATATATTTTAAATTATATACACTGTTTTGAAAGTACTGATATAAGACTAATTGTTTATGCGACCAGAAATAGCAACAAATGACATGAATAAAAACTTTTCATGCATTTGAAAACATTTTATTTTGACATTTTTTTTGTTGGCAAATTATCCAAACTTTAATAGTTAATTTTAGTGCTTATTAACGTTTTTCAAAAAAAGTCTAATATGCTCACCAAAGCTGCATTTATTTATTTCATAAAAAAAAATAAAAAAAATCAGTAAAAACAGTAATATTGTGAAATATTGTTACAATTTAAAATAACTGTTTTCTATTTGAATTTATTGTAAAATGTAAATTATTCCTGTGATGCAAAGCTGAATTTTCAGCGTCATTACTCCAGTCTTCACGATCCTTCAGAAATTCTAATATACTGATCTGAAACCTTTCTTATTATTATCAATGTTGAAAACAGTTGTGCTGCTTAATAGTTTTGTTGGAACCATGATATTTTATTTTATTTTCAGGATTCTTCGATGAAGAGAAAGTTCAAAATTTATCTAAAATAGAAATCTTTTGTAACATAGCAATGTCTTGTCACTATCGATCAATTTAAATGTGCCTTTGCTCAATAAAAGTATTAATTTCTTTTAAAAAAATTTTACTGACCCCAGACTTTTGAAAAGTAGTACTATCCACAAAGTACAGTTTAAATGGAGCAAACTTTGTCACCAGTAATGCATAATAACTAGACATTCATCTGCCTTGAAAAATAGTCTCACTAGAAGACTGATTTAGATTTTACTGCTAACACATATCTTTAAACAGATACAGTTCTTTAACAGAAAATACAAGCTTTCATATTTCTGTTTTTAAACCCTGCCTTGCCATAATGCCGAAAATTATGTGGCAATCAAAAGCAGACCACAGATGCTGTTAATAAAAGTTGTACTCAACCCGGTACATTCCTTTAACACTCTCAGATTATGCAATGTACAAACAACTGAATTCCTTGGATATTAGGTTTCGCGTGTAACAAGGACAATGAGTGAGAGTGCAAATATGAAGGGCGTTGAACAAATATTCTGCCAAAAAAAGTCAGATCTTGATCACAGATGCTTTCCTCAAGCACATTACTGAAAGACATCTAATCCATGACTGACCTGTGTAAACAGTCTGGAATAAACACAAGGATTAATGCTAATCCACAGTAGATGGTCTCAGATAAACTTTGTCTCACTGTGTCACTACTTTACAACCACTGCGGCATCAGGATGCTGATACAGAGGGTTTATAGACTCTATTCATCTTTAATTGTCCTCCGTCAGGAGAAAAAGCAAGAGGGAGGGAAGTTATAAAGGAAGACAAGAAAGGTGATAATGAGCTGCTGTGATTGCAGGAAGCATTTCAAGGTGAACTCAGGAAAATAAAGACAGTCCAGTCAGTTTAGTACAGATGTTACAAAACAACTGAGCTGGTCAATTTACCTTTTTGGTTGAACAAGAAAGTCTAGCTGATTAAGCTAATTAAAGTCCATATGAAATCAAATTGGACCCTATTTAATTCATGCAATTACTGTGAGTGGCTAGGGCTGACAAAATGGCTGAAAAACTAAATTCAAATTGTATTCTTAAATATTACTTATATTCAAATTATATTATATTCAGTTAAGGGAAAATGTTCGGCTTATCTCCTGAGGCCACAAGAAAGTGCAATGAGCAAAATATTAATCTTAATGTTTAAAATAACGTTTATAAACCAAATATAATTTCATAAATTGCATAAACACTTATGAACAAAACAGCATCTTACATTTATAGTGAAATGGGGAAAAAACGTTTTTCAAAAGTTGAACTTCTTTTAACTTTACATGGCTTTCTAAACATTCAGCTGTCTGTTGCGATACGTAAGAGCAATGGTCAAAGATGTCCGTCTAGCACTTGTTTACATAGAAAACAACAGAAAAGCAGCATCTGTTCTCCGTCTCTATTTTTGCAGTGTTTTGAATGAACAACGCAGCAGCGCCGCATTAAGTGTGTTCAACCAGATAGACTAATAAAAACATTGAAATGCACAACGACTCTTACATCATCATGACATCTTGTGCACCACTGATAAGTCTGTCTGACACCGTGTCTCCACCGGATGCGAGCGGCGCAACACGACAAAAGACAATAGAACCCATTATAGTGAGCGATGCTGTCTACACTGGATGCAGTGCGTCACAACACGATAAACCTCCAACAGATGCCCCGTTCTATTTCTGATGTACTTCAAACGCTCGCGCTACTTCTGACACAAACACATGGATTCGCAACAGCGCCGTTTTTGCATTTGAATGTGGATTTTTATTTTAAATTCGACAAATATTCGAAATTCTAATTTTAATTTGACAGCCCTATGAAACATTTTATTCCAAAGAAAAAAAACTGTTTGTCTTCATAATCCTTCATTAAATATAATAACTTCTGTCCCTAATTTGGTTGACTTTAAATACAACAAGAAATCAAAATTGACCTCATTTACACTGTAAGGCAAAAAAAATCTGTTAAAAAAAAACAGAAACGGAACAGAACAGAAAGTGAAATATTACTGGTAATTTTCTGTCAGGACATAATCCATTCATTTAATTTAATTAATTTCCTTTCAACCTAAAATCAAAATATTTCAACAGAAAAATTCAAAATATGGTCAAAACACCTGTGAAAAATCAATACGGAAAATTTATTCATATTAACACAGTACACTGTGCCACAGATTAATGTAAATATTACATAGATTTACATAATTTCAAATCAATTTTTTTTCAAAAATCTAACGTTTGCGCAAGTCTGCAAGAGAGAAGGGCAAAAAAAGGACTAGCAGGGGAAAGAAAATCAGTCTCATCAGTCTCAAAATTGGCTCTTTTAAAACAACTGCAAGACCATGATGTTTGTTTGCATGTTGTTAAGAGAATGATAACCAATGCATCTACAGCCTCATTCATGAAATGCATGCACAATTTTCTGTGTAAATCACCTGTCAAACCATGCTTACGTAAATGTCACATTCTATTCAGTGCAACAATTTCCATAAGAAATTCGTTCTGTTTGCATTTCATGAATGAAGTCCGTAGTCTGTGATTACTTGTGTATAGTGTCGTCAACATGACAGAAAACAAGGAAACTGCCTTCAGCGTTCTTGCAGATGCACTAGACTTAAAATTCATCATTTACAGAGTCCATGCAATTGAAGCTAATTTGCCTAGCTAGACTCAAAAAATAGATAAAAAAATAAATAAACTCCTCAACAAACATGCCCTTTGACATCGCCTACAGAGAACATGCAGTTTTTGCCCATGGGAGCCCAGCCACCATCAATCCCCACCATTTCTTCTAAGCGCTGAAAGGGGTCATACAACCGAAACCTTTGTCCCCAAAAAGAGACCCCAAATGAACTGTATTCCCATTCACGCAGCTGGAGGTCCATGCACTACCCTAGTTAGGGCACTAAGACAGGCCAGCAACCTCTGCCAAAGAGCCAACGCCAACCTGAGATAGACGTACAGTGAGAATGACCCAAGCTGTAAATTAGCAGTTAGAATGAAGCCGTTCCACGGGTATTTGTTGTATCTCTGAAAGTGTTTGCCTTCTCAGATGTGTCCTTGTTTGCTATTTTTTTCCCCCAAACCTTCCACTCCTTCACTGTCTCTGCGTGAAAGCCTTCTCTGTGAGACCGGCCAACTATCTGCCAAAGCACAGGCTCTTTAGCACGTGAATGAAGTCCGTTGAGCTTTACAGGCGCTCTGAGCGAGCACGTGGTCATCCGCCAAAGCTGAGCACTTTCACTCAGCCCTGACCACGGACCCGACACCAGGCAGAATCTTAAACAGCACGGCAACAAGACCGGCCTTTTTATTGTGTCCATCCTTACGCCATTCACGTTTCACTCATTCTCTCATTCTCCCTTTCTCTGTCCATCTCTCATTCTCTTTGTGCCATTAACAACATTAGATTTGTGACAGAAGCATCTGTCGCAACGATTTTAATAATCCGGGTGCACTAAACAGATATAAAAGGGAAAAAGAAGGTTTAAATTAACTTCAGAAGCTTGAAACAAAAATCACAGCTTACAGCTGTATGATATTTGCATATTTGTTCCTGAATCGTTGCACATCGATGGCTGGCCTTGAATAATGGACGACATGAACTTAGAACTTGCAGATCCATGAATTTTCATTATCATGGTTGTTTAATTTTTGTTTTAGCAAATAATTCTGTTATGAAATAAATCCTACAGCCACCTAATTATATTTATAAAGCAGTTCATAGACCTTTCAAAACAAAAAAGAATTCTTTCTATAAAAACTACATTAACACATGCAATAGTCAGTTTAATCCAACAATAAACATAACACTTTTACAGCATTTAATAAACTTGTTTAATGTTAATTTCCACATCTGTTAACATTAATGAACCGCATGAATTGCCCTTGAAGAATTTATAAATTATAAACATTAAAGAGTCATTTATAAAATTATAAATCAACCATGATTAATAAATGCTGTAAAAATTATTATATATTGTTATACATTTAAATTTACATAAAAAGTATATATGCACAATCGTTCAAAAGATAACTTCGGTAACATTGTTAACGTTTTTGAAAGAAGTGTGTCATGCACACTTATAAGGCTACATTTATTTGATCAAAATTAAAAACAATCAAAATAACTGTTTTCTATTTTAATACATTTTAAAATGTAATTTATTCCTGTGATCAAAGCTGAATTTTCAGCATCATTCTCATAACTTCAGAAATCATTCTAATATGCTGATTTGCTGATCAAGAAACATTTCTGATTATTATCAATGTTAAAAACATTTGTGCTGCTTCATATTTTTGTGGAAATCGTGATGCATTTTTTCAGGATTCTTTGCTGAACAGAAAGTTAAAAAAACAACAAAAAAAACAGCATTTATTCAAAATAGAAATCTTTTGTAAAATTATACTGTAAATGTCTTTACTGACACTTTTAATCAATTTAATTCATTTAATTTTTTTTTTTAAATCCTACTGAACACAAACATATATAAAAACTTTAATACGATTAAAAGCAAAAATGAAACAGAATTAAAATGAAATTGATTTGAAATGAGTTGAGAGAGAAATAGAATAGGGAGACACAGATGGAACGGGACAACAAAATGAACTGTCATGACAACAAAGACTAATTTAATTACACTGAAATGAAAAAAAAATGACTTCAAGTAAAAAAAGAACAGATCTAAATCAGAACAAGGAGACAGAAACAACAAAATATACTGAAATGACAAGAAAATCTAATTAACTGAAATAAAATTTAACTGAATTTAACTAAACTGATAAAGACAGAAGAGGGGAGACAGACAGACACAAAAAGAATCCAAATGCAGTGACACTATGGACAATACGGCTAAATTCTTGCATAGTAGCTCGATCTATTCAGGCAAACAGACACACTTGAAGTGGTCAATCACACACAAACTCAGGCCAGCGCCACAGGCTGAGAGAACAAAGAGAATTGGACACACAATGGGGGAGGTCTGGAGATGACGGCCAAACTGTTTATCAGAATACCTCAACAAAGACACGGAGAGAGGGAGGGGACAGAGACAGAGAGAGAGAGACGGAAGACGGGATGGAGAGAGGAAGAAATTGGAAAAGATACGGGAGGACATGAGGGGAGGGAAGACATGTGGGCAAAATTGCTTCCAGTACAAAAAGAAGAAGGAAAAGCACATTGCAACAAGATGAAAAGATTCACAGGAAGTGGATAGTTTTGTCCACGAATGGACAGATGGGGGGGGGGGGGGAAGAGTGTACTCACCAGGAGTAAGGTGTCAGCAAGGGCTCATTCCAGTGGAGCGCATCCGATAGACTTCAGATCTGTTTAACAGAATCCTTACAGAAAGACAGCGAGAGAGAGAGAGAGAGAAATAATTTTAGTCAGCCTCTCACAGATGGGCTGCGTCCAGAGTAAAGGGGGGAGATGAAGGGGCTTCAGTAATGTGTGCAGTGAAGCATTCAGCCCTGTGAAAAACAAACTGTTAACTTTCTCAATGGAGGGAGGCTGCTGGGGGCACGACGGCTGTGCACGAGGACGTATGTGTGTGCGGCATCTGTAACGAGCAGACGCAGGGAAAGAAAGAGTTAAAATTCCTCTAACTGTTCCCAAACTGAGGCTGGTGCACCTCAGATGCGTACAGCAGCCTCAGTAAGTATCTGAACACTGATGCTACACTTAAAAATCTCAGGATGCCACTAAATTCGATACAAAATAAGAAAGAAAGTATCATCTGTGCTCAAATGCTAGTTTTGTTTGTTTGTTTGTTTTTTTCATAAATCCACTAAAAATTACCAAAAACACTGACTAAAAACCACCAAGCACACAAGATTAAGTCTCCTCAAGTTCACACAGGTGTCCTAGTAAAGTAAACACAGGTAACGTTTTTGGATCAAAAAGACCCACTAACATTTCAAAAGTGTCATAACACTTCTTGTCTTAATTAACATTGATCTTATTTAATATTGCTTATACACTACCGTTCAAAAGTTTGAGGTCTGCAAGATTTTTTAATGTTAAAAAATTCAGTAAAAACAGTAATATTGTGAAATATTACTACAATTTAAAACAGCTGTTTCTATTTTTTTGAAATGCAATTTAGTGATGCAAAGCTGGATTGTTTACTGAATTGAAAGTTTAAAAACAGCATTTATTTGAAATAGGAATATTTTATAAAATCTGTTCTGTCACTTTTTTTCAACTTAATGAGTACTTGCTGAATAAAAGTATTAATTTCTTTCCGCCCATAATCAGTAAATATTTGACAGCCTTAATATATCAACCTTAGATGCCGTATTTATTTACATCATTTGAAAAACAAGGCTGTCATTTACAGAAGTACAGACCGTTCAAAGGGTTGTAGTTTTATGAACTATGTCTATACGTAACCTAAAACCTCAAAACAATACAATTACAACCCATTGAACAGACTGTATGTCTATCTTTCACAGCTCATTTTCATGCATGTCAAATTACATAAGTCATCTTCCCTGACTAAGCTCCACTGTTTTATCACTTAAGACTTAACAAAATGTCTGTGAAATGTTCTGCTTAATAAGTGTACTTTTTTCTTTAAAATAAATGTCATTTGGGTTTATATTTTGTTATTTAATGCAGGCATTTTTAAGTGTGACTTCAGTGTCGTTTTGGGACAATTCAATATGAAACCTTTGCTTACTCATTAGCTGAGAACAGCACTTTGAGAAGTAGTGGTCTAGTTTCTGTGGCAACAACAACCCCTCCCCCCACGACATCCCATAATACAGCTGTAATTTTCTTTTCAATCAATTCAAATTTGACATTTTACTGTGATAATAGGTGAAAAGAGATCAAGAAACATGTTCATTCCCCTCTTGTCATTATTCCATTTCCCTCCATCTCCAGGCCCCCGTCAGACACAAAAACACAATACGCAAAGGGGCGGTTGATTTTGAATTCAACTTTTGTATGACTTTCTCTCGAGATCAACCAATTCACTCACTCATTCATCCATTCACTTGTAGCTCCATTCAACTGAGTCGCTTATTTCAGCAGACTGAAATTAGATATTCATTTATTCTCTGAGGTAAATGAGGGAAAGGATGATATTTTTTGCAGGAGTTGTGCTGGATCCATAAACATAAAGTCAAAAGATCTCTCAACTACACAGGGGAACATTCGGTCAGTTTCGTTGAGCTAAAAGCTTAAAACATATGGTACTATACAACCAAAGCACAGTCAGATTGACTTGAAACATAGACTTGAGTAACACTAATTGTTGTTCCATCATGCTTTTTAAACATACATAACTGGTATGCTCAATTCTTAAATCAGTAAGACAAATTTTTACCAGCTTATCCAGCATTCTATACCAGCAAAACACAGCTTTCTGCTTTACTGATACAACAAGCTTGACGAGGAAGACCATGATGATTTGCTGCTTGACAGCTTTGTTCGTCCACAAGATTTACCTGCACTAACCAGCACTAATCCAGTACTACTTAACCAGAATGGACCAACATAAATCAACAACTAAACTTCTAAATCAGCAAAATCACAAAAGCTGACGAACTTAACCAGCAAGAGCCTGTTGCTTTAGCTTGACCTGAAATACCATGTTTGTTTTTTACTGTTGGATAGCATGGCTTTGCTTTTCCACCAGCTAGACCAGCACTGACCATCCATAACCAGCACCAAACCAGTACTACTCTGACCATCCATTACCAGCACCAAACCAGTACTACTCATCTCTAAACCAGATTACACCAGCTCCAGATTAGTACTAACCAGCATAAACAAGCAACCAAAGTTCTAAACCAGCAAATCACATTAGATGACCAGCTGCTTAACCAGCTTCTGCTTTACTGATTTAACCATAAAGTCAACAAGTTTGACAAGGAAGACTATAATGTTTTGCTGTGGGACAGCATAGCCTTGCTTGCCCAAAAGCTTGACCAGTACTAATCCAGTACTATTTAACCCTAAACCAGAACGAACCAGCATAAACCAGCCACCAAAGTTCTAAACCGGCAAAATCACATTAGCTGACCAGCTGCTTAACCAGCAAGAACATTCTGCTTTACTCATTTAACTAGAAAGTCAACAGGCTTAATGTTTTACTGTGTGACAACACGGCTTTGTTCATTCACCAGCTTGACTAGCACTAACCAGAGCCAATCCAGTACTACTTAACACTAAACCAGAATGGACTAGCACAAACCAACCACCAAATTTCCAAAAATCACAATAGCTGACCAACTTAACCAGTAGGAACCTATTGTTTAGTTTGACCTGAAAGACTTTATTTTGGCTGTTGGACAGCATGGCTTTGCTTGTCCACCAGCTAGACCAGCCTTTACCAGCAACAAACCAGTACTACTCAACTCTAAACCAGAATAAACCAGCTCCAGATTAGCACTGATTAGCACTGATAAACCATCCAACAAACTTCTAAACCAGCAAAATCACATTAGCTGACCAGTTTAAACAGCAAGAATCTTCTGCTTTACTGATTTAACCAGAAAGTCAACCAGCTTGACAAGGAAGACCATGCTGTTGTGTTGTGGGACAGCATGGCTTTGCTCATGCTCCAGCCTGACTAGCACTAACCAGCACCAAACCAGCACTATTTCACGTTAAAGCAGAATAAACCAGCATAAACAAACCACCATACTTCTAAACCAGCAAACTCACAATAGCAGAACAACTAACCTGTTGCTTTACTAGTTTAATCAATCATAATAGTTGACCAGGTTCATCTGTTATGTTTCTCTGGTGAACAAAATGGTTAGGCTAGTCAACACCAGTTAGACAAGCATCTAAACCAGCCAGCATCAACCATTTCCAAATCAGCACGAACCTGCATGGAAATTAATGTTGTTTTATATAAAACAATATGATATAAACATATGTTATAAACAAATAAACAAACATCAATAGAATAGAATAGAATAATAAAAAACAAAAA
Source organism: Elopichthys bambusa (assembly GCA_037101425.1). Classification (NCBI taxonomy): domain Eukaryota; kingdom Metazoa; phylum Chordata; class Actinopteri; order Cypriniformes; family Xenocyprididae; genus Elopichthys; species Elopichthys bambusa. The sequence continues at coordinate 26,549,453 of CM074440.1, read as the reverse complement.
TACACACAGAATGGCCAACTAATTGGTTTATTCAAATCACAAAGAAGAGGACCAAGAGTACAGTATGTTAACGTTAGTCTGGTGTTAATTAGTCCTTGGTCCGCCCCTCACGGGTGTGTTCCCTCTCAAGGGGTTCACTATGAACATGTCATGTCTGAACAGATGCCAGTACCATAAGTCATGCTAGAGCACTGGATGAAGAAACACAAAACAGATTTAGCCAACATGATCTCACTGTGAAATGCATGACTTATGTTGTAATCATCTCAATTCAGCACACATTTTTATACACTTTATTTGTTCCACTCTCTATTTCTTCCACTGATTTAACTTAATTCTTGAAAATCATTCTTTATAAACACATGCAGTATGCAGGATATGTGCCATATTCTTCTCTGCAGGCAATGTGGGTGTTTGTGAAAGAAAGTGGGATTGAGATAGATGGGGAAATGAGGTAACATTTTTGGAAAGCCAAGTCAAACTTAAAATGAATTAAAAATAAAAAAGATTATTTCTGTCAAATATAAAGTGGCAGTGTTTCAGCATGCAGTATTTCAAGGACAAGAGTACAGCAGTCTTTTGGTATATGTATTTTGGGTTATTTTAAACTCATTTTATGCGCACCTCACAGGGCTCCCTGTTCATTTCTGAGCTCTTGTGGTCAGTCTGATGGCTGCAATCACGAGACGTCCACAAGACAGCACAGCATCAGGGGACCAGTTGACTAGTCCATCTTCTCTTTTTAAGGAACTCATGATAAAGACCCATACGCAAGGTAAAAAAAATACATATGGGATAAATAACTCAATTTAAATAACTCAAACTTGTGTTCAAGACAACAATGAGATTAAAAAGGAGAGCAAGTGAAGACTTTCGTTGAAGTTTCCAGCTTAGAAGTCTCCTCAAAAAAAAAAAAACCTGCAGTCTTATAACTGGGCAGTTATCTTGCATTTGTCAACTAGAGGTTAAGAAGAAACCATTTAAAAAAATAGATCTCAATATGCATTAACTTGCATATTGACGTTTTGCATTATATTATTTTGCATTCTGTAATTATTAGTATTTTTGGTCATAAAACGTGAAAACATCAATAAAACATCCCTGACATAAAATATTGACTAGAGATTTGATTTTAGAAAATATACCTACTAAAAGTTACCAAACTGTATAAATACAACAAAATGTAGTTTAAAAATAATACTGACAAGACTAAAATACAGATTTTGCAATGCACTGATTTTATAGTTCTATAATCTTATTGGATGTCAATGATTGCCTCATTTGCATCTATTTTTATTTCCCCTAAAGAGAAACATCACAAATAAAGTTGATACGTAAATTAAACATAACCGTGATCTCCCTTAAGTCTCCTGAGCTGTGAAAGAGCAACTGTTGAGCAATAAAATCATACTCTGAGAGCGACCAAAACAAAAACAGGAGGCGAGAGTGAATGATGGTGCGATTTGGAGAATTCTTCAACCCTCAGGTGAAATTCAGTCAGGTCTGATCTCTCTGCCAGAGAGGGAAAAATTCTCCTGAGACACAGAGATGTTCACACAGTAACACAGCCTACGATTCCTCAGAGGCGGGGAGAAAGAGGTAGAGCAGAGAGAAAAAAGATAAGAGAAAATAACAAGAATGATAATAAAAAAAAAATAAAAAAAAAAAGAGCAGTTGATCTCTTCACAAGAATTGATCTCTTCACTTTAATAAAGCAAATTAAATCCAAACAGAGAGAAAAAGAGAAACAGGAAGAGAGAGGACAACAAAAAAGTCCATAATTTAACTTTTTATTCACTTAAGTTTATATTTTCTCCTCGGCTGTAGCTCTGAAATCCCAACTTGTAGCAACGCGATCAGTCATATGATACACAATTGACGACATGCAACATCAATGACACCAAACCTGAACCAAAGCACTATTCACAACATAAACAGTCAAAGTTCCCAAAAACATGTAAAATACCTCCCCATTTCAAGTAGGCCAACAAAAATTTCAGCAACACAAGAATTAGATTGTCCATTTATCTGCATTGCCACCAATGTAGAGCTGCAACATAACATTGACAAATTCCATAATAATCCATAATAAAAAATAATATACAATGGAATTGATAATCGGTTAATCGCATCACGTTAATAAACTAGTGTTTCTGAGTCAGTGTCGGCTGCAAATATGAAGTTGATGATGCGGACTCGTCATCTCCGCAGTAATATGGATTACATAATCAGAGAGTATTTGTTTTCAATTCGAATTTGTTTGTTTAAAAGTTAAAGTTTCAAGCTTTTATTATATTCTTCATGTCTGTGAGGTAAGTAGGCTATACACTGAGTTTCGGTTCATTTATGTGACGCGCTGCTGCACAGGGAGACCGAGATGGCAGGAAGCACATCCTGTTTGTTTTCTTTATATTACAAAAGCACATTATTGTACACAATTATTATTATTGTGAGTGTACACAAATAAAAGTAGATGTAATAAAAATAATGATGTATTATTCTTATCTGTATGACAAAAAATGCAGAAGTGTTTTAAGTTAAAAAATACAAGCGAACGCGCCAGCGCCTCCATGTCGTGCAGTAAAGCATGCTATACTTCAGCTTCCACACTCCGCAGAAACACTTGGATATATAAGCTAACAGTGCACATTTATCTAGTTTAACGTTAGAGTGAGCAGCCATGTAAAGTTAATACTACTTACATGTTGAAATGTGAAGTCAATGGTCTGAAGAAGAAAGATTCGGTGGAATTGGCGTTCGGTACCGCTTTATGAAACCGCTATATGCACTTGAAGGTTGTTGCAACAGCTGTTTTGGGGTTTTTTCTGCTGATCTTTATAAGTGAATGTGTGTTCCTCGTACCAGTTAACATTTTGCACATTGAGGACAACATTGGTGTGGAAAAACAATTTTGTAAATAATGGATTTAAATTAATTTATTTTTTATTACAATTTTATTATTTTGGGGGATATTTTCATCCAGCTTAATCGACATATTATCAAGATAATCGTTAGTTGCAGCCCTGCACCAATGATCTTGCATGACTTACACCAACTAAGTGACAGAGTGAAATGTCAGTCCTAAAACCAGATGGCTGATGGGAGAAAAGAGCAAGGCCCAGCCTGACCTGTCGGACACAACAAACACGACAGCAATTACCAGCACACATAGATCATATCCCGCATCTCAGGGGGAAGTCAACGGCCCCTTCAAGGGTCCGTCAGAGCACGGGAGACTAATAGCTCTGCTGTTCTGACATTTTCTTAACCTTTAAAGCCAACAGCGAGAGCACCATTCATCTTCCTTTGCAACGCTCCAAAAACAGACAAAACAGTGGGACGCCCCAGCAGAAAGAGTTATGTTAAACCAATTTCAGTAGGATTGAGACAAATGTGGACTGGGAAGGTGAACGTGCGGTGAAGAGCAAGCAAAAGAACGTTGGTTGTGCAGATACTATTCATTCAGAGCGATTTGGGGTACACTAATAGTAGGGACCGTCCCCCTCCTGGGGCGAGTTGGGGTTAAGTGCCTCAATCAAGAGCATGCTTGGAGATCTCAGAAACTCTACAGTTCATGGGTCAAACGACCTGGGAACGAACTTACGATGTTTGGGACTGGCTATTTGAACGTCATGAATACGGCGCTGTTTTTCCTCCCCATGAAAACAGATGCAGAGTTTTCCTTCCCTCGCTCACACTAAACTTACTGTTCTTATGCACACAGGAAACTTTACGTCACATTTGGAAGGGAAAAAATGGGCTTGTCCACAGCTTTTGACAGGTCACTGCCTGGAAGTATGATCTTATTTAAAACAAACAGTTCACCCAAAGTAAAAATTTACTCACCCTCATGTCACCCTCATGTTTACTTGCAGCATATTTATTGTGTATGAAAATCTTAATCAGCTAGACTTATTACACATTGCTTAAAAACACAACTCATCTCTGTGGCTTCATCACAAACCACAATGTCAAACAACTCACAAATTAACATGGGAATACCTACGTCAAAAGTGTGAAACTCGACCAGTCGAAAGTTTCACTGCAATTCACACTCTGACAGCAGTCGATAATATCTGTAAGAAATGCATTAAACACATTTAGAGTTAAACCTATAGCTCAACCCTCTACGGACACACTGAAGCTCGAGTTGCCATTGGCTAATACATTTTTTATTTTACTCACCAGACTTTTTACATAAAATGCAAGAACAATGCAAATGAAAAAAAATTCTACATAATTATAATATAATACATACATTTCAAACACTATTAAAGTCAAGTAAACAGTCTGTAATAAAACAAAGTCAAATAATCAAACTACAAGCAATAGCACAAATAAACACAATAGAAAAGATGCCAATTAAATAAATAGTGCTTTTCATGTTTTTCAGGTAGATCTAACAGTAGTTAGATGTAGATGAGGTACAGAAATTGAATAAAGTAATCAAATGTAAAATAGCATTGCATAGTCTTCACTGTATAAATTAATATAGATTAATCCTTAGTTATTAAAGTTACAAAAGTTGTTCAGTCAAGAGTATTGAGTGATTTTTTTTTGTATTAAAAACAGACAGCAGCAGGAATATTAGGTTGCTGTCACTTTAAGACTAATGCACGGATTTAATATACGGTTATAACGTGTTTACTTTCTCAACTGTCCACATTCACTTAAGACATAATGATGTTTACTAGGACACTCGCCAAGACAGCATTTTGACATAATGTTGTGTGAATTTGTCCATTCGAACGCATGTTTTGTTTTTGCACACAAAAAGTATTCTCGTCGCTTCATAACATTAAGGTTGAACCACTGTAGTCACATCGATGGTTTTAACGATGCCTTTAGTACCTTTCTGGACCTCAAAAGGTGCAATGGTGCCTATGTGTGGATCAGATACCCTCGGATTTCATCAAAAATATCTTAAGAAAAATGAAGGTCAGGTTTGGGACAACGAGTACTAAATGACATTTTAGAAATTTCATTTTTGGGTGAACTAACCCTTTAAAGTGGCAAATGACAAACCTGCAGCGCATGGTTAAAATAATCAGAATGTTATATTGACTGTTGGTATTGTCTGATGCTATAATTATCATTATAGTTATCGTTCTTGGTGTGAACCAAGTGCAAAAATCTAATTTAATATGCATTTTTTTTTTTTTTTTACATTAGAGGCTTGTCAAGCAGTAGCATAAAAAACCTTTACGCTAACCATATGATGGACAGATAGGGAGAAAGAAAGCTATTGTGCATTACAAAAACACTTTCCTCTTGAAAAAGACCTGCTTGTTTGACTAACCCAGCCTCGAGGTGCACAGACCCCCCTTAAAACACAACACACCCCACCTCAGCGAGAGGCATCAATGACTCTCTTGTGCCTGACAGAGAACGTCACTGTGCAGTCGGGGCTTTGGGAACAGCAATATTTGCTTTAATATTTAAAACATTTAGCTTGACCCATTTCACACAAGCTTGGCAGTGTTGTCCGGCAGCCCCTCGGGTCTCTCTGCAGAGCTCCAATCAGCTTCCACAAACGATCCCTAACACAGCTCCTCCAGCCCAATTCATCCATTCACCATCTCAACATGAGGCAACTAATATGGAAAACCCACAGTTCCTCATCACAGGTGTGGGTCTCCACCTAGTTTTTCCCCAATCCATTTTTTCTCCATCCTCCTTCCACTTCCTGACCACAAGCGATGCAGGCTGAAGTGGAGAACAGTGGCGCTAGTATAGGGTGATGTGTTGTCGGTCTAACCTGAGGTTTAGAGTTCAGCTAGTGGTTTTTATTACTGTAAAAGAGTGCTGAGGTTTAAGCTGAGGTTGGAAGAAAGATGAGCAGGTGAGGAAAAAACGAAGCAAGAGAGGGTATATTAGACACTATACACATGTTGAATTCTGTAGAATTACAATTTTCCACATTTTATAATAATAGTAAAGTCATCAAAAATCTGTGATTAGGAGTTGATCAAGTAAAATTATAAATTAAAACTGAATTTTGATTTTGCTTCAACATAGCACAACAACTAAATGTCATCTAAACCAAACATCCATTAACAATGTTAAGCTAAAATTAACCCTGTAAAGCCTGACATAAGGTATAATACTCACATAAATGCGCATAAATATCAGGCATCACTTTGTATCTCCCAGTAATGTGTCTTATTACGATGATATTTACATGTTTTAGGATCAAAGCTATGTAGTGTTTATTGTGGAGGACAGAATTCAATGCAATACAATGATGACTGAGAGATGTACAAATAAATATTCCTCAAAATCCTGATGTATCATATTTGATACTCACATTTTAATGATTCTTCTGAAAAAAAAGTGTATAGATAATCAAGTTAACCCAAGTTGCTTCAGTTTAGTTTTTATCTTGAAATATTACTAACAATATAAAAATTATTCTTATGTTTAATTTAGAAAAATAAGGGCAAAAAGACATCAATAACTCACACATACTAATACATTATCTTCTCATGTTCTAGTGCATTATATACTGTAGAATTATACTACAGGCTGTTGAATGCTTGGTTCTGATTGGTTGATGAACGTTCTAAGGTGTGCAATTATTTTCTAGTAAATGACAGCTAAAGTAGTTCCAGAAGCAGTTGTTTTAACCAATAAAAAAGTGATTGCAACTATCAGTTTCTATGGTTATTTTAATAACAAATATCGAGAGCACATCAATGTAATGTGTGAGCACAAAACTCTCAGCTCGACTTAAGGCTAGGTTCTTTGGGAAGCAAGGTTATCTTTCCCTCACAACCAATAACACACTTCTTTGGTGACATTGTTGATTTTGTGAAGTCCTGTGACCTGTGCAGCACTGCCGACGACTTCCGTAAAGACGAACGCGCGTTGATGGGCGTGCTCTTGCTCTCTTACTTTGGTCGATGTGTGTGCGTGTGCACGCATGCGTGTGCACACGCTCTTCCGGGAGAAGTGCCCGTACAAGGAATTCCACCCCCATTTACGTAACACAGGCCCATACTCCAAAAAAAGGCCCCCAAAGTTCGTGAGGATTTGGAAGAGTATTTTTGGCACAGAAATACTCTGTCATACGTCCAACTCATGTTTTGAAACTTTGGCCATGTTTAGCAGTGTAAATAAGTTAGAATACATGAAATAGTATTAACCCCCCCCCCCTTAAAATAAGCATAGCAGCTTCAAAATTTGCGTTTTTGATATGAGTGTGTGTAATTTAAGTTGTAGAGCAAAATGCTCAACTATCATCAAGTTATGTTTACCACAGACCTTATTTCACTAATAAATTGAATAACCCTATAGGAAATTCTCGAAGGAACCAGTGGCTTATTAGTCTTCAAGGTTTTGATGTCATCCCTGCACCACTCTCAGTTATTATTCAGTAATTTCAGATATTATCACCACTTCAGTTATTATTAGTAAAGATGCTGCTACCAAACACCGTTGAGAGCCGCACAGACTCAGGTAATTCATACGCGTTTCAATCAATCAATCAATAAATCATCAATTATTCCTTACTTCTTACTCTAATTATTACATTCATTTATTCGTTCTTGATTTTCGGAGCTCAACAGCCCTTGCTCACCAAAAAGTCTTATATTTTAAATCAAATCTTACCAAACGTATCTGGCCTTGATAGATACATTTTCACTTGTTTTAATCTTAGATCTAATTAAATGGTGGAATTACTGCAATTTTTTTCCCATTCTTGTAATCAACAAAAAATGCAATTTCTAGGATGATCACGGTCTAATTTGGTTCAGTTTTCATTGTCTTGATTAACCTGACCTCAAAGCAGCGGTGAACTTGACCTTTACTGTGGCAGCTTCACTTAAAACCTAATCATGCACTAACTATTAAAAATACCTGCTATTTTACACACACACACACACACACACTCAACTGTTCAACACAGATAATTCTCTTGTCCAATTCCTCCATTTAAAAAAGAATAATAATTGTACTTTTGTAAACCTGTTTATATGTTGAAACAATTTATATTTGTCTGCAAAACTAATTTCAAGCATTTAAGCATACATCTTTAAATCAAAATGTCTTTAAGATCACGAGAAACACAAATTCAGTGAAATGTGTCCAAAAGTTCAATGGTACTGTAAGTGCACGCAGGTTTCTTTTTTCGTATATTCAAGTTTCTTGATAATTGCACATCTAGCTGAACAATTTAATGAATAATACATTCTGATTGCACTGATCACGTCTTTTATCCTATTTTGAATCCATTCATAATCTCTACATTGTTCCACATGAATATTTACCAGGGCACTAGTTCTCTAGGAACCATATTCATTACCTTTAGAATTTTAGTGCATAGCAAAACAATGACCCAGAAAAATGAGTTGGCCTGATGCATTGACCACTGATTATCACATGTTCATATACACTGCAAAAATGTTTTGTTTTTCAGTAAAATGTCCTAAAAATGTCCTTAATACATTTACTTCAGAAGCTACCATTTCAAAAGCTATTAAAGCATTTTTTAAGAGAATGTATATTGAATATCTTATTTAGACTATTTTTTGAATGATATTACAGTTATTTTCCATACAATGAAAGTGAAAAGTGACCAGGGCATGTCATGATAGCAAAACTAACTATAACAGTATCATAAAAGACTTTTATATAGAACTGTATTCCCGCCTGTCCAAGCCTTCAGAAGCCTTTCTATATCTCTGTGTGAGGACAAGACAGAAACTGAAGTTGTTTATGAATAGAAATTATATTTTTATGTTGCTTTTGACAGATTTGAGATGACAGCACCAAAACATTGGGCTTTCGCTTGTTTTTAAGCATAAACGCCACCAAATGTTGGAATTACTGCCATTTTTTAGTGTACTAAAAAAGTGTAGTTATTTTTTGGTTCCTACACAGGTAGGAAATACCGGGAAAAGATTACTAATTAAATGTTTCACTATGCTTCTGATAAAATAGCTTCACCAGACGTGCCCTTTAAAAACCCTGAGGAAAGCTTTTTCGAAAAGTCTTTATAGGACATGTTTCACATATGCCTGGGGAATTTTACATTTATCAAATGTATGACTATAGGACACATGAAAGAGATGAGCACAGCACTAAAGGCCCATGTGTCTCCTAAACTGAAATATCTGCTCTGTGCATGAAGATATTTCTTACACTATGTCTGGATGCTTGTGGCACGTTACTACACAACAAAACTAGACACTCCTATTATAATCAACAGATCTTGTCTACACTACTTGCGCCCAATGTAATGGTACCTCCCATCATTTGACAAACCTCACTTCTGTTTTTTATGTGCTTCTCAGCTACTCCAGACATTTTATTCCCACATCCATCACAAATAAAAGAATTTTACTTCCAAATACCAAATTCAAATTTGATATCTGACTGTTACACCAGACTAGAGCCAGATTGTGATGTTTAGCGATCGACCGATATATCGATTTACCGATATTTTCCCTGATATTTAAGCATTTTACCATAATCGGATATCGGTTTTGTAATATTGGATTTGCCGATAAACGCATCTTGTGGGTGTTTTGAGAATTGCGCACAGGATCGCCATTACAGCGCATCTGAGGGGAGACGAGACAACAGGGTGCACATGTAAAGTATACTTACCTGCTTTGCTGTAATTAGTCAACTTTATTTAACATAACAGCCATTAACGCACAAATTAGGTGTGTTACATAAATGCCTAAAATGTAGAGACAAGCTCACGGAGTCACGTAAGATAATCCGTCAAGTTTTGTCCCAATAAAGATGTAACTTTGCATGAATTAAATAATACAGCCATGAGTGAGCACATGTTGGAAATAAAAGCGCTTTGTCGATGCGTTGTCTATGTCTATTAATCATACCTTTAAATTCATACCTCTTTTAGAAGATTCTAATTCAGATTCTATTAATCTGAGAAGAGTGGACATCCACTTCAAGGAAATACTCCATGCTTTTCCTGTAGTAAATGTCTTATGTCTTGTGCACCCAGCTCAGGGCACTTCTGATTGATTCCACATAAAATAAGTGTGTCTAGGACAGCTAATGGACCAGCGGCTGCTGAATGATGATTTAAATCAAGACACTGAGTTCGGATGGCTCTCTGTAACCTTGAGGTTACAAACACTTTCAGAGAGCAAGTTTTCTACCATGTCCTTGTCCAACTCTGGAAGGTTTGCATTTCTCAAATTGCATACTGTCTCCACTCTAGTGACTTGCCGATGCTAGATATGAGAGAAACAGAGAGCGAGGGCTGACAGAATGGGGTTGAAGGGTCATGTTGAGGAGACTAATTGAGCTGACAGAGGGAAGTCTCTACTTTGGTATCACATTTCAATGGTGACCTGTCAGAATCGCTGAGACTCTACAAAGGCCATAGAGCCACTAATCTAACAACACCAAATATTTTTGAGTAAACTTTTTAGTTTAATGATTCTTGTATCCCAAAACTTAGTTTCACAACTTGTTTTGTTAAGGCAAACATCACTCGACTATTGCTTTCCCCAACAACCACGAGAAGTGCAGCAGCAACTATATTGCTGTAACTGCATTATCTGAATCCCTTTAAACTCATGTAAGCTTCCATTCTATGTAATATTTCTAATCTGTCTAATCTATCTATCCATCTATATATCAATCTAATATTTCCATCTATCTATCCATCTATCCATCAATCTATCAAATATATTTCTACAACCCGAATTCCGGAAATGTTGGGACGTTTTTTAAATTTGAATAAAATGAAAACTAAAAGACTTTCAAATCACATGAGCCAATATTTTATTCACAATAGAACATAGATAACAAATATTTAAACTGAGAAATTGTACACTCTTATCCACTGAATGAGCTCGATTCAAATTTGATGCCTGCTACAGGTCTCAAAAAAGTTGGCACGGGGGTAACAAATGGCTGAAAAAAGCAAGATATTTTTAAAAGATTCAGCTGGGAGAACATCTAGCAACTAATTAAGTTAATTGATATTAGGTCTGATGTCTTAGAGAGGCAGTCTCTCTCAGAAGTAAAGATGGGCAGAGCTGTGAAAGAGTGTGTAAAAAGAATGTGGAATACTGAAAAACAATGTTCCTCAACATCAAATTGCAAAGGTTTTGCAAATCTCATCATCTACAGTGCATAACATCATTAAAAGATTCAGAGAAACTGGAGAAATCTGCATAAGGGACAAGACTGAAGACCTTTATTGGATGCCCGTGGTCTTCAGGCCCTCAGATGACACTGCATCACTCATCGAATACTTCTAGAAACCACTGTTGGTAAACACAATCCGCCGTGCCATCTGCAAATGCCAACTAAAGCTCTATCATGCAAAAAGGAAGCCATATGTGAACATGTTACAGAAGTGCCGTCGTGTCCTGTGGGCCAAGGCTCATTTTGTTTCAAAATGGAAAAGTGTTCTATGGTTAAGTGAGTCCAAATTTGACATTCTTGTTGGAAATTACGGACGCTGTGTCCTCCGGGCTAAAGAGGAGGGAGACCTTCCAGCATGTTATCAGCATTCAGTTCAAAAGCCAGCATCTCTGATGGTATGGGGATGCATGAGTGCATACAGTATGGACAGCTTGCATGTTTTAGAAGGCACTACGAATGCTGAAAAGTGTATAAAGGTTTTAGAGCAACATATAGACGTCTATTTCAGGGAAGGCCTTGTGCATTTTAGCAGGACAATGCAAAACCACATACTGCAGCTATTACAACAGCATGGCTTCGTCGCAGAAGAGTCCGGGTGCTGAATTGGCCTGCCTGCAGTCCAGATTTCACCTATAGAGAAAGATACGTCAAAGACGACCACAAACTCTTCAGCAGCTGGAAACCTATGTCAGGCAAGATTGGGACCAAATTTCAACACCAAAACTCCAGAAACTCATAACCTCGATGCCTAGACATCTTCAAACTGTTTTGAAAAGAAGAGGAGATGCTACACCATGGTAAACATGCCCCCGTCCCAACTATTTTGAGACCTGTAGCAGGCATCAAATTTGAAATGAGCTCATTTAGTGGATAAAATTGTAAAATGTCTCTGTTTACACATTTGTTATGTTATCTATGTTCTATTGTAAATAAAATATTGTCTCATGTGATTTGAAAGTCTTTTAGTTTTTATTTTATTCAAATTTAAAAAAACGTCCCAACATTTCCTGAATTCGGGTTGTAATCAATCAATCAATCTATATCTATATCTATATCTATCTATCTATCCATCCATCTATCACATATGTTCATTGCATTTAGCATTGTTCCTATAATTTCGTATTGTATAGTTTTTTTGTCTCTTTGAATTGTTTGTCATTTCTTAATTTCTAATTATATATATATAAATTATTATTCTTCTGAGACTAAAATTTCTAACTCTAACTTTCAACTTTTAAACTATTTCACACTTCAAAATTTTCTTAACTTTCAGACAAGGCTTTCTCAAGCCAACATCAAAGTTTGTTCACAAACTTTACTCATCTAGTTTTTTTTGCTTCGATTATGTGTCATATTTCCTAGTGATATTCAATAAGAGAAATGTAGGACTTGATTTTTTTCCATCAGAAACTGATTGGAATATATGCATTGATGAATCATTTACAATAAGACCAGGAACATGTATTAAGGAAACAAATGGGGTTGATGAATTAACATCAATTTAAATATATTTGTTTAGAATTATAACTTTAAAAATTAATTGCAAAGTTTCAGTAACTTTAAAAAATACATCTACAACTAACCATTTCTAAAGATATTTAAAGCAGGTAAATTTATTAATTTGTTGTCATCGTTTGATAGCTTGACTGTTGGGTCAGTTCTGTTCATTCACCTCAGCATGAAACATTAATGATTTTGTTCTTGCCGCAGCAATAATTCATGTAACAGACTTTTAAAATGCACCTCTAAATGTTTGATAATGGCTGAAATGGTGCTCGCAGCCATTGGGGAATTTGGTAACTGGGATATTTCTTTATACAGTAACGCCTGTACTAACCCAGATTACAGCTGATTAGTGCTGATGAGATGCAGACATATTCATTTTAAACCACAGCCGCTGATTAGCATTTGAAAAGCATTGTCTATAACTAGTTTACACACATGATGTGATAATGTGTTATGTTCAATCAGATATTATTTATTCAAAAATCAAAAAAGAAAATCAAAATCTCTTTATTACATGGGTTCTTTCTCCCACACAGCAATGAGATTAAATAAAGAAAAATAAGTGAGAGTTTCAAAGTCTCCTACTTCCCCTGCCTGAGAAAAAGAGTCCAGTAATCTCATGTCTCCATTAGCGTTCAGAAGAAGTCTCAATGATGTCTCAATGATGTTTCAAACCAAGATACCAAAATCCGAGCTGTTAATCACATTAATTTACAGCTCTATACTCTTACTGTATGTCAACAATTAACTCATTTGCTTTTTTATGTTTTTTTTTGTTTGTTTGTTTGTTTGTTTTTTATGATGACAAAAACAATACACTTTTTAGCAAATGTGTGCATTTTAAATGTACAGTCTCTTCTGTAAAAAAAGGTTGTAAATATTGAATACTCATATTTTTGGTCTGTACAAATTGTCCAATAAAAACCTCTATAGAATGTCCATAACACATCCAAAGGCTCTAAATTTCTGCTTGAATAGTAAACACACACACACACACAAAGAAAGTAAGATGTGCTCCTCAAGTCGTTTCATAAGGTTTCTTTAAGCATTCTGATTGAATGTACTACAAGCAATAACTTCACAAAGAGCTGAAGAGAGCCAGTAGACAAATTACATGCAGAGGTAATTATGACAAGGACAGAGGTTATGCTGTTATTACAGTTTTTTACAATTGTTAAGACTCTAAACCCCATTCTCTGAACCAAATTCTCAAAGGCCTAAACCAATTTGTCGAATAAAACACTCCTACTGTAAAACCTTAAACAAGTTCAGGCAGTTCAGCCATTTGCAAATCTCATGTACTCTTTTTGCAAAACTCCAAACACTTTCTCACTCACTAAAACACATTTTGCACTGTGATACACTTGTGTTGCAAAACGGTAAACATAAGTGGCAAAACTACAACTACAACACCATTGTCATCGTTTACACACAATAATGGCTCAAAATTGTTCACACTTGTGATCAGACCAACTGTAAAAATATATGTTAATGTTAATATGAATGTTGATATGGATGGAAACAATCTTAGAGAGAGAGGAGGAAGAGGATGAGGATGAGGAAGAGCAAGGTGTGGAGAGTATTGTCAAGGCTGGATCAGGCACACCAGAGGGTTTTTCCCTTTGCCTGGCAAGAGACAACGTTGCCTGTGATGTGGACAAATTCCTCAACAATATTCAATAATATTTCAACAATATTATTGATTTGACTGCACTGACGCTATTGAATGAGAACTGAACTGAGCTGGACGATGACATCACTGTTTTCTGAAGAACTGCTTTATAGATGAAATGAACTAATATGTACAGCTCAGTACTGATGTACAGCCGAACTGAACTCTGTTTGCATCACTGAATTGTTTTCCTGTTATCACTGTAAAGCTGCTTGTATAAAGCACTAGCCTAGATAAAGGTAACTTGACTTGACTTTACTCAGACCGGACCCAACACAAAGACGTGATGCTGAGGCAGAATGAATCTCTCATTGACTTCATTTAGAGATTTCTTGGACCTCTTGGGATTTTGCATTTTGGACTATTGTATTTTTTACAGTATGCAAGTGCTGAATATACAGACATTCAATACTATACAATATTCAACACAATACTATACTTGCAGTACACAGTATACAATATATTCACCTTACTAAGTTGCAATTACTATACTTTTTTTTTTTTTGTACGTAATTGCAAAATTTGTTTACTGCATGCAATAAAAAAAAAAAAATCTGTAACTACATGGCCTGGATGAAGATTTGGTTTTGTTCTTAATGTTGTGAGAAAATGGGTGAAGATTTTAAGAAATGTGTTTTAGCAATTGTGAACAACTGTTATGAAAATATGAGGATGGTTTGTCCAGATGTATAAAAATAAAAATGTGGTTTCATATAACAGTCTGTGAAGTGCTGGAACTCCACATAACCTAAAAACTGCTCATGCTGGCAAGACGAAAATGTCCGTTCATGTCTAGACAAACTGATAATACTACAGTTTCAGGGTGCAAATCAGACCATCAATTACAAAACATTCCATGGAGAATTACTGACTGCCATGAACAAGGTCTCCAATTCAAACTATCCAAAAGCCACCTACATAATACTCCAAAGCTTAATCATTGAGAATTTAAATAATTTATATGTACAACGTAAGCATAAACAAAACACAGAGGCAGACTATTTTGTAAATTTGAACAGGTGATCAATCCAATACAAAGCACAGAACACTCGCTATCGCCCTCTAGTGACCTGCACTTACATTACTATTTACACCACAACAATTACATTTTCAATCAATCAGTATTATTAATTGCAAAGTGAATAAACAGACTTAAAACAGACAAAGCCAAAGAAAAGCAAGTTTTCAAAACAATGACAAAAATATTACACATCATGGAGAACATTCTCCTGAAACAACTTTTTCTCAAACTCAGTTATGAGCGTAAGCTACCTTTAATACGCAGTTCTGCTCGTAAACATTGTCATATTCTGCATATTGGCTGTAAGGAAACCCACAGGAATCATCTTACCTCTCCAGGCAGGTGAATCCAGGAGTAATTTCGGTGTATGTGATGTTCAGAAGACTCTGGTGAGGTCTGTGAAGGCATCTGTGCTCTCGCCGACAGCACTGCCTTACACCGGGACGGGACGAATCCTACTACTACTACTGCTGCTGCTGCTGCTGCTACCTCTTGGCTCATGAATATTAATTAGGTTGCAAACTGCGATTGCTCGGTAACACGCCTATAAGGAAGGTTTCCTTATGAATATTAACGATTTATGCTGACGTTGCTTCGTAGCCTTTCAATGGCTACTGTTTGGCTAGTGAACATTAAGTAATAAACAATTTGAACTAATAAATTCACCTCTGGGACAAGAAAACAAAATTCACAAATAACTGCCAGGATACAAATACGTGTTTATGTTTAATTATGTAAACATAATTTATCTTAAACTATTATTTAAAATTAATCATAAGGAAAAAATAAATTGTTGTATAATTATTATACATGACATACTAATTGTGACACTGGCTATCATTATAGTTTTTGTAAATTAAAAAAAAAAAAAATTGGCACTGCACAATTTAACTATAACTCAATTTAACTTGAACAACCTGGTTAAATTGTAACCATTCATATTTCTTCAGCACTTGACCCTTTTGAAAATAGGCTCTCCTTAAGAAAATTAAGTCTCTTAAAGTCAAGTCAAGTCACCTTTATTTATATAGCGCTTTTTACGATGTAGATTGTGTCAAAGCAGCTTTACAGTGATAACTGGTACATTATTTTGGCTGCACAGCAGCTCTTAAAGAATAGTGTCAATGCAGGCAAATCAAAGCATTGTTGAATAATTGAATGTTAATTGTCAAGTGTCCCCAAAAGTGTTAAAGTGTTAGTTCACCCAAAATTGAAAATTCTGTCGTCATTTACTCACTCTCATGTTGTTTCAAACCCATATAAAAAAAATGAATTGAGTGTTTTAGTCCAATTTTTCCAAAGAGACTTGCTCGCTTATGATGAACAGATTAAATTTAGGCATTTATTCACATATAAACACTGATCAGCAAACATAAACAGAAGATCAACAGTACATGCTTGATGCGCAAGAACAAACTTCATTGGTTCTTGCGGAAGCTCAAACATGCTGCGTAACACATGAGAATGAATCTCATTGGTTCTCATAAGTCAGGCAAGCAAGTTTGAGCTTCTGTTTACCATAACTGATGTGTGAGTTGATGAATGTTTACAGTATATGTGACTAAAAGCCTAAAATAAATCTGTTCATCATATAAAGCGATCTTGTCTCTTCAGAAAATTTTGAATAAACCGCTCAATTCATATGGATAAGTTTTACAATATCTTTATGAACTTTTTGAATCGTCAAATTGGTAGTTGCGTAGATTGTCAATGGAGGAACAGAAGTCTCTCAGAATTTATTAAAAATATCTTCATTTGTGTTCCAAAGATCAACTCTTATGGGTTACGGGTTTGGAATGACATGAGGGTGAGTAAATGATGACAGAATTTTTTATTTTTAAGTGAACTAACCCTTTAAAGATACACTATGTAAGTTTTGGCCCTCTAGCAGTTAAAAAATTAAACTGCATGCATTTTGCGGAAGAAAATTGTTTTGGTTGTGCCTCGGCTCTGCATGACTGTGTAGATGAATACGGCTCGTGACACTGTGTCCAAAACCGCCCCCTATACCCTTAAATAGGGCACTATTTCAGGGGACAGTGATTTGTAATGGTGTCCAAAACCTTAGTGGACATTATCGAGTGCACTCATCAATCCCACAATGCACCGCAATAACGAGTGTACAACCAATGTACGTTCAATGGCTATTGTGAGAGTCGCGCGCCGAATGAATTCCCGCATCTGATCAGAAGATGCCGCCTACAGCTGAATCATCCATCCATCCATTTTCCAAACTGCTGGTTCAATGTGGCTACAGTGTAATATCACTCAGGTTCCTTTTTAATTGATTGTTAAATTGTTTAATGAGGGTTTATACATAGTTTCCATGGCAAAGTTCAAGATAAATCTTTTCATCTTATGCTCACTTCACAAGCTATCGAAAATTTGATAATTCCCACTTCTGAAGTCATGATTACGAGCTCATCACATCGAAAGTCGAAATGGGAGGGCATTCATGTGCAATTTTTACCTAGGAAACTCGTATTCACACTAATTCTCGGAACATATGAAGGCAGCATAACTACTGGAGCTGCCAATTTGCTAAGTTTCAAATAGTTATTAAATATTTTCATTCACTCCCTCAATTAACTATATTAGTGGACTAATGTAGGGAATAGTGAATGAGGGTATAGGGGGCGATTTCGGACACAGCCATGGAAATCCAAAAATGATGTAATTCGAGCATGTAAGTTCAATATTTTATGCTGTTGTTCATTCACTACTAGGCTTAAGAGATATAACCAGTTTAGATGGAAAGGATCTTAAGCTGACTAGCTGAAGTCATTACTGTAGCTTTACCCATTAATAGACATGGTACTTCCTTGAAAATAAATTCCAGCACAGCGCAACAACAACCATAATGAAATGACCCTTCATAATAGATAATGCTTTACAATGAACTCTGTTAGAGAGCTACATATGACAATTTATCTGTTCATTAAAGTACCCTACTCACCTGTTGAGTAATAAAAACGGAATTTCCTTGTCGCTTTTGCAACATTTCAAATCAGTTCTCACCATCTCCAAAAAGCCAAGCCGATGTTGATTCTGGTTTTATTATGAGCTCTGTCGCATTTTCTTTTTGCCAGCAGACTTTCCTCTGTTTGGCGCTTTTTTTTTAAATGGGTGATTCCCCAGAGGTACAAAATTTAGCTGCTCCATGTCAACCTTTCTCACTCTTTGTGACAACAAACCTATGCCACTCCCACACCATACACGCGTCAAAGTAGCTGAAGCAACTTTTCTCTGTTTACAGATATGACGAGGCACTCACAGGTAAGTGACATTGGTATACAATTTCCTGCGAAAACCATCAATACTGGTCTGAAATATAAACTCTAATAGGCTTACCATAATCAGGGTTAGAATAAAACACACTTTGGAAGAATAATTGATGACTCATTGACTCATTTACATTTTTTTATTTAAATTTTGTTATAAAACAGTTAGTTCCTGTCCTTGATTCTGATTGGTCAATAGCTGTGTTTTATTCACGATAAAATACAGCTATGACCGCTTCACCCAAAGGTTCTATGTATCACTACACAACACCCTTAGCACCCACTCTTAGCAACGTAAACTGTATGTTCTCAATTAATATTGAAGCTTAGTGTATTATGTAGAGGAGTATTTTGAGAAAGAAACTGAGTGAGCGAGTTTATTACCTGCATTCAGATTTAGCATTTTCCTTCAGGTCAGTCCTATGTTAATAATAAAAAATCAGTTTAAATGTCCGATGTTTTATCTTGTCCTTTTAACAGTTAAGGGGTTTTCCCGTGACTGACAGCGCTAGTCAAAGCATTTGTCAGTTGCGTCTTGTTCCATGTTCACAACAATTCAATCTTTTTAATGTAAAAGTCTTCGCTACTGACTGACACTCATAAAGACAGTCTTTGCCGCCATCTAATGGCGTAATAATGTAACTTCTGTTGCTGTTCACAGTCAGGGACTATTTTTTCCAGGGGAAGGAAGGCTTTTAGTGACAGTTTACTTCATGAAAGTTGTATTGATACATTTTTGGCTTTAATATTTGTATTGTGTGGTAACCGTTTTATAAAAGTCATGGCTGAAGGGGTTGCAGGCACTTTGCTTTGCGTCGTGCCTAACAACGCCCTTCAGCCGTGATTTATTTACGATACAGCACAGCCTCTCATACCTTATTGCTTACTTACTTTTGAAAAAAGTTACATAGTGCACTTTTAAAACACACTTTTCACACTTTCACTACAGTATTGACTAATGAATATCTTGAATTTACTTTGAATTCTTTGAATTTCTCTCATTTCTCATAATTGTTTCAAATGTCTTTATCTCAAGCCTGCTCTTCACTGACACTGTTATCTCTTTATTAGAAAATTAGGATACACTAACCTAAATGCCAAAAGTTGACAAAATACTCCCACATAAATTTAACCTTAAAATGTTGAACATAAAAAAGGGCGCCCATATTATTAATGCCCATTGACAGGTAATATTAATGCAAAATAAAAACATATATCACCATTCAGTGATTAAAAAAAAAAAAAAGCTTGGTCAAAGAATGAGCTGGTTCAAAGGCTGAGAGATCATGTGAGGTTGGATAATGTGGTATTTGGCACAGGAACTGAGGCAGGTGTAGTGGGGTTCAAACACTATTACAGGGAATTTGCCAACTGGAAAGTCATCAAGGCTCTTTTTACCATATAATCAGATGTTTTTAAAGGATTATGTGAACAAAAAATCTGTGAAGTTCTCAAAGGCAATAAGTGCTGCTGAGAGAAAGTATATTCTACTCTCTCAGAAATCATGTGTGAAGTGATGCCTTCAGGCAAAAAACATGCTGTAATATAAGATTACAGTATAACAAAAATCTGCCAATCAACAGTCTGTGATTACAAAAAAGATAGATTTGCATCCACACATAAGATTATAAGATATTGCAATATGACTGACAGATTTACTCTCCTGAGATATGAGAAAATGGAGATTAGAAATCAGCAACTGTCCATCACAATAAGTACAAGCACTTATGTCAATTTGAAATGAGAAGTATTAGTACTCAGTGGACGTTGTAGATTGAGCTGTCAATCATAGGCTTCCACAGGTGTATTGAATCTCACATTTCTTCAGTAAATCTTTGAATGATTAAGTTTACTTAAATGCCTGGAAAGCACATGCTGGTGTGAAAATAAACTCAGTGCTGTCCTGAGCCTTTAAAATTAAAAACAGATCTATGTACGAACTCTGTCAATCAAAGGATGATCAACAACCAGAGCTTGTCTTTGCATTATTTTAACTACAGTTCATCACAGATCTGAAGTTGCTTTGAAGCTCAACTTTGATATCTGATTGATGATCTCTGTTGGTTTTTTGAGCATGTATAAAACTCAGCTGTGTGAGCATATGTGTATGTATCTGTGTAGACACAAAGAAACAGAAAAAGTATTCTCGCGTCTAAAGAAGCATATAACATCAAAAGCATGTTTCTGGATCATATTTCACCCCAAGATCAAAAGCAAGAAATACATTTAAATAAAGTAAGCGAGGACTATTTTTGTCAGGATTCTGTGTATGTTTCCCCTGTGTCACATGTTCTTTTGTTCAGTTTTCCCACCACTTGAGTTTATTAGTCCCTGCTGTCTCTCGTTAATTAGCCTTGTTTGCCCCTTTGTCTGACATGTATATATTCCCTGTGTTCTCCCTCAGTCTTTGTTGGTTGTCGTCAATGTTTTACGTCTCTGTATTACGTCTGCTTTAAGGTTTGGTTATGTCTCTTGGATCTCCTGAGTTGTGTTATTAAAGTCCTTTCTGTTGAAGTTCTTGCATCTGCATGTTTCCACAACCAACCATGAAGCGTGACAATTTTTAGGATTTTTTTTTTTGTGTGTAATGCAAAAGCATAATGCAAAAAAACTTAAATTCTCATTACAATAATGAGAAAAAACTGATTTATTATCATGACCATTTTTTTTTTTTTTGATTGAAAAAAACTTTTTTCAATTATCGTAATAGGTAGAATTGCCATTAAGAATATTGGGAATTACAAGGAAATTGTCAGGTGTATGTTCAGTTTGTTTAGGGTATATTTACATGACAACGATGTACTAAAAATGGAAAAGTTTTTTCTTTGCTTTTTTTCGTGTACAGTCGACAACGCAAAAATTATTAAAAATGCTGTGTTATGCATGCCAAACCAGTAGCCGGCGAGGTCACTTTATAAAGAAACACTACGTGCCTACAGACTGAACACATAACACATCACCGTTTTCACAAATTTGCTTTAACTGTATAGTTTTCAAAAACTTGCACTTTTGAAAAACGATTTCAAAAGTTTGCATTTTCAGGCTGCCAAAATGTTGTTGTGTAAAAAACAGCCCAAAAAAATTTCAGTTTTTAGTTGAAAACCTGTTTCTGTTTGATTAGCTGTGTATTTATAGTTTCAGTTCTCACAGTTCTTCGTTTGGTTTTGTCGATGTTTTACATGGTTGTTCTGGTTTCCTTTGTGATCTCCTGCATGTTCTTTGTTGGATTTTGGATTTATTAAAGGGTTAGTTCACCTGAAAACGAAATTTCTGTCATTAAGTACCCTCACGTCGTCCCAAACCTGTAAGACCTTCATTTGTCTTTGGAAAACAAATTAAGATATCTTTAATGAAATCTGTGGGTATCTGATCCATACATAGGCAGCAACGACATTGCACCTTTTGAGGTCCAGAAAGGTACTAAAGACGTCATTAAAACCACCAACATGACTACAGTGTTCAACCTTAATATTATGAAGCGACGAGAATACTTTTTGTGCACAAAAACAAAACAAAAATAACGACTTTATTCAACAAATTCATCTGTTCCCTGCGATACTGCGTCGCTATTTTCGTTGCAGAGCTTCAGTGTTTACATCCGAACAGCAGCTCAGTATTGGCCGGCTCTGGTCACGTGAGCAGTACGACGCATGCGTGTGATACTGACGCAGGAGCCAGCCAATACTGAGACATAAACACTGAAGCTCTGCAATGAAAATAGCAGTATGACAGGGGACAGACGAATTTGTTAAATAAGTGGTTATTTTTGTTTTGTTTTTGCGCACAAAGTATTCTCGTCACTTAATGTTTTCTAAAAAGTATTTTCTTTTACCTGGCAAGATTTTGTTTTTGGGCATCTGCCTATTTGAACTATAGCTTACCAAATGACATAAATTTGCACAGTTTTTTTTTTTTTTGTAACACTTTACAATAAGTTAAACATTAGTTAATGTATTAACTAACATGAACTAACCAAAAAATTAACATTAACAAAGATTAATAAATGCTGTAGAAGTGCAGTTCATTATTAGTTCATGTTAACTAATGTAGTTAACTAATGTTAACTAATCAACCTTATTGTAAAGTGTTACCCATTTTTTTTCCTATTTATTTTGCTATCCTAACATTTAGCTTTTGATTATATGGATTATTATATTATTTGCATTTGCCAGACCTGTGACCCATTTTTCAACTGTAACTCACCGGATGAGAACCACTGACTGATGCAGTCAGTCAATGGACATCTAAGAGTATTCACACATACAGGCACAGATATTCTATTCTGCAATAATTGCGTTGGCTGAGAAATTCTGATGGATGATTATTATAGGATGTCCGTCTCTGTACCCACACACTGCACTGATGCCCTTCTATTTTCAGTGTTGCAGTGATTAGCCTCTTTAATCAGAGCTGATGGCAAGAGCCAAAGAGAGATGTCATATTGAAATACTGCACTGATGGATTGAAGCCGGAGTATGTTTATGAGTGACGGAGGCGTATAGGAGTGTATGTATGTGTGTGTGATTATGTGGGTGTGTCATTTCCAGTCACTTGTTCACTGCCAGTAGAAAAGGGGGAAAAAATATAATTTACAGGAGTCAGTGTGAATATCATGATCTCACCATCCTGCACACACAAACTCTCTGTAGCTAAAGAGAAATGATGTAATTCATCTTCTTTGCCCTCTCCTTCGTTATTTCTTGGACTGCAACTCTTAAATATGATTGTAATAGTTTTTTTGATCCCTCTCCAAGGATGTTTTTGATTAAATCATTGTGTTGAGATGTGTTGGTGTTTAAATCTGACAGCATGCAGAAGTAGGGCACAGAGGGTCTTACAGTAGGCGTCATTAGGAGGTCAGCACTTATGATTCTCTCCTCTTCTGCACTTACAGGCATTAATATTACATGAGAATGAAAGATTGAGCGTTAGTCCTCTGAATGTATTCAGCACCGTTCACTGCTGTTCTCTAACCTTGTAAAGTACATGACTGAATTTATGAAAGTTTATTGTCACATGATTTAGCCAGTGCCTTACAATTAGCCTAGTCATTCAATGGATAAAGCTTTTTCTGGGTGAACTTGAGGTGCTGAGTTTTGTACGCCCAAGCATCTATGATATTTAAAAGGAGCTTCAATTTTGGACTTAGAATATGGCACATGAGTCGTATGGACTACTTTTGTGTTTGTGGTGCTTTTTTGGACCTTGGTAGGCCTTGTTTATTGTATATTTTCATTGCATGAAAAAAACATTTTGTGAAACATCTTATTCCATGTTTCATGGAAGAAATAAAACATGAGAGTAAGTAAACAAAGATTTTTTTTTTTTCAGTTCACCATCCCTTTAAATGCTATTAGGTGTGTTCAACTTGAAGCAGCAAATATTTTTTATTTTGGGGAGACTTTATATTATATGTTGTTCTTGTTTTTGTGTGTGTATGTTAATTTAAATTGTGAAAATTTCTACAAAATGTCAATTTAATGTGCCGTTTGATGGAGTGTATCATCTTTATTAATAGGCACGGTTTCAAAGAGGATCAGATGTTTGCTTGTCTAAATATGTCAAAAAAGAAAAGCTTACTATTTCCATTGGATGTACTTATTTTTTCAAATGACTGTAAATGTAACTTGCCCCAATGTCTGAAATAACTTCCCTTTCTTGTTGACGTCTAATAGGTTGTGTGGGCTATTGGTAACTAACTAGCCAAAGGCAATCCGGCAGTGTTTCAGGAGGGCGGAAGTCCACTGCTTACGGTCCACTGTAAACTCAAATAACTCTAGTCCAATACACTTAGAAGAGTTTGCTGGGTAATTTTCAGGCTAGGCTGCACAGGCTGTGATTAATAATATTAGCAATGTTGAGCAGTCTCTTGGTGTTTACATATTGATCATTCTTTTTTAGACAAATAGTGTATTATCCATCAAAACTTCCCTCTGGATCTGGGTGGTCAGATGATTAGTGAGCCATTATGGCTAAATCTTCTACTATTAATTTTCATAACTAATGTCAATGTTCTGAGCCTGTCAGCAGTTCAGAAAGTAATTCTGAGGGAAATTGAGAGAGGAATGTCATGAAAATTTAAGCTGATGGTATGGCTTACAAAAGAGGAGCCATTTTTAAAGGGATTGTTATGTTGGCTTGGCAAAGCAAACATACTGAAATCCTTTTTCTTCTTCTTCTTCTTCTTCTTTGACTAAATTTATTCAGTATCTCCTCCGAGAGCTTTAAAGCTACAGCACCAAACTCAGGTCAGACCTTATGACTGGTCTGACTTGAGACTTTTCTAATAGATCAAACTTACTTTTTCGTCACAATCAAATCTACGGACAAAAAACACAGACTTTCTTTAAAGAGGTCAAAACTTTTATACAAGAGTTTTTAAGCTTCATCCACCAAGCATCTATCAAAGCCTAGCAACTAGCTTAGAACATGTTAGCAATGCATTGGCTTAAAACATGCTAGCACCATGCTAATTCATGCTAGCAATGGGCTAATGGTGTGTTCAAGTCATGTCAGAAAGATCGTATTTATGAGCTGAATGCATATGAATGTCACCACAATGTCGTAAATACGAGTGGGAAGTTCGGGATTTTCAGGATTTTCTTTAAGCTCCGATCTGTCCAAGTTGGGGGCGTGTCAGTGAGAAACATGGCGAAATACCACAAAATTATAGTTATTTAGCAGTGACATCGTCAGGCTTTTCTATTTACAATGAAGTAAGCTAACTGCCTGCACAAAATATGGAAGCATTATAATATAACAACATAATATGTAACAATAAAGTTTACAGTGGCTTCATAAATTAATTAAAACATAAAAAAGCTAAACACACCTGATGCACATTCTTTGTTCTTCATTTTCTATAAGTAGAAGTGCTGTATTTTTGTGTAATTAATTAAGAGAAGGCACACCGCCATCTTACTCCAATGAAAGTGACTTGAACGTCCTACCTTGTGCATCCGAATTTCCTAGGAGGACTTGAACGCGCCATAAAACATACTAACAACATGCTAAATCATGCTAGCAATGTGTTAAACATGTTAGCAATGTACTAATTCATGCTAGCAACATGCTAAATAATGTTAGCAATGTGTTAATCATGCTAACAGCATGTCAAATCATACTAGCAATGTGCTTATTCATGTTAGCAAAGTGCTAATACATGCTAGCAATGTGGTAATACATGTTAGCAACGTGCTCATTCATGCTAGTAACATGCTAATTCCTGCTATCAACGTGTTAATCTGACGTAGAACCCGGAAGTTTGCACTGTCTATACAACGTAAACATAGGAGAATGACAGGGTAGAGACAAAATTGTTGAATAAAGTCATTATTTTTGTTTTTTTTCTGAGCACAAAAAGTATTCTCGTCGCTTCATAACATTAAGGTTGTAATCACATTGACTATTATATATGGACCTTGAATGTGTATTATGTTGCTTTCTATGGTGGATAAAAAAACTCTTAGATTTCATCAGAAATATCTTAATTTGTGTTCCGAAGATGAACGAAGGTCTTACGGGTGTGGAAGAGTACTTAATGGCTGAGTACTTAATGACAAACTATTTCATTTTTGTGAACTAACCCTTTAAAATGTACTAGCAAAGTAATAAAACATGCTAGCAACATGTTTACAATTGGTAAGACATGCTAGTAACATGCTAATTCATGTCAGAAAAATGCAAAATAATGCTAGACACATGCTAAGACATGCTAACAGCATGTTAAAACATGCTTGGAAGTCCTGACAAACTTTTATGTTGGCTTGACAAAGCCTTGTAAGTTTATTTATGCTTTAATTTCTAATTAGTTGTTGTCTGAACTTCTTTGAATATGAAAAGATTGTTTGTTGGTTTCTCTAGCTTGTACCCAGATTTTCTACCACATCAGCCTTGTGAGATACAAAGCTATAGCAGGAGATCAGTCAAAAGAGAGCTGTTTTATGCAATGTGAATCATAATGTGAGTCATACCGCTGTAAAGAGACACAACATTGCTGTCAACATGGGAATTAAACAAGAGCAAAACAGGTTAATCTTCACCTCTCTTTCCTTTATTCTCCTAATACTATGAAAGGCACTGTTCATAATGGATTTGTGTGATCAAACAGGCTCTTAACATGTGTCGACATTAATATCGCTAGAGGTACAGGAGCAGTGAACTCCCTCAACTTCAGATTTGAGGAGCAGGAAGATTCATGTCTGCCCCATTTCCAGAGGAATTCTGTTTCGCTGATAATACTGTAGTAAATATTAGATTGTTAACAGCATGTTGTTTTGTGATTTGCTAAACCATCACATGATTTCAAAAAGTATGAGGGAATGAATAAAATGGCCTTTTCATTTATATTTCTGGAGTTTAGCACACGCTAAAATAACTGCCTTGGTGATGATGTTCACGTGGCTCTGTGAGAATTAAGCCATTCTTCACTGCCTTGTGTTAGATTCCTTTTTAAGAATTAAATTGATCAACATTTATGAAATCTTTTGAAAAACTTGTTTCATTTTAATTTTATTTGAAAAAAATATATATATTGCTGAAATTTCATATTGTCAGGGTGGTTTTAATAGCGTTGCTTAGACAAGAAAGAGTGTCATAGTTAAATACCTAAGAACTGAATTGGAACATATTGAAACAGCTCAATTAATTTAAGAGGTTTGCTGTTCATTAGAAAAGCAAGCAGCATCGGGAGAAGTGATGTTTACATCATTCTGCATTTGAATGTCTTTCATTTTCATTGCTTTCTGTGGAAATCCTTCGCTATTTATGTGCCATTCATCACTTACCATTTCACAGAGCAGCTTTGCTCTGAAGTATTTGAAAGCGCATTAAGCTCACCAAAACAAACTACACTCTCATTTTGGCTGAGCTTATGAACATAATCAGTTTGATGCCTTGGTGGGTAATAATATAAATAAACATCCCTTCATGCATATAAAACGGATCTTTAAATTACATGTAGCCTAAAACAAGTCAAATACACTCTTAGTGTTCAGTTTTGGTTAGATTAAAACAAACTCTGGTGTGATTGCTCTGTTAGTGCGATTCATTTGAACTGTGCCATTCAAACACTGGTGCGCACCTAACAAGCGAACCAAGCTTGTTTGTTTGTTTTGTATCTTTAGGTTCGGTCTTAAAAATGACAGTGCAAACGCTAAGCGAACCAGGATTAAATGTACACAGTAAAACCTCCAGTGTTAAATGAACACTGTTAGAGTTAAATTAACATTGCCAGTGTTTATATAATCCACACTGGATTATATAAACACAGGGTGACACTGGAAGTGTTCATTTAACACTGGATGTTTTGCTGTGTATAATTTTGTATGTGTATAATCTTTTGGTCCAGACCAAAAGAACCAAAAAAGGTTCCAAAAGGGGGTTTTCCCAGTGATGCCGTATAGAAGAGCAAGTTTGGGTTCCCCAAAGAACCTTTCAGTGAGAAGTTCTTAAAAGAACCTATTTTTTCCTTAGTGTGAAGAATGTTTTTTCCACTATAAAGAACCTTCAATGGAAAGGTTCCATGGATGTTAAAGGTTCTTCATGGAAGCATAAATGCCAATAATAAAGAAACTTTATTTTTAAAAGTGATACTGTGTGTGTGTGTGTGTGTGTGTGTGTGTGTGTGTGTGTGTGTGTGTGTGTGTGTGTGTGTGTGTGTGTGTGTGTGTTTGTGATTTATGAGGACACAAATTTGGATAATGACATGGGTATTATACTGGTATTACGACATAAACATAAAATATGAGGACATTTCATGAGTCCTCATATTTAAAGTAGCTTTAAAAACATACTAAACAATGGTTTATTAAAAATGTAAAAGTGCAGAATGTTTTCTGTGATGGGTAGGTTTAGGACTAGGGGTAGTGTAGGGGGATAGAATGGACAGTTTGTACGGTATAAAAACCATTACGTCTATGGAGAGTCTTCATTTTGATAGCAAAACAAACCTGTGTGTGTGTGTGTGTGTGTGTGTGTTTGATGGTTTTTACATATAAAAAATGTCCAAAAATTATTAATTATTTTTAAATAAATGTTATATATTTTTTGAAAATTTGTAGGTTTAAATTAACACATTTTTAATTTGGAACATATATTTCTTTTAACCTATACTCTCATTCATCTCAAATGTATTTTGAAGAGAATATATGTTTTGCTATATGGCAAGACTGAATAAATGTTTTATTCATTGTGATGACATGTTCTCCAGCAAAACAGTGTTCCACAACGTTAAAATGGCATGAATGAAACTTGTTTCTGAAGTGATGTGCAAAGTGTTTTACAATCCACCACATGAGTAGTCTGAGGGTTGTAATAAAGGGATAACAGAAAGAAGAGATAAAAGAATGATGAGGTGGTGGGTGGTTATTAAATAAATATGAGCCAAACCTCAAGCTGTGCTTTTAAACGCCTGTGAAAGAGGAGCTGCTCCAAATGGCACACAAGCACCTGATGGACACATCTCTCAGGTGAGCTCCGCTCCAATGACCTGCAAGAAATGTGCAGATAAAAATAAAAACTATTCTCCGCTTACTGGTTTTAAAAGATTACTTTTAGTTTTAAAGACATAGACTTAAAAATAGTACAAAGAAATTTACTCTGTGCATTTGCAGGGGAAAACATCCTTTTTGGGAAATGAACACACTGCAAGCAAACATGAAACTATAGACTGACTGGTGGTAAACTATTATACAGTATTAACGACATTGGTTTGTTTTGGGATTATTACTCAGAATTGCTTAAAAACTATACTCATAACCCATTTTTGCTTTTTTGACCATTTCAAAGTTATTGAACTTGATGCATGAAAGAAGAGTTATAGCAATGTAAGAAGGGAAGACTTATACGTTGGCGCCATCTGTTGTTTCTAAACATTATTGTACCAGCAAACAGCTAGACAAAGGTTATAAACATTTTTATAAAATAGTTAGTTCCTGTCCTTGATTCTGATTGGTCAATAGCTGTGTTTTATTCACAATAAAACAAGGCTATGACCGCTTCACCCAACGGTTCTGTGTATCACTACACAACACTCTTAGCAACGTAAACTGTATGTTCTCAATTAATACTGAAGCTTAGTGTATTATGTAGAAGAGTATTGTGAGAAAGAGATTGAGTGAGCTAGTTTATTACCTGCATTCAGATTTAGCATTTTCCTTCAGGTCAGTCCTATGTTCATAATAAAAATATCTTTTTCAATGCCCGATGTATTATCTTGTCCTTTTAACAGTTAAGGGGTTTTCCCATGACTGACAGCGCTAGTCAAAGCATCAAAGCATGTCAGTTGCGTCTTGTTCCGTGTTCACAACAGTTCAGTCTTTTTAATGTAAAAGTCTTCGCTACTGACTGACACACTCATAAAGACTAATGGCGTAATAATGTAATTTCTGTTGCTGTTCACGGTCAGGGACTATTTTTTCCGGCGGAAGGTAGGCTTAGGTGAAAGTTTACTTCAAGTTGCATTGATACATATTTTTGGCTTTAATATTTGTATTAATTTATTAACAACTTAGGCACGTGACTTATTCACAATACAGCACAGCCTCTGGTATCTTATTGCTTACATCAAAAATGATTTTTATCTTCACAATCGTGTTATGCAAATATTGAAGCCTGCAGTGTCTTTTGAAAATATCACAGATCAGAATATAAAAACATCAAAAATTGTAAGAGCAATGCAAAAAACAAACAAACAAAAAAAAACAGAACAATTAAAAACAAAAAAGTGGAAAGGGTTAAAAATAAAAATGGAATACATCGACTAAAATAATTTAAAAATATATAAAATATAAATAATATTGCCTAATATGAACTATACAAAATATATATTACAAAATGTAATATTAAGATTTTTTTGAAGATTTTTTTTTTCTGCTAAAAGCAGATTCACCGGATCTATTCTGGTTTAGACACAGTTTATCGAAATATCACATAATGAATATGCTTGTGTTGTCATTTATGAAAAATATAGATCGAATATTTTGTCAGAGCATATTTCAGAAATGCTCAGTCACTCGTACATGATTATTACTTACCCAAATGGTAAAAAAAAAAAAAAAAAGACAGGATATGCTAATAGTCATTGCTCAGTGAAGGATTGATGTTTTTTTTTTCTCATGCTTGTTTTTCCTGTTGTTTTCCCACCAAAATATTAAAAGGGAATAATGATGGAAAATCCTATAATTGATTACCAGTTAAACAATATTCTGTTTAAACATTTTGATTAGTGATTGTAATATTTCATAATGAGATAAATTATTTAAAATTCACATAACTGTGACAAAAGAAAAGTAATACCTATTATTTTCATCTTTAAAAATTGTGAGACTAATATTTTATCCAGTGTATTAAGATATGATATAGGCCTAGATGTAGATATTATATGAATGACCGTAATCTCAAGAAACGATTCTCTCTACTCCAACACTACATTTCCCAGAAAGCCTTGACACAGGAAGTGGCGTCACTGTATAGGTTGCGCTGCTACGTGTTCGGACAAGGCAGGAAGTTGACATGTCACAGTTGCTGCATTGTTTTTTACACACTAATTAAGAGATTTGCTTTATTATTTGCTGATACTGCTGTCGAGCAGGTGAGTGTCATATTTTTATAACTTACCCTGAGAAGGAGCGACATTGCAGCTAACTGGTTTACCAGGTTAATATGTAGGATCGAGCCGAGGCCCAAGTAACAGCACTAAAGCTTTGGGTTTTGCATTATGCTTAATAAAGCATCTACATTAAGACTAGCAGGCTTGCTTTTAATACAGTGATTTGAGTTTGGTGTGATGTAAGAGTTACTGTATCATTGCTATCAGTTGTTATCCAGGACCAGACTGTCTGTGTAAAGTAAATAAGAGTGATATGACTGATCTAGGATCAGCTATAGATGTTTACATAGCAGATCATATTTATAGGAAGCACAAGAACTGATGAACTGACAGTACATTTGATTATTAAGCTTAATGCTTGACCATAGATTATAGCTTGCAAATTAAATTCATGGACAGATGATAGATAGTTTTCTAGAAGTTTTCAGGCAGAGACAGATCTACTGTACTATCTATTTACTGTAATAAAATTGTAATCGAGTTTGACTTGTTATACTTTTTGCCAAAACATACTAAGCTATAATTGTTGATAATGACCCAGCCACTCAGAGTCACATAATTTAGTCCTAATGAGATTTACAAGATTCATGTGCTATATCTGGATATCAGTGTATATCTTATAAATAACCAATAATTTGCAGCCCGTTGTGTTTGTTGTAACCAAATTTCTCTCTCATCCCAACAGTATGTTACCGACAAGCTCCCCACAGATCCACCAAAATGGCAGCCTCAGCGCACGGGATGCGGCACGGCACACGGCCGGTGCCAAACGCTACAAGTACCTAAGGCGACTCCTGCATTTCAGACAGATGGACTTCGAGTTCGCCATATGGCAGATGCTCTATCTGTTCACATCACCGCAGAAAGTGTACCGCAACTTCCACTACCGCAAACAAACTAAAGACCAGTGGGCCCGGGATGACCCTGCGTTCCTGGTGCTGCTCAGCATCTGGCTGTGTGGTGAGCACTTTTGATGGAAACATGGGAGGGGCTTTGGAAAGGAAACTTATTTACTAACTAATGTTATCTCTGCAGTGTCGACGGTGGGCTTTGGTCTGGTTCTAGACATGGGTTTTGTGGAGACATTGAAGCTGTTGCTCTGGGTCGTTTTCATCGACTGCATCGGAGTTGGATTGCTCATATCTACACTCATGTGGTAAGGTGCCCCACACACACACGCACAAAGGTTTGCATTCTAACAAAAGCGTGTACATGTCCTTAAAGTGACCATGAAATCAAACAGTTCAAACAGTTGACAGTTCTTTTTTTACAGAATTATAAATGCTTTATCCGTGCACATCATTATTTTTTTTTAAATTCATATGCCCTCGTAATTTTTATTAAAAACGTTAACCTCTGAAACTGACTGAAAACTAGCAACTTCCTACAATCCAAACAATTTCCAAGGACAAAATCAAGTCCTAATAATAATAATAATAATAATAATAAGATTTATTTGTATAGCGCCTTTCAAGAACCCAAGGATACTTTTATATAATATCGACAAATAATACAGATGTACAATCAAGGAACAACAAAGTGAACAGGAAGTCAGATAGTGATCATATAACATACAAGACAATAAGTGTGGCTCTGACAATGACAGAAATCATTCAGTTAACAAAACATATTATAAGTAAATGATTTTTGAGTTTTGAACTAGTTGCAAGCGATTGAGGGCTTTAGTGGGAAGGCTACAAAACAAAGAGTTAGTCCAGACGTGAGGTTATAAAAGCATGGATAACAGTTTTGGCATCTTTGAGATTTAGTAAAGGCTGTATATGGACAATGTTGCGAAGGTGGAAAAAAACAGGATTTAAGAAGCTGGCTGATGTGGGGTTCAGAGCATAATCTGGAATCAAATAGTACCCCAAGATTCCATATATGGGTAAAAGATGAACTCAAAATTAATGGAGAAGTCATGTTGGGAAATGGCAAGGGATTTAGGGCCTGCTAACAAGATTTTTGTTTTGTCAGTATTCAGTTGAACAGTATGATAAATTTGTGTATCATCAGCGTAACTATGGAAATTAAGACCATGACGCTCAATTATTTGACCAAGAGGATATAGAAGTGAAATATAGAAAAAATAGAAGTGGACCAAGAACGTATCCTTGAGGTACACCACGGGAAACAGTGACAGAGCGAGATTTGTGTTTATTAATGCAAATAAATTGTTGCCTGTCTGAAGTTATGCCACTGATTTTTTTTTTTTTCTAATTCCAGAAGCCATTTCACAATGTCACAATATAGAAGAAAAGACTATTGCAACTTTCGTTTCATGCCGACTTTTATGTTGACCTTGCTCATATGGTATTGATCCAGTTTCTATTTCTGGGTTATGGATTTTTGTCTTTTTTATTGTTAATTTCAGAATAAAATCTATTCTCCATTTAATTTGTACAAAGAAATTTCAGTTCACAGTTTTACACAGTACACAGTTTTAAGGACCCCAGTGCAAATTGAACTAAAGCTAGAATAAAATAAATATTGGATGAAAAACTTAAATTTATATTTTATTGGATAAAAAAACTAAAAAAAACTAAAATATTACTAAAACTAACAAAAATAAATTAAAGCTTAATAGAAATATTAAAAAACAAAAACTAATAAAAATGCCAAAAGCAAAATTACTAAAACCTAACATGTAAACTGAAAAGCCAAAAATAAAAGCTAATTCAAATTTGTAATAAATACTGTCAATTATAATATATAAATAATACTAATATAACACTGGCACAAAGATGTGTTTTGTATTTATTTTGACTGGCTGACTGTACATTATCGTGATTAATACATGATTACTTACCAAATAAATAAATGGACATGAAATGTTGATCTTATTTTATTTATGTGATTATTATTAGGAAATCAATTTCCTGGGTTTGCCTGATTGTACAGTTTAGTGATTATTATACAATAATGTCTGACATAAATAGGCATAATTTTACTAGAAAATGTCATGTAGAGTTTTTTTTTACAGTAAAACTGTACAGTAATCCCTTTTTTGTTTTGTTTTTTCCAGGTTTGTTACAAATAAATATCTGATGAAACATCATAGCAGAGATTATGATGTGGAGTGGGGCTACGCGTTTGACGTCCATCTAAATGCTTTCTACCCTCTTCTGGTCATCCTGCACTTTTTACAGCTATTCTTTATCAACTGTAAGTAAAGAGGTGTAAATGTATAATAAGCTGTACTGTTTTCAATTACAGACATTGTGAACACATCTTGCTCTCTTGACAGATATTGTTGTTACGAGTTCAGACTGGTTCCTGGGTTATTTTGTGGGAAACACCTTGTGGCTTATTGCGATCGGGTACTATATTTACATCACATTCCTGGGCTACAGTGGTAAGTATTGTGATAGCTGGTGTATTTTTACCATCCATAAGTTATTCAGATGAAAATTGTCTAATTATCTCTCCTTGTTTCTTTAGCGCTCCCGTTCTTAAAGAACACTGTGGTGCTTCTGTATCCCTTTGCTTTGCTCGGACTCCTGTATGTTCTCTCTATTTCACTTGGCTGGAACTTCACTAAAGGTCTCTGCTGGTTCTATAAGCACAGGGTCCAGTAGAGGGCTCCAGAGCACATGAGGGACATTGCAGTGCATATGTGCTCTTAAAGATGGATGGAAAGTTTGTTGTAGCTCTTGGGACTTTCTGACTTTTTGTATGTATCTGTAAATATCAGTTTGGTTGTAGAGGAAAAAGAGTTTCAATTGTTTAAGGTGTCATTTTTTTTTTTTTTTCTTCATTTGATACTCAACCCTCATTTAATGTTGTGATGTGGTTTTGAAAATGCGAACATGGGGAAAAGTGCATAATATGTCTGTTTGGATGCTGCACTTTTTACTTATGAGAACATGTACAATAAAGATATTTTTAAAGAAACAGATTTTTAGTTTATTCAAATATTGTCCTTTAACGTATGAAATGTAAATGTGTGACTAAAATGTATTTTCCATCATATGTAAGAATACATTTTTAACTTTTTAGTTGCATATATGGCCATAATTAAAGTATTTAGGTGTTTCTTGAAAATTTTTTACAAAAATGCAAAACAATTAAGTAGTTTCTAAAGAAATTTAACAAACAACATAAATCCATATAAAAATACAATACTAACTACATAAAAACAAATAAAATAAAACATTTGTATAGATTCAAAATTAATTTCAAGGGCTGCTTGGAAATATCCATATCCGGCTGAACCTTGAGGTGTGACATCACAGGTGCGCGCGCACCTCCTTTGGTTTTTTTCACACACGCTCTGTCATCGGCCACGCGCCTGCGCGACCCCAAACGATTACACGTGACGTCAGACAGCAGCATGGCGGCCAAGGTGACTCCAACGTTAACGTATTTGACTGAAAAATAATGTTTCTAATTTTTAGCTGTCGACTCTTTATTGTTGTTGGTGATTATATGTGGGAGAAAGACTAATAGATATAGAAATTAGATCAGTAGATAGTGTGATAAACGTTTTTAACTGACCGGCGCGAGCATCACTGAGCTTATCACTACGCTCGCGCTGACACTTTGACTGAATTCAGTGTCTGTGAGGATCATAAAACCATAAAAAAATATCAGAAATGTGTGTTAAACAGCATTAATCAGCTCTTTAACAGCCTTTTGTGTTGTTAGAGATTCGTTTTTGTTTATAAAGTAAAGTCAGGCGTGTAAGGATCATGTCGTGTGGGCGAAATTGGGCTCATTTTATTCTTCTGGGACTCAATGGCTTCATGTGCGTTTGTGTTGGTTAATTAGTGGGTGGTTTATTTTTGGTTATATATGTGCTTTTTAAAAAACTTGGTTTAGTTTTGCATATATTCTGTGAAATATTTATGAGCCGGAAAGTCCCAGTGATATTAAATGTGCCCTTAAACCGCGTAAAGCATTTTAAATTTACGTGAGGATTTTGGAGTAAATGTAGTTTTGACCGTTCTCTCAATAAAACAATGTCTTCCTGGGACTAAAAAACACCGAGTTTTGTTATAGATACAGATAGATCTGTTAGGTTAAAACATACAATGCATTTCACTAGATAGGTGGTGCTTTTGTCATTATAATTATGGATAATAGCTCTTTAGATTCATATTCTGTCTCTATAGTGTCATTCAACCTTATTGTTGTGTTGTTGTCGTTTTGCAGGTGCAGTCAACCAAAAGGGCCGACCCTAACGAGCTGAAGGTCATCTTTCTAAAGGTAAGATTAAACAGCAGAAATCCTTCTTTTAAAAGTTGTATTTGGATTTTGGTTTGTTTTCTCCTTTACGCTGTAGTAAATTGAGCAGCTTTGAACCAGCTGTGCAACCTTAGATGCAAAGTAGTTAGTGTCATGACTTTGATCTGTCATTACAGCTTTATTTCCTTAGTCATGCTGCACTTTAATTGTCATGCTGTTGTCGGTAAGTTTAGGATGCTTAAGAATGTCAAGTTCACTTCAGCATGCACATCATGACCAATTGGAGCCGTCTCTTTTTTTCCAAAAGCAACACAAAGAGAGACTTGCATGCGCAGGAAGGAACGTCTAGACACCTTGTGTGTGATTGTGGGTAAATAGCTCTCTGGCTTTAAATGTCCTCCAGGGCTCTTATGTTCATGTAGTGATCTGTGATCACTTCCGCCATTGAGATCTTGTGCGTCTGTCAGCCGAAAGTAGTTGTTTCTTGGGCCGTGTTGGGCCGCTTTGGTGTCTGGTAACACAGTGACTTGTGTGCGATGTGGCTCTATTAATAGGACTCAAGCATGTAAGATGGATGGAAGACGTGAATGTCAGGTCTTGCTAAGGTCAGAGGGCATCTCCTTTCAGCATTTTGTGTCCAGAATTTTTTTTTTAACAACTGGGAAAATACACAACTCGCTTGGCTCATGAATGTGATGTCACCTTTGTCTAGTTGTCCCAGTAGGCGGATGTTTGTACTTGATAAGTAAGATTGCAGCTTGCATGTTGCCAAAACAGTTGTTTGAAAGAGGCCATGATATTTTACATGACCAACAACTTTTATTTTTCTTAATACTGGGGGCATGCATAATAAAACTTAAAATATATTTATTTATAATGGTACATGACATTGATTTTTTTTTTTTTTTTTTTTTAAACCATGTTTAAAAATACCATCACACATGTTTAATCATGCTTCATATCCAACACAAATGCTGTAATTGTGTGGGGTTTTTCTTTATTTTCCCTCAGTATGCCAGTGTGGTGGATAAGGATGGAGAGCGGTACATGACACCCACTGATTTTGTGCAGAGGTATTTGGGCCTCCACACGCAGCTCCACTACAACCCTAAAACTGTGCAGCTGCTCGCCGGTGTGGCGGACACCACAAAAGATGGGTGAGATGAACATCATGTTTCCTGTTATTTATGGTTTGATGTGAAGCCTGTACCTTCAGATCAGCAGCCAGGTGCATATGGCATAATTTTGAAAATTCTGTATTGCACATATTGTTTTTTTAATGTTTTTGAAAGAACAAGGTTGCATTTATTTGATCACAATTATAGTAAAACATTAATATTTTGAACTCGTACAATTTAAAAGAAAAGTTTTCTATTTGAAAATATTATAAAATGTAATTTATTCCTGTGATTATTACTCAGTGTCACATGGTCCTTCAGTTGTGCTGCTTCATATTTTTGTGGAAATTGTGATAAAGAATAGAAAGTTCAAAAGAACAGCATTTATTTGAAATATAATTTCATTATAACATTATAATAAATGTCTTTACTGTCACTTTTGAATTTAATGTTTCCTTGCTGAATAAAAGTATTAATTTCTTTAAAAAAAAAAAAAAAAGTAGTGTACATGGTATAATTTAGAAATTTTGTACACATGTAGTTGCAAGCGATCCAACTAGTGTTGAGTTTAATATAATTAAAAATGTCTTAAAGTGTTTGTGTGAGAGAGATTTTTTTTTTTTTTTTAAGATTCTTCTGTCTTTTTATTCAGGCTGATCTCATACCAAGAGTTTCTGGCCTTTGAGTCAGTGCTGTGTGTGCCTGATGCCCTCTTTATCGTGGCCTTCCAGCTTTTTGACAAGACGGGCACTGGAGATGTGTCCTTCGGTGAGAACAGTATTGTTTGTCTATAAATGTTCAGTCTTATTTAAAATGGACTACTGTACACCATGTTTGTGTGTACTATGTACTTTTACATGCTAATGTCGAACTCTATTAAAATCAAAACAGTCAAGTATTTGTGTGGTACATGGAGTTTCCTCCTAATTCACTAATGAGGTTTCATTTAATGCTGCCTATGTGCCCACTGTTTTTTAACAGAACTGTAGTGTTTTATTCCCTTTTACAGAGTCAGCTGATCATAATATAGCTATGCTAAACAAACAAGCAGCTTAACCTTGAACACACGTTCACATGTTCAGCGAAGCTGTACAACACTGTTAGTAATGTTGCAAGGCCCGGTATGTGTTGCAGGAGTGTAAATCTGTCCATATCTGTGTGTTTACAGAGAATGTGCGTGATATCTTCAGCCAGACGACGGTGCACCACCACATCCCCTTCAACTGGGACTGTGAGTTCATCCGCTTGCATTTCGGCAATAACAGAAACAAACGCCTCAGTTACCTGGAGTTTACCCAATTCTTGCAGGTACCACACCACAAAGTTCTACCCCTCAAAATTATGGCGATGTCATATTAGATTTTCATTGTTTTTATATAATATTTTAAAAATATAATTATATTTAATAAAAATTATATTGTAACATCATTTTAATATAATGATATTTTTTGTAATAATATAATAACGCCCCCAGGATTGTGTAGTTACATTCTTTACTAGCAGGGGTTAACTGGCCCTTGACCTTTTGGTTTGGCAAAAAAAAATTACCCAAAACCGAATTTCTGACTTCTGTGCTTGTGTTGTCACAGGAGCTGCAGCTGGAGCACGCGCGACAGGCGTTCGCGCAGAAAGACAAGGTCAAGAGTGGCATGATTTCATCCTTGGATTTCAGTGACATCATGTCCACCATCAGACACCACATGCTCACACCTTTTGTGGAGGAAAACCTTGTGTCTGTAAGTGTGCAATAAAATCTTTTTGATATGCTGAGATGGAGTTTGTTGTAAAAGGTTTATATGTGTGTCTCCTAGGCAGCAGGGGGCGGCACCTCTCACATGGTGAGCTTCTCCTACTTTAATGCCTTCAATTCTCTCCTGAACAACATGGAACTGATCCGTAAAATCTACAGCACTCTCGCTGGAACTCGCAAGGATACACTTGTCACTAAAGGTGCGTGCTGTCCGTAATAATCTCAGTTTCTGTTAATCTGCATATGAGAATAAAGTTTTTCATTTTCTTTCCTCTCTCCATCTGTAGAGGAGTTTGTTCATGCTGCAAATAAGTTCGGTCAGATTACCCCTATGGAAATCGACATCCTGTTCCAGCTCTCAGGGCTGCACTCCCAAACAGGGTACTTTACTTTTTAAAAACTAGTTCATCCACATGTACATTAAGCAGTATTACCAGCTGATCAGGTGTTCTGCCTTTCTATTAAACATATCTTATTGGACTTTTAATGCAAGTAGATGACGATTTTATTTAGCAAGATCTCTTAAAGACTTGTTCAACAAGATCCTTCCAGAAACGCTTTAGAATTTATTAGTTTAATTTATTGTATTTTTCTATTTTCTTTTGTTTGGTTTTATTTTGTTTGTACAACTCCTATGTAACTTCTATAAAAATGCAGCTTTTGACATGAAAGCTTAGCTGCTGACATGGCATTAAAATTCCAGTAACACTTTATTTCGATAATCCACTTTAGACATTCTTTTAACTATAAGTAACTTTGCAACTACATGTCAACTAACTCTCATTTGAGTATTAGTAGACTGTTAGGTTAGGGTTCGAGTTAGTAGAATAAGTTGACATGTAGTTGCAAAGTTACTTATGGTTAGGGATATCAACATATGACAACACTGGTAATACCGGTGTTGCTGGGAGGCGGGGCCTCCACCTCTTCTTTTGTTTTTGTTTTTAAATCGCTTATGAATGCCAGTGTGGCTGTGTGCAGCTGTGTACATTTTACTTTCACTTTCAAATTAGCGTCAATTGTTTGAATGGTGGGTTATTATTCTTACTGAAAAACACAACAACAAAACAGTACAACAACAAATGAATAAGAATACACCATACTAGACCTAATATAAAATAACAAACAGGCTAACTTACACAACGTTTATATAAAAAAACTGAAAATCAAACTGTGGAACCAAATAAATAAGGAACAGAAGGTTTAAGTTCTTTAGTCAAGAGCAGCGAGTAATTCTCTCTCTTACCTTTTGTTGTTTGATTAACTTTAATGACACGCGCTTGAATGGTTTAAATGCATTTGCATGAATAACAGCCTGATCATATAACGCAGAAAAAAACGGATAATGTGTTAATTGCATTAAATATTTTTAACGTGTTAAACTGAAAAAATGTGATGAAACCGGTGTTGCGACTGAACACCGGTGACACTGACTACCGTAGCAAGCCTACTTACAGTCAGTAGAATGTCTGTTGGGGAGCATCAAAATAAAGTGTTAGCAGATATTAAGCAGACTGTCTACTAATACTCTAATGATAGTTAGTTGACATGTAGTTGCAAAGTTACTTAAAGTTCGTAGAATGTCTAAAGTGGATCTTCGAAACAAAAATTCTACTGCCTACCTACCTATCAGCTGATCAGGTGTTTATGTATGTTATGATGTGTAGACGATTAAACCTGGCTGATATCGAGAGGATAGCGCCACTGGAGGAAGGAGCGCTGCCATATAATCTGGCTGAGGTGCAGAGACAGGTAGGTTTATCTGTATAAACAATCAGAGATAAGAGTCTATTAGGGGTCATTTAAATGTGTGTGTATATATATATATATATTGCTGAGAAAATTGTAGTGTTATCAGTGAGCTTGCCTTGGCAAACCCAACTAATTATGGCACAAAACATCTTTTTGCTTTGGGTTAAGGATTTGACACCACTCTCGCTTTCTTCAGAAAATGTAAAAACCTGGTTTAAAATTGTTCAGGCTGCTGACATATATCTGAAATACAGACAGGCCCTAAAACATGGTGCATTTAGTTTTAAAACTCATGTGCTC
This sequence comes from Elopichthys bambusa, assembly GCA_037101425.1. Taxonomy (NCBI): domain Eukaryota; kingdom Metazoa; phylum Chordata; class Actinopteri; order Cypriniformes; family Xenocyprididae; genus Elopichthys; species Elopichthys bambusa. The sequence goes on along the minus strand of CM074440.1, from coordinate 26,508,120 downwards.
TTTTTCTCTGTGTGCAGCATTCACATGGGGAAGTATCTCGGTCTGTATGGCTGCAGGCAGCAGAGTCAGCATACAGGTTTACTCTGGGCTCCATCGCTGGAGGTAAGAGTTTACGCCCTCTGCTAATTTCTCGTATTAGTTAAAGGATCCCACGAAATGGATTGAGGGCATTTTTACATTCTGTGTTATGTATTTTCTTATGACAAAGAAAGTTAGGAGAGGGATATTAAGGGATCATTCCCTATTTTTGTTCACATCAAAGCCATAAACTATGATTTACTAATTTTTTTGGGCGTTTTTTTTTTTTGTCCGTTTTCGTAGAAGAGTTGCACTGTAAATTTTAAAAGTGCATTTGAAGTTAATTGTCCATTTTTATGAGTATGAAGTCTAATTTCATTGGGTTTTAAAAAGAGTCATGTTTCATAGCACACTATCAGGCAAAGGTTTGGGGTCAATAATAGCATAAGAGACTTCTTTTAAATCTTACCCACAACAAATGTTTGAATGGTAGTGCATAGTGGTGTAGCTAGACACTCATGTCACAATTCGATACAAATCACGATAGTGAACTCACGATATAATACAATCGAGATATTTTAAGCCAAAATAAAGACGAGAGGTTATTTATTATTGAAACAATAAAATAATAATAATATTATTATCATCAGGACCCACAAATATTCCCCTATTGCATCATTATACATTATTGATTGATTATTTTTATGATGCCTTTATGACATTTTTGGGATCTTTTAAGTTTTAGAGGAATGTACTTTAAATGGAGTGTCAAAAATATCTTCATTTGTGTTTGGAAGTTGAATAAAAAAAATTAAAAGTTTGAAATGAGGTAAGGGTGAGTACATTTTTGGGTGTATACCTTACAAATACAGTAAGCTGAGCCTTGGATAAAACTAACTGTATATTGCGTATCATATCGTTTACATCAACGATGCATATAGTCACATTTTTATGTGTGTATGTTTATAGCCACTGGGGCCACAGCTGTGTACCCCATAGACCTGGTCAAGACCCGCATGCAGAACCAGCGCTCCACTGGATCCTTCGTAGGAGAGCTCATGTACAAGAACAGCTTTGACTGCGCCAAGAAAGTCCTGCGATACGAGGGATTCTTTGGCTTTTATAGAGGTTGGATTTGTGTTATGTTGACATCCCTGTTTCAGAAAAACCATATAGTGTGTTTGTCTGCATGTTTCTTAACATTGATCTTGCTTTCTTTGTCTTACTCTTCTGTTTGTTTCCCCTACAGGTCTTCTACCACAGCTCATTGGAGTGGCTCCTGAGAAAGCCATCAAGCTCACTGTGAGTGTCATTAAAATGCCTGTAGAAAGTAGTTTCTGAGCCGCTGACGGTGAATCTAATTACATGAGTTTCTGTGTGTCTGTTTTCCAGGTGAATGACTTTGTGAGAGACAAATTTACCACAAAAGATGATACAATACCTTTGGCTGCTGAGATTCTTGCCGGTGGATGTGTGAGTATAATAAACTGCACAGAACTGTTAAACTGGGTTATGTTGTACTTCACTAGCTGAACTATCTTTCTCTGTCTTTCCAGGCTGGTGGGTCGCAGGTTATTTTCACCAATCCTCTGGAAATTGTTAAGATTCGTCTGCAGGTTGCTGGCGAGATCACTACAGGCCCCAGAGTGAGCGCGCTCAATGTGGTCCGAGACCTCGGCTTCTTTGGCCTCTACAAGGTGGGGGATGTGTCTGTCTTTTTATCCAAGCAAATTTGACATTGTAACTTCTCACTGCTTGCATCCAAAATACAATTGAATATGGGTGCTATGTCTTAGCGTAAACTATAACACCTAAACGTTACTGGTTTTCCTCCACAGGGTGCCAAGGCTTGTTTCCTGCGTGATATCCCCTTCTCTGCCATCTATTTCCCCGTCTATGCTCATACGAAGACACAATTGTCAGATGAGGATGGAAGACTGGGGCCTCTGCAGTTGTTGACCGCTGGTGCCATCGCAGGTCAGAACATGACTTCAACTTTGTGATGCTGGCCCAGTTCAGTTTCAGTTAAGGACTGGTTGCACCCTTAGAACCATTTTTTCTTTTTTTTTCACGAAATGGAAATGAACCTTATCTATTTTTTAAATGTATGTTATTGATCTTATTGTGAACGATTCGTTCATGTACAGGTTTCATTTTTTTTTTTTTTTAATTTCATAACTCGGCCATTCTTCGGCCTCCATCAAGTCCTGACAGACTTCTCACTGCTGATGTAAGCAGGACTTCTCCAATCATTTAATCTGTTTAAACCCCGTCTCTGCAGATCTTCCTCCAATTTTGAGTGCAACTGCCACAACTTAAAAGCCAATCAAAAAACTAAAACAAAGTTCCTGCTCTACATTTATTTTTTTTTGTTTTTTTCATTTACATCACAATAGGGAAGAAAAGATCTTCCACTACTTATATTTCGTCAAGACTTTTTTTCAGATAAAATGAAACTGCATCTGATCAGATTTCCTGTTTTAAGTTCAGAGATTTTCTTTCATGTATTAATAATGTTTGAATGATTTTAATTGACAGGTGTACCCGCTGCTTCCCTTGTCACCCCTGCTGATGTCATCAAAACACGACTGCAGGTGGCAGCCCGTGCTGGTCAGACGACTTATAGTGGAGTGATCGACTGCTTCAGGAAGATCTTAAAGGAGGAAGGCTTCCGAGCACTATGGAAGGGAGCCGGAGGTATACACACAAACATGTCACACAGATTTCATTACAGTCACATCCATATTCACTCAGTCCTCTCTCCATCTTCTCTGCAGCTCGCGTTTTCCGTTCATCCCCTCAGTTTGGTGTGACCCTGGTGACATATGAGCTTCTGCAGCGATGGTTCTACGTTGACTTTGGAGGACAGTAAGTGTTGATCATGTTAAGCACACTTTGTACTGCCTGAAAGTGAGAAATGTTAAGTAACGTGTTTTACCAGAGGATTCATACAGCAAGAAAGACATCATGCTTCTAAAACCGATAGACCATGCGATTAAAGTCTGATGGATGAGCCATGTTCATGGTTGTTATAACTGATATACACACACTTACGTTTGAATTCTATATTATTGTGCCAATGTTAATAGGCTCAATCTACTCCGTCTATGTTTTGATCATCGCTCTGAATCCGATCTGGACGTAGTCTTTGACAAAAACATGATGGGTGTTTCATACCCACATTCAAGTGTTAACATAAAAAGAATGCATGAAGCTAGAAAAAAAAATGTTTTGTTTAAAAGCAGAGGATCTGTTTTTTCTTTTGATATATTGTATGTTCAGATATTCATACAACAAAATATGCCATGAAAGTTTTTTGAAAATGATAAAAAAAAATGGAAAAAAAACCCGCTGACAGTTAATATATACTACAGTTCAATTAGGGTCATTAAGATTTTTCATTTTGAAAGAAAATACTTTTATTCAGCAAAGATTTTCTATTTCAAATAAATGCTGTTCTTTTGTCCTTTCTGTTTATCAAAGCCCAAACCCCGAAAATATGCATCACTGTTTCCACTAAAATATTTAGCAGCACAACTGTTTTCAACATAGATAATAATAAACAAATGTTTCTTGAGCAGCAAATCAGCATATTAGAATGATTTCTGAAGGATCATGTGACATTGAAGTCTGGAATAATGATGCTAAAAATTCAGATTTTATCACAGGAATAAATTACATTTTAAAATATATTCAAATTTATTGTATTAATATTTCACAGTATTATTGTTCTAACTGTATTTTTTATTAAATAAATGCAGCCTTGGTGAGCAGAAGAGCCTTCTTTTAAAAACATTAAAAAAAATACCAACCATAAACTTCTGAATGGTAGGGTTAATTACGAAATTATGCTTAGAATGCATAGAATGATCTTTGATTAGTATGTTGGCAACTATAAAAAGCCTACAGTTAATATAACCCCAAAAAATGTTTTGTTAATGGGGCTAAAATGTCCCCAGTACCTGACAAATATGTCTGAAGCATGTCCTGAGAAATCCCACTAGTCTCTTAAAACCCCTAGGCTCTGGAAAAGATGGAAATGAGTCAAAGAGCAAAAAACTAGCCAATCAGAAAGACTCTCTGCCTGCGAATCACTATGCGTACAGGTTGACTAACATAGAGGGCGGGGTTTTGTTTTTGCACCATTGGTAAAGCATTTTATTCTGTGGCAAAGTGTGATGGAAGTTAGCAAACAGAGCCTTTATCTGGAAAAATATCTCACTTTGAGTTTCTTTGCATAAAAAGCATCTGCTAAAGCAAAAACTTATTTTCTTCCCCTTCCAGTCGCCCTGCTGGTTCTGAACCAATGCCCAAATCCCGGATCCCTGAGCTTCCTCCTGTCAGTTCTGAACATGTTGGTGGTTACCGTCTGGCAGCCGCCACCTTTGCTGGGGTGGAGAACAAGTTCGGACTGCACCTGCCCAAGTTCAAATCCTCAGGGGTCATGGCTATTCACTCCGAAACGCCCACGGAACAAGCTGCTGCATCATAAATCATGCCCCGCCTATCATGGCCTTGTCCTCCAATGGCTGCATGCCTCCCTCCCACAGTCTACATTTGCCTACATTTTCCCACACTTTTTTTATTTTCTTTCATTTCAGTTTTTAGGTGGGGGACCTGGGAAATTATACCTGTTTTCAGTCTTGTTGCTTTAACCCATATCAGTGCCTCAGTTTTGACGAAGAACACTGTTTAGAGGTCATAGTGTGCTTGCTAAAGCACAGGGTAGATGTTTGCCACACTGATCAAGACCTAAAGCGACACGTACAGTGAAATATCCATCAAGGGCTCTAGAGAAGTTCATCACTCAGCCGCCGGCTAATACTGAAACGACTGTATGGCTGTAACGAGAGCTAAAGAGCTTTTCATGAAACACTCCTGAATGGAAAACCATAACACAGTTTTATGTTTCTCCGCTCCCCAAGACGCACATTCGCTGCTTTTAAGTTTTAGTCTCATGATTACTGATGTATTGTTGTGACCGAAGCATGCTGTAGTGCTTTTCATTTGCTCATTTGGCTTTGCGTAGCTTGCACGTGTACTGTATATACATGTACATCTCATGCACAGAGACATCTCTGTCTGTGTCACAGTGACTGATGTACAGAGGTTTCAAAACTTGATCAAAGAAATCATGGTCGATTTGAAATGTAGAAAGTAATTTAAATGCATTTCATTCTTGTATTTTATGGAAATAAATCAGTACGGTTAAATTTTATTTCTAGTTTGTGAAGGTTTTATTGAGTTTATTACAGCAAGTTACAAAAGAATTAGTGAAATTGTTGCATGACCAAAAGCACATGCAAGATCACAGGCCATCAACACGCTTGTCCTGCTCACTTCAGTCATCAGGTAAATCAGGGTTCCCACACATTTTGACCAGTGGATTTTCAGTTATGTTTCTATTCATGATTACTGGATTTTTCTAAAACAATATAGAAATTGCATGCACAAAGCTCAATTTCTAGCTAAGGAAATACCATTGTGATATAATTGAAGTGAATTGTGATCATTGTGCTCTTGAAAGTCCAATTATGTCCAAAGCATATATAAATGCCATGGAAATATATAAATGCCATGGAATATGCATTTTAAATGCTTAAAATACTCAACTATTTTTTTATATTGTCATTGTTGTGTTAAGCATTTTATGTTTCAAGTTCATTGTGAATAAACTGTATGGGTATTGTATGGGTATTAACCGTTTACACAAACATTGTCTAACAATGAACTCTTTCCCGCCAGTTCGTAGTTTGTACAGTCATGTATCTCTTTGGGTTTAACATTTCATTCAGTTTTGATCTATATGCTGTTTTATGATCGCATTAGCTTACGATGCTTCCATCGCAGGAAAAGCTCATCAATGGCGGGGAAGCTTTGTGTCATAAATGACGGAAAATTCTGTCAATGGCGGGGAAAAGAGTTCATCGCCAGCCAAAAGCTCCTATTCATGAAATCCCAAGCAATAGATATTTCCAAGACATCTTTCCAAGTTTTTATTTACACAACTTTTCTGGACCTGGAATTATATCAATTTTAAAATTCCCTGATTTGTCTGGGTTTTACATGACTGGGGGAATCCTGATGAATGTAATCAGATGTCAAATACAGAGGTACAGAGCTTCCTTCATTTCACCACTCATAAAAAAGGTAAAACAACACTCAAAGGAAACAGACAAACAGACTAACTTTGGTTCAGAATGTCTAGATTAAGGCAGGTTTGATTTTCTGGACTAGTTAATTTTTTTATTTTATTTTTTTTTTAGTATATTTTCATTTTGGATGCTCTGAACCCTTTAATTGGCCACAGTATTTTAAAGTCTAGGTTCAATTCATGTCAAAACATTGCCAATGTTTCTTTCCAACAGCAAGATTTTATGCTAAAAAATGTATGTGAATGTAAAAAGGAAGCTCTTTTTTTAGGTCTTGAGATTTCATGTCAGTTATACTAATTAATGTTGCTTATACAATGTCAAGAGAAATACATAAATTAGATAAATACTACTAGAAATCCACAGAAAATTAATAAACTGATATTTCAAATTTCTGGAAGAGCACACGCTATGAGCTGGGAGGTCACTAAATTCAAACGACAAAAAAATATATATGGACAAATGTGGACAAGCTGGTTATGAACTACTCAGTTTAGAATATATTAGTAAAATAAATGGCAAGATAATAACACTGTATTAGTCTAAAAAGTTTAAACCTACAGGCTTTGAAATGCCAATCAAGGAACCACAGCCCCTTTAAAAATGACAACACTGGGCATTTTTTACATTTTTTGCAAAGGCAAAAAAATATTTCTCAGTCATAAGTGCCGGGATGAACAAGCACCAAGAGGATATAATGCTATGTGATGGAAGTTTGTGGATACACGTGTGTGTGTGAGTGCAATGTGTATTCTAAGGTTTGCTTTAAGGCATTCAGAAGAACTGAGTTACATGTTGGAAAGTATGCTGATTCTGCTCTGAGTTATTACAAACGTACATGTTCAGTCTTTATGAGTTAAAAACAAAACGCATTTGTTAAAAAGCTATAAATAATCCAATAATGTGAAAGTTTGTCCAGAAGGGAAGGTTGAAAAATATTCCACCTCTTAAAAACGTATTTCTCCAGTTATTCTCGGTTACGTCAGTGTCTTAGATCATTATAAAGATGCTGTACATTAGTTTGCATATTTGTAGTGCTAGTGCTGTTGCACAGCAAATCAGCCTCTTATTCTATAAATAGATAAAAACATAATAATTCTCACCTGATATGATCTAAGTTAACCAAGTTTACCATCCCATCCCACTACGAATATTACTCCAAAATTTAGCAACTCTAAGTGCTTAATTTGTTAAAAGCAAAGTTTTGCTTTCTGTAATAATCCATTTGTCCCTTTAAAATTAAAAAAGAGCCCAAGATTGTCATCCAGTAACACTAAAATAACTTCAGAGAGGGTGGAGATATGCAAAAGCAGGGGAACCGTCATTGGTCAGCAGGGGTTGCTATGGTGATCATGCAGCCAATCGTTGAGCAGCCAGTTCTTCTACGTCCTCACGGTTCTCGTTGATCTCAGTGAGCGTCCGCACAAAGCGAGTCCACTCGTCCTGCCGTGGCACTGAAATTTGCTGCAGAAAAAAAACACAAAATGTGTTTCAATGACAAACTTATGGAGGCTTGTTTCCGCCAAAGAATAAAAAAAAATTTAAATAGTAATCACGACTTTTTATCTCATAATTCTGATGATTTTCCCCTTCAAAATTGTGAGATTATATCTTGCAATTCGGACTTTATAACAATCGCAAGTTTATATCTGAGGAAAAAAGTTAAAATTGCGAAATAAACTCCCAGTTCAAACTTTTTATGAGTTTATCTTGCAATTCTGATATAACCTCGCAATTGTGAGTTATAAGGTAAAATAAACTCGCAGTTCTGAGAAAAAAAGTCAGCTGAAAATTCTGACTTTTCACGCAACTGAGTTTATATTTTGCAATTCTGACTTTATAACTTGAAATTGCGAGTTTATATCTCAAAATTTTGAGAAAAAAGTCAATTGTGAGATACAAACTCAATTCTGACTTTTCTTGTAATTGCGAGTTATAAGATATAAACTCTGAATCTGGACCTTTTTTTTCTCTCGATTACGAGTTTATATACAATTCTGATGTTTTTTCTCAAAACTGTGATAAAAATTCACAATTGTGAAGAAAAAAACTCTCGCAATTGAGTTTATATCTCACAATTCTGACTTTAACTTGCAACTGCAAGTTTATATCTCAAAATTTTGAGAAAAAAGTCAATTGTGAGATATAAACTCGCAATTATGAGTTATAAAGTCAGATGACAATTCTGACTTTTCTCGCAATTGAGTTTATACATCGCAATTTTGAGGAAAAAAAGTAAATTGCTAGATATAAACTCAATTCTGACTTTTTTCTCATAATTGTGAGTTTATATCTCGCAATTATAACTTATTTTCTCTGAGTTGTGAGATATAAAAGTTGGCTGACAATTTTATCTCACAATTCTGACTTTTTAACTTGCAATTGTGTGAAAAAAGCCAGAATTGTGAGATAAATTTTTTATTCTGTGGTGGAAACAAGCTTCTGTACAAACTAAAGTATTTTTGAAAATTGAAAGTGGTTCAGCAGTGTCGTCCTCACCTCTCCAACATCGTAAATGTGCACCTGACCCTCAGAGTCGCCAACGGCCACCTCTCGTCCCGAGTGAGCCCAGCGCACACGGTTCAGCGCGGGGTTTCCTTCCACGGTTATGCTTGCTGTGGGAACCTGAAGCAGCACATAATCATTCAAGGTTTGTGGATTTGTTCATATTATATTTCTATGAGATTTGTGTACCTCAGTTTCATTGTTAAGGTTCCACAGGTCCAAACGTCCGAGCCCGTCCACACAAGCAAACAGAGCCGGGTGTGTGGGTGACCACATGACATCATACACGTAGTCTGAATTGTCCTCAAAAGAGTACAAAGGCTTATTGTTCTGTCAGGAGAGACACAAATAGACCAGTGTTGTTATTGCTCACTAAAACAAAAACTATTAGAAATTGCTTTTAGTCATTGAAATAAAGCTGAAATTAAATCAAATATAAATATTAAAATTTAAATTAAAACACTGAAATAAAGTAAGCTGAAGTACTAAAATTACTAAAACTGAATCAAAGCTTATTGTTCTGTCAGTAGAGACACAAACAGACCATCATTAGCCAGGTTTCCATCCAAGGATTTTTTTGCCGGGAAAAAGGTCATGCCACTTCAAAATGGTTACCGATATAGCTTATGGGAGTCTTTTTTTTTTTCATTTACCTTTATCGCATACAGTAAATTCTATATTGATACTTCAAATGATGTCAAAATTAGTTTGGAAACACTTTTTGTTGAGAAAAAGGGCCTTAACGCTGTCACATGACATGATTAGCCTACATGCATTGTCCGCATTCTGCCGTTGCTCCCGTTAAAGCACCGTTTCTCTGTAATGTTCATGTAAGGTGCATTAAATCTATTAAACCTATTTATATTAATAAGTTATATATAACTGTTGGTAAGAATAAGATGCATTACATGTTCTCAAACATCATTAATCCTTAGTTTTGTAATTTTGTCCAATATTGTTTTTCTTGATGACACATCTTACTTTGATGTTTCTTTTATTTCGCAAATTAAAATGTATTTATTTTGTTCTGAAGATAAAAAAGTTAAATTGAATTCTGTAGGCTACGCTAAAAAAAATAGTTTAAACTTAAAGTAAGTGTTCATGCTGCCTTAAAATTTTAGTCAACTTAAAATGTGAAGTTGTATTAAGTGACAACTTGGATATTTGAGTTATCTCAAGTTAAATCTGGGAAAGATTTATTCTAATGCAAATATTTAAGTTGTGATAGCTAATTGCAACAAAAGAAAATTTAATCCGTAATTTTATTGTCAGGATTATGCTTAGTTTAGTTGCCTTTTTGTGTTTGTTACTTGTGTCTTCGGTTCAGTTTAGTCTTGATTAATCCCTTGTTAGTTCCCTTAGTTACTAACTGTAATTACATTCACCTGTCAATCATGATGTATCTATGTATTTAAGCTCTTAGTTTCCTCAGTTCTTTGTTCGTTCTCGTCTTTGTATTATGTGGTAGATATGCTTTCCTGGTAATCTCCGATTCATCACAGCCACAATGTGACACTTATGCAATGATGCAGGGTTTTTTTGTTTGTTTGTTTTTTTTTAGTGATGACATCATCACGCACACCATTTTATCAGTAAAAGGCCGATTGGATGGAAACAGGCTGTAAAGACAGAAAATTTTTCAGCAAACCTTTTTTATGCATATTCACTTTGTTGATTAAACATTGCAAAAACTGGATGGAAAGTTCATTGAAATAAAGCTGAAATGAAATCAAATAAAAAATATTATCTGAAAACTTAAACTTCAATGAAAAATAAAAATGAAATAAAATATGTTTAGTTGAAGTAATAAAATTACTAAAATTAAATCTGATTGTTCTGTCAGGAAAGACAAACAGACCACTGTTGTTACTGTAAACTAAAACTATTAAAATTTGTTTTCATTAATTGAAACAAAGCTGAAATTGAATAAAAAATAAATATTAGATGACAACTGAAATAGAATAAGTTGAATAACTGAAATGAAAATGCTAAAAGAATCAAGCTAAATAAATAAATAAATTAAAATCAAAATTAAAACTAATACTAACTAACAATATTAAAAAAAAAATACTATAATATATAAAAAAATCAGAGTAGCCACTTCAGTGGTGTAGATGTAGTGTTTATAATAGTAGTGTGTTTGGCACCTTGGTGCTCCAGAGTTTCACGGTCCAGTCAAAAGAGGAAGTAACGAACAGGTGAGAGAAGTCGACTGGTCCTGCCGCTGTGTGACAGTCGAGCCCTGTGATTGGTCCATGATGACCCTCGAACATCTCACTGATGCCCGCTTTACTACAACACACACACGCGCACCAATAGAAATCAAACACTTGTGCGGATGTGAAACTGACACAAACACTCCAGCGCTCACACTCTTACCTGCCATGTCTACAGGCGGTGTAGACAGACCCGTCCTCACTGCCCACTACAAAGTTATTAACATCACCCAGAGGAAATGACATGGAGGTCACGGCAACTGACTTGGACTGTTTGAACACGAGTTCCAGACTGTCCTACACACACAAACACACAACACGTGGGAGGTTGACTGTTGACTGTGTCTGGATGCGAGAGAGCAAATGGCACTGATTCAAACTCTGGTGATTTGCCTACTAAGACTTTTTTGTTGACATTTTTAGGATTCATAGAATTTATGTATTAATGCTCTTGGCAGACGCTTTTATCCAAAGCGACTTAACGGTGCATTCAAATACATGTTTTACCAGTTTATGCAAGTTTGGGGTTAAGGGGGTACGATTTTTTTTATGTTTTTGAAAGAAGTCTCTTTTGCTCACCAAGGCTACATTTATTTGATATTGTGAAATATTATTACCATTTAAAATAACTGTTTTCTATGTGAATATATAGTCAAATGTAATTTATTCCTGTGATCAAAGCTGATTTTTTAGCATCATTACTCCAGTCTTCAGTGTCACATGATCCTTCAGAAATCATTCTAATATGCTGATTTGCTGCTCAAAACATTTATTATTATTATCAATGTTGCAAACAGTTGTGCTGCTTCATATTTTTGTGGAAATTGTGATTTTTTTTTTACAGGACTCTTTGATGAATAGAAAGTATTTGAAATAGAAATCTTTATAACGTTAAAAATGTCTTTATTGGCACTTTTGATCAATTTAATGAGTCCTTGCTGAATAAACCTAATAACTTCTTTATAAAAAAAACCCCAAACTTTTGAAGAGTAGTGTATGTAGATGTGTTACCTGTGGTGTAGACAGCATGTCCAGACTCCAGGAGCACATCTTGCCATCCGTGGAGATGCTGATGAGATTGTGAGCATTCTGAGTTCCCACCACATTCACACAGAACACAGGGTGCTGGAGAGAGAGAGAGAGAGAGAGAGAGCAGTGATGGAAATGAGCCACCAGAACAGTGTTGATGAAGAAGATGCAGAGGTGTTTGTCCTCGTGTACCGTGTGAGCTGAGGCTGAGAGTGGAGTCCTCTGTACAGGGGTGCGTTTGTTACTTCGGTTGTCCCACAGGACGATCTGACCCGAGTAAGTGCCTCCAACCACTAGATTAGGATGAAACTGTGCAAACGCTGCTGACATCACTGCAGACTGAACAAAGACACATATTACATGAGCCATGTGACCTTTGAACCTCAACATAACAATATATTATTATATAAAATATAATATGGTTACACTTTATTTTAAGGTGTCCTTGTTATAGTGTAATTAAACATTTAAGTACAGGGTAGTGATAATAATTAACTACATGTACTTACTATAGGTTAGCAGCATGTAATTATGAATAATTTATACTTATACTACATGTAACGAGGACACAAATAAAATGTTACCCAAAATAATAATTTACATTTTTTAATGCATAAAGATATGCATTGAGATCGTCACCTGGCAGTGGAAGACATATTCCGGTGTGGTTTTCTTATATTTCATGTTCCAGACAAGAGCCACACCGTCCGGCTCATGTGGTGCATCCTCATTACTGGAGTACGACGCCACCAGAAGCTCAGGGTACTGATGAGAACAAGAACAGCAAGGGGAACTTCACTTAAAAAGCTGTATTTAACTAAATACACACTATCAGTCAAAAGTTTGCATGATCAAGTACCTGTGGTGACCAGTCGAGACAGGTGACGACTCTGTGTTTAGACCAGCGTTCGTCCGCAAACTGTCTGTTCAGGGAGAGTTTGGCCCCAGCCTGAGACTCCCTGAAACAAACACAAGTTCACCATCACACACCAGAGACGTTCCACATCTGATAACAGATAAACAAACTCTCTCCTCACCCCTCTTTATCCTGAAGGTCTCGCCCACTGTAGTCGAAAAACACATCCACCTGCTCAGAGAGAGCGCGCTCCATAATACGAGAGCTGTGGTCAAAGAAAGTCACAAACTCCTCTGAGTGAAGAATCTGTTGTTTCTCTTCCTCTGTCAGCTCATGAGGCACTACACACAGAAATAATTTCCTTCATCAATAATCAATTAAAGCTAATTTCACGTAACAATGTAAAATTAATTTCAGAAGACAACTATTGAACACGATTTCTCTCGTTGCTGTGTTTCAAAACGCTACCTTCTTCTTCCTCTTTTTGAGAGTCTTTCTCCTCTTGAGGCTCCAGTACAGGCTGCGTCACAGCCAAATCTTCCTCCTCTTCCTCATCTACAGACAGCAGAGGAAGAGTTTAGTCTCATACACACACTGATGCTTTAAAGAAAAGCAGCGTGTGTGTGATTTACCATTTTTGTGATGAGTCTGTGTGGGCGTCTGGGTCTCTTTTGAGTATGACACCAGCTCTTTGGGCGGGAAGTCCACCTGCGTGACCTTTGACATGCCCAACTTCAGCGGGCCACGTCTGCAGAAAATACACACATATGTTTAGACTGAAAAAGACTGTGGGATACACAAATTATTACATTAAAAATCATAAATAATTAAATAAAAAATATTAAACAATTAAAAACAATAAATAAATAAACAAACAATAAATTAATTTATTAAAATCAAATTAAAATAAATAAATTAAAATAAATTATTAAATTAAACACAACAAATAATTATCTAATCATAAATAAATTAAAATAACTGAATCAAAAAGTTAATAACTATATAAATTATACATTAATAAATAAACAAATACATTTATAAAAAATTAAAACCTAATAAATAAAAAATAAAAAAATAAAAATAATTAAAATGAATGAATGAAAAATAAGTATGTAATTAAATTAAAAACGTCAATTAATTAGTTAATAATAAAAAAATAAAAAAATAAAAAATACTTAAATTAAAATAAATCAATTAAAAATAAATAAATGATTAAATTAAAAAAAAAATTTAATTAATAATAACTGATAAATATAAAAATAATTATATAAATTTTACATTAATAATTAAATGGTAAAAATAAATAAATTAACAATAAATTAATAAAAAAATATTAAATTAAAAACAGCAAATAATTAATAAATAATAAACAATACATAAAAAAGGAACTGAATTTAAACACAAACAAACAAACAAACTAGCAATTCCATCTGCTGAGGGGTGGTAATGTGTCCACAAAGTCAGTACAACAGTTTGAGGATCTTAGGAAGTACATACTAAACTACATGTTGTTTTAATAGTTTTAATTCTATGCTACATAAGGAACATTTCATGTTGGTCTGAAAAGGTAACCATAGCAACAGTGGGCTGTCTGAATGGTTTCCGACAGGAAAAAATCATAGGTCAATCTACCTGGACTCAAGCGGGGGGAGTGTAATGCAAACATGTTCAAAAACTTTTTTCTTTAACTTTGCAGAAATTACCTTTAAGATAGTTTAGCTAGCTATGCTAAGGGAGTCACATTGTATTCACACAATGCACTATTTGGTTCATCATGACTGTCCATGGAAAAAAAAAAAGAAAGACAGCAAGAGTGAGGACAATGTGACAGAAGGATAAATGAAGGAGAGCCAGGTAATAAAAGGTAATAAAAGCAGAGAGTGCAGGTAAAGCGCAGCAGGAGTGATATTAATGAGAGCGAGACAGCAGTACCCGAGCTGAGAGTCTGAATGGAGCAGTAGAGTAGAGGGGTCAGAGTCCCAGTGAAGAGTCCTGTTAGAGACACACACAGGCAGACACGCATGCAGACGGTTACAAGGGAAAGCACTTATCAGAGTCACTGTTATACACAAATATACATGTGCATGCAGACGACTTTCACATAGTACACAATGCAATACAGACAATAGAAATCAAACCCCAAAGTACTTTACTTATATTGTATTACAGTTCGTGTTTATCTGCATGTCTATTAATTATGTGTATTGAGGCTGGGTGTGTTATGATGCAAGATGGTAGAAATGTGTTGACTGTAGAGTGTACACTGCATTCAGAAAATATTCGGACCCCTTCATTTTTTCACATTTTGTTATCTGGCAGACTTATGCAAAAAAATGCTTTAAATTATATTTTTTCTTTAGTTTTTAAAATGGGAAAAAAGGATGTGAATACTTTCTGGATGTACTGTACAGTATATGTGATATTTATATGTGATGTAGATATTTTGTTATATTTTTTTTTTTTAAATTTCAACCAACTAAAACTGAAAACTGGTCAAAATGGTGAGAAAAGTGCCAGCCTGCAGTGATGAGTTTATTGCACTTTTTTCATGTTGAATCTCTGAAAACTCAAAACATTTAATAGAAATTACAGAAAATATTGTGACAAATTAAAAGAATGGGAAAAATAGATGAAAAGATGTTAAGATAATGATGAAAACATTTTTACAGTGAAACATGGAGGAATGTGAAATACAGAGTGTGAAGTTTAGTTTATGCTTCAGGCAGCATATTAAAATAATGATATGTGTTATATAATGTGAAGCAGTTTTTTGTTTTTTTTCAGCATTTATGTCATGAATAATAATAATAAATAAAAAAAACAGGATAAATAATCTTTTATTTGTTGGTTATTTAATTCCCTTCATTAACCAGAAACAGGCATTATCACATGGTTGTTTAATATACATCATTTGTTTAACACAGCTGTGCTCAGAATTATTAGCACCCTTGATAAATATGATCAAAGATGACTGTAAAAATAAATCTGCATTGTTTATCCTTTTGATAAATGGGGGGGGGGGAGGGAGGGGATTAAATGTTTTTCTCCAAAACACGTTACTGGCACCCCTAGAATTTTTTTATGAGTAAAATATATCTGAAGTATATTTCCATTCATATTTATATTTTTTAGCACACCAGGGTGATCATTCATTTCATCAGGGTGATGAAATTCTCCAACAATGACTTCCTGTTCCACAGGAGTATAAACATGAGGAAACACAAAGGCCAATTCCCTTAATCTTTCATCACGGTGGGTAAAATCAAAGAACATAGTTCTGATGTGCAGAAAAAGATTGTTGAGCTTCACAAAATAGAAAGCTGTAAAAAATTAGCTAAAGTATTGAAAATCCCCATTTCCACTATCAGGGCAATAATTAAGAAGTTCCAATCAACTAAAGATGTTACAAATCTGCCTGGAAGAGGACGTGCGTCTAAATCATCCTAATGTGCGGTGAGGAGGAAAGACTCTCCAAGGATCACAGCTGGAGAATTGCAGAGATTAGTTGAGTCTTGAGTCTCAGAAAACCTCAAGAAAAATGACCAAACAGCACCTACATCCCCACAAGTTGTGTTTCAAGAAAAATCCTCTGCTCTCATCCAGAAAAAATCTCCAGCATATTCAGTTGTCAGACAAGACTGGAACTTCAAATGGGACCTATGGTCAGATGAAACTAGAAAAAGAGCTTTTTGGCAGCAAACCCACCAGATGGGTTTGGTGCACACACAGATAAAAAGTACCCCATGCCCACGGTTAAATATACTGCTCGATTTTTAATGTTGTGAGCCTATTTTTTTTGCTGGAGGTCATCTTGTTTAAATACACGGTATCATGGATTCTATCAAATACCAACAGATAAAAAATCAAAACCTGACCGCTTCTGCTAGAAATCCAATAATGGGCTGTGGTTGGATCTTCCATCAGGACAATGATCCAAAACAAACACAAAAAATCAACACAAAAATGTGTCACTAAGCACAAAATTAAGCTTCTGCCATTGCCATCCCAGTCCCCTGACCTGAACCCTAAAGAAAATGAGTGAAGTGAACTGAAGAGAAGAAGCACCAACATGGAGCTGGGAATCTGAAGGATCTGTAAAGATTCTGCATGAAGGAATGGTCTCTGATCTCTTGTCAGGTGTTCTCCAAACTCATCGGGCATTATAGGAGAAAACTCAGAGCTGTTATCTTGAGAAAAGGACGTTGCAAAAAGTATTTAATAAAAGGGTGCCAATAATTGTGGCCGACGTGTTTTGGAGAAAAACCAAAAAACCGAAAGATTTTCCCTACATTTGCAATTCTTTTACTTCAATGAAAGGTTACATTTTTGTGATTTATTTTTACAAGCTTCTGACATAACTCGCAATTGCGAGTTTATATCTTGCAATTCTGAGAAAAGAAATTTTATTTTTTATTTAGTGGTGGAAACAAGCTTCCATACTCATCAAGTCTGCATGTACAGTATTTGATCAAAAATACAGTAAAACAATAATATTGTAGTAACAATAATAATAATAATAATAATTTTTATAATAATAATAATAATAATTAGCGCCTTTTCTAAGCCCAGGGTCGCTTTACACAGTTAGGTTAGAGGAATATAGACAAATAACAAACATCCATAACAAAGTATAATTCACAGACCAAGAGCTGAAGAGTAATATTCAGAGACAAAATGTTTTTAGGAGCTTTCTAAAAGAAAGAAGGGAGGATGCTTGACAGATGTCTTGAGTAGAGCATTCCACAACCTGGGAGCCACAACACTAAAAGACCTGGCATCCATCATGACCAAACTAAATTTAGGAGTCATTAACAATTCCGTGGTAGTAGATCTTAAGAAACAAACAGGGGCATAAGGTTGAAGTAAAAAAGTAAAGTATTAAGGTCATGAAGAGCTTTGTAAGTGAGGGTTAGTACCTTGAATTTTATACGTAAAGAAACCGGAAACCAGTGAAGGTGATGAAGAATTGGAGTAATGTGCTCATTCTTTCTTGTGAAAATGATCAAACAGACTGCAACGTTTTTTTTGGGGAGATGTGAAATATTGTTACATTTTAAAGTACCTGTTTTGTATTTTCTGTTATGTTTATTCTATATATTTTAAAAGTAATTTATTCCTGTGATGCAAAGCTGAATTTTCAGCATCAATACTCCAGTCTTCAGTGTCACATGATCCTTCAGAAATCATCCTAATATGCTGATTTGCTGCTCAAAGAAACATTTGTTGTTGTGTTGAAAACAGGTGTGCTGTTTAATATTTTTGTGTGAAACCATGATACATTTTTTTGTCAGGATTCTTTGATGAATAGAAAGTTCAAAAGAACTGCATTTATTTGATACAGAAACATTATGAATGTCTGTTTTGATCAATTTAATGCATCCTTGCTGAATAAAAATATAAATTTTCTATAAATCTTACTTACCCCAAACTTTTGAATGGTAGTGTATATACAGTTCCCATGACATAAGATTGTGGTCATACCCTCCACCTGTAGTGTTTCTGATGTTCTGTATCAGTGTACACATGTGTGTGTCTCACCTCGGCCCTGTGCCGCCGTCTCCTGAGTCCTGGCTGCCCGTTTCGCTGGGTGTGCCCACTGATTTGGCAGAGGGGGACATGGGAGGGGGGACTAAATAGTGAAACAGACACGTATCCTCTGTTACCACACGCAGAGGTTGCACTACATACACATGCATAAGCAGGGCGAAGGGTGGGTGTTTGAAATTTAAAGAAAAGCATAAAAAAAGATAAATAAAAAAGTAGGTAAGCAACAAAAAGCAAGAGGGTGGAGCAAGAAACACGATGAAGCAGCAAAATCAAGGAGGATTAAGCCAAAAAAAAAAAAAAGAAGAAGAAGAAGAAGACAAAAAGGGCAGTGGTTAATATTCATGCAGGATCCACATGCGTTAAAAAGATATCAGTGCTCATTCCAAACCAAACAAAACTATTATGTTAAGAAAGAAAGAATAATGAACAATATAAACAAAGGAAATGGATAACATAATTATGATTAAACAAATTAGCTTTATTTTAAGGCTTTGGGTTCTTGTCAGCTGGTCAGGCTGGGTAAGCAGCTAACCAACCAGCAAAACCACAATTCATCCAGTGATTCATATATATACATATATATATATATATATATATATATATATATATATATATATATGTATATATATACACACCTTGTTACATTACTGGATGAATCAGTGTTTTTGAACAAATCTCTTAAATGAATGATTCAATGACAGAAACATTTTTTAACAGTCACTTGTCGCCACCTACTGGTGTAACGATGTAATTAATACAATAGTTATTTAAAGAGTTACTTTCAACAGTTGATTTGCACTTTTCTGATCAGTTCCATAGACATCAGTGTTTATATAAACTTTTATCCCCGTTTTTCTGTGATAATATGAATATTTGTAACACAGAAATAATGATAGTTTGTGAGCTGTTTCAAACCTATACATGACAACTGCGCTCCCTGGGTCAGCGGCAGCACCAACACAGATCTGAATGTTCACTGTGATCGTACTTGTCAAAGGTTTAATAGACACAGAGGATTCATTGTCATTTAGGAATGAGATTGCGTGGGTGTTTGAATCGAGATTGCGATCCTTTAATAATTAATCGTGCATCTCTATACTATATATTAGAAATAATAGCATCAGTCCTGCTTTCTCTTTATTGTCTTACAGAAACTGAGTGGACCAACTTTCTGATCACCCGATAGGCGTCATTAACATGTAAGGTGTGTTAATGTGTTAATCTGTCCGATGAACAGAAAAAGGTTGCAGAAGTTGTAGAACAAGTAATTTTTGCTGTGTAGTTTCAATAAATAGCATTTTCTCATTGAAAATGAGGTTGAGTTCTGAGAGTTACAGAATGTGCATCATGCTCTTACAAAAGATCCAGAAGTCTTCCTGATATGAACCCTTTTACACCTTTTAAGTGTTTTTTTAGTAGGTTGTTTGCAGTTAACGCGTGTTAGTGACAAAAACCTAATTTAAATTTCCATGCTGCTTTGTTGTTTCATACCCATGGAGGCATCCACTATCCCCATGCTCTGCAGCAGGGCTTCTGCTTCTCTCCTCTTCCTCTCCAGATCAGAGTCATCCTGCGGGGGAGACGCTCCCTCCTTCCGTCCATCCAGCTACAGCAGGAGATGAGAGAGAGAAAAAGAGAGAGAGACGTGTTTCAGTATAACACAAACACAGGAATCAAATCACTACAAATCACTTAGACTACAGCTCACCTCTTTCTTCTTGCGTTCTTCCTCTTTCCTCTTCTTCTCCTCCCTGATCTGGGCCAGTCGTTGTTTCTTTCTCTCTAACTCTGCTTTCAGCTCGCTTTTGTCAGACATTCTGCAGACAGACAGACAGAGAGACAGACACACACACACACACATACACATTTAAGTCTTCTGAGTGTATTTGCCAAGAAAGCCTTTAGTTGCTAACTTGTTTTATTTGCTTGCTGCTGCTTTTATTTCTCATTTTGCAAGAGCGGTCTCTAGTGGTCATTCAGGGAATATCACACAAGTGAGGTAATTCTGGTCCACACCCATGAGCTCAATGTGCAACAATCACCACGTCACTGCTTCATCAACAGCTTCACTCTGGTTTAATGAATAGGATACATTTTTTATAATTTATTGTTGCAGGGTTGAGCGAACGTCTGAATTTGAGAACTGGATCTTTTTGAGTGTGAACTTGAATTGGACACAAACCACAGGATTTTAATCTGGAATTTGACAGGAAGAAGAATTTACTGAACTGAATTTCACTTAAAATTATTTGAATTTTTTTTATTTAAAAAGCAAGTGAAAAAAGGAGTGTCTTAAAACTACCTAAATTACTTGCAATATATATTGATAAAACCCCACTTAAGTTTAATTTGATTTACGTTGTAATTTGCTTTTATACATTTCAGTATTTATTGTTTATAAGTGATTTTTGTATTTCATTTGAAATTTTATTTTTTAAATATTTAATGTATACTGCCTGGATTTATTGTGCTCTGTTCTGTTCATTTCATAAGTCCATCACAAGTTTTGACAATATTAATTTGATTAATTGTGACAATTTATTCTCTGACATGTAAAATACTTTTTTTTATTTTATTATATTTCTCTAAACTAAGTTCAACATTGTCCAAACAATGAACAATTAATACATCCATCAAATCCATCAAAGATTTAAATGTTGACATACAGCATCTTAAATAATTTGTATATTATGTAAATGAGATCATTCTGGGAAATAAAGTGATTTAAAGTGACTTTTTAAAACAAATGCTATATTTGGTTGCTAGCCAAATATAATGTATAATAATTATAAAATTATACATATAAATAAAATTAAATACACTGAAAACACTAAAAACAATACAAGTGAAAATGTACAATTATATACATATATGTACAATTATATAAATAATATATATATATATATATATATATATATATAAACATTTTATTTATATGTATCATTTTATAATTATATATATTTCAGTTTAATGGAATTACATTTATCAAAGATATTTACCAGCAAATTTCATGCATTACTTCATATTATAATCTCACATTATTTAAAATAATCTTTTGTATTTTTATTTTTTACTAAAAGACAGCTCACTGCGGCTGTAGCTGAGAAGAGTTTGTTCAGCCGAATGTGACACACACACACACACACACACACACACACACTCTGTAAGGACACTCCTGTAAGAGTCCCGGATGGTCAGTCAATATGGCTGCATAGCGAAAACCACCGGTGAAAGCTCGCAAACTAACATAAAACCATTAGTTTAAAAGCACAATGCTTGTGGAGTCATTAATTAGATTATTTAAACTGCGCGCGCAGGACTGTTGAGCTGAAATCGAATTAAATAACGTTACATCATCTGTCTAGTTGAATCAGCTGTGCATTTATGTTTCTTTTTTTCTCCAAACCATTAGAATTTGATGTTTAAAAACACAGTGCATTAGGAGTTCATTTTGTGCTTTGTTTTAAATTAATTTCAGTAAGACTGTATAAGTTATTATAACATAAATGACAGTTAAAGCGCACACGTCAGACAGACGGCCTCATGAATCAATGCAGAAACATCGCCATTAAAAACACATAATAATTCATTCTAACATTAGAAACCCTAGTGATTAATAAAGAAAACATTATTCTTACTTGAAATAAAATGTTAGCGGCTTGGAGTTGGTATGAAGAGGATTATTCTTCTGTCAGCGGACTAATAACTTATTATCCTCTTTCTCTGTTGTGACAGCAGCGGCAGCGCTGAATCTGGGATGCGGCTACGGGTGCCGTGTGGTGCTTTTCTCAAACAGAGCGGATGCGGCGTTTCATAAAGTGACCACTAGATGACGCACTTTCACTTAACTGATTAGTTATGAACTTCCTTTTGAACACAACACAAATACCTTTTACCCACCATACCAGTATCGCGATAAAGTACTGGATTAAATCAGAGATTTGATTAAATCCAATACGTAGTGGACGCGTGATTTTTTTTAGTATTTGTTGCAGCGTTTGTGTAGGCAATCAGCACTGTGATTGACATCAATAATGAAATCTTTTATACTAAAAAAATTGATAGTTTTCTTTTTTTTTTTTTTAAGTAAATAATCTAAATAATAACATGCAAATAGAGTATAAATGGAGACCCAACAAAAAAATAAAATGTACAAAGTTATAAAACGTTTTGAACATTTTAAGCAATATTTTGCTTTATCCGCTCTAAGGGCCAAAGATAGTAGTCAGAAATTAAAATTATAAGGGATATGATAAAATAATAAAATAAATTACTAAAAATAAAGTTTAAACATTAAGAGGTTTTTAATAAAATACAATTATAAAATATAACATAAAATATAATAAAATATTTACGTTTACATGCTGTAAAAAAATCACTTTAAAGTTTTCTCAGAAAACTTTCTATTATTATTATAGAATAGCAATACATATTTGAATAGAATAGAATAGAATAGAATAAATGCAAAGTTTCTGTGATATATAACACACCTGTAACTCTTGAAGTTATTTTAATTGTTACATCACAGAAATGTTTTCACATGTAACTGATGTATAAGCATGATGTTTAAGCAGTGAATAATGATTTTATAATTGGAGTGTTCAGCCACTACAGTCTGGCACTTTCCTGTTAAGGAAAGATGAATAAGTGTAGGCGGTAGATGCAGAGCTCTATTTCTGGCACTGGTTTTATGCTTTGTCAGGTGTTATTGTTAAAGTCTCTTATAAAAGAATAAATGTAAGTCTGAATGTAGTGTATTTTCAGTTAGAATGAAATGCAAACATTTGTGCATAATCTATACTAAAATGTAAACGAATGTAATGATGATGCATTTATTTATTCAGCAATCATAAATTAAAATATATTGGTTCATTAAATAATTCATGTCTTTGTTTTGATTTATTCATTTGTGTTTTTATATTGTACACCAGACCTTGGTGAAAGAATTGCATAAAAAAATAAAGTAATAGTTGACCAAATAATGAAGGTTCTGTCAATATAACCCTCCTGTTGCTCCAAACATGTATTTATTTGCAGCTCTTTTCCATATGACAATATGGAATGCAGATCATAGATTAAATATTTTTTGCTTAAATATAGCAAACAACAGCAACAACTAAAAAATATAGCTGCAAGCAATTATCGGGGCCAAGCACATATAGCACAATAAGCCATGCCAACATGGCTGGGAGCATCAGACCAGCTGCAACAACAAGTAAGGACATTTTAAGATAATTTTAGGCAAAATGGCTGAAAAAACAAATACAGTCATTTGAAATGTTTATCACTGTCGACCAATAGGTGGTGCTGTGACCAAAATTATGTGTTATGGTCATAGTGAGGTGACAATGACTCATGCAAAGTTTGGTGTCAATATGCCAAAGCATTGCAGAGATACAGCTTTAAGAGGAAGTTTTGCATCATGCCTCAACTTCGTTGCTGCGGTATACGAAAACGGTTTGACGAATTGACTTGAAGTCCTTAACTTTTTGTCAGCATGGTCTGAAGATGATAAGATTTGATTTTGGTGAAAATCAGAGCAACGGCCTAGGAGGAGTTAGAAAAAGTATGTTTTTAAAGAAAAACAAAATGGCGGACAGGAATTTCGGCCGACTATGGCAAATGTGGTATCTATGTTCTCGGCATGACCCAAGGAATCTATTGAGAGTTTCATTATTATAGGTTAACACAGTCAAAAGTTATTAGCATTTTTGTAATGATGACATGTACCAAGTTTGGTGATGAAGAGTTGCGGAGATACAGCCTTACATCTATTTTCACAAGCGCTACGTAAAATTCATTTGCATGTTTTTCAAAAATGGTTTAAGAAATCGACTTGAATTCCATAACTTTTTGTCGGCATGGTCTGAAGATGATCTGGTTTAATTGTCGTGAAAATCGGATGAAGGTGTCAAAAAAGTTGAAAAAAAAAATTCATGATGGAAAATGACGTCATAGGGTGCAATCAAATCGTCTTGAGCCAAGGAATTTTGTTTCTAGTGCTTACAGTAAGTTATTAGCATAAACTTGAGTGCAAATTTGGACAGCTGGTGGCACTAGAGGAATTGAGTTAGAGACTTCAAATTTGCTATGGTGTCAATTGAGACTGTCCTCTATCTGAGTGCCAAATTTCACAACTTTCCCGCAAGCGTTTCTATGGGCTGCCATAGATTTCCAGAGCGGAAATGGAAGAATAAGAAGAAGAAGAACACCAACGATTACAATATGGTGCCTATGATCTTCGATGCTTGGCCCCTAAATATCCTAAAATTAGTCCATATGCTCATTCTACTGAAGTCATATGATATGCATATTCAAAATGGTGTACTGTTATGACATATGCGAGAACCTATGGCATTTTTGTGTGAATAACACCAAAGTAGGCAATAAAAACAATACAAGTGAAAAGTAAAACTGCCATCACATTGGGTTTTAAATAATTTGTGTGAATGACACCAAAGCAGGCAATAAAACAATACAAGTGAAAAGTAAAACTGTCATCACATTGGGGTTCTTTTCCCACCACACCCTGTTTGCCAATGCAGTTGGTGATTTAATTCATGAAGCATTGTGAATTTGATATATGAGGGGAAATATGACAACCTGAATATAAGTGTGTGTGTGCATGCTTCAGGGACTTGTTTCATGGTGAAGTCCCTTCTGTGTGTGTGTTTTCCTGTATAAGGAAATGTGTATAATGACATGGGTATTACTTCCTGTGTCCTTGTAAACCCATAAAGTGGCTTAAAAAACATACTAAACTGTATGTTTTTGTTGTTGTTTGTTTGTTTTTGTTTTTCTGTGATGGATAGTTTTAAGTGTAGATTCAGGGTAAGGGGATATAAATTTTGTTTAGCTCAGTATAAAAAACAGTCCCCGTAAACCACATAAACAAGTATGTGTGTGTGGAAGAGATGAGTAAAAGCCCTGTAACCCACATCTCCTTTGTCTTTTGCCATATGACAATGGCTGTAAAGGGTCGTTGTAGTTTCCATGGCAACATGTCTAAAAATCAGGTTATGGGTTAGCAGGTGCATGAACATGCATATGTGCAGAGATGTTTCACTATATTTTATCACCCCACATCAATCACACTCCCACGGCATCTGTGGAAATATACAAAAGTCACCTGTAACCACATCAGTTTGGGTAGCTTATATGATATGGTCTGATGTTGAAAGGCAAAAAATGCACAGATATATAAAACATTTCTTTTATAAAGCGGTAACTGCACATTAAAAATAGTCTATTAGAAGCACAAATTTGCATCAAAACATTGTTTTTAAAGTTACCATGAAATAAAAATTGACAATTCTTATTTTTATGTAATATTGCAGCATTTATTCTAAATGATTTATCTGTGCACATCATTATTATTATTATTTTTTAATTCATGTGCTCTTGTAAAAACTTTCCCTCTCTCTTGCAGCAACATCTCTTCTCTGATGACGTGAGTGAGGGCGGGGCACTCGCATGAGATCCACCAATAGCAAACCACAACCATCCAATCATTTCCTCCTGAACAAAATCAAGACCCCTCCTACATTTTTTCTTTTACCACAAGCCATTTCACTTGGATATACATCCATTTGATACAATGCACTTGTGTTTTTATATTGTACTTATATTTTAAAAATACCTGCATACAATTACAGCTGTAATTAATTTCTGGAATTACATCTATAATTACACTATTGACCTTTCCCTTACATCTTAACCCACCCTTAAACCTACACATATATGTACTAACCACCCGTATCCACCTCAATAGCAGCAAAATTGATTTGCAATACAACATTAACACAATGAGTTCATTGTACCTAACAATTTCTTATTTTGATGTACAGTAAGTACATAGTAGTTAAAGACATTTTCATCAGACTGTGGAGTTGACGAGGTTTATGGGCATGTCATCTGAGGAAGAGACTATTGTATGTTGGACATGGTTTGGTGTGGCATCAGAATTGATAAATGCAAAGAACAAGACATGATGACTAGCACAATTTTACCCTTGAGCAAGACATATACTAATTCAAATTACTACCTGTAACGTTTTGAGTTTGTTTTTTCTTGTTTAGAGTTTGTTTTTGCTCTTCATGTCTTTTGTTTTAGTTTCATGGTCAGTTTTCTAGTTTGTTAATTAGGGGCTGTTTACACGACACTGTTTTCAACTAAAAATGGAAAACTTTTTATGCGTTTTGGCCGTTCATTTACACAACAACAGCGTTTTGGTGGCCTGAAAATGCAAACTTTTGAAAACAGTCTTCAAAGTGCAAGTATTTGAAAATGATACCATTGTCATCTCCGTGTAAACAGAAAAAACGCAAATTTGTGAAAACGGTGACGTCATGCACATGCGTATTACGTATTTAGTCTATCCACCTTATTTTTTCAACGTGTTTTCTGTGAATGTGCGAGACTTTGGACTTAGCCACTATAGGGAAATAACAAGAAGAATATCAAAGTGCACTAAACTGTAAAAAATCAGGTGGATAGGTATGCGCGTTTGGTGCGAGTGCTCTGTAAAAGAATGCATAAGGAACGCAAATTAAGATATTTTTGTTGAAATCTGATGGCTCAGTGAGGCCTGCATAGCCAGCAATGACATTTCCTCTCTTAAGATCCATTAATTTACTAAAAACATATTTAAATCAGTTCATGTGAGTACAAAGGTTCAATATTAATATTATAAAGCGACGAGAATATTTTTGGTCTGCCAAAAAAACAAAATAACTACTTATATAGCGATGGCCGATTTCAAAACATTTTGCATGAAGCTTCGGAGTGTTATGAATCAGCGTGTCGAATCAACGGTTCGGAGCACCAAAGTCACGTGATTTCAGCAATTTGCCGGTTTGACACACGATCCGAATCATGATTCGACACGCTGATTCATAACACTCCGAAGCTTCATGAAGCAGTGTTTTGAAATCGGCCATCACTATATAAGTTGTTATTTCGGGGGTTTTTTTGGCGCACCAAAAATATTCTCGTCTGAAAAATATTCTTCAAACTGATGGTTAGCTCCCTCCAGCCAGTGTCTCCATTCCTCCATCGCACTTCTCCAGCTTGAGGTAGAGATGGTGTTGACGTAGCTTCTCAAGGACCTGGGAGACATGTTGGCGATGTTCGGCCAGGTTCCGGGAGTAAATGAGGATGTCATCTATATAGACTACTACAAACTGGTGGAGGAACTCCCGGAACACCTCATTCATGTAGTTCTTAAACAGAGAGGGAGGGTTGGACAGGCCATACGGCATAACCTGGTACTCATCGTGTAAAGACGGTGTAATGAAGGCAATTTTCCACTCATCCCCCCCGACGTATACGAATGAGGTTGTACGCACTCTGCAGGTCCAGCTTGGGGAAGATGCGAGCCCCCTGTAGCTGCTCCAGAGCCACCGGGACCAGAGGAAGGGGATAGCTGAACTTTACCATCTGGAAGTTCAGGTGACGGTAGTCGATGCATGGCCTCAAGCCTCCGTTCTTCTTGGCCATGAAGAAGAAGCTTGAAGCGGCAGGGGATGTCGATGGTCGGTTGAAACGTTGTTTTAATGCCTCCTGAACGTACTCCTCCATGGCCTTCTGTTCCGGGATGGACAATTGGTAAACCCTACCCTTGGGTAGAGTAGCCCCAGGCAGCAGGTCAATAGCGCAGTCCCACGGCTGGTGAGGTAGTAATTGCGTTGCCAACCGCTTGCTGAACACATCCTGGAACGCTCGGTATTCAGGAGGAATTTCCACTTTGAGGTTAGTTTCAGGACTTTCAATGGAGGTCAAGAGGATAGGAAGGATGTTGGAGTTGGAGGAAGAAGATTGGAGATTCGAAGAAGACTTTCTGATAGGAGATAAACAGTTGAAACATTCGTCACTCTATTTGAGGATCTCACCCGTGTTCCACTGGATGTCCGGCTGATGTTGTGTGAGCCAGGGGCGTTCCAGGATGATGTCTGCGGTGGATCCTTCCAGCACCGTAAATGTGATTTCCTCCATGTGAAGACAGCCGATGCGGAGTGTCAGTTTGGGGGAGAAGTGCCGAATGTGACCACGGCCCAGCAGTTTTCCCTGGATAGTTTGGATGCGGAGATCCTGTTGGCAGCGTTTATGATGTACGTTTAGGTTCTGGAGAATCTGGTTGCTGATGAAGTTCCCTGCGGAGCCGGGGTCGATGTAAACGGTGGATGCAGGTGAATCAATGAACAAGCACTTTCAGAACAGTCGCTTAGCTGAAGTATAACAGATGTTTGTCTTTGCAGGTGAAGGAATATACGTGGAAAGGAGAACTGGAGACAGAAGACGACAGGATGGAGACACCTTAACGGGTAAGGAGTCCAGGTACATATGACAAGACCAGACAATGATGTGAGGGAAGTGAGAATCTTGTCTCAAGATTGTGTCCTAGATGATGAAGTGCAGGTGCAGGTGATTAGTACTCGGGAGACTGTGAACAAGTGGGTGGAGCGTGAAGATCTGGTGACAATGCGTTGGTGTTGGTGGGTGTTGGCTGTGACTCCGTGACAGTTACGTCATGTGCAGAGTGATGTTAACATTTAAGCTAGCTGGTGAGAGAAAATGGCAATATTAAAGAGTCTAAAGAGGAAAGTTGACAGCGAAAATAGGGCATACAAAGAAAAATGGAAAGACAACTATGCGTTCTTACCTAGTTTTGTGAATGCAAAGCCGGTGTGTCTTATCTGCAACGCTGTTTGCAAAGAATATAACACCGTGTCTGATTATAATAGAACCCATTATAATCAGTGATATTGTCTACACCAGCGTGGCGTGGCGTGACACTACACAACAAATTCCCGACAGTAAACAAATTCCGTTCTGTTTCTGACGTAGTCCAAGTGCTTTGCAACGATTGGTTTGTCGAGTTCAGAGTAGACAGTTTTTAGCTGTTGAGGTGCGACGCGAAAAAAAGTTGCGTCTGGTGTAGACACGGTGATAATATTAGACGGCACCACGAGACGAAGATCTATTTCAGAACCAGCCGCTATCAAAAAAAAATCTGGCTGCGGGCACGGGCCAGATATTATTGCTGGCGGGCCACTTTTGGCCCGCGGGCCGCCTATTGCAGACCACTGACATATGGCTTTCTTTTTGCATGATAAAGCTTTAGTTGGAATCTGCAGATGGCACGGCGGATTGTGTTTACCGATAGTGGTTTCTGGAAGTATTCCTGGGCCTATGTAGCAATGTCACTGACACAATCATGGCGATGAGTGATGCAGTGTCATCCCCGTGCCAACTTTTTTAAGAACTGTAGCAGGCATCAAATTTAAAATGAGCTCATTTAGTGGAAAAAAGTGTAAAATTTCTCCATTTAAACATTTGTTATGTTATCTATGTTCTATTCTGAATAAAATATTGGCTCATGTGATTTGAAAGTCTTTTAGTTTTCATTTTATTCAAATTTAAAAAACATCCCAACATTTCTGGAATTCAGGTTGTAGTTTTTCCCCTTTGTTTGCTCTGTGTATTGAAGCCCTCAGTTCAGGTAGTTCCTTGTTCTGCATTGTTTGTAGTCAGTGTTAAGGTCGGTTGTGTTTGATTTTCCTATGTATTCCTTTATGACTATAGAGGTGAAATTATGTCTCTGGAATTTTTTTTTTTTTAGGTCTCTGTGACTTAGAATATTCCAAGAACACCTTCAGATTGCGAAGAAGGAGGAAACTTGACACATTTCCGGTCAGATGGCAAAAAGCTGTTCCTCAGAGGCTGGTGTGATTCAGCAGGATCTATTCATAAACTGATCAACTCTATGAACCGATATAGCTGTCATGTTGACATGAAAATGCAGAACATTTGCATTTTGAATTATCTTCAGTTTAGCAGAATATATAATGAGGGCTCTTATTCCAGTGAATTCCTCTGTGGTGAGTTGAGAGGAAGATAACTCTAGTGGGATGTTTATTGTGTAATATGTGTCTGGAGCCGTTCAGAGGGTAAAGCTCAGCTCTGGGCAGATCTCTGAGTCAGCAAATCACAGATCAAGATGTCTGTGTGTTAGATAAACCTGCATGTACACACACACACACACACACACACACAGAGAGAGAGAGAGAGAGAGAGAGAGAGAGAGAGAGAGAGAGAGAGAGAGAGAGAAGAGAGAGAAAGAGACAAACTAGGAAGTTTCATCCACTAAAAAAAATCACACTTTACATCGTATATTATATTACATTATATTTAAGTACTAAGTGTTCTAATGAACACATGAACTTAATGTACCTATTTTGTGAAGATGCTTGTAAATTTTTTATTATAATTTACATACATATTAGGCTATATTATATGTTTATATATTATTTTTTGGTCACACTTTAGTTTAGAGTATTAACTACAACTACTATTAATTACAACTTTTGCCTCAATAAACACCTAATTACTGCTTATTAATAGTTAGTGAGGTAGATGTTAAGTTTAGGTTTTGGGAAGGATTACGGAATGTAGAATATAGACATGCAGAATGTCCATATTCTACATGGACAGAATAAGCAACAGCCAATAATATCCTAGTAATATGCATGCTAATGAGCAACTTAATAGTGAGAATTGGTCCCTAAACTAAAGTGTAATCCATAGGCCTATTTTTAAATGATTTATATTTAATTATATGCAAATGTTATCTTAATTTATATTATTCACTTAAAATATAATTTTAATATAAAATATTTCTGAATAATGGCAAAATAAATTAATAAATAACAGCTGCGTAGAAAAACAAAATAATATCAAGTCCACTCAATATCATATGTTGTGCATAAATCAATATGTTCATGAATGTATTTATTTGGTACGTATTAAAGTAATAATGCAGTCAGCTGGCCATTATTGCAAAATAAACACCCAGGTTTATTAGAACAGACATGAAGTGATCATACTTATGCTCATACTTTTTATTTTATCTAGAATACAATTTGCTAGAAGTGTTGAAGCATCAAACATGGATTTTAAGTTTTGCACTAATGTGTGTGTGTAACCTTTGCAACTGGCGTCACGCATCGGCTACACAGACACACACACACACACACACACACACACACTGAGAGTGAGTGAGTGAGTGAGTGAGGATCTCAGTGCGCAGTGCGGAGCTGAAAACATGAGCACCGTTGCATTGATTATCAGTGTTTCTGCATGATGCATTAGACACACACAGGTGTGATTTGACAGAGATCATGTGTGCGATGCGCTCGGGCGTCACTTCGCGGGGGAAAGTGTCTTCATGAGTGTCCAAAGTAACAGCAACAGCAGTGGAAGTTTGGACGGAGCGCCATCTTGCTCTCAGTTCTCGACTGGATCTCCGACCCCGGGCTCAGTTTCTCCGCTCGATATCTGCGCTCCGCGGAGGCATAAAGAAGGTAAAATCGTTGTGAATGTGAATTTAAAGTTTGTTCATGTAGAATCGGTCGGGATTGTGTTAGATTGACGTGTGATTTTGAGTAAATCTGGCCTTATATCGAAGCGGTCGTGTCGGAGGCCGCTGATCTCTCGTCTGCTGACTGTGACTCTCTTGTGTTTTTGTAACAAGCATCGAGTCCTAGAGATGAGCTTCTGTGTTTTAAACCGTTTGCGATGGAATTCTTTCGCTTTGTTTGTTGATTGCACGGTTAATTTGATGTGAGGATGCCCATGGTCACCTATTAGAAGACTCAGCCACTGGCCGTGTCTCAAAACCTAGCGAGATGTCTTACTAGACTGCATTTTTGGGCATCATAGGTGCGTATTTTTTGTGCGTTTTTATGATGCCTTAATTCTGTCTTTGTGTCTAGGTAGGCACTAGGCAGGTTGATATGTTTTGAGACACAGCCAGTCTGATTAATATAAGTTGATGTTTATGAGGTTTCGAGTTATATGTTTATCTTTTATGTATGTAATGCAATGGCTCACAAATGACACAGCCTGTAACGTTACCTGATAAACAAGAGAATCTTTATCACCCATGCATTGAAAATTTAGGTAGGTCGAAACTCGCTGGCTTTTAGGACGCTGTCAGTATCCGATAAACACGAGTTGCTGTTTTTACCTAACGCTCTGTGCTTGTCATGCAATGTCTCATAATGCTGTCTAGGTAGGTAGACAGTCATAGCCAGCACCTGACAAACATTAGACATTTTTAAGGTGGACGGTATGTGTTTGTCATTCGTGCATGTCATGCAATGCAATGGCCCAAACTGCTGTCTGTTCACTAGCTTTTGAGACGCAGCCTGTATGATGAATATGATAAAGTTGATGTTTGTATGCTTGGGTGTATTATTTCTAGCACTTGTGTATGCAATGACTCTAAAATGTTATATAAGGTAGGAAGTTCAGTATCAACATACATTGATGTTTAGTGTTTGAGAATGAAGAAATGCACATAAAGAATGCACTGGATTTTATTACAATAAACATGATTTTGTGTTTTTATGGTTGGTTTTATCTAGCACTCAGTGCATGTCATGCATTGGCTCAATGCTGTCTAGGTAGGCAACAAGCTAGGTTTTGAGGCGCATCTAGTATGTGATACACATTAGTTATGTGTGAGTGTTTATTTGTGTACAGTGCAATGCCTCTGAAATGCCTTCTAGGTAGGTGAGATTTTGGACACATCTGCTAAACATTAATTTGTATGATGCTCAAAACAATATGCATGCTCAGAGAGCTGTTGCATCTTTATGGCCATTGTAGTTTTTTCTGTTATTGCAGCTTTACTTGTAGTTTTGTCCCTGAAATCATCTGGATGGCTTTGAACCTCTAAGCAAAAGCAAAAGTCTGTCTGATACACATCTGATTTAAAGGGATAGTTCACCCAAAAGTGAAAAGTCTGTCATCATTTACTCACCCTCATATTGTTCCAAACATACGAGTCTGACGGAACACAAATTAAGGTATTTGTAATGAAATCGGAGTTATTTCTGTCCCTCCATTGACAGCATATGCAACTACCACTTTGATGCTTCAAAAAGTTCATAAAGAGATCGTAAAACTAATCCATATGAATTGAGTGGTTTAGTCCAAATTTTCTGAAGAGTCTCGATCACTTTATATGATGAAGATTTTTAATTTTATTCACATATAAACATTCATCAACTCGCACATCAGTTATGGTAAACAGAGGCTCAAGCATGTTTGCTAGACATGCGAGAACCAATGAGATTCATTCTCGTGTGTTACGCAGCACGTTTGAGCTTCGACAAGAGCCAGTGAGGCTTGTTCTCACACATCAAAGCACGTACGGTTGAGCTTCTGTTTATGTTCGCTGATCAATGTTTACATGTGAATAAAAGACTAAATTCAATCTGCTCAGTGCTCATCATATAATGTGATTGAGTCTCTACAGAAAATTTGTACTTAATTCAATTCATATGGATTAGTTTTACGATCTCTTTATGAACCTTTTGAAGCATTAAGGTGGTAGTTGAGTAGCTGTTTATGGAGGGTCAGAAATCGCTCAGATTTTATTAAAAAGATCTTCATTTGTGTTCTGAAAATGAACAAAAGTCTTAAGGGTTTGAAACAACATGAGGGTGAGTAAATGATGACAGAACTATCCCTTTAAATTCAAGTGCTTTTTTTTCAGGTTAAATGGTTTCCTTTGTATTGCAAAATTTTGTTTTTGATGTGTTTTTGAAGAACTTAATGAAGTGTTGCACCGGATGTTTCCTATGCCCCAGAGACTCGGACTTGTCTGTGTTAATATGTGCTGTAAACATGTGTATGTGCACTGATAAGTGTAATATCATATGTGTGTTAATGCATTACTCAGATTCTCCTGTCCAAGAATAAGTTCTCAGCCATATAATGGTATGCTCTGCTTTTATTTTTAAAAAATGTTTTGCAGGTAAAATGTCTTTTACCTGCTTGTCAAACCAAAAAGTATTGGTATTTGGTATTGGTATTTATTATGGACGTAGTACCATGGTAGTATCATGTTTTATAGATATCTATACTGTATAATGTTAAAAAGATTTTTTAAAACTTTTTATTCATCAAAGAATGTAGCACTGGTTGAACAAAAATATGATGCAGCACTGTTTTCAACACTGATAATAATCAGAAATGTTTGTTTAGCAGCAAATCAGTATACGATTTTTGAGGGATCATGTGACACTGAAGACTGGAGTAATGCTGAAAACTCGGCTTTGATCACAGGAATAAATTACACTTTTATTTATTTATTTTTACAGTATATTACAATAGAAAACTGTTATTTTGAATTGTAATATTTTACAGTATTACTGTTATTTTTGATTAAATAAATGCAGATGTGGTGAGCAAATGAGACTTTTCAAAAACATAAAAGCATACGACCCCAAACTTTTAAGCAGTAGTGTATATTGAAGTACAATGCTATTAGCATCTGATACAAATGGAATTAAGATTTGCCTCAGGAACTTTTTTGAGCATGTAAAACAGATTGTTGGTGTTTCATCCATTTATTTTAAATACTAAATGAATGACTGACATAAATTCTCAAGTTAAACATAGCCACAGGAAAATATAATAAAATCTTATAGGGCTGCAACTATTATTTTGATAATCGATTAGTTGGTTGATTATTTCTTCGATTAAACAATTAATCTGATAAAAATCCCAATTGTATTTTATTTTGCCAAAGCACACTATTTTACATCCTGCCCAATGCTGTCCTTCAAACAAATGTGCCAACTGTGTGCTATGAAAACTTATGTAGTGAATATATCTATATCTGTGCTATATGCAAAAGAGCTATAAAGCAAAATGACAGTTTAAATGAAGATAATAATAATAATAATAAAGACAAACAAATCAAGTCAAGAACACGCACCTTCACTCTGGACACAGTAACCTGTTACTGTCATTTCTTTATCCTGTAAATGTAAGAGATGTCTTAGGCTACATTTATTTATATTCAATACATGCAGTTATCTTTACAGTTTACCACTCTAATAAAATATTTGAATTACACGTTGACTTTTAAAACTAAATTTAATGTCTAACAACAGATATTTCACCAAAATTAATATTTCTGGACACGCATGCTCGCGCCGGCGCTCATTCAGTAAAGACTGTCAGGATGAGCCTGCGTGCAAAATGGAAATACTTGTGTGAATTTGTAACACTTACAGATAAGGATATAACCATAAAATGAAAGTTTTGCGCTGAGGAAACATACCACACGTTAAACAGCACACGCGCATCTGTCAAAGCACCTGACAGGTCAAGCCATGTTAAACATGCTAATATAAAACATTAGCTTGAAGCTTAAAATAAAGAATTCTCATGTTTTGGGCAGCTTGGATCAACTTATATTAATCTTGTATCTTTCCTGCAGCAGCTCACTCTGTTTTCTCCACTATATTAGATGCATTTTGTCCATAGAAATGTGTTAGAAATAATAGAAATTATTCAGTGCTGTAATTGACGTGACTGGCAGAAGTTTTCCGTGCACGGGGGGTACACACGACTAATCGATAATGACATTCGTTGTCGATGATTTTCATTATTATCGATTGCCTACAATCTTATAATCACAATATAACAATATAATCTAAAGTTAGGTATTAAAAATACAACAGTTTAATTAATGCTTTAGAAATATTTCTCATTGATAGTTCATGTTAATTAGTGTAGTTAACTAATGTTAACAAATGAAACCTTGATGTAAAGTGTTACCATGTTTTTTTTTTAATAATTATCCATAAGAAGGTGGATTATTATGTTATAATATTTCATAATATCTTGATGGCTTTAAATTCAGTCGCCTGTGAATTGGTGCACAAGCTACAATGTGGTTTGTTTGTTTTCTGGTAATTTGCTTGTACTCATTTGCACTCCACCTTCTGCATGTTTGGAGCTCGTGTTGGTGAGGTGTCTTGTGTAGCATTACTTGGGTTCTTTGGCCTTAGGTTTGTGTTTACTCATTCCTAGTATTTTGATTTGTTATCTGTATCCTTTATCTGCCCTGTTGACCTTCATAATTTTCCACCCATCCACCATCTTGGGATCTCTTTGGCTTGAAGCTCTTTCTGGCACGAGTCTTATCATGGCAGTGGTGTCGGACGCATCCAGTGCACCGTTGATTATGACTAGAGAACGCAAGTGAACCTGGGCTGTTTTGTCTAGTCACTGTAATGGGGTTTGAAGACCAGAAGATTCTTTTAGACTGGATTTATAATGATGATTCATGTCGTTAGTAGCTGGTTGTTCTTATCTGATACTGTATTCTCATGTGCTGAAGAAACCGGGTCCTTTGGCTGCTGCAAAAATGATGAATTCTGTCATCAGGCTTCTGGTGCCAGATCATGTCAAACATGTTCAACTAAGGAATAGTTCATCCAAAAATGTAATTCTTTTATTATTTGCTCACCCTCATGTTGTTCCAAACCTGTATGCTGTAATTTTTCACAGTAATTCACAGTTGAAAATGATTGAAAATCTTTAATACAGTCCCCCCACCCCTTCCAAATTGGCAAAAAAAACACCATATATAACGAATGCACAAT
Organism: Elopichthys bambusa; assembly: GCA_037101425.1. Classification (NCBI taxonomy): domain Eukaryota; kingdom Metazoa; phylum Chordata; class Actinopteri; order Cypriniformes; family Xenocyprididae; genus Elopichthys; species Elopichthys bambusa. Next base: position 26,471,330 of record CM074440.1, on the reverse strand, counting down.
AATAGGTCTTATGAAGTCATACAGTAGCTTTGTGAGAGGAACAGACTCAAATTTAAATGGTTATTTATTGAAAAGAGCAGGTTCAGAATAGGGGTGGGTGATGTGACCAAATTCGTATTATGAGAAATTTTATTTTACCATAACGATATCATTATATCACGATATAGTTATTTTGTGTTATTTTATCTCATTTGTTATTAAAAGTATGAAAAAAAGAAGCAAATACAATATAATTAAACATTATTAAGTCTTTTGTCACTTCTAATGCGTCCATTTTGAATAAAAGTATTAATTTGTTTGAATCTTCCTGACCCCAAACCTTTGTATGGTAGTTGCATGTATGGCAGTCTATATAACCAGAGGTAATGTGTAATATTGAGGTCACAGTGGCATGTAGAAATACTCATTGTATTTATTTATTTACATTTAAATAATTTTTTTTTCTGTAAAATGGTAGATTGTGTCGTCATTATTTTCTGAGACTAAAATAGAATGATGGAGCTAAGCTGTCGGTGGCATCAGCTGATAATGAGCAGAAAACTTCTCATAATACTTCCTTTTTGTCATTCTGACTCCCTCAGGAAGAAGCTGTGCTGAAGTTTGCCATGAAAAATGAAAATGGCTTAAAGAGCAGATAAAAAAATATTTGGTTTTAAGAATCTTGAGCATAGTCAGATGTGAAGGATGGTGGACTCTTTAAGGCTGTGACACACCAAGCCAACGTCAAATAACTAGCGGCGACTAAAGCTGACTGTGTTGTCTCCTCGTGTCGGCTGCGTCTCCGCCAAAAAGCTGCACTTAAAAACACTGCAAAAACTACAGGCGACTGTCAAATAACACGCATGTTCTGTGCCTGTGTGAAAGGACATAACCATTTATATCAGCAGGTATCAATAGTCTATATTCGTCATTCAAAAAGACAAACCGACTTACTAATGACTTACTTTTTTCTGATGAACATAATCGCAGAAATATTAATAAATATCCTGGCTCACCTAAGCTTTATAATGGCAGTGAGCGGGATCAATGAGTATGAGCTGAAGAAAGTGCTTCCATCCATCGTAAATATGTGCTCCATACGGCTCCGGGGGGTTAATAAAGGCCTTCTGAAGCGACGCGATGTGTGTGTGTAAAATAAAATCCATATTTAACAAGTTATGAAGTAAAATATCTGTCTTCCGCACGAGCCGCCTTCTGTTTTCACTGTACACAGGAAGTGTAAAACTCTTGCAGTTCACAAAACTTACGCTATGTCTTGCACCTTTTTATTCAACTTACGGAAAAAGTGTAACTGCCGTGATGCCAGTTTACACTTTCTTTGTAACTTCAATACGGAAGGCGATCTGGCGGAAGCTACATATTTAACTTCATAACTTGTTTAAATGTGGATTTTTTTTTTTTTTTTTTTTATAAACACAAGCGCATCACTTCGCTTCGCCTTTATTAACCCCCCCCCAGAGCCATGTTGAGTACATATTTATGTTGGATGGATGTGGATGGAAGCACTTTCTTCAGCTCATACTCATTGACCCCTTTCACTACCATTATAAAGCTCGGATACATCAGGATATTTGTTAATATTTCTGCGGTTATGTTCCTCAGAAAGAAGAAAGACATACGCCTAGGATGGCTTGAGGGTGAGTAAAGCTTAGGCTAATTTTCAATTCAAACTGAACTAATCCTTTAATATAAATACACATGTACGTCTCATGTGAGTGTACATAAGGAGTTTCTTACCTTTTCGTAAGTATAAGTTCTTGGTGTGCCTTTAAACCAGTAATTTGTATGAACTTTAGGGTGGCATAAGATCAGAAAACAATGACTTGATGGTCTTGTAAGATTCTGGGAGGATGTGTCACCATGATCACACCCCTCCTGGCCCTGAAGCCTGTGTACCTGTGTGTGAAGGTGTTGTGATTGACATGTTTGTTTGTGTTTGTAGGAATGGATGAACTGCATTCTCTGGATCCACGTCGGCAGGAGCTCTTGGAGGCACGTTTCATCGGGGCAGTTAGTGGAAACACGGGAGGAAGCACAGGGAGCGCGAGTGGCGGACCTAAAGTAATGCACACACATGCAAACACACAAATGTGCATGCTCATGTAATTATAATTATTATTTATATTTCATTAATTTTAATATAATTTAGGTTTATTATTGATATGTTGATATTTTCTATGAAATGGCAAAATGGGTTTTGTTTTCTTTAAACTGAAAAAGCATCATTCAACTAACTAAAAATGTTTAATGTATATTAAAAATTATAAAGTTATTTGAAATGTTTTTCACATTAATTTCTTTTTAGTATTTCACTAAATGAACACAAATAAGAATCTGCTCTTTTTATGTGCATCAATTCAACAATAGATAGTAATAAAAAGCAAAATGTAACTACATATATAATGTATTACCTACAGATGTTTTTTTGTAAATAAATGAAACATCCCATCCATGGACTTTATTCTGAATCATTTCATTTTCAGATTCATCGATTCACTATGAAGTGAACTGAACTTACCAAGTCTAACACAGTTTTAGCTGCTGAAGTTAAAATCAAAGACACTATTAAAACCATATTTTCTAACACTCGCATACTTGCAAGAACCCAAGACTAAACTATTGTAATGACACTATAATCATAATGTTGCTTAAAGGGGTCCTTTTATGTCTTTTTTTCAAAGTCTTGATTTTGTTCTTGTGGTCTACTAGAATGGTTTTCATGCTTGAATGTTAAAAAAACTAATTTTTCCCATATTTGACAGTCTCAGCACCTCTCTTCCCAGTTCCCCTGTCAGTAATGCTCTGTTTAGTTCCTCTCTTTATGAAACCCCTCCTTCCGAAAAGCGAAATGTGCTTTAATTGGTCGGCTGGACCAGTGTGTTGTGATTGGTCAACTACTTCGGGTGTGTTTAGGAAATGCCACGCCCCTTACCATAACCACGAGTTTCAACACTACTAAAGCAGCGGGCCCTTTATTTGCTTATAGCTTGGGCAGGAATTATTTTAAATGAGGAATATTGTGACGTGTTCATTCCCAGAAGAAAACTCAAGGCTATAATTGAGGCGTTTCAGGGAGTTCAGAAACAATCCACACTGATATAGAGTAGTGTTGTCACGGTACCAAAATTCCAGTAGTTGGTACCAATACCATTCAAGTTTTACGGTTCTCGGTACCAGTTTAGGTACTACAGGAAAATCTGCTGGAAATATTTTACTATTTTATTTAACCAGCCCATTTAAAAAACATTAAATATGATGGTAATCATACATATAAATATTTGGAGCGTGTGTCTGTGTGTGTGTGTATGTGTGTGTATATATATATATATATATATATATATATATATATATATATATATATATATATATATATATAACCTCAATGAAATAAATTATGAAATATAAAAAACATAAACATGCTCAAACATCCATTTTGTAATAGACGTGCGCTTAGCTATTCCGTCAGTGAAACGAAACACTACATCCTGTAAAACTATGAAATAAATATCAGTAAATAATGGTAACCTAAATAATAAGTAAAATATTTTTTTTTAAAAAAACATTAGTTTTTCACACTTCCATTTCCACACAAAGATACGTCATATAGCCTACCACTCTGCGCTTTGAGAGGGATGAGGGACACACGAGCAGGAAAGAGACCATCTCTTTTATAATATCTTCGTTATCTCCTGATGTTACAAGCAACTGACACTTGTTGTAAAAGGTCTGAAGAGCGAGTTTTATCCTTCGCAGGGGCAAGACATTCAGGCTATGTTTGATTTTGCGCTGCCAGAGAAAGCGAAAGTAAAAAAACACTGGCGTGTGAAACGTGCTATACAAATCAACTTGACGTGCCTTATAAAGCCTATAATAACAAGCGCAAACTGTGTTAAATAGAAATTGACGTGCAAGCAAAAAGGTTTCTGTCCTACGGTGTTTTTTCTACTTTACCACAGTAAAGAATGTGAATATAATAGGCCTAAAAGCGAATGAAAGGAAGAAATGTTTATAATCCCCTGCGTGAGTGAAGATTTGGGAAAAGAAACAGAGATTCCATGTTCAGTGGAATAACTAATGGAATATTGTTAAAGTACACATGAAATCAAAATTGACCTTATTTATTTTGTTAGCTCAAATTGCTAGTTTTTTGGTGAACAATTCATCCGTGCAAGTCAATCCACACAAAAAAATAGTTTGGCTTCGTAATATTTAATCAAAATCTGAAAATGCTCCTCCCCTCTGCAACAGTGCCCCTTCTCTAATGACATCAGTTTGACGGCTTGGATTGAAAAAGCTTAAACCACTCCCCTCCGACCGTTAGTCTGCTGTGAGCGAGAGATGGAGAGGAGGAGCGCTAAAATAAAACCCTGCCCTCTATTCAATATTCCGTTTCACTTGGAAATACGTCACAACACTGGAGAAAAGTTGTTTGCAACTTCCGGTTCACGGGGACTTTTAAATTCTCTGCTAATAGAGTGACCAGATCGTGATTCTTAAAACGGAATACAAACCTGACAACGCTTAAATTTATGGACTCGCGTAGGCTACCTCTCTCATTCAGCATGAACCAAAATGGCTGCGATGTCACATTTAATTGCTAACCTATTATTTCTTCATAAACAAAGCTTTGTGCTCCACTCGTGTCATATTCACGTAAATACTGCCACAGCCCTATCAGTGGGTACCGAATATACCCGGGATACTCTGTACTCCTGGTACTACAGAAATGCTGGTATTGTCACATTTTCAATATTTCAGTACCGACTTGGTACCAAAGTACCGGTGCTTTTGACAACACTAATATAGAGAATAACTCCCTTTGGAGTGATTTTTTTTTTTTTTTTCTTTTTCTTTTTCTTCCTAACTTTGCCCACCTTTTTCATGCAACATTACATACTAAAGAAAGTCGAACATGTAAAAAAGCATAATAGGATCCCTTTAATTTTGCTTCACCAGTGTGAAATCAGTGTGAATATTTTGTAAATATTTGATCTGTAATGACACACGCTCTCTGTCATGATCATGACCTGTCCTAAACCTGCTTTGTATTGTTTTGATCCGTTTTTAGGGTTTGAACAATAACGAATGTTCCAGTCACAGTTTTGGCAGCCTGGGGTCATCTAGTGACAAGGAGTCAGAGGTGAACATTATGGACATGTATACTCAAAGAACTGTTTCAATAGTTTGTCCATGTTTAAAATGTACTTTTTTCATTCCCATAAAGAACTCTGACATAAAGAAAGGAGGATCGCCTGCATATTCAGTGAGTTTGGCGATTATCACTCTATGCTTTGTTAAAAAAAATAGAAGTTAATGGGGACAAATAAGCATCATAAAACTGGTCCATAGGACTCAAGCAATATGTCTAAGATGTCAATCTTGACATGCCATAATTTAAAAAAGCTGCAGTGGAGAGATTTTCAGTGAATAACAGTTTATATTTGAGTCTCTTCCTCCTGCAGTGCTATTGCATGCATTTTATTCCTTGTCTTCTATGTGCAAAACTCTTATGAATCACTTTTACCTGTTCATATTCACTTTCATTAAATTGAAAAGAGCAGGATAATGATAAAAATCAAATGGGTTCGGAATGATATGTTAAATGACGTTTGGAATTCGTACAAATGCACAATGGCTTTCTGGAACCCTCATTGGTGAACCTTTTACAACTCCTTTGAGGCCTGAATTCAGCTTCAGATGGAACTTACTTAAAGCATTAATATTGATTGTATTGATTTAGTGAACATAAGATTTGATTGAATAAAATAGTAATGCTTTTTCCTGTTTTCCCAAGACTCCAGAGAAGAAGCACTCCGAGTCATCCAGGGGAAGAAAGAGGAAGGTTGATAACCAATCAGAGAGCAGTCAAGGTAACGTTAACTTCTTGTGCGTATGACTGAAGTATTTCTTAATGAGACATGATAGTTTGTTTGACAACTACGTTTTTCAGTTAACAGACCTGGCATTTTGGATACGTCCAGGATCAGAGTCATGTGCTTCATGTTTGTTGGGAAATACAGCATTTAATTTTTAGCATGGAAATAATGCAGTGCACTCAAAGAGAAGTGATTGTATCTGTTGACCATGCTTTTTTTTTTTTTTTTTAACCTCTCAGGAAAGTCTTCCGGCCGAGGGCCCAAGATCAGCGATTATTTTGATGTGAGTAAAGCTTTGTGTGGATGACTGCATTTAGTCAGCTCTGTATTAAATGTCAGTCAGGTGTCAGAGAGCTTTTAGTCAGAGTACTGTTGCTTTTTCATCTTGTAATGGCTGATCGCTTTAGTAGATGTTTTGACTTGTAGAGTTGTGAAATCACTTGAGCTCGTCATTAGTAACATTGTGATGATGCAACATCCTTGTTAGTTGTGTGGTGCTGTTAAAAAAAACATGGCATATCTTCCTCCTGAAGTTCCAGGGAGGAAACGGATCAAGTCCAGTCAGGGGTCTTCCTCCGGTCCTGCGCTCACCACAGAACTCTCACTCTGCACCCGGGGCTATCGTAAGTGCTGATGTTTGATGTTTAAACATCAGCAAGGAGCCAGTGATGCTTACTTTTATTAATGTTGCTGTTTTTCACTCTTCAGGTCAGACAGAACAGCTCCTCACCCACCAGCCTGTGTTTCATGGATCACATGATGAATCCAAAACAGCTTAGCAGCAGGAGTGTCCAGGTAATACTTGGAAAAAATATTGGAAAAAAATGACATTTTCTGCTATGTATATTGCTATTTCACTGGATGATTCGAATAACTCTATTTGTAAAGAATTAATCATTGTAGGATGATTGGGGTAATTTTATATGGTAGTGCATCTGCATAAAAAATAATAAATAAATTACAAGCATAGGTAAATACAATAAAACAAAGATACAAATGAAATAAGCAGTGCTATGTTTTTCAGGTAAATCTTATCTGTATTCAGGTATAGACAAATGTAAAATAATACTGCAGTATATGTCTTTACTGTATAAATTAAATATTATTAACAATGATAAATTGTATTGAAGCTACAAATGTGATTTTTCTCTTTCTCTCTTGTTGTTTGATTAACGTTGGTGAAAAAACTGCTGCGGGTATATTAGGCTCCTGTCACTTTAAGACGAATGCACGGATCCAATATAATGATACCCATCTGTTTTCTTTCTCAATTGTTTACAACACATAACTGTGTTTAAGAGGATACTTGCCGAGACAGGCATTTTGACTTCATTTTGCATGCACGTGTCTGTTCAAGCTCAAAAAGAAGAGAATGTGAACTGAATTCGGAAAAGTGTGCGAGTTCCAGTCGTCTTGCGCTTGATGTTTAAACTGACAGGACTTAAAAACACATGTTGATGCAAATGATATCGCACTTCATACGCTGATGCTGTTAAGTGGTCCAAGGTTCTTTGTCATGTGTGCATGCTCTCTGGTACTGTTAAATAAGCTCACTCTCACACTGATGTGCTTGAAGGGTTAGTTCACCCAAAAATGAAAATTCTGTCATTAATTACTCACCCTCATGTCGTTTCACACCCGTAAGACCTTTGTTCATCTTTGGAACACAAATTAAGATATTTTTGATAAAATCCGATGGCTTGTGAGGCCTGCATTCACTCAATAAAATGATACATTGGATTTACTTAACTTTATGTCAACAGGTTCCACGTAACTGAGTTATGTTGCAGCTAATTAACATTATTTATTTCAGTAAACTTAAGTTTATTACATAAGGTTAATTCAATGCCATTTAGTTGAATGAGGTTAACATTCTTAATTTGTCCAAAACTATTACGTTCAATTATCCTAAAATTAATATCAAACAAAAATTAAAATAAGTAATCCAGTTTAATTGATTAGTGAATGCATTCAAGAACAATTTTTACAACTTTTTATTATTAAAACAACTTTAACTTCTTGTTAGCAGGTCCTCAACCCAAGCACAAGTGCAACACTTCACCACAATGGTAACCCCAAAACCATTAACATAACAGAATCTCTTAAAAAACCAACATAATAGAAAGCAACCATTAAAAAGACACTCCATTTTCTCATCTTGCTAAAAAATGCTTAAAATAACACTTTTTCAACATTTACTTTCTCAGTTCAGCCCCTTTGCAAAGCATGATGGGAAGTAAAAGTCCTGTTTGATTAACTCCTGGTTGGGTTACTTGATTTATATTTCAATATAAAAACATCAAGTTAAGTCAAAGAGTCAATTTAACATGAATCAATCACATTTAAACCAGAAACCTGATACAGTGGTGTTGAATCAAAATAAATTGTTTGAATAAAGTGAACAGCATCAAAAATCTTTTTTTTTTTTTTTGAGTGTTGACAGCAAGTTAACTTAGACTTTCAATGCCCAGAAAGGTACTAAAGGCATTTAAAACAGTTCATGTGACTACAGTGGTTCATCCTTAATGTTATGAAGCAATGAGAATACTTTTTGTGCGCCAAAAAAACAAAACAGCTTTTTTTTCAGCAATATCTAGTGATGGGCGATTTCAAAACACTGCTTCATGAAGCTTCGAAGCTTTACGAATCTTTTGTTTCAATTCAGTGGTTCGGAGCGTGTATCAAACTGCCAAAGTCACATGTAAAATTTCGAAACACTTATGATGTAACGAAGCCTCGTTTACTGATATCACGTGACTTTGTCATTTTGAGATCCACTGATTTGAAACAAAAGATTTGTAAAGCTTCATGAAGCAGTGTTTTCAAATCGCCCTTCACTAGATATTGTTGAATAAAGTCATTCTTTTGTTTTTTGGAGCACAAAAAGTATTCTTGTCACTTATTAAGGTTAATGTTGAACCACTGTAGTCACATGAACTGTTTTAAATATATCTTTAGTACTTTTCTGGGCGTTTGAAAGTCTAAATTATCTTGCTGTCAGTGCAGGCCTCACTGAGCCATCAGATTTTATCAAAAATAACTTAATTTGTTTTCCGAAGATGAATGAAAGGTCTTATGGGTGTGGAACGACATGAGGGTGAGTAATTAATGACAGAATTTTCATTTTTGGGTGAAGTAACCCTTTAAAAATGTACACTGACACAGTTACATCATAATTTGCACTGCACAGTGACAAAACATTTGCTGCACACTGACACTTGTTAAATAAGCACTGTTAAGATACGCTGATGCTGTTAAACATGTGCACTGCTCTGACACTAAACACCTTTTAATGATGCACTGCACACACTTACATTATTAAACCTGCACTGCACATACTCTACATACTACATACTCTGACGCAGTTATATGCGTGTACTACATGCTCTGATGCTGTTAAACAAGCTTGCATACACTGTATGATGCACAGTTTACTGGGACTCAACACATGCTGACATGGATAGTATATTCTCTCTCAATATCTGCTGTTATTTGCATTCTCTAAACATTTAACTATTTTTCCTTCTCTGTTCTCAGACTGATTTGACACTGTTGAAACTGGCTGCACTTGAGAGCAATAAGAATCTTGACCTTGAGAAGAAAGAGGGCAGAATAGATGATCTACTCAGGGTGAGTAACAAACAGACGAGCATCCTGTCCTTGAGTTTTTTTTAATTTATTTTTTTTATGTTGAAATCACAAAGTGCCATTTGAGTTCAGAAATTGAGTGGTTTTGATATTTTTTTCCCCCCAGGCAAACTGTGACCTCCGCAGACAGATAGATGAGCAACAGAAGCTGCTGGAACGTTTTAAGGAGCGTCTGAACAAATGCACTACGATGAGTAAAAAACTCCTCATTGAGAAGGTGAGCTGTTTGATATGCTCACAGCTGCTTATTTCCCATGTGTCAGAGGTAGTTGAGTGACTCTTGAGTGTGTTCTCTTCTTCCTAGAGCACTCAAGAGAAGCAGTCCTGCCGTGAAAAGAGCATGCAGGACCGGCTGCGTCTGGGGCACTTCACCACAGTCCGGCACGGAGCATCCTACTCGGAACAGTGGACGGACGGATATGCCTTCCAGAACCTGGTCAAGTAAGAGTCGCCCACAGACAAACACTAAAGTTGTGTGGTTTTGTCTGGGACCGAAAAAGTGCAGAAATGTACCGTCATCATTCAGTACGTGACCAGGATGCCAGTGTGCTGCTATTCAGTTTGACTCAATGTAGTCTCGCGTAGCCAGACCTTCAGACTGACGGCAGAATGTCTAGACTCCACAGCAGCTTTCATTGGCCAGGGACTGCTCAGACATCATCTGACTGACATGAAAAGCAGCCAATCACAGTTAGTTTTGTTCAGCATTATGTTTAGGGGCTTGAAAATGTAAAGTCAATGTCCCTACAATAACAGCGTGTAAACTCTTGGATGCCTTTTAAAGAGTCTATGCTGAGAACTTCACATACTTTTGAAAATCCAGCTGATCCTGAGGTGGTTTGGCCATCTCTGGTTTGGCGTCACAATGACTTTGTTTCCTGGAAGACCATTAAAGAACACTACATCCTGTAGAATTTAACCAATCAGATGGCTACTTTGAAACTCCCGAAGTTTTTCCCATTTTATGTGCCTTAAGCTGCGTTCACACTGCCAGCGACTTTTCGCAGCATGTCGCCAGTTCACGAAACCATTCAGGCTCGGACTCAAGACGGTGAATATCACCGTATGTACACGGAGACATATCATAAATTATAGGGAAGTTGCTTACTGCTAAATTGAACTTCTCCTCAATCTTGCCACTGACACTCTACAACAGGATGCAGTGACAGGTCACATGCACTCCACCTACTTCACTCTTATTGGTTGTTACTCCCGATAGTGGCTCTTCATTTGCATGAAGTTGAAAAGCATAAAGTTATCACTGGACATTCCTACATCCTGTCGCCAGAAATCACCAGCTCTCAGCTGAAATGAATGTGATAATGACGCTTTGTCACTGTGTCGTTGGGGGTGTGAACGGGGCTTTATGCGTCAGATGTTCAGCCAACAGTCTGTGGGCGTGACGTCTGAGGCTGAGACTAGACAAAATGTGACATGAAGCATAAAGTTAATGCACTGACCTCATCCCTAAACCTAATTTACAGAATTTTACATTATAATTAGTCTTTAAATAGCTCTATAAATGAAATCCAGATGGGATACTGGTGAAATTTAATGAATTAAATATTATACTTTTGTACAAACATTGGTGTTAATGCATTGTACATTACTTTGGATTAAAGTATCTGCCATTGTAAATAATAAAATAGGGCGAACCCTTTCTGTCCTGCATTTGCATACGCTTTTTTTATATTTTTAATATCTTTCTTTTACCATTTTAATAGGCAGCAGGAGTGGATAAACCAGCAGAGGGAAGAGATTGAGAGGCAGCGTAAACTTCTAGCAAAGCGCAAACCTCCCAGCACACCCTCCTCCCAGAGTCCGACCCCCAATGAGTCCAAACAGAGAAAGACCAAAGCCGTCAATGGAGCTGACAACGACCCCTTCCTCAAACCCAGCCTGCCTACACTGTGAGATATTAATATACACAAGCGCAAACATGCTCGTTTCTTGCCTTCTAAATAGAGACTTCCCATTGACTTCTAATGTTATTAAAATGAGATAATTAAGATTGTTGTACACCAGGGCTGTACAATTCATTATTTTAAGATCATTATAGAAGCATGTATGATTTATAGAAGCAGAAAAGCCTGCGATTTAAAAAGAAAAAAAGTAAAATGTTTTCTGCAATATTGTCTTCAAAATGGTTCTATTATTGAAATGCTTCTGTATTGAATATGCAGATTGACTGTGGCAGAGTATCATGAGCAGGAAGAAATCTTCAAACTGAGACTCGGTCATCTCAAAAAGGTCTCTATATAAACACATTACACACACATACTCTCGTGTGCTTCAGAGTAAGGCCCTGTTTATACCTGCTATTAACATGCATTTTGAGCTTGTTCACTTTCGACCACTTCCAGAGGTAGTCAAAAACGCATTTGACCAGATTGCTTTTGTAGTGGAAACGCCCATGTGGTTGAATACGTTCAAACAGCCACAAAAGTACCGTCAACTCTCCGCCTACTGACTAACGTGTAAACATTGAGATGCGCGCTAGCCAGATGGGATTTAAACTTTGTCGGCTGAAGACCCAAGTTTGGTTTGAAGATGGAAAACATACCAAAGCACAGTGACACCTCACTAGGGCTGTAGTCAAGTCCACCTTTGTCAAGTCCAAGACAAGTCCAAGTCCAGGACTAGTCGAGACCGAGTCCAAGTCAAGACAGAGTCCGAATGAGACGGTCAAGACAGAGACAGAAAAAAAAGAATCCTCTTCAAGACCACATACATAACTATTAATAATTTATGTGATGCAAGAGACAGCATATCTTCAATTCTAAGATGATAATTTTTGCATCATTATTTGTAATGATCAAAAAGCTTGTGCAGAGTAGCAACACTGTAAAATCAAATTAGGCCATTTTATTTATTTTAAATATAGCAATTTCACTAGTCACATAAAGCTAAAGTGCAACTTCACATTTTCAGTCTTTATTATAGTGTAACAATCACATTTTGGGCTACCAATGGAAAATGTAAAAAAATAACAAGCAACACAGGTGTCACTAAAATATTGACATGTTCCAATTCTTGAACTTATTACTTATCCTAAAGAATCCATAGTAGGCCTACAAAGTAACTAAAATAATAAACCAGTGGGTTTTTTTTGCAATGTTTTACATTGGTTACCTTAATTTCTGTAGTATTTATTGTAAATATTAAATACAGATTCATTCTTACCATTAAAGTTATAAAATGTATTCAGTCGAGCAGAAAGTGATTTTCTTTGTCTTTTGTTCTTTAAATAACATGACAGACAGCAGCAGGAATATTGGACTGCTGTCCCTTTAAGAGTTTATGAATGGACCCAATACTGTTACACAACATGCGTTCTCTTTCTTAGCTATTTAACGATCCAAAACTGACTGTGTTTATCTGAATAATAGGCAAGACGGGCATTTCGACATAATTTTCTATGTATTTGACCTTTTAAGCGCAGTAAGATACTGGTACACATTTTGGTACTTGTGACTCTTTGACTTCTGTCTCTGTTTGAGACTGAGCGTGGCTTGTTCGCTCCACTAATATAGATCAGTGGTGCGCGCGCGCTTTTGGTGTGAAATTATGCGCAGTACAAGCACTATTTAACCTGAGCGAATGAGATGAGTGAGAGAGATGAGGTGCCTGCACGGGTGTGTGTTATTGCCTGTGCTGCTAGTAACAAAACGGATCGGCTCGGAATCGGAAAGAAGTGAGACTGAACTGCTGGACTCGGTCGAGACCAACTGGAACTTTTGGTGAGACCAATGACCAAGTCCGAGACGAGTCTGAGTGCAAATACCAACGAGTCCAAGACAAGTCCGAGACCGGACTCGAGTGCTACAGCACTATCTCTTACCATTCCTCGATTTCTAACACACACTCATTGCGTTCGGCTGGTCTTGTGGCTGTCTCAGCAGAAATGAAAGCTGATGCTCTCAGTGTGTTTTTCCGTCGTCTCCGGTCGCGTTCATATGTAATTTGAGCAATCTTATTTTGTCCATTAGATCGAAAGAAGTGAAGTGGTTGAAAGTGGACAAAAGAGACAGATTAAAACACCAGGTGTAAACGGTTATGTTTCCCTTGTCTACTTGTGGTCTGATCGACCAAAACGCATCTCAATACCAAGTGTAAACGGGGCCTAAGATGGTTAAAAAGCAGTGAGGGTGTAGCATTAGTGCTTCATGCAGAAGCAGTCATGCAAAAAATGCTACTTCAAGCTGTCTTTTTGTCCTTTCAGTGGAATCTACCATTCATACATGAGTATGTTAGTATGTGCTCAAGTGTGTGTGTGTGTCTGTGTGTGTGTGTTCAGGAGGAGGCAGAGATTCAGGCGGAGCTAGAACGGTTGGAGCGCGTGAGGAATCTGCACATTCGAGAACTTAAAAGAATCAACAATGAGGACAGTTCTCAGTAAGTCCTGCCCACTTCTCATTGCATTTAAATATTTCAATGAAATCTTAAGTATTGTTCTTTGGAGATTTTAAATATGAGTATGGAAAGAGCAGAAAACACTGCAGAGTTTGCAGATAAAATGCAGTGCCTACATATATGTAAATGGAACACTGCATCAGAAACTGTGCCATTGTCAGTTATTGCATGTATTTTTTTCTGTCAGCTGTACACAAGAATCAGTGATCAACTTTTGAGAGTGTGCTACTCTGCTGAATTAAAAAGTCTGGGTCAACATGTTCATGTGCAGTTTCAGATTGCAGACATGTTAATAACTTAATAAATGTTAACATGTTAACATTTAATAACATGTTAATAAATAAAAAAAACTATGGTCACCCTGGGAAATTGTTAAAAGGGAGTTCATTAAAAAACTGTAATTGTAAAACATACCTTGATTTTTTTTTTTTTTAACTATTTTATTTTTGTTTCCCCCCCCCCCCCCCCCCCCCCTCTGTTAGTTTTCTTTGAAACAATTGCTGTTTGCCCCAAAATGTGCTTCTGAAAAGAAATAATCTCACACTTAATCCACCATCGGTAGAAAGTTGTGAATATGCCTGATGTATTTGTGTGTGTTTTTAGGTTTAAAGACCATCCAACCCTTAATGAAAGGTATCTTCTGTTACACTTGCTGGGAAGAGGAGGTTTCAGTGAAGTTTATAAGGTTATTTTGTTTTTTTTATTATTAGATGCACTCACACTTTGATACAGTTTGTGTACTTGCCTGTTTAATATAAATATAAATATATGTATATATGTGTGTATGTGAATTGAATGGCAGATTTCTATTTCAAATAAATGCTGTTCTTTTGAACTTTTTATTCATCAAAGAATCGTGGAGAAAAAAAAAAAAATGTATCATGGTTTCCACAAAAATATGAAGCAGCACAACTCTTTTCAACATTGATAATCAGAAATGTTTCTTGAGCAGCAAATTAACATACTAGAATGATTTCTAAAGGATCATGTGACCCTGAAGACTGGAGTAATGATGCTGAAAATTCAGCTTTACCATCACAGGAATAAATTACATTTTACAATATATTCACATAGAAAAGAGTTATTTTAATAATTATTGTAATAATGTTTTACAGTTGTACTGCTTTTATTTTATTTTTTTAAAATAAAAATAAATGTAACCTTAAGAGACTTCTTTCAGAAACAACAAAAAATCTTTAGTGTACAACAACCCATTTTACTTCTGTAATTGTAACAGGACTTGATTTTATCAAAAATTATTAGATCACGATACTGTAACATAGTCGTTTCAGAGCAAGTTATAATATTTAAAAAAAAAAAAAAAAAAAATGCAGACATTTTCTTTATAATAGCATTCATATTATGTGAATCATTCCCAGTAATACCAGAAATGTGTATTTAAGGGAAAAAATGATAGGCTTGAACCATTGTAAAACTACACACCGCTTTGCATGGCTTAATGCAAACAGCAATATCATAAAAGACACAGATTTTCAAAAATAATGTCTGTTTTATAGTATATAGTAACATATGGTTACAGCTGTGGCATAAAACACCGTCACTAGAAAATATTCACAGACAGCATAGACCAACTATTAACCCTAGTTTGTGTTGTGAAAAATTGGGGCTTATTTCCTAATTAAACGTGTTTTATGTTGTTGTGTGAAGGCATTTGACTTGTTTGAGCAGCGATATGCTGCTGTGAAGATTCACCAGCTCAACAAGAACTGGAGAGAAGAGAAGAAAGAGAACTACCACAAGTATGTTGCCCACCTTTTTTTTTTTCCCTCTCTCTCTCTCCCAAGTTTTTCATGCTCATTTGTTTTGTCCACTCCAGACATGCCTGTAGAGAATACAGAATCCACAAGCAACTGGACCATCCCAGAATAGTCAAACTTTACGACTACTTTTCTCTGGACACTGACACGTAAGCGTCTGACTTTTTGTTTTTTTTCTTTTCCCAATATGTTTATTGTCCTTTTCTTATTTTATAACCACACATCAACTAGGAATATAGTAACAAAATAGCCTATGGAACACCAGAACACGTACATAAGCATACAGCCTTTCACATACACATTCAATTTACACTTCTTAAAAAAAAAAATAAAAAAAAAAATGTAAATGCTTTTTGGGAATTGCATATTTCTGGCATAGTTGATCAAAAGAAAGTAGAACTCCATATTCATATAAATACATAATTTTCTGAATGCCTCTTATATTTTATATCTTAAATCCTCCATCTTTTTTACCAGGTTTAAATTGTTCATTACCCCAAATAGGAGTAAATTGGGATAATCTCAGCATATCACCTATATGCTTATGTGCAGCATGCCAGAATGAAAATATCTACCCAAGCAGGTGTTGTTGTACAGAAATAGTTTAGTGCCGAAGTCAGTTGGGCAGCCATATAGTACCATCTTAAATTGAGAAGCTGAAGCACTCCCCTTTCATAGGGCAGATGTAATATTTTAAGGCGCATAAGCATCTGGCTGATGTATTTTCCAAATAGTCTGTTTTGTGCATTTTACTTGATCTAGTTTTGTAACTTTACAAATGTTCACTTGATGTGATTTTGTTCTAGATTCTGCACTGTTCTCGAGTTCTGTGAGGGGAATGATCTCGATTTCTATCTGAAGCAACACAAGCTGATGTCTGAGAAAGAGGCTCGCTCAATCGTCATGCAGATAGTCAACGCCCTCCGATACCTCAATGAGATCAAACCGCCCATCATCCATTATGACCTGAAACCAGGTGAATGCAACATGCACAATAACTGCTGTATCGCAGAATTACGTATGTTAATTCGTGTGTGCGGGCCAAATTTTGAATTTGGAAGGAAAGATACTGATATGTGCACGGGAAGTAGTGTTAATTTCGCTGACGAATAATTTTCGTCAATAACATTATTTCACTGACGAAAACTAGACGATAACTAAATAAAAAAACAGTTTTGAATGACAAAAACTGTGATGAAAATCTATTGACATTTTCGTCAACGAATAAAAACGAGATGAAAATGTTAGGGAGGGACGATTTGGGAATAGATCCAGTCAGAATGATGTCCAGCGTGGTAGATGCGCACATTTAAATTGTAATGTGCTGATCTACTTGGCAGGACATAAGTTGGTGTACACTTGCTGCGTGTCTCATAAAACTTTTAAAAATGTAATCGTCTGGAAGAAAGAGAAGAGTTGGCATATGGATAGATCTGAAAAAGTGTGAGGACGCAAAAGAGAACTCAATTCAGTCCAGTTTTCTGTGCACACACAGAAAGCCGCCTCTCGGACGTCAGCGCACGAGTGCTGAATTGAGCTCTCTTTCGCGTCTTTCCACGCTTAAATGGACATACACACAAAATTGTCAAAATATCTCTTTTGGCGAGTATTCACGTAAACCCAGTCAGTTATATCTTGAAGTGAACATAAACAGTTGGGAGAATATCAGATGTGTATCAGTGTATTGGATCCATGTATTCGGCCTTAAAGTGACAGCAGTCTAATAAACCGTCTGCTGTCCATCATTAATGTTAATAAAACATCAAAAGAAAAAGAGAAAATCACTCAACGTTTTTTGATTGAACAACTTTATTAGCTTTAATAAGGATTACTCTATAATTTATACAAATAAATATGTCTGCTTGCAAGTTGTTATAAAGAATGCATATATCATTCATTAAAACGAAGACCATGTAGTTGTTTCTATATGAGAAGTGGTTTTATTTCATTTTAAGGTAAAGACATCTTATATGTCACAGCAGTTAAATCTGTGTCTGTATTGCATGTCCAAACATGCATATTAACAGGTTAATAGATTTTCTCCAGGAGTTTTGAAATTTTAGAGAATTGCTCAATTAATGGATTACAATTTAACTAAACCCATTAGATTTTAGTCAACTAAATCTACTGTAGATTTAGTCGACTAAAATCTTATGATTTAGTTGACTAAAACTAGACTAAAACTAAAACAATTCAGATGACTAAAATATGACTAAAACTAAATGGCATTTTAGATTATGACTAAAACAACTAAATCAAAATTTACACTGGTGGGAAGCAGCAGAAAGAAATGACAAAATATAATTATCTAATAATAACAGCACGCACAAGTCTGGAGATCTGAAGTGTCGTTTGTGTCTAGAAAGTGGGGAAAAATAGTCTACAGACACCGGAATGAAACAGAATCTAACTGGCTCGGGACTGAAAGATCTGCATAGACCTCTTTCTATGGGCTTTTGCGGGCGGGAAGGGGACAAAATGGGAGCAGGATAAAATAGAACACATTTTTGGCGGGAGCGGGATAGAAAACCATGCAGACCTCTACTACAAAGCATGGCTGTGTCCGAAAGCTGAAAAACGCTGCCTCCATAGGCAGCATACGGTGGTACAAAGACAACAAGGCACCCGAATCCAATAATCACGTCACATCCTGTCTACTGAGATACCTTCATCTGATCTGATTTTTGAAGGAAGCATAGGTGTATCCTTCACTTTAATATCCTAATATGTGCATTCCATTCCATGACCATTGAGCTAAAAAATAAAGATGGCACATGAAAGTTGCAGTTGGTGGTCAATTTGTGTGTAAAGATACATTTTTGACCAACAAGTCACTGCCTAAGCTGTTGGAAGCAGCCCATGTCCGCTTTCATTCACACACGTGAACTCTTCTCAGAGCAATTCATGTAGCACATGATGTGAATGGAGAATTGGTGCAAAAAAATGCTTCTTTTAAGGATGGTTGATTTGTTATTTGTTATGTAGACTGTATAGGAAGTATGTTTTTTTTTGTCTGTTTTTTGGTTGCTCAGGAAATATCCTGTTGGTGGATGGAACAGCATGTGGGGAGATAAAGATCACAGACTTTGGCCTGTCTAAAATCATGGATGACGACAGCTACGGAGTGGACGGGATGGACCTAACATCACAGGGAGCTGGAACTTACTGGTCAGTGTCCCTAGCTAAAAACAGCACTTTCTAGTACACATTACAAATGTGTTTGGAATGAGTTTTTGGGTGAACACTGAAGTATTGTGGATTTTTAAGAGTATTTAAACTGCTCTGAAGCTCCAAAAAGGACAAAATAGCAGCATAAATTTGTGTGAGAAACAGGCCAGTTGTTTTTCACTGTTTTCTGTGTCATAGCTCTCATATCAAATATGATGGCAGGGATCAGGCTGAATGGCAATAACCTCATGCATCAGACATACATCTATTTTTGTATTTACATTTATGCATTTGGCATATGCTTTAATCCAAAGCAGCTTACATTTTATTTAAGGTACACATATTATCTGTTCATGCATTTTCCTAGGAATTTCCATCTGTTCCTTATGACATCAGAAGACTAGTGCATGTCATATGGACCACCTTTTTATAATTCTTTTTTTGTTGTTGTCATTTTTAGAGTGACACGGTCATAGATAAATTCCTAAATTCTTAAATTTCTCTTTTTTTTTTCAGAAAAATCATGTTAAAATATATGCGTCAGATATGATCCCTCCATATGATCCATCTCTTAATCATCATTGTATTGCATTGCATTATACACTTTCAAAATTAAAACTACAGAGCTTTGATCATAAGACGAAGCATTTAAATATCATCTTACCAAGGCATAATATTGGGAGATATAGAGTGACGACTGATTTTTATATGCATTTTTATGTAAGTAGTCTGTTATACTGTTATAAAAATGTCTTTAATTTACATTACAAGCCATCATTTCATCTTACTTTTTTGGCCATATAAACCGCATCTGCACCAAATTTCACATTCTGAGTCTTTGAATACAACTGTGTTTTTAACTCCATGAGTATGAGCTCCATATTCTCACTATATAAGCCATAAAAGTCTGATGTATCAAATATGATATAAAACACTTTCATTTAAAAAATTTGATTTTTCTGGCTATTATTTTTAATGTATAACAAAACCATGTGTTCTAATTTTTAGGTATTTGCCACCAGAGTGTTTTGTTGTTGGTAAAGAGCCTCCAAAGATCTCTAATAAAGTAGATGTGTGGTCTGTGGGCGTCATCTTCTTCCAGTGCCTGTATGGACGAAAGGTAAGGCTCAATGTTTAGAAACTGCTGTGTGGGTCACTTAAAACTGCAGCCACACGGCCATTGATGTAAAATGCATTTTAGGATGAAGCTGCAGTGAATCTTTTGTCGTTTTGTAGCCGTTTGGCCATAATCAGTCCCAACAAGACATCCTCCAAGAGAACACCATCCTGAAAGCCACTGAGGTGCAGTTTCCTGCCAAACCTGTGGCTAGCAACGAGGCCAAGGTCAGTATTGCGAGTTTGTGTGTAAATGCATGTGTGGAAACGACAGTCTGAGTTCTTTTTTGTTTCTTCGCAGGCGTTTATCCGCCGTTGTCTGGCTTACAGGAAGGAGGACCGCTTTGACGTCCACCAGCTGGGCAGTGACTCGTACCTTCTTCCTCACATGAGGCGGTCCAATTCGTCGGGGAACTTGCAGGCCATTCCTGCAAGCCCTGCCTCTTCAGGAATAATCTCCTACTGATCTCAATGGCTGATCGATTATGATTGATGGTTCTGATGGTGATTTCCCTCCCTTCAACACCTCGGGGTGGACAGGAAGGGGGAGGAGCTATATATCAGCTGACAGGCTGTAGGACACGCCCACACCGGCCACAGTGACTGCCATTGATATTGGGGCAGGAATGGCCGATGTCATTTCCTGTGTGGATCCAGATGTCAGTCAGAGCTAGAACCATTTGAAAATTGACATTTGTTTTTACCCAAGGCATTTTGTGGAGTAGATTTGGGAGGGTTGCGCTAACGTTTTAGCTTCTTGTTGATATCCTCCCTGAGCTACGCCTCAGTAAAGGGGTGTTTTGTTTTGTGTAAGTGTGAAATTTAGAGGCAATTAATTGTAGTGTGAGTGGAAATAGATGAACGAGTGTTTTAATGTGACAAATGTGTCTGTAAGAATTTTTGTGCGCGTACACCTGTGAATGGATGTTTTACGCCACAGCGTTATATGTTGGCTGTTCATAACATACATGTATGTTGGCCACAGATTGCAAGGTGTGTGTGTGTGTGTGTGTGTGTGTGTTACAAAATACTGTTTCACTTTAAAGTAACATGTATGAACATTGTCAGTTTGTTTAAATGGGCGCAATATTTGCAAAATGTGGATGGATGAATCTCACAAAGAATGTCCAGGTCATATTTCACCCTAAAACCAAGCGGAAAAAAGAGCTTTATTTTAGATTAAGGAAATTAAGGCTGTTTTAGGACCATTTGGACAGATTTTTGGCACAGATGTACAAATAAAGATTGAGAGACTATTTTGAGTTTTACTGTTTATATATACACACTACCAGTCAAAAGTTTGGAAACATTACTATTTTTAATGTTTTTGAACGAAGTCTCATGCTTATTAAGGCTGCATTTATTTCATAATAAATACAGAAAAAACAATAATATTGTGAAATATTACAATTTAAAATGTATAGTTTTCTATTTTAATATACTTTAAAATATAATTTATTTCTGTGATGCAAAGCTGAATTGTCAGCATCATTACTCCAGTCTTCAGTGTCACATGATCCTTCAGCAATCATTGAAATATGCTGATTTGATACTCAGTTATGATCAATGTTGGAAACAGTGCTGCTTAATATTATTTTATAACCTGTGATGCTTTTACAGAATTCTTTGATGAATAAAAAGTTAAAAAAAATATCAGCATTTATTTAAAATAGAAATCTTTTGTAACAATATACACTACCGTTCAAAAGTTTGAGGTCAGTCATTCTTTTTTTTTTTTTTCCTTTTATTCAGCACGGATGTTTTAAATTGATAAAAAGTGATAGTAAAGATTTATATTGTGAATAAATTCTGTTCTTTTTAACCTTTTATTAATCCTGAAAAAAGTATCACAGGTTCCAAAAAAATATTAAGCAACACAACTGTTTCCAACATTGATCATAACTGAGTATCAGCATATTAGAATGATTTCTGAAGGATCATATGACACTGAAGACTGGAGTAATGATGCTGAAAATTCAGCGCTGCATCACAGAAATAAATGATATTTTAAAGTATATTAAAACAGAAAACCATCATTTTAAATTCTAATATTTCACAATATTGTTTTTTTCTGTATTTATTATGAAATAAATGCAGCCTTAATGAGCATACGAGTGATGTTATCCAAATTTTTGACTGGTAGTGTGTATATGTATGTGTATGTGTATATATAAAATATGATGTATGCATACAGTGTCTTTTTCATACATTTAATTGGCATAAATTGTGTCAAAATGATGAAATAGGATTCTTTTAAGTCACATATTTATTTCTTTAGATTTTGGGGTGGAAAATGACCTGAACATGTTATTGACCAGTTTGGTGAGATTCACCTGAGAATCCTGCATGTAGGAGGAGATGCCCTAAAAAGTCATCTCAGTAGACCTCCTATAGAAACTCTCAAACGACATATGCGTATATTAATGAATCCAACCCTGAACAGGTTTTCATATTTTGTTTGCAGGTTTGTTTGTAGCTTTTGTTGTCTGATGCAGCATCACCTTGCTGCTACCTGATGTTGCTTTTAGTTCTATGATTTACTCAGATTAAGAATCAGACCAAATATAAATTTGATTTACCAGGAAAAGCATGAAAAAAGAAAAACTGAATGAGGTGTGTTGTGAGACTGAGGGTCTGACGTACGTATGCGTGTGTGGGCCGGACCCCACCCTTGATCGTTTAACCCCTTTATGCCTAGACCCAGTGCTGTCATGTTGCTTAGCAACCCTCGCTGATCCCGGAGCCTGAGTCAGGTCAGCATCTCCGAATGACGTGAACCAGACCGCGAACAAACTGTCAAAGCTTCCAGAGTCTGTTTTCAGGGGAAGAATCTCAGCTTTTGTTGTTTCCACTCTTTAAATACTCTTTCAACCCCAGAAGCAGTTTTCAGCTCAACATATGGTGATCTGTCTCTAAAGTGCTGCTGCGATTGTAGAGAATGTAGCCAAAAGAGAAATAAACATTTTGAAAATATTTGGATACATGTGCTCTTTCCTTTGATGTGTTTGTGGTGACTGATTTTTTTTTAAACATTTTCTTGCGATATCAGAGCTGTTTTTGTTGGTGCCAGCTTTTTGCTTTCGGGGCCCCTGCTGGACAGAATCAAAAGTTGGCCTACATTTCACAGCCAAGTTGAGGGACAGTCTGCAGCTGACCAGTGAATTTACCAGCTGTTTGTAATTACTGACAATTAGTTTAACACTTAACAGGGCCTAAAATTAACAGTCTGCAAGTGCCAAATGTGGTCGGTAATATTTTTTTATAAATTCTAACAATGCAATGTCAGTTGACAGGCCAGCGCTGCAATGGCACAAGAGTTTAAGCCTTGACAATTTAAATATTCAAGCGCAGGAAGACACAAAATGGAACTCAATTCATTACTCACGCGCTACATGGAAAGCTTTCTATGGGCACAAATCCGAAGCAGGCGCCCAGAAACCTGCATCTCGGATAGCACGCAAACACTAAATTGAGCTTGCTTTCATGTCGTCTTGCACTTAAATTGACAAATGAACAAAACAAAAAAAAAAAAAGGAAAAAATGCCCACCTTGGCGAGTATCCTAGTAAACATAGTTGTTTATAGCTTAAGTGAATGTAAACAGTAGAGAAAAATGTGTCAGTGTATTGGATCCATGCATTAGGTCTTTCTTTAATAAGGATTAATCCGTTTAATTTATACAGTGAAGGCTATCCAATGTTATTTTACATTTTATTATTTAATTCAATGTCTCTACCTGAAATCTACTGTTACTTGTCTTTAATAATGTTTTAATTATTAAATTATTAAATTTAATAAATTTTTATTAGTTAGGCTAGTAGTTTTAGCTGTGGTATTGAAAATAGAATAGAGAATTGTGAATTTTCACCGGTATCTAAAATGTTGGTGTCATAAACGGTTTCATGGCAGGTAAAAAATATTTATGGCTGGTAAATTTTCTTGTCACTGGCCATTGGTAGGTGTGGAAAAAAGTTGGTTTTAGGCCTAAAATAAACTTTATTTCCCACACCTACCAATATATATAATTATGTACAGTATATAGTATATCTAATATGTATATATTTTAATATATGCATTGGGGTCCTGATCCTCTGACTCTACATTATCGCATACACCATGCTCTTCAAATATGAGCATGAACTACTGAAAACCTCTTATCCCTTGACCATGTTAAAAACAAGTTGTAATGTGATATATAGATCACTGCATTTAATACAAACTATATTTATGCTTAAAGCTGCAGTCCGTAACTTTTTTTGGTTAAAAATGATCAAAAATAATTTTTTGAACCAGTGTTCTAAACTATCTCCTTACCTTAGCTCGATTCACAACAGTAAACTTGTAATGTTTCCTAATTCGGATGGTACTGGTGGGTTTCCGGATCACTTATAGCCTTTTCTCACAGCAGCTGCAATAATTAAACATAATTTTATAATCCTGAAAGGGCCAAATGACAATAATCAGTGACAACTGGATTCACCCATAGTCAAAAATAAAAGACTTCGGAGAAATTGAAATCTACAGGTAATGCTAATACACACTAAATTCACACAATGCTGATGTTATTAACAATTTGAGAACAAAGTATAACAATAATAATTTGCATGGTTTGACGTAATCCGAGCTAAGCGATCGTTAGATTTAATCACCATTGGCAGGGCGATTTATTCTGCTTTTTTTCTGTTTGTCAGAACAAAAGTGGCAGACATGTTACTTGTTCAGATGACATTTTCTGGTGAAAATTCTTATTTTGGTCATTTTTCTAAGACGAAGAATTTATGATTCTGAAGTACAGTATTCACACCGATGTGGTGACTGACAGCAAACATTAGATGAATCCACGCTGAGGAGCCGTGCCGAAGCACAACCCACGTAAAGATGATAATTCCACGAATAACTGCAATTGCAGGTTTCAAACAGAGATGGCGACAAAGAGGCAAAACTTACAGACTGCAGCTTTAACTATGTGATAGATTTATAGTCAATTCATAAATCACTAATTTAGATTCAACAGACAGTCATAGTGTAAAACTGGGTATTTTATTGCTTGCGTATGTTTGAATTAGAGTTTCCTTCACAATCTTCAAACTGCACAAGCGCACATTCAGCCCTGCAGCACATCTGAATTGTGTTTCCGTTCATCTTGTCGGCAGAGCTATCTTACAGCGAGTGTGTGAGCGAGAGAAACAGAGGCCCAGAGCCCAGTCTGACCACGTATAGATTTTCTGAGAAAAATCAAAGCATTCAAAACAAACATGGTGCAAAGAAAGAAGAAAAAAAAAAAAAAAAAGAGTCAGACGTTACATTGTAAAATCACATAGCAATTGGTAATTACAGGGAATGCTATACTAAGGTTTGAAAGGTGATTACAGAAAAAGCCTGAGACAACACAGATTCTGAAGAGAGTGTAAACCAGACATACAACAGTCACATCTTTTTATTTTAAATGTATGTTTTAATATTAGATATCTGTCCACACGCTCATTACTCTCTGACCTCAAGCACTGGTGTCTCTCAACAGAACTGTGTTTATCTCTGTGTGTGTTTGCACACTGGAATCTTTTTGTACTGAATAAATACAATAGAGACATACAGAGGGACACCCTCCAGCCACTGTTGGGTCGTTACGAGGACTCCGGGGCCGCCTGTGCATCCGTTGTCTGTTGTAAGAGGGTCTCCGTGGCAACAGGCATCTCTGAGGGCATGTCTTTGACCGCAGGGTTAGGCGTGGCATCCAGTATCAGTGCTGGAGTTTGCACACTGGCTAAGGAGACGGGTGGTACGAGGTCAGATGGTGCCAGGGAAGATGGCAGCGTGACTCCTGGCATGCTGGGAAGTGTGGAAGATAGAACGGTGTGCATGGGCAGAGGAGAGATGCCAGGCAGGTTGAGAGGAGGAAGAGGGGGCAAACCTACAGAGAGACATGCAGAGTTTGCATTAGTGTGATTAAAGGGGACATATCATGAAAATTTCCATGTCATTTTCCATGTTTACGTGCTATAATCGGGTGCCCAGTGCATCTAACAACCCAAAAAATGTGAAAAAGGACAACCCAGTAACTTTGTTTTAGCAAGCCTTCCTCTGCAAGCATGTGGGAAAAATGAGCCACTCAGATTTCGCTCCCTTTGTGACTTAGGAGGGGATCTTATTATAATATTACCGCACCTTAATCTGCACGTTTCCACCCACTCATTTTGTTTTTGCAAGAGAAAACGGTGTACCAGTTCTAAGGCCACGGCAAAAGTTCAAGCAAAGCATGCTAACTGTACTGTCGCTGGCTGCACAGACGAGCACAGAACACTATTTAGAGTCTTGTTAGCTTGGATAACCTGCTTGCCAGGGTCAACTTGCTCAATTGCTAAAAAGAAGCGTTTCAATATCTTGGAAAAAATGTTAGACGATTCACAGCATCTGATAGCAATCATAAACGTTAGCCTGGTGTGTAAGGCTCTGTTTGGCAAACAGGTATGCTGTGTATAGTGGGCATCCATACGGGTTTTGCACAAAAGATTAACATGACGGGACATGCTAGTCGATGAGTTGAATCAACACCACAGCAACTACATAAATTTATCCACTAACCATTCAGAAACGTCCAGTTGCATTCTAAAAGATGTCTCTCCATCAGTGTCCAAACAATATAAGGCTGAACACTGTTACTAGAATAGTCATTTTGACTGTACCGAAGCACAAGCTGTTAAAGCCCCTCCCTCTTCTGCAAAGCGGCCGGGAGCAGCAGCTCATTTGCATTTTAATGGACACACAAAAATGGCATGTTTTTGCTCACACCCAAATTTAAAACCTCTTAAAATGATAATTAAGACTTTTTTATAACATTTAAGATATTTAAAGGGATCCTATTATACTTTTTTACGTTCATCTTTCTTTAGTGTGTAATGTTGCTTTTTGAGCATTAAAAAGGTCAGCAAAGTTACAAGGTCACTTCAAAGGGAGTTATTTTTTATATCAGTGTGCACAGTTTCTGAACTCGCTGAAACGCCTTCATTGTAGTCTTGAGTTTTCTTCTGGGAACAAACACGTCACGGTATTCCTTGTTTAAATAATTCCCACCCAAGGTATACGTAAATAAAGGGGCGGGGCCTAGTTGAGTTAGTTAGTAGTGTGTTGAAACTCACGCTTAAAGAAGTTGACCAATCACAACACACTGGTTCAGCCGACCAATCAGAGCACACTGCGCTTTTCAGAAAGAAGGGGCTTCTTAGAGACACAAACTAAACGAGCGTTACTGACAGACTGGAAATAGAGGAGCTGCAACAATGCTAAATATGTGAAACAAATCATGTGTTTTTTTTAAGCATGAAAACCTATTCTAGTAGACTTCAAAAACAAAATCAAGATTTTGTAAAAGGGCATAAAAGGTTCCCTTTTAGACTTATGACTTTAAATTTGATCAAACTGAATTGAAGACTTTTTAAGGACCCGTAAGGACCCTGTTTACATGCGAGTCACACATGTGTCAGTTCCTTCCTGCCTAAGTGGCTGGTTCTTAGTCAGAATAAGCTGTAATATGTTATATAATGTATAATAATGTATACCTGCTGTATTATGAGGTAACCCACTGATTCCAGCTAAAGATACAGCACTAAGGTCCGGTAATGGTAGATTAAGGTTTGGGAGGTTAGGCAGGTTTGGCAGGGGAGGGAGACCAGATGGTAAGGACATCAAACCTGCAAGCACAAAATGAAAACCATTTTTTCACATGAAAATGTGAAAAGAAACTTTTCTTTCAGTTTTCATTAAAGTTGTAAATGTTCTTTACCTGGTACAGTGGTGGAGGGGTTGACAATTGGAAGGGTACCCAGCCCTGGGGTCACCTGAGTGGGCAGCAGGGGGACTGTAGGAACACCTGCAAAAAATTACAATATTTGTATTATATTAATATTATAAATGAGCAATGTAGAAAAAGTACAGAATAAACATAAAAACACTTGACATTTCACCTGTGTGGAGCTCACTGGGTATTGAGGGCGGGGCAGAGCTGAGTGACAGGCCGGACAGACTGTCCTCAAGCCCTGTGGGAACAGACTGTGACACAGGGGGCGGAGTCACTGCAGACAGCTGAACCTACACAAAATGTCATTGAGGTCAAACGGCTGACCAAATATATTTAAACACACCAAGTAAAACTCATAGACACAAACTAACCTCTGTGAAGCCGTCTTTCAGTGGGCTGGTGGGCTCACTGGGGGTGTGCCCAGGGAAGCTAAATTTCTTGCCCTCTTCGAAGGGCCGAGTAGGGATTCTGTGCAGGTAACCATAGCCGATACCACAGCCAAGACTGAACGGAGAAAAATAATCATGTCAGACTTGCACAAAGAGGCAGGTACCAGAAGAACAAGAGTGTTTTACACACCTGCCCTCTCCACCCCAGGCACTGTTGGGAGTAATGACCACTTCTCTGCAGTTGTCCGTGTCGGTGTTGTAGACGTAGAGTTTCAGGCCTTTTCCCTCATGGGTTTCTATCAATGAGAATAAGTCCTCTGACTGGAGAAAGAGCACAGAGCACAAAATAAATCACTGAAATTTATCTTGATTGAATGATTTTTTTTTTACCTTGCAAACTTAAACATTTATGCCTGGTTTCACAGACTTAGATTAGCTTAGATTAAGCCATGATTAGGCCTTGGTTCAATTAGGGCATTTAAGTAGTTTTTATAAACATGCTTCAAGAAAAAAAAACATCACTGGTGTGCATCTTGAGACGAAACAATGGCACGGATATATTTTAAGGGTGTGTTCACACTTGTCAGGTTTGGTTCGATTAAAATGAACCCTGGTGCGATTGCTCTGTTAGTGCGGTTCATTTGAACGTGTGAATGCTGCCATCCGAACCCTGGTGCGCACCAAACAAGAGGGCCGAGACCGCTGAAAAGATGGGTCTCGGTCCGCTTTCAAACAAACACTGGTGCGGTTCGAATGATATTTGAACACAACATGGACCAAAGACATGTAAACGAACCAGAAACAGGAAGATGAGACCCCAGTACAGAATCCTCACGCATATCAGTTTTTCTCATCATAGTCGCGAGTTTGCTCATCACAGGCATCAGACGCGCGTCTCCACACAGCAGATCGTTTGTGTGTGTGACGGAGGGATTCCCGCCGCCGTTTTGACTCCTTTGATTCCCAGCTGGCCAAAATACCATCATATGCAGGATACGCACACACAACAAGTGCATTTACCTCAGCACATAGCATTGTTTTGGATGTTCGGTAAGTTGTGTCTCAAAATACGTCATAAAATACGTCATAAAATCCGAACAATCAGGTTGTGAACGTATCCCTATGCCTTTTGGTTCAGTGATAAAATCTGAATGCTAATCAATTTTTTTTTCTTTTGGGTCTAAACCAAACGAACGAACGGAACTACAAGTGTGAACTAAGATGTGTCAGTGCAAGCTGCTTTTAGTTAAAAAAGCTCACTTTTTTTTTACTTGTTTTATTTAACAATAAACCTCTTATGTTTTCAAGAGCAGTGTTGTTAAACTAAAAAAAAAAAAACAATCTGTTTTGCACTATATGTCATTGTTTTACAGAAAATGTATGCTCATGAATTTATGGAGTTTATTACAGCTATTTATTTCACAGCTTTTTCTTAAAAAAAGGAATTTGTAAAGTGAATGAAACATTTAACTAGCAAATATAAAAACGCAAAATGCTAATGATATAAACTATTTTAGCACAGCACTTTTTTGGTCATTTCAGCTCTTTTCTAGGTTGCCTGAAGAATCGTTAAGTGTCGTCATCAGAGTTTGTTAGCAAACCATCATTTTAATTTATATTTGAGCTGCAGAGAGTGACATTCATTGACAATTTTTCCCCAAACCAAAAAAAACTACATGTAACAACTAGACTAGAATTCTAGTACATGTCTGATATGTCTTTGCACCATCTTCATGATGTCTGAAAAGAGTTTGTGATGTGAATGAGAGAAGTGTACCTCATTCATGACTGTGTCAGCTCCGATAATGTAGTCTGTGTGTGGCCTTAAACCTGCTAATGCTGCTGGAGAATTTGGTTCCACTTCCTACAAAACAAGTGAAAAAAGCAAGTCAAGGCTTACATTTCATCTTACAGCTAGACCGACCGGTCTGTTTTACAAGACCGCACCCTTTTTGAACACCACGCTGAATTATGACTAATTGACCAAAAGTTGTTAATAAAAATGAGTTCAAAGCAAACATGCCATTTTCATCAAATGCTACCCCACCCTTACAAAATATGCAGTGTAAATAACTAATTCCAGCATCTTTCTCTGATTCCACTTCACCACACTTTCACATACTCACCAAAACATGCCAGACATTCTCATTGGCTCCCTCAAAGCTGCAAAAGCGGATGCTGACCCCCAGAAGACCTTGGCCGCCCCACATGTTGCTAGGAGTAACGGTGGCTTCCCGCAGCTCAAGGGTTTTGCTGCTGTACACTAGCATCTTCACAGGTTTCTCAACGCTAGCCTTCAGTATGTCTTTCAGCGTGTCATTATCCTTGTTCTATAGAAAAAAGAAAAATCAAAGCAAAAACAACATTAAACAGTAACAAACATTGTAGGACTGTGTAAAATTGTTATATACCATATAAAATGAATGGGTCAACATACATTTTAAATGACGTACAGTCTAGGTGTGCATATATCAAATGTTTTATAATGGCTTCAAATGTAGTTCATCCAATAAGATTTTAGAGTCAGAACCGTCAGTTTTACTGTTTCGAGTCTCATTAAACATTATACCTGACTTATGAGTACCTTTCATTTTTAAAGTTTTTCCATTCCCTGGATTATCCCAAAATTGGCATCATTACTAACCCGAGTTCATAAAAGGCAAATCAAGCTGGTTTCTTTATCTGTTTCCCACGTTTATAACTCAAAAACACTGGATGAAGTTCAATAAATAGTCAGTTCATTGATGGAATGATGGATGACCATGCACCATGTTCAACAAACCTACCAGTCTGGTGTTGTTGATGGAGACAATGAAGTCAAAGAAAGGTTCGAGACCTGCTCTGTGCCCAGGAGAATTCTCCTGCACCTGCATAATAGAGAAAGGAGCCGAGTTATACCATAGCATTCAAATTTAACCATCAAATAAACCATTCAAATAGACACCAAACATCAATATCTTCTAGCAAAACTCTAGACTGGCATATTTGATCATGAAATAATATTCTTTGTATCAGAAAAACGTAACCTTTCTATCATATTCTTGACTGAGATCAGAATCAACCTTCAAAAACAGTTCGAAACAGTTATGCTGTTCCCTAAGTAAATACCTTTTAGCTAGGTCAATTTGAGTTATGACAGATAAAAACTGAACATTTTAACAGTGAAGCATAATGACATGTAACTAGTAGGCTTCTTCAACAGCCCGTCCAAAAAATAATTACATGGCGCAGTAGTATAAATAAACACGTGCATTTTAAATGCTATTAGTCTTTGCATGTCAAGTGCTGAAAAGAAATCTCTTGACATTTAACAGCTGAGATTTTAATTTAGCCACATTAGCATTTAGCCACTGTTAGCAGGCCGCACTGATGTCCCCGGCCTCAATTTGAACTTTCCGCCGCCTGCGAGTCGCGATCTACCGCGTGAGTGAAAGAGAGAGAGACCGATAGAGCGGACGCATCTGTAAAACACACTCACTCTGAGAACGTGATAGCCCTCCGAACCACCTCCTGGAATTTCCACGCTCTGTGATCCCCCCATGATCCCCGCTTCGTGTCACCTGTTAGAATATTGTCCGTTTTATTTATTTTTTTTGCTCCTAGCAGCCGGTTTTGTGAACAGACACGTCGGAGTCTCCCAAGGATGCGCACGACGGCGGTGAATGACGTGGCAGCGCAAGAAGGAGGGTTCGTGCTTATGTGGCGCACAGGTGAGACTGCAGCGGTACACACGGAGGCATTTTTAGTATTACGAATCAGTGAAGCATGGTCTATTTCTCATTTGTAAGTGTAAAGTAGGTAAACGATGGGATATGCAATCATAGCGCTTGAATACACGGAAGCGATGTCGGATTCCAGAGCGAATCATTTGTTTGAATCGGATCTTTTCGTTGAATCAGATCTTTTCGATGAATCGGCTGAACAGTTCACTAGCCAGTCTGAACCATTCGTTCACGTGTGGTTGTTCTCGAGTTTTTGGAAACCTTTTAGGACAGTCTTTAAAAATGCCCCACTCGCTCTCTCTGCTAATGAAAATAATACATAAATCTTTCTGGTGCCCCGCCTCTCAAAAAATATTTTTAGGTTGATAAGGGGTGGATGTATTTGCTGAATAGCATTAAAGGCACCATGAAATCAAAATAAACCATTCCTTTTTTTAATGGAATATAGCAGTGCTTATTATAAGTGATTTATCCATGCACATCATTATTTGATTATAGATTATGAGGGCACATAAATAAATGAAAAAAATTGCAAGGACATCACTTCTCTGATGACGTGTTCACCGGCATGAAGGCGGGGCAACCTGTCACTCACATGGGATCAGCAATAGCACACTACAACAATCCAATCAATTCCCCATAGACAATATTAAGTCCCAATATGTTCCAGTTTTGTTAAGCATTAAGTTAAGGGTCATGAAAATGTAAAGTCAATGTTTTTACACACTCTTTAGAACTTTTAAAGAGTATTTTGTGAACTTCACATACCTTTGAAAACCCAGCATTTCGTTGGTCCCGATAAGCATTTTTTTGACTGCAGAAGGTCAATGAACAAAGAGAAAAATGTTTATTTTCTAGACAAATTTATTTGTCAATGACAAATTTCATTATAACATTTCAAATAAATGTATCACATTGTGACTGTATAAAAGATGTTTTCCGTCTTTATACATTCTACTAGATATAAAAGATAGTTAATGAAAACTTTGACAAACAGCTTGTATTGTATTGCTACATAAATATGCATCACATCTGTGACAGAGAATCCAGTTCTTTTTGAAATTGTTGTGTAGTGTTAAGAACCAGAACTGAGGGAGGCCCACTGTCATTTTGGTGAGCAGATCTGAAACAAGCATCCAGTTTCTCAGTGAGGTTAACAAAGAGTCAGTTCTTTGGCCCAAGCCTTGACCAGTGGCTTGTTTTGATAGTTTGTTAGGAGGCAGGCTACCTCAAAAAGCTGGTTGATACTGCCAGAAATGGTCAGAGGGATAATAGTGTCAAACAGTTTGATCTCTTTGATGCGCTGAATTATCCTCTCCACATGTATCCTTAACCGTGCAATGTCCTGAGTGACCAGCACTTCATCATGAGACAGCTGAAAAGGTGGTTTGTAAACTTTGCAGGGCTCCAAGTCATCGATTCTGAAACCCTCGTCCACCATTACAGCCATGTCTTTATCTAAAAGAGGGATAATTCCAGATTGCCTGAACAATTCTTTGTCACTGACAGAGCCAGGATATAGTGAGGAAACAAAAGTAACAGCACCATGTGGCGACACACCGATCATTCCTTTCAGGGTAGTGTGGGATTTACACTGAGAAAATGTCTCACTCTGTAAGAGTAAAGATGAAGGCACCTGACATCTCAGCTCTATACAGTCAATAATGACTTGGGTGTCAGAGTACTTGCTGAACACACTCGGCATCGTGGCTCTAATTTCCTCAGGAGACATCCATATTCTGACAGCGCCCAATAAAGTGTACAAAAAACTGACCCAACTTTTGATTATCTTGCTGACGGCAGACTGATGAATGTTGAAGCGATCACCAAGATCTTTCTCCTTCAGACCCAGCGACAGGTACACCAAGAACAGGAACAGTTCATCGATTAGTGGAAGACATCGGCTCTGGTAGGGGGTAAGTGTCAGTGTTATTAATGATAATCACTGCCTGGTCATCATAAATTTATCTATGCATTTTAAATTAGATTGAATTAGATATCAGTGTTCTTTTGGGTGCTGATTTATCAAGCTGCTTTTAAAAACAAAATGATGTAGTATAAACCAGTGTTTCTCAACTCCAGTTCTGGGTAGAGGTTCGGGTTAATGTTTTATAAATAGCTCCGGGTTCGGGTTTGTAACTAAAGAAAAACTATATATATATAGTTGCATGCAATCCTAAAATAGGTATTTTCTGTGAGAAACGGACTTCGGGTTCGGACTTAAAGGGTCTGTTCACCCAAAAATGAAAATTCTGTCATTAATTACTCACCCTCATGTCTTTCCAAACCCGCAAGACCTTTATCTTCAGAACACAAATTAAGATATTTCTGATGAAATCTGAGAGATTTTTTTTTTATCCCCCATAGAAAGCAATGAAATTACCACATTCAAAGTCCAGAAAAGTAGTAAAGACATCGTTAAAATAGTCAACGTGACTACAGTGGTTCAACCTTAGTGTTAAACAAAACAAAAATAATGACTTTACTCAACAATCTCTTCTCTTCCCTGTCATTCTCCTACGCAGTTTATGCTGAAGACACATTGCAGAGCTTCCAGGTTCTACGTCAGAACGACGGCTCATTATTAGCCTACACTGTTCACGTGAGCACAACAACACAACACACCGTGTGATGCTGACGCAGGAGCCGGCCAATAATGAGTCGGCGTTCTGACGTAGAACCACGAAGCTCTGAACTGTGTCTTCAAAGTAAACTGTGAAGGAGAATGACAGGGAAGAGAAGAGATTGTTGAATAAAGTTGCTGTCTTTGTTTTGCGCACAAAAAGTATTCTTGTCACTTAATAACATTAGTGGTAGTTCCTCTTTAGAAATGACAATTTCAGCCTCGTCTGCTGACAAAATGTTAACTTCTTGTCTGCAAAATGCAGTTAGAAATGGCGATTTAGTTTCATTCATGTATCTGTCTCGGCACATTTTATGTTTTAAGCTGATGTTGTGTTTCACTAATGTGTTGTGTTTGAACTGTGTGGTGCCGTTTGCCTCAGCGAACTTGGTTTTCCCCGCTTGTTGACTACATCAAGAGCAGAAGACACAGTTCGTGTTGCTGGTTTTGCAATATCGAAGCCATGTAAACTCACTCAGCCATTCCTGACTGAATAATTGTAGTCAAATTGTTGTTGTAGATGGCCTGACTTTGCTGAGAAAAAGTCAATTGTTCGTTTAGTCATTTTTGACTGAGCTGTGATGGTAGACGTGACGACAGCAAGAAACATCAATAATGCGTGACCCGCGCAGTTGACTAATCACTTCCGGACCCCTCTCTATACATAGGCCTACACTGGTGGGCTCACAATCTTCACGTCTTTCAACATGAAATAATAACTAAAATAAATTCCAAATTTGCAGGTCGCACATGTGCGAGTACTTGTAACAAATGCTCGCGCTGTCTCAAAAACTGGTCGCAAAAATCACAGTCTGGAGCCCTGCATTATGATTGACTATTTTAACTATTTTTTGCTACTTCTCTGAACCCTGAATGTGGTAATTTACACTGTTAAAGAGTTGGATTCTCATGCTGAACATGGCCAAAGTTTCAAAACATGAGTTTGACGTATGACGGAGTATTTCTGTTCCAAAAATTCTCTTCCAAATCCTCACAGGATTCTGACTTTTTTTTTCGAGTATTGGCCTGAGTGACGTGAAGGGGGGCAGGATTCCTTGTATCGGCACTTCTCCCGGAAGGCCGCGCACACACGTGGACCTGAGCGAGAGCGCTAGAGCACGCCCATCAACGCGCGTTCGGGTTTACGGAAGTCACGATATTTGTTATTAAAATAATCATAGAAACTGATAGTTGCAAATTACTTTTTTATTGGTTAAAATGAATGGAAAATATCTCGTGTTTTTCCGTGGCTGCTCGAGCCCTCAGGATCGGCGCTTATGGTTTTATAAACGCTGTATTTACAGATCGTTTGAAACTGAAAGATGGAGTGGTCACAGCGATAATGATCCCGGTTATGAGTCGGAACCGCGGGTGGTGAGTAAAACTGCTTCAAATGTCTGTTTTGTTGGCGCCTAAGTGCATATAATGTAAACAACATGAATGAAGTGAATTCATAAATTAATTATTCATCATTCATACGCTATATTCATTATAGTGATTCAAAAGTTATCAATGGATAATGCGATAGTGTATTGTGTGTTTAAATACAGTTGTTTAGTTGACCATTGATAACTTGTAGACGATCTCTACACAAAAGCTGCGCATGCTCGTGACTAGCTCCACATTTACAGAACATGCCTCCAGACGCTCGGCTGTTTTCGGAAATACTCGGTACAGCGTATGTATCTTTTATAAATATGATTAAACTAAAGACTTTTTGGAGATATGAAGGATGCACTACTACTCTATGGGTACTCAAGATTAACATGAGATTGGCAGAAACTGTGTGTAATACCCCCCCTATAATGACAGAAATTTAATTTTTGGGTAAACTAACCCTTTAAAATGCATCTGTACCGGTTGGGTCGGGTCAAACGATCTCAGATACGGGCCAGGTTTGGGCTTCAGTTTGAAGCCCATGCATACCACCTACCAGAATGTTTTACACGTCTCTCAAATTAAAACTTCTGATTCAACTCATCAGCTTGTTAGTGCATTATATAGAGAGACCTTTAAAACATCCTGAGGACTGGAGTTGAGAATAACTGGTACAAACTATGCCTACCGGATGACGAGGTGGATCAGCCTCCTTGTCAGGAGTTGCTGTTGTGCTGGGAGTGGATGGCTGTGTACCAATACGCGCAATTCTCCTGGTTGCAGGTTCAATCTGCCTCCAAAATGCCTGTAGATGTTGGTAGCTGGCAAATCTAATAGAGTGAGACAAAATTATTTATTTCCTTTAAATCCAATATCTCAAAATCTCATATTGCTTTTATACATTTACTTTAATATAGTCCTGTGTTCATCATAACAGAGTTGCTCTCATTGGTCACCCAGTATAAAGGTTATCGATTGAATGGATGGAGGAATGGGTGAATGAATGTGAACACAATCTAAGTCAGCAACAAAGTTATAACCACAGGGGGTATGCAAGATAAATATCATATGACACAATACGTACCTGGTATAGAATCTAATGTCATCGTCCGATGCTGAAAACCTCTCCAAACCAAACGACTGCTTCAGTGTAACCTCTTCCAGTCTCTTTCGCAGCTCTTCTATCACCAGCTGTTGAGCCTCTATTTTCTCATATGCTATATCCAACGCTGATGGTTCTGGTTTTGCATCGTAATCGTGGCACTGAAGCAACAATTCAACATCTATGTTTTCCTTTTCAGTTACTCCATCCTCTGGTCGTGGTCTTCTCTCCCAGACGCTGGCTGCCGGTAGAGAATAATCGTTCCAGGCAAACAACACTGGCACAGCCCCCTCTTTCAAGCGTCGTCGCCCACCTTGAATGACATCCGTGGAAACGAAATGTCTACTACAGACTGTCGTGGTCCTCTTAATTACCAAATTCTCACGTCTCACGTTACGTATCCATATTTTCCTTAAAGTTTCATCCTTCGGGAAGTGGTGGAAACTAATGGTGGAATTGAACTTCCCTGATATCGCGCATTTAGGTACACAACAGAAATCGCTGTTAGGATTATTCCGCTTCTGGTACTTTATTGGTTTTGACAAAGACATTTTCCTCTCAATATCATTCAAATATTAAAATAAAATGTAAAGTAAACATAAAATGAATAAACTAGGCTAGCAGATTACTTTTAAAGTTCGTGGTTATGCACAACAAACTTCCGTTTTCTAAAACAGGTTGCATCGCTTCCGGTTCAGGTCTTTTGTATGTACTTCGTGAAATATAAAGCTGTTTTGATCAAGATGCTTTCAAAAGTAGCTACCAAAGATGAGCATAACCGATGTCCACCGCATATGCAGATTAATACTGATAGTTTTTTTTCTTCTTCTCACAAGCATTCAAATATTTAAATTGAATAAGAAGCCAACAATAAAAGTAACTAGCTAGGTAAATATGGTTAGGTTACCTTTAAAGTCTAAAGATATCGTGGTCAGTTCACGCTGCTGTAACACAAGCGGATGTGGTGAGAGCAGTTTTCCGGTTTGGTCATGTGACGTTCTTCGAGAGGTACAAGTAGCCTTATAAGTATTATGCTGCGTTCCAGGCAGGTTTTTGAGCCCGAAAGTCACGATTTCAAACCACGACTCACGACTTTGTAGCATTCCAGGCAATTACGCCAAACTGCCCGAGTGTAAACAAAGCAGCATGGCTGACCTTATGCTCATTTACAATTATTTCTACCGCCAAATGTGCTTACTCCTTGCTTATATGGGGAAAACGGAGGAGGAAAAACAGCGCATAAGACGAGAAGCTGTTATACCTTTTATTTTACGTTATTTTACCGCGCACTTGCATAAACACCGCATCCGTAGGGGTTGCCATTGTTGTTTCGCGGGGTATGTGACATCAGAGCGCGGAACTGGGAGTACATCGATCTAGTACGAGTTCACGGGTGGGAAGTCACCGGGTTTGACTGCCGTTCCAGTGCACTTTTACGGGTAGAAGGTTGGGAAAAACACGGGTTACGGGTTGCCTGGAACGCGGCATTAGATCAGCTGTTGTGCCATTTTTTTCTGAGAGTGTTGTCAAAT
The DNA here is from genome assembly GCA_037101425.1 of Elopichthys bambusa. Classification (NCBI taxonomy): domain Eukaryota; kingdom Metazoa; phylum Chordata; class Actinopteri; order Cypriniformes; family Xenocyprididae; genus Elopichthys; species Elopichthys bambusa. The sequence continues at coordinate 26,432,792 of CM074440.1, read as the reverse complement.
AGAGAATTTTGGAAATAAAACTTAATAGAAAAAATATATATATAAATAGCAATATATGCCAATGCGTGTACTAAATAATAATATTATCGTTCAATTTACTCTTACATTAAAATGAATAGGCCTATCTGTATAATAAAGTTTTTAGTATCATTATTCATGTCCAGTTGAACACAGACAACGTTTTCACGTTTTACTCCTTACAAATTTTGTAATCTTCTTTTAAACTTCTATTTAAAGGACTGAACTATGTAGTGCAAAAGGTCCAATAAAAGGTCAAATGGCCATGGTTCCTATATTTAAATGAGTCTTAAAGGGATAGTTCACCCCAAAATGAAAATTCTGTCATCATTTACTCATCCTCAAGTTGTTCCAAACCTGTATGAAGAAGAAGATATTTTGAACAATATGGGTCGCCAAACAGTCGATGGGCACCACTGACTTCCATGATAATTTTTCTTCCATACTATGGAAGTCAATGGGGCCCATCAACTGTTTGGTTACCCATATTCTTCAAAATATCTTCTTTTGTGTTCAGCAGAAAAAAATCTGGTTTGGAACAACTTGAGGGTGTAATGTGGGATTCAGCTTTGTGCACATGTGATCGGAAGTCAAATGTGTGCAAGATTGTTTTCAGTTATACTACACTGCCTCCCTGTGGCTGATAGAACCGACAGGCCAATAAATGGAAAACATGATAAGAAGAGTCATCTTTTTATGGATAGTGTATAAGTCATGCTTTTGCAAATGTTTTTACAGAATTTTTCTCTAATCTTTGCATCATTTATATTTAATTTGGCTCCTCAGGTCTTTGATCTGATAGCCTGATGTATTGTAATATGTAACTGCGCATATGAATATGGTAATCGTTCAGCAGTGCTGGGTAGATTACTTACTAATTATAATCAGTTACCGATTCAAAATTGTAGTTAGTAACGTAATCTATTACATTACACATTTAAGGTAATATAACTACTTTTAGATTACGTTTGAATTACTTTTTAGTTTTTTAAAATGGTTTATATTGTTGAAAGATTATTTATAACCAACCCTAACCCCAGATAGTGAAAATAAGAATTCAAATTCAATAAGAATTCATTCAAAACGAAACACAAACAATCTCAAGTGTGAAATGTAAAAGTAGTTTATTATAAGCTTTAAAATGAAGGTGTCAGAATTTACATTTAGAAAAAACAACTAATAGAACATTCTTATAGTTTAATCGCTTTTATTATGTTAATAGCAGTTTACATATAGTGTGATTGCATTTTAAAGTGCCAGCCTTACTGAGGAGACCAAATCGCCCTCCTCACATTCAACATTTACAGTCAACAATTTACAGCAATAGAGGAAAAAGATTATTGTGCATTTGTCAAAAACACTTTGAACAAATAGAGAACATTACATAAAGTCATCTTTCACATGTTCCAAAGACAACAGCTGAATCTAAATACAGCAGTGAAATATTAATAAACCTTTAATAAATATTTATATTAACTCAATCTTCCAGCATCCTGAGGACATCATTTCCGACCTCCCTTCTAAGTTTGTGCTTTTTGCTTTATTGTTTTCTTTTGTTGTTGTTTATATATATGATGCTATAATTGCCTGAGTTGAATATCAATAATCAGCATTATACATCTGGTAACTAACCTTCAGATAATTGATAGGATTGCTTGTAACATTCAGTCAAAGATACACACAATAACATTATAACACTAACACACTGATTGCACAGAGTTAAGGGCCTGAACAACAATAAACATATACAATATATTCATATTTATATAAATGTATATAGATTCATATTATAATTTATATGCTTGCTTATTTCAAAGAATATCGAGTATATTGTAAAATGTATGGCACTAGTTTTGTCTTTGGCTCACAAGTACACTACTGGACCATTAAACATTAGTCTAAACTTATTTGATTATATATCTTGTCTTAAAATACAAATGAAGAACCATAACAAATGGGAGAAATACTGAACCTTTGAACACTGCTCGGCTCACAATATAAATAAAGGTCTTTGTTTATATATTTTTATATCAGTAGAATATTTCAAACTGAAAATTGAATACCTATGTTTCACCTCACAAAGGTGTTGATTAAACACTTTACATGACCTGCTACAAGGTAAGTTCTAGAAACACAACACTAAATACAGATCAACCACTGGTTTACACACAGACCCCACTACTACACAGAAAGGGCTTCGAGCTTCATTAAAAGGGTGCTGCGCCTTTGCTTGTCTTTATCTTGTATTTACAAACCGAAGCAACGGCTGTTACACATGATCCCAATGGACTTAAAGTGTGCTGTAAGGTGACCGTGTAGCTATACTATGGAAGCTTATTTCTGACACGGAATAAAAAACTTCAAGTAATTGTGAGTTCATGTCTTGCAATTCTGAATTTATTTGTTGCAATTGCGAGTTTACATCTCATATTTTCTCTCAATTACACAAGTTTTATTTGTAATTGCGAGTTTATATCTTACAATTCTGACCTTTTTCCCCCAATTTATATTTCAAAATTCTGTGAAAAAAGTCAGAATTGAGAGGTATAAACTCAGAATTGTGAGAAATAAAATTGTGATATAAACTCGCAATTACAAAAATAATTGCAACTTTATGTTTTTTCTCGCAATTGCAAGTTTATATCTTACAATTTTGACATTTTTTCTCCTTATAACAAGTTTCATTTGTAATTGCAGGTTTAAATCTCACAATTCTGACCTTTTTGTCTCACGATTGTAAGTTTTATTTGTAACTGCGAGTTTATATCTCACAAATCCAATGCTATCTCACAACCAATTCGTACGTATTTTAAGAGTTGGCTAATTTGTACGATGTCACTCGTACAAATTCATACGATTTGTCTAAACCCCAGTGACAGGTAGGTTTAGGGGCGGGGTTAGGGGTAAAAATATCGTAAAATATGTACGATTTGGCAAAAAAGGTACAAATTCGTACGAATTAGCATCCTCGTAAAATACATTTGAATTGCTGGTTGACAATAACGACTTTTTTTTCTCACAACTGCGAGTTTTATTTGTAATTGCGAGTTTATATCAAAATTCAGACTTTTTTCTCGCAATTAAGAGTTTTATTTGTAATTGTGTTTATATCTAACAATTCTGACTTTTTTCTCACAATTGCGAGTTTATATCTCACAATTCTGACTTTTATTTGTAATTGCGAGTTTATATCTTACAATTCTGACATTTTTCTCCTTATTACAAGATTTTTCTTTGTAATGTGGAGATTATATCTCACAATTCTAACTTTTTCTTTTGCAATTGTAAGTTTTATTTGTAATTGCAAGTTTATATCATACAATTCTGACTTTTTCCTTGCAATTCCTAATTTATATCTCAAAATTCTGCAGAAAAACTTTTGCAGAAAAAGAATTATGATATAAACTTGCAGTTCCAAAAGGTAATTGCAGCTTTTTTGCCTCACCAATTGCGAGTTTATATCTTACACTTTGGACTTTATTTCTCGCAATTCCAGATTTTTATATTTGAGAAAAAAAATCAGAATTGTGAGATAAAAAAATCGCAATTGCCTTTTTTATTTTTGTATTCCGAGGCAGAAACAAGCCTCCATACTATACATGCTATGTAATCTGTAAGATAAGATCTAAAGACATTGAGAATAAGGACAGAACATATTGGACCACAACACGACGTCGAAACATAGCCATTAAATGCGCACGACTGTCCTGTCGAGTGGATGAAGGAGATGCCTGAGCCACTATTATAGACACAGAGCAGCAGTTCTCTGCTCTTACAGGTCATTACCCAGCCTCTCGATCTCGTCTATGAGGAAGTCAATGTCTGACTTGGTGACGGCATGATTGGAGACGACCATTCGGAAGAAGTTGACTTTGTCTCCCTGTGGTTGGTACCCTACCATGGTTGTACCGCACTCCATCATCATTGCTTTGATCTTTGGCGCCACCTGCAAGAGAAAACGGAGTAATAATGACACCAGTTTGTGTGCTTGTTACTCTTGTTTTGGTAATTAGATGAGATGAAGTACCCTGTGCAGCTTCTCCCTTCGTTCGTCTCCATTTGGCATGCCACGCAAGCTTGGTGGAATATACCAGAAGCAAACATTTGTGTGCTGGGGCTGTAGACGGCAAAATAAAAGCAACAATAAAAGCCATTACATTCAGTATTAGGTAAGCAGTTCTTTCAATCTATAAATATGTGTGTGCCAGATACAAACCTGGCCCTCAAAGACCATTTCATATCCCTCACGGTTCTTGATTTTATTGTAGAGATATTCAGAAAGCTCCAGGCATCTGTCAATGTGCTGCTCAAACCCAATTGTGCCCTGCATGGATAAAATTCACCAGGCAGAAAAAAGTGTTTTTCTCAGCTAAATGCTATAGCCACATAATTGTCTTTATATTAAATGTTGGACATATAACTGTATTATCATACAGTACACTCATGTAAATCAACTACATACATTTATTTTGTCACTAAATGTAACTCAATTATTGCTCAGCTCTTTACATAAAGTTGGATATATAAGTATGTCTGACTTTATCTGCATACATAATGTAATAAAGAACAAATTCTCAACTTCTTGATTGCTTGTATCATTTCAGAATGTAAACTATCAACTATCATCCAGCTCTAATCTGCTGAATGTGACTAAGAGATAATGATTTTCTTTAAAGCGGTTTCAAAACAATGTGTATTGTGAAAAATTTGACTTGACTTGACTTGACATAATAGCTGCTGTTGTGACCCACCTTGGCCTTCCACATGAGCCAGAATTTGAAGATGTCTACATGTCTGCCACACTGGATGGCCTTGTCGCCGGTGTCATAGGTCACATCATACTGTTTGTCTGGTTGGAAGAGGTATCCAGCACACATGGAGTTGCAGCCCTGCAGAATGCCCTGTAACAGAAGCACAGTGTTACTTGTATTCATGTCCCTCTCAAATGCATCTCCTGTGATCAGTTTCTGTATTAACTAAACTTTAAATGTATTTGAGTTCACTTGATCTATGTATTCATTTAGCAGATGATTCATTTAGGTGTGTAACTGCATATAGCCAATATTTTTGTTTAACTTGTACATGTATACTGTTCAGAGATTTGGGGTTGGTAAGATTGGTTAATGTTTTTGAAAGAAGTCTCTTATGATCACCAAAGCTGCATTTATTTGATAAAAAATACAGTAAAAGCAGTACTATTGTGAAATATTATTACAATTTAAAATAACTGTTTTTAGGTGAATATATTTTAAAATGTAATTTATTCCTGTGGTCAAAGATGAATTTTCAGCATCATTACTCCAGTCTTCAGTGTCACATGATCCTTCAGAAATCATTCTATGCTGATTTGCTGCTCAAGAAATATTTCTGATTATTATTAATGTTAAAAACAGTCAGAATTTTAAAAAAAATCTTACTGAGCCGAAACTTTTGAACGGTAGTGTATATGTTTGTTTATGTCAAAGTCTCACCTTCTCTCTAACCAGGATGGCTGAACATTGCAATGGTACACCCATCATCTTATGAGGGTTCCATGTGACAGAGTTCGCCCTGAAACAAACAGACAAGTGGGTCTTCAGCTCACACTGCACCTTTCCTGTGATATACAGTCATTTTAGCTTTGATTTTTTTTTACATACCTCTCAATGCCGCTTAGCTTGTGACGGTGTTTCCTGGACATCAACAGTCCTCCGCCCCATGCACCCTGGAGATGTACAAACACCAGCACAAAGACTCTTTTAAGATTTATTCATTAATTTATTCAGTGATCCATATACAATTTCATCAATTTAGTTACAATTTCAGCTAATCCTGAAAGCACTAATTGGAAATGCATGCATTTGAGTCAAACTTACATCCACATGCAACCACAGGTTGTACTTTTCGCAGATGTCGGCAATGTCATTGATGGGATCGAATGCTCCATATACTGTGGTACCAGCCGTTGCATTCACAAACAGTGGCACATAACCCTAAAATAAATATTTAAAATTTACATTCACTGTTAATAGTACATAGCTTAAAGATAAGTGCCACTTTATTAACAGAAGCACTTAGAATTAGTACATAAGGGTCAAATCATCCATCAGCTTGAGGATACCTGCTCCGGTATTGATCCACAGAACTCTTCAAGCACAGAGGTTAAATACTCTGTCTCACTTGTCTCGACAGCACAGAACAATGCAGTGGAGTCTGTGCATTTACTTACCTTCTGTTTGGCATCAATGATCTTGGCCTCTAAGTCAGCAGGTATGACACGCCCCCTAAAACAAGACAGCCAATGAGGTGTAAGTGGGAGGGACTATAAAAGCAAATAAACAAGACATGAGCTTTGAAAGAAAGTAACCAAGTGGTAAAATATATTTAAAATATTTTATATTAAAATGTCATATTTAAAAATTATAAAATATTTTTTTTCCTATTTTGATGGTTTAATCAACAATATAACTATATATACCATACAAGTTCGATTTGGATGGTTTAATCAAACTTGTACGGTATGTGTGTGTGTGTGTTTGTGTGTGTGTATATATATATATATATATATATATATATATATATACACACACACACACACATATATATAGTTAGATTAAACCATCAAAATTGGAGAAAAAAAAAATATATATATATATATATATACTTAACATCAGAAAAGTGGATAGATAAGTAAATAAGATAATTTTTTTGTTTGTTTTAAAGTTGTTCTAAACATAGTTTTGTGCTTCATATATAACTTATATGTTCTTATATAACTGACACAGAACTGTACTGTCATCATACCTCTCATCTGTCTTCAGGAGAATTACATTTTCTTTGCCAAATCCCAGTACCGCTCCTGCCTTTTTGATTGAATAATGACTCTGCAAAAAATAAACAGTGTTACCAGTCAACCAAATGGCCAAAATACTATAGATAGAATACAATTAATGCAATCCTACACTAATGCTACAAAAACGATATCCGACCCCTAGAGGGAGACAAATGCTTTGTTTAACTGCAGTATACTTACATGTTCAGAAGTGAAAAGCACGAGTCGTGGTGCTGCAGACATGCCTTTGGTTTTGACTTCTGGGAAATACTTATACCGCGCAACCATCACACTGTACATGTTTGATATGGCACCACCTGTGAACAGATGAACATTCATTGTATTTCAGCACCACTGACAGCTGGTTTTCCAAAATGAAATGTGTTAAAGGAATTAAGCCAACATTAAAATCTATGTTTTTGGGTGAACAGAACACCATACATTTGTAATGGTAACATTAAATTATTTGGTTTGTTATGGATTATTTCGATTGATTATTTACCTGGTGAGAAGAGTCCATCGCCATCACCGTTAGGCCAGCCAATGATCTCTCTCATTTTCTTAAGGGTCAGCTGCTCCATCAGAACAAACACGGGCGCAATCTCGTAGGTGAACCTGAACAGACACACACAGGAAGACCATATTTAGTCACAAGTATAAACGTTTTTTTTTTTCTTCCCCCTTCTCTAAAAGTTTAACAAACAAATCATAGTGTAAAGAAACTATATCCAATGATAAAATATATTACACTTGTCATGAAGAAAACAAAATTATTTTTCTTCCCCACATTATTTCACTTCATTATTTTCATTGATGATTTTTGATTGGTGAGTTAGTTTTGGTACTCGATTCTGATTGGATGACAGGCTTTCCAAGAGTGCTAATATCATGGAAGTAATGTGTGATGTTTTGTTTATTTATTTATTTATTTGACTTGGTTATGAGGTTCGTTTAAGATTCATATTTATGACATTCACAATTATGTTCAGCTTCTCCAAATCGTCGAAATCAGGTAACAGCTACTTCAGAGAATCACAGTCCCTGCAGACATTACATACTGTTCCATCAGAGGTACATTCTGTCCCTCTCGGCTGCTTTGAATATCGCTAATTAAAAGACGTCTGTGATAGACTAGATAAGGGCTCATTTCAGGGTGTTTTAATGAAGGGAGTCAGTACTCTGATGGCTATCTGTCCGTCTAAATGGAGGAGTTCAGCCTGACGGGGGACAGACAGCGCACAAATGAGGGGACGGCTGCGCGCACGAGATAAGAACACGCTCCAGCACAAATCCATCTCATTCAAAGAAAGGATGGGCGAAAGTGTAATGGAACACAACTAGGACAGGGAACAGCCCCGGGCAGACTCATTGTTTAGCTCCGTCACAAAAGGAACACAGATTTAAGACAGTAAAATTACCGAGAATCATCAATAACATGCAGCTAAAACATGATTCCGGCTGTCATAATGTCATATAAATAGAACAAGGTTTTTTTTTTTTTTTTTTTTTCCCTCAGACCTTACACGTGTTGGATTTGACAAATTGCATTTTCATGTACAAAGGAGGAGAAACCAACAGGAAATTTAATACCTGCCTGAATATTGTGGCAGCACAATGTATATTTGGACCTTTTATATAGGCTTATTCATTGCACTATATTAGGAAATTGTGTGATATACATTAGCATAACATAAAATAACAAATAAATACTCAATTTAAGCACAATATTTTGATCAAATCAAGAGACAATACATAATTTTTGTTGTGACAGCGATTGTTTTATAAAAGTGATGGGTGATTTCAAAACAGTGCTTCATGAAGCTTCGAAGCTTTACAAATCTTTTGTTTCAAATCAGCGGTTCGGTGTGCCAAAGTCACGTGATTTCAGTAAACGAGGCTTCGTTACGTCATAAGTGTTTCGAAATTTCAATGGTTCACCACTGGGGGGCTTGACTTTGGCAGTTTGATACGCTCTGAACCACTGATTTGAAACAAAAGATTCATGTTTTGAAATTGGCCATCACTAGATATTGCTGAATAAATTTTTTTTTTTTTTGGCACACAAGAAGTATTCTCGTCGCTTCATAACATTAAGGTTGAACCACTGTAGTCACATGAACTGTTTTAAATACTTCAGTCTTCAGTAGCTTTCTGTGCATTGAAAGTGTTAATTGTCTTGCTGGCAATGCAGGCCTCAACGAGCCATCAGATTTTATCAAAAATATCTTAATTTGTGTTCCGAAGATGAAGAGGTCTTAATGACAGAATTTTCATTTTTGGGTGAACTAACCCTTTAATTCAGTCTCTCATTTTGGTCAGATATCAGTACTGGCGTCAACCACTGAAAATCATTTATTATAGAGACAAAAGGGCTTTACTAGTAACCACACACCCTAAAAACACACACAAGCTCCTTGAAAAGCCTATAGAAACCAGTCAAAAGTATCACTCAAATTTAATTTAAAAATATCTTTTTTTGTCTTTTATGTTAAGCTATTTTGAGGGTGTAGGGGTAATTCTTTGTGTATGTGTGTGTGTCAGTCCGTTAGCTGCCGGTCAGTGTATGTCACTGCTGATGAGAAATAATGGGTCTAAATTAGTCATGGTGAATAATGACAGAATAAGCAGCATTTGCAGCCTGTCCAATTCATTGAATAGGACACTCCCCTTTCTCTTCTCACAAAGCCCTTTCTATAAAGCATTTGTTAGTGTGTTTGTGTGAAGGTGGCAGCAGCAGAAGCGACAATCTCATCAGTGCAGAAATGAAACATTATAAAACATTGCAGGTGAAATCCTTCAAAATGGGGCAGTGAGCAGTGGGAGGCGAACAGAACAGCTTTATCCCTGGAGCTAGAAGACGGCATAATGTGGGAGAGAAGGAGAAATGTTTATTCCGAGATTTTGAGCGGCTGAAATTGCTTCAGCGTAAGAGTGAAGAACTAATCAACATCCTCCTTCCAGAGAGACTCCCACACTCTCATCTAGTGAACTAACACACCTCTGCCATTAGTACTTCATGTAAAAGCACTATCATGACTCCATCAGCCTTTGGATACAAATATAGTGCTTTTTAACATCATATCCATGCTTTACAGGAATGAGATATAAAGAAAGGGCAAAATTCAAGGTTTAATACAGGAAACCGGCCAACACCAACGATTACCTCTTGACTTCTCAAATGTCAGCAGCACTTGTCGATGTTTTTATTTATACTGTTAAAAATCATATAAACCAAATGTCACAAAGAAAACACTACATACTAGTGAGCTGCCTTGGTGTCTACTGCATGTGGAAAATGTGAAAAATGAAAATTGTGTTCAGATGTGGTGTTCACATTCAGATTGTATTCATATTGTCAAACAAATAGTGTTTTTCATGCAAAGCACGCATGATCTGCTAAGCTAATGGCACAATACTGTAAATGGCATAAAAATACATTGTAAACACACATACTGGGTAAAATAGGCAATAATTGTACAAGTATATCCTCTTGCTTTGTTAGCCATATTAAGTGTTTTTAGCACAATGCTCTCTGGGAATGCTTTTTTATATGTGCCCTTCAAGTGGAGTTGGAAAATATCAGAATTACGAGTTCCAAGCAGATGAATGACTGAGCAACGTCATATTTACAAGTGGGAAACTCGGAATTATAAATGATACATCAGTTGCCAAGTTGTGACGTCGTAAGGGCGTGCCGATTTGAAACATGGCTGTAACACTGATCTATAATATACTATAATGTAATATATCTATAAACTATATGTATAGATCAGTGAGTGGGAAGCAAGTCTATCCACCTTATTTGGCACCTAATTTGGCTTTTTTTCTTCCATGTGTGAGACTTCCAATTCATTAGCCACTGTAAACAAATAAAAGAATAACAAAGTGCAGTAAACAGTAAAACTATGAAAACCAGTGTTTATGATTATGATAGTAAATTAAATTTATATGATAACAAACAGACTGCATATAGGACTTGGTCATGTAAAATACACTTAAAAAATGATTTATTGATGCTGTTCACTTGTTTTCATGTTAAAAGAACATTTTTCAATCAAGTAGCTTGATCAAATATGGAAAACAGGATTCTCATTTTCCATGGTGCTTTGCATGTGGCTGGATAGGAAGAGTAAATGTTAAACTAAAGTGTTATCTTATGCATTTTTAGTAAGATGAGAAAATGTTAATGTTGGTGTTATATGGTGCTATGTAGGCAGCTCACTATAATGAAACAGACCCTATGAATTCTTTTATGTTTTTGGCTCTGCTCTTTTCTCTCTTTTGCTCTCTTTCTCTTCGTATGTGGCATGAATTAGCTAAAGAGGATATTAATCAAAGTAATTCCCTATTGCCAAAACCCATTGTTCATAGTTATGGCTATTTAACAAGGCCTTTCTCATCGTAAGTGACTTCTATTATAAGAAGCTCTCTATTTATATTAAGAAAGACAGCTGTAATGAAGTGCTTGGTCCTCTGAGATCAAAATGGCCTCTGGGAGTAAAATGCGATGGCCAGACTGCTCAGCCCGCAGGGACGCGCTCTCCGACTGGCTGGTCCCAGCTGGCACAGACTTCCTACCAGCCCAGAGTCAGACACAATCAATGGGCTGTTAAATAGATTTGGTACAAGTCCATTCTGTGCTTTAGTGTTGCAAGACTCTTCAGTGCAGCACAGGCTCAGTCATAAGCTTCATGAAAAAACCTATCAGCTTCTGTTTTATATATGGGATAAAGGGCTCGTTTTCACCTGGGGAAGTGGTCACAAAGGCTAAATCTCAAGAATCTCAATAATCTCAATCTTTTGAGTACAAATTTCCAAGTCTAGTTGCACAGATCCTTGTTTTTTATCTGTGGTAACAATTTGGGTGAGTTACATATTATATAAGAACGGTAGATTTAAAGGATTGTGTTTATGCCGAAAATTACGCTCAGAAATAGACATATTCGCTAAAGAAAATTTGTGCGACAACTCAAATGAGTTTTAGCATTTTAACACTTCTGGTTCTATCATCCTGAAGTCAATGGCTTTGGTTAAATGCCTGAAATACAGTCTGTGCTTAATATAAGTTCAAGACATTTTTACATTTTATTTTATGACATAAAACACATCAGTAATATCCCACTTGTGAATTTTAAAAGCTTTTACTTGTCTTGCTGTCAAGTGTATAAATGGGACTACAGAGGTTGTTGGGGACATTAAACGTCATCAGACGAACCGGAAAACTCATCTACTCACAAGTCGCTTTGACAGCCTCCTTGTGTTTATAATCGGCTCTTGCAAACTATTCTAAATCAAACTTTCAGGGAAAATGTTTTTAAATAAACATTGAAAGAGATGGTGGTGATGGTTACGTTGGCTGAAGTCATGTGACCGTGGTGCAGTTCGTTTATAGCATACGTTTATTTTTTTACTTCTGCCAATTGTATTTAGGCTTCAAAATTCATAAAGATTGTGTTCATTTGTGAAGGTTATCATGTTGGACAAAACATGTAAGAATCATAAACTTTTGTTGGTTACAGTGTTTGTCAAGGGGACTTCTGGGTTGGCCTACAAAAATAAATCATCACTGCAATGCTCTATACCTATGTGTTTTCTGCAATTTAAAAAGAAACAAAAATATTCAATGTGTCGGTGCAATCTATACTATAGTTTCTTTCACCTTTGTACACCGCATGAGCAACTCATCAGACAGAAATGTACAATAAAACAGCTCAAGTCAATTTGCTCTTTATATTATGCAGTGCAGTGGCCAAATGTGTAACTCTATGGGCTGATCAATATGCAATCTCACATGCCTGGAGGGCACCGGGGTGGTAACAGCAATCAGACATCACTCGATACAGAGTTGACAAAGGCAGCGCCTCTGGCCATAGCGTTTAAACAAACCCTTTACATAACCTTAGAGCATAGGAAATACGTACATGCATAACATAGACAACATGCTGTTACTTCCGAATGACCCCACTGAGAGGAGAGAAGAGGAGAGTGGAGGGGAGAAGACTAGAAGAGAGGAGAGGAGAGGAAACTAGAGGAGAGGAGAGGAGAGGAGACTAGAAGAGAGGACACTAGAGGAGAGGATGGAGAGGAGAGGAGACTAGAGGATAGGGGAGAGGATGAGAGGAGAGGAGAGGGAGGAGAGGAGACTAGATGAGAAGAGAGGGGAGGAGAGGAAACTAAAGGAGAGGAGAGGAGAAGGGAGGAGAGGAGATTAGAGAAGGGGAGAGGGGAGGAAAACAGACTAGAGGAGAGGGGAGGAGAGGAGACTAGAGGATAGGGGAGATGAGGAGAGGGGACTAAAGAAGAGGATGGAGATGATAGGAGACTAGAGGAGAGGAGAAAAGAGGAGAGAGGATTAGAGGAGAAGCCAGGAGAGAAGACGAGAAGAGAGGGGAGGAGAAGGGAGGAGATTAGATGAGTAGACAGGGGAAGAGAGGAGACTAGAGGAGAGGACAGGGAAGGACACTGGAGTAGAGGAGAGGAGAGGAGATTAGAGGAGATGAGACTAGAGGAGAGGAGAGGAGACTAGCAGAGAGGGGAGGAGAAGGGAGGAGATTAGAGGAGAGGACAGGAGAGGGGAGGGGAGGAGACTAGAGGAGAGGAGGGGGAGGGGAGGAGACTAGAGGAGAGGACGGGGAGGAGAGGAGACCAGAGGAGAAGAGATGACATGACATGAGAGGAGACTGTGAGAGGAGAGGAGACTAGAGGAGAGGGGAGGAGAAGGGAGGAGATTAGAGGAGAGGACAGGAGAGGGGAGGGGAGGAGACTAGCGGAGAGGGGAGGAGAAGGGAGGAGATTAGAGGAGAGGACAGGAAAGGGGAGGGGAGGAGACTAGAGGAAAGAAGAGGAGACTAGAGGAGAGGAGGGGGAGGGGAGGAGACTAGAGGAGAGGACGGGGAGGAGAGGAGACCAGAGGAGAAGAGATGACATGACATGAGAGGAGACTATGAGAGGAGAGGAGACTAGAGGAGAGGGGAGGAGAAGGGAGGAGATTAGAGGAGAGGAGACTAGAAGAGAGGAGATGACATGAAACAAGAGGAGATTATAAGAGGAGAGGAGACTAGAGGAGAGGGGAGGGGAGGAGACTAGAGGAGAGGAGAGGAGAGGAGATTAGAGGAGAGGACAGGGAAGGAGAGGAGACTAGAAGAGAGGAGATGACATGACATGACAGGAGAGAGCTATGAGAGGAGAGGAGACTAGAGGAGAGGAGAGGGGAGGGGAGGAGAGGAGAGGAGATGACAGGAGAAGAGAATATGAGAGGAGAGGAGACTAGAAGAGAGGATGGGGAGGACAGGAGACTAGATGAGATGAGAGGAGAGAAGAGATGACAGGAAAAAAGAGGAGAGGAGAGGAGAGGAGAGGAGATGAGATGAGATGAGATGAGATGAGAGGAGAGGGGGTGAGATTAGAGGAGAGGACAGGGGAGGAGAGGAGACTAGAGGACAGTAGAGGAGACTAGCGGAGAGGATGGAGAGGAGAGGAGAGGAGAAGAGACAATGAGAGGAGAGGAGAGGAGAGGAGAGGAGAGGAGAGGAGATCGGACTGATTTGAATAACTCACATGTTAGTGTTGGCAGTAGAAGTGAGCCATTCTCCAGCGAGACCAATGATGTCCAGTCCGGATGAAAGCTGATTAAAAAATCTAGGATGACCTGAGAAGAGATTTTACAGGAAATATAAGGACAAAAGTGCAAACAAATAGCATAATAGCATAAAATTATTCAACGAGTATACTTTCTACATGTCAACTATACACTGCTGTTCACTTGAATTGAATTTGGGGTTGATAAGATTTGTGTTAATGTTTTTGAAAGAATTTCTTCTGCTTACCAAGGCTACATTTATTTGAGCAAAAATACAGGAAAAACAGTAATATTGTGAAATATTATTACAATTTAAAATAACTGTTTTCTATGTGAATATATTTTAAATATAATTTATTCCTGTGATGCAAAGCTGAATTTTCAGCATCATTATTCCAGTCTTCAGTGTCACATGATCCTTCAGAAATCATTCTAATATGCTGATTTGCTGCTCAAGAAACATTCTGAAAGGGCAAACATTTTCTGCCTGAGATATGTCAAACTCATTTTAAGACACACTGAATTCGTTAAAACTGCTCCACTGTCAACATAACAGACCTGCAGAAAAGACAATATCCAAAACATACCATTTCATATAATAAAGATATATCTTATGTGGATAAATAGGGAGAACCTGTAGGAATTTATCATCGGTTTAAAATCAGAATAATCTCAAATATCTGTTGTAAGATATAAATTATATTCATTATATGGTTAAAGATAAAGTAATGGGTATATGTGATGATTGGCTGATGTGAGAGATTGTTACATTGGCCTGTACCTGTTCTCACTCCATACTTGAGCGTGTCTCTGCAGTCCACCAGGATCTGCTCCAGGGACTCTGGTTGATCTGACAGCTCCAGGTTGAAGCCCTCCATCCCCTCCAGAAGCTGGTGAGGGTGATGGAAGTCCAGCACTTTGGTGGATCTGTCGAAGGTCTTGCGAACGTAATTGGTGAGGATCTCCACCACCTCAAGAAGAAACTGGATTGTTTGTTCCTCTCCATTCTTTGCAGGCAGTAGATCTGGAATAGAGTCAGCATGTAAAGATAAGACTTTTCATTTATTAAACTGAAAAATACCAGTGGGGTTGAAGTGGGCTAGAGGAGGTGAAAACTCTTGAAACCCACATTGAAAATTTGGGATTTTTTCATCTAATCCTTAATGCCTGCATTTTTTCTA
Organism: Elopichthys bambusa; assembly: GCA_037101425.1. Taxonomy (NCBI): domain Eukaryota; kingdom Metazoa; phylum Chordata; class Actinopteri; order Cypriniformes; family Xenocyprididae; genus Elopichthys; species Elopichthys bambusa. The sequence goes on along the minus strand of CM074440.1, from coordinate 26,417,203 downwards.
GGTCCATAATCAATAAGTGACACTGATCATGTGAACTCATTGTACTTGCATGGATGCACAAGATGATTGATCATCAGGTTTTGTTCATGCAGCTTAAAGGGTTAGTTCACCCAAAAATGAAAATTCTGTCATTAATCACTCACCCTCCTGTCGTTCCACACCCATAAGACATCTTCGGAATAAGATATTTTTGATTAAATCTGAGAGGTATATGACACCACTTTCAAGGTCCAGAAAGGTACTAAAGACGTTGTTAAAAAAAGTCGATGTGACTGCAGTGGTTCAACCTTAATTTTATGAAGTGACGAGAATACTTTTTGTGCGCAAAAACAAAACAAAGATAATGACTTTATTCAACAAAATCTTCTCTTCTGTGTCATTCTCATACGCTGTTTACGTTCAGTGCTTCCAGGTTCTGCGTCATAACGCGGGCTCAGTATGGACTAGGTGCACAAGATGGCGCCGGTGAGCTGCGGCGATGCGACTGTGTGCATGGTTACTTCCGCTCATGCCCTTCTGTTCTTAACAACGCTTGCATTTGGTGCAAGAAGAAATTTAAATATGAAACTTGTCTTAAATATGAAACTTTTTTTTTTTTTTCATATTTAAGAGAAGATGGTGGTCTATCAGAGATGAAAGAAAACATCCTTGTTATATTATTGTGTAATGTTACCTCTGTGTGGTAATTCAGTGAGATACACAGAGATATGCGATCTTTGACTTTCAATGTTTCTCCTGTTGATTATGCAGTTCAGGCTCAGCGGTGATCCACAGGGATCCCTTTATCCATGCAAAACACTCAAGTGTGTATCTCCTGATTTTGTTCTGAAAGCTGGGGGACTAAATGGCTCAAAAACTGCCTTCTTTTTTTGCGTGGAACATCACTCGCCCTTCCTGAAGATCTGTTTGCTATTGTCAACCGAAGCATCAATCCTCATCAGAGATATAAATAAACATGGGAATATGATATGGTATGCTTAAGTAACTTTATTTGGAAACATTATTATCGCTAACTCTATTATTTAGTAGCCAATGTAATTCAAATGCATAAGTTTCAGTGTTTGTATTTCCCCTGTGCGTTTCTATTAATTCTGCATTTATTTAGTTTAAGTGAGATGAGTAAAGAACATCTGTTGCATAAATCATTAGCTATCTGTCTCGTCTAAGCAGCAAAAAACGTATATTACTACAGGTAAAAAAAGAAAAAAAAAACGAACCTAGCCTATATTAAACTGTTTGTGCTACAGTTAAAAATGTAAATTAATCGCAATCTTTTCACAGCCCTTGTTTTTATCTAAACAGATAATTGATGCAAAGAAATCGTAAAATATGTAGTGATCATATTGATGGAGCAATTGATGTAAGTGAAAATATATGCGCAGAAAGAATTGAGAAAATATCATAGGGCAAACGTGTGAATGTTCACAAGGCATTTTATGCAGACAACTCTAATCGTAGTTGTATATTTACAGGCATTATTGTCATTGTATGCATATGCACCATGAGTTCGTTAATCTAACCCATGCATGCATGCATTTAAATGCCGTTGGCTCATGTGATTGTACTATATATTTTAACTGTATTTTATGTGATATAACAGATTCTATAAACAACTATAAGAGATCATTTTCGTCTTTCTCCGGCACTCTGCACCGGCATAAAGCGAAACCGGAAGTGTATATGCGTACACTTGCTGATCGAAAATCCAACATGGCGGCCACGTGCAACTAGTCAATTGGCTGACACTGTTCATGTGAGCAGCATGAGGCATGTGTGTGATGCTAATGCAGGAGCCAGCCAATAATGAGGGTTGTGTCTAGAAGGGATACAGCAAGGGCCGGAAGTGAGGCAGAGTTTCATAATAAAATAACTTTTAAATAATAAATAATAAAACTTTTAAATAAATTAATTAGCTACTTATCAGATTGTATTTTTATTAACAACTACAACCCACCCCCAAGCCTAAACCGACCCTATACTGCAAATACAGTTATTAAAATAAATAAATATTAAAATGTCTAGTGGCCATAGCTGTATCCCTTCTAGTCTTTACCAATAATGAGTTGCTGTTCAGACATAGAACATGGAAGGCTAAATGTAAACAGCATATGAGAACACAGAAGAGAAGAAATTGTTGAATAAAGTCATTATTTTTGTTTTGTTTTTGCGCACAAAAAGTATTCTTGTCTCTTCATAAAATTAAGGTTGAACCACTGCAGTCACGTCGTTTTTTTTTTTTGTTTTTTTTTAACAATGTCTTTAGTACCTTTCTGGACCTTAAAAGTGGTGGTTAAATTGATGTCTATGGATGAGCCATAAAGCTACCTCTCGGATTTCATCACACAAATCTTATAATTTGTGTTATAACGAAGGTCTTAAGGGTGTGAAACGACATGAGGGTGAGTAATTAATGACAGATTTTTTTATTTTTGGGTGAACTAACCCTTTAAGTGGTGCTGTCATTAAAGCACACAGGAGACAAAATATGACATTCCAAACTCATAAAAAATTCAACTGTTTAAAACATTTCAATTGTTTGCTGAGAATACAAGTAAATTACAAAGCAGAGCACAAAAAAAAAAGAAAAAAAAAATTCATGCACACATATATAGTTTTCTCAGATTATTTGGCCATATGATTTAGTTTATAATAATACAATGTGACCAATCAATTCTTCTTCTTTTTTCTTTTTTTTTTTTACTTCTAACTGTTTGCGTTTTTAGATGAAGCACAAATGCATTCGATTCAAATGTTTAACTTTAAAAAGCATTAACAATGAGAAAGATTTGTCGTTACCTCGAGCGAACAGGTTGGAGAAGTCTGTCTCTGCGCGCGTGAAGCGCTCGCTGTTGTCACACGTCAGCTGGTTCTTCGCGCTCTCCTTGAAGGCGCCCACCATACGACTCTTCTCGTCCAGACTGTTGTTCTTCTGCAGGAAACCTGCATCATTACAACACGGGGGAGAATTGCAAAACATGTCCTCAGCCTTGATTCTAGATGCTAGGGGGGAAAAGTTGTAGGCTATCTCCAACTAGTTGCTTAAATAAGCAACTAGCAGCAGGTTTGCTCTCTGATATTTATACCTAAGGGTTATTCCAGTGGCTGGAGTTTTAGTGGGGCAGCGCTATTATGGATTGGTTGAGGTTCAGAGGTGCTACTGTAGCCATGACATCAGAGGACGTGTAGGGGGGTGTATTTTTTCTTTTTTTTTTTTTTTGGATCATGAAACCCTGTTGAAACACTGTTGAGTTTGGATCTATCATCCTTCACAGATTCCGCTTGACTGACCAGATGCTCCATGTCATTAACTGCCGACAGGCACATTCAATAGATCCATCGAGGATGTTTTATTGGAGCGCCTTACATGAACATGAACAAACATGTTTAGGCAAACAGAAAGACCCAATTAAGAGCGTCAAACACCAAGATGCCCCAAAATAATATAAAATGTTTTTCGTTCATAATGCATACATTCTTTATTATTTCGACTGGTTTTATTTATGGAGGTCTGCGTAAAGCTATTAAATATTGTAAAACATGGATCACAGATGGTTAGTAAGATTATAAAGAAAATTTTTCAGTATTTAACAGCATATTTCCTTAGAGCATCCGTCTTTCGGTCACGAGTGCCCAGTTATCTTTTCGTGTCGGTTATCTGTCATTTTGAGCAGGACTATCACACAATATTATCAGAGAAAACAGACCGCCGTTAATACCCCCTCTACCCACCATGCAGCCCAATCTCTCTCATTCAGGCTCGGTTCTGATAAGAGCTAATGACTATTCGATGCCGTAAATCTTTGGCGATGCGCTGAACATCAATAGGCGACACGATTTTATTGCGGCTATCAAAATGGATTTTTCTGTTTTCTCTCATGCTAAAGACCAAAGGCATTTTGGTCTACACGACCACGTTGAGCATGTTTATTGTGCATGCAATTAAAACATCCACTCTGATCAAGTAGCAAACTATTTACGTTTGATACACTGAATCTTCTCATTAAAATATGATTTTATTTGAGCAGTGGTTTAGCCTACTGGATTTGGCATTTATTTCTTTTCTTTAAATCGTTAAAAAAATTCTGCATGAGCTCTCTCTCTAAATAAAACAAAAATAAACATGATGCATAAAGAAAGAAACAAACGAACAGAAATTAGATGGATAGATAGATAGATAAAATGTTTAAATAATTATTTACACGCTTTTTATATGAGCTCAAACGACAGCAGAATATGCAGCTGATGGTGCGTAAATTCAAACATCGTTTATTACATACATCAACAACTTTAATGACAATGATCATTCAAAAAAAAAAAAAAAAAATCCGTATAGGTTGAAGTGAAAAACTATTACTAATTAGATTCATGTGGTTTTGCAATAATCAGGGCGTAATTGTCATTACATGTTCATTATTTTACACAAAAACATAACATGAGGCAAAATTAAATCCAAGGGATCTGGCCTTAAGATACAATAATAAAACGATTTAAAGTTGACCAGGAGCAATGGCCACATCCTCCCAGCCGTCATCATCTTAAAAACACCCAATCCTCTTCACATCTTTTAGCAGGCTATAAAAAGCAGTGTGGCGTAAAAAGACAAGTTGAGAGAGAGAGAGAGAGAGAGAGAGAGAGAGAGCACCACCCACCAGGAAACTAATAGACTAGAGAGCAACAACGGCAGCCCCTTTTTCCTCCTGATATATAGAGTTTCACTGTAGGACAAATCCAGTTACGAAAACCTATCTAACTGACCGTGAGAGAATATTTCCATCCCGACACTGATGATTCACACTCTCTATAGGCTGTTCTTCTCTTCTCATGTCGAACAACCTACAAAAAATCTTGGCATAAACCTCTCATTCGGGGCTCTCATTCTATTCCTTGCTTTGTCAGTTTTTCTTTGTCCAGAAAATAATAATGAGAGTGAACAAGGGGGAACAAAAGACTAAGACCCTGTTCACACAGTAGCCTACAGGGTAAATAACAGCTCGCTGACCTTTAGTGTGATGGAAACACGCAATGACAGTCTCTTGCTCTCTATCTAAGGCATAATGTATTCACACCTGGGTCAACAGAGCAACAACAGCATGGATAAAGGTGCCCTCCACTTTGGTACCTTGAGTGACCCCATGCGCCCTTTGGAGACTGAAATGATGTTGGCATTGTAACTTACCACATATCTTCATGCCAAGTTTCCTCGTGCATCCGTGCGCAACCCCGTACCACGCGTCGCAGGCTAAAACGAGACGTTTGGACAGCTGTTCAACATCCCATATTTTAGTTTATTCTTAATGCTATGGGTGAGGATGTGCGCGCCTATGAAAGCACAAAATTAAGGGTCAACATGCATTGACGCAGAAGACAATGAATGTGCGCAACAGATTCGGGTCTTTGCAGGATGTGTGGATTTTTTCTTCTTCTTCTTCTTCTATGTGTCTATTTTAGTTTTTAGTTTTTTTGGAAAGGGCTTGCAATCAATAGAGGCTATCAGAGAGGCAGGCAGCTAATAGATGGTGGCACACATCCGGCAAAGAGGCGGTTTAAAATAAGCGGGCATGAAATGAGGTCTCGGAATTAATTGAGTGAAACGCTTGTGTTTGACTTGCCAGCCGTCACACAGTGAGCCTATAGAAAATGTACCGTTCGAAATACATGAATGACCTCTAGCATTAGTGACCAAACAGATGCAAGTTTAGATGTTGATACAATGAAAATGAAATCAAACGAACACACACTCACAACAGTAAGCATGGATTACATGAACAACACTATTCAGCAAGGAAAAATATAATTTATATAAACAATATAGCGCAGGTTTGTGTTTAGCCGCATGAGCAATGTGCATAAAGAGCGATAGGAAACGAAGGTGAATTATTATTATTATTATTATTATCAATAGTTTGATATGAATTTATCTCATCCTTTGGGGTAGGTTTTGTCTGAGGGCAGATTTAGCTCTATTTGCCCCAGGCGCGCGCTGTCAGATGAGGCAGAGACAGCGCGAGCCCCTCAGGTCAGTGAGCGTGAGATAGAGCTTGGCAGGGAGATAATGGCAAAACACGCAGAACATACACACATACACACACACACAACAAAACAGCACAGCACAACACAACACATAATTCTTTTTACAATTTATATCAAAATGTAGCCTATATAACATAAAACCATATATATGCTACTACATCTTTATATTATTGTAGCTACTATTTATTTTAGCATGACATGTTTATTTATTTTGTATATAATCTATTCTATACGGTACACGAAGGTTTCTTAAACCTGATCAAATCAGATCAAACCGGTTTCTTTTATTTAGGCTATTTTTTTTTTTTTTAAATCTTGACTCGGGCATTTTAAGCATATTTTCAAAGGAAAATGTGAATTGGACCGTGATGGCGGGTAATTTTTGTAATTACGCTATTAAGGTGGCTCTGTTGAGAGCAGACGATGGCTGATTGCTGTTATTTAAGCTCCAGTAAAACGTGGCAAAATGCAGGACTATTGTTATAAGATCAGGACCATAATTAACTGCAATAATTTGGCAGAGGATGCTCTTATTTGAGAGTAAAATTAAGAATACAATTTACATACTATTTTCATTTGTAATCTGCAGGTATGAACTGAGACTAAACCTTTATCCAGAAAAATAGAATAAAATAATCGTAATAATCGTTACTGTTATTATTATTATTACTACATCGAAACGTCGTCTGCCTATCGATAGGCTTTTTATAGGCTCTAATCTTATTAAAACCATTAAAACTAAAACTACTTATTAAAACATCTTATTACAATAATCTTTTTGTAATAAAATAGATTATCAGGGGCTATCTATCTATCTATCTATCTATCTATCTATCTATCTATCTATCTATCTATCTATCTATCTATCTATCTATCCATCCATCTATCTATCTATCTATCTATCTATCTGATCATTTATTATTTGTCTCTCAAGCTGTAGATCTGTCAGCTAATAGACTTTTCATACGGTGCTGTGTGTTTTTCAAGGCAGTGATGAACATCGCCACCCCACGGAGTAAACAAGCCAAGTGAAAAACGCGTTATCCAGAGAGACCTACTTGTGGCAGGTTGTCGTAAATTAGCCGTGTTTGGGTCCAAATCACCAGCCGAGGAAGAAGGTGCAGAAGACGCCATCAGTCCAGGAGAAACACCTCACTGCTTTCAGACTGAAGAAAAAAAGCCCACACTACACGGAAAATATGTAGAAATTAGGATAAAACAAAGTGATGGCACAAATAACAGTTGCTTATATCAAAAAAGACGGGCTAATATCTCATATAAAATATATATAAGCTACTATATTAAAATAAGCGTTTCCTCTAGCACAATTTCACGCATCAAATTCTCCTGTGACATCGTTTCTGAAATGGCAGTAATTCACTCCCCGTCACAAGGATAATTTGTCTTGCGCCACGCGCGCTCAGTGTTCTGTCATGTTCAGAAATGCGCTCTGATAGAACAGCGCATATTACAGCACATCCAAAGCACGAACAACACACCTAACAAATAACGAAGAGAATTGTAGGTAAGCTCTGAAGATAGTGCGACCTATATAACTTGGTATTTTGGATGGCGGTCCGGTTCTGTTCTCCAGACGCACCGGCCCCTTTGAGCTCCAGCGCGCAGCAGACCGTGAAGTCTGACTTAATTGGCTCTGTAACGAGGTCTTTAAATCGAATCATTTAAAATGAAGAAACGAAGAATCTGTTCACTTCAACCACAGCATAACTAAGGCGACGAAGTCAAGACAGAAATAATCATTTAAAGGTATTGTTTGTGTTATGATGACGATGATAAATAATATTTCTTTGTGATGATTTTACACAAGGTCAGAAGCTCAGTCCATTCAAACGATGCCCGTCCAAAAAAAGAGAGAAGAAGAGTGTATAGAAAAAGAGTGACTTATTGATTTCTCAATTAAGATGATCTTTAAATATCCTCAAATAATGCGCATCAATCACTGTCGGAGTTAGTGAAATATGGCCAAAAAATCATTGCGCTGCTCATGTGTTAAATTACACCATGTTTTTAGATCATTATTGTGCCAGAGACGTTTCAGTATGAACGTAAAATCACAATATGGGCAGAAACTGGTTTAATTCTCTACACGCATTTATTATCACTGAATAGCGTTCAGTTTTTTGATTTTCTTTCTCATATTGTTGTCTGTCTAATATTGTAGAAAAGAAAAAAGGGCTTAAATTTAGATCAAAACGCAGAAGGTGAGCGCTTACCTTACGAAGTCACAGGTGTCACAGTAAAATCCAGAAAAATGGCACACGGAGGATGTTTCACAGCGCGTAATTTGGCTGTGAGACACCTGACATTAGAAAACCAGAAGAGTGTACAAGAAAATAAAAATCCATCCAGCGCCAATTCTTGATTCAGTGTTTATCCTTCAAAAGGCGACATGAGAATCTCCTAAATTCACTTCTGCTGTATTTTTCCACGGGTTAATATCCACGGGTTTATCTCGAGACTTGCTGAGGATTATTATATGGACTCAAGTCATCAGACACATGAAGTTTAATTCTCCCAGTAATATATGTATATATACACACACGTCAAAATACCGTGGGAGTGAGAAAACGGTGAGTGAGAGAGGGAGAGAGAGAGAGACAGAGTCAGAGAGATCATGAGGACGAGCTCATATTTTATTGTTGTTGTTTTGGAGGGACACAATAAACGAATGTAAGCATTCCATCATAATACAACATTTATTTATTTTTTTTTCATTTAATGCACGACTTGTGGATCAGCTTGTTATAACCTAAACGAGACATCTGGAACACATCCACGAGGTGGCAACAGAGAACAGACCAACTTGAACTTGAACGAAGGATTTTTGGGCAGCGCCCTGGAAAAACACTTGAGCTGCTCTGTTCATGTCTGTAAGATCGTTAATTTTAGAACCTCTACCGATCCAGGTTGTCAGTATTGACAACAACTGGTTTCCACTGCCGTCTTTTCAGCACCTGGACAGCTCCACTCGGCCAAGAAGAGACTGGGGCTAGTTGTCACTGCTTTTCACTCCAGTCAGTATTTCTCAGGGTGTTTTTTTTTGTCAGTTTCTGTAGACGCATACATTAAAGTCCTGAATACAAAAAAGCATTTGAACGCATACATCGTTATCTCGTCTTAACGCATCGATCGGTTTTATTGTGTTCACCTGTGCAACAGCTATTACAAAAATAGCTGTTGTACACTAGAGGATAAAAATTCACAAAAATTCTTCTTTAAGAGAATTTCGAAGAAGTTTGGATTCAACATACAAGAGGGGAAAAAAGCATTTGTAGGCTATAATTGGACTTCTCACTCAAAAAAAAAAAAAAAAAAAAAAAAAAAAAAAAAAAAAAAGGTATAGTTGCTGAGATGAGCTTTTTTGACAACATTCCAGTGTAACAACTGGCCCCGGTCAAATGTGTGAAACAATAGTGTTCGTTTTCCTCCATCAGATGGCGCTAAAATGTCTTGCGCCTTCTGAATAACTAAACAGAAAAAGTGAAGTAGGAAATAGCTATTTTATTATCCTAAGACATATATATATATTACAATTCACGCAGAATATAATTTAATGTCCAGTCAGTATTTTACATAACTGTGCATACATGATATTCTGGACACGTCACACATTGTTTATAAGCATAAGACATATTAATAGCAAAACATTACCGTGCGTGCTTAGGACTGGAAAACGCGCCACACTAGATTGTTTGTTGTTGTTTATTTATGATGAAGATGATAATGTATCGTCTGTGCTTCCAGTGGACTCTTCATCTGTGTCAGAGCTATCTGAGGACTCATCGTCATCATCCTCAACGTCTTCATCATCATCATCATCATCATCATCAGATGTGTCAAATTCATCAGATTCATCATCATCATCTGATTCATCCTCCGTTTCTAGAATTTATGTTGATATCCAGATGAAGAAGGTGAATTCAACACACTTGAATTCCATTATTAAAGTTACCCATTTGGAACATTGCTTCTAATGAATTTGTTTTAATTTTCATTCATGTCTAGTGCTTCAACAGAACATTTTTGTTTAAAGCAATTTAGAGATAAATAGGCTATATCTATGTTAATTTAACTACTAAAAAGGAAAGTTGTAGTAAAGCTTAAGGTTTTGTCATAAAAATGTAAATTCTTCAATTTGAGGGTCAAAGCAAAGTGGAACTACCATGTCAAAAATAAACAGACAGTGATAGATAGATAGATAGATAGATAGATAGATAGATAGATAGATAGATAGATAGATTATGAACTTACCTATCAGTAATTTTTCTTCAATGAGAGGCAGGAAGCTCTTGGCCTCTGAGTTCTGAGGCTCATAAATTAAAACTAAATTTAAAGAATGAAAACATCAGTATCATGATGTAAGAAATGCCAAATAACAATACTATAGTAAACAATACTAATTCAAATGGCTTCTTACTCATCTGACAGAGCTTCTTGGCGAGTTGATAATTCTTTGTCATCACAGCCTGTAGAAACTGAACTCACAGAAACACAAACAGACATTCGTTTAGCTGCATCTCAATAAGCCAATAACAAGAGTCCAAATTAAATAAAAAGTGTCTTTTGATACTTACAGCCATTTTCAAACACATCAGAACTACTATTTCTTCTCTGCATTTCTCCTCTTTTCAAGCTTGCTTCCTTCTTAAAGGGATAGTTCACCCAAAAATGAAAATTATCCCATGATTTACTCACCCTCAAGCCATCCTAGATGTGTTTGACTATCTTCTTTCAGACAAACACAATCGGAGATATATTTAAAAATATCCTGACTTTTCCAAGCTTTAGTAAATGGTAGTGAATGATGGGTGACATTTTGAAGCCCCCAAAAATGCATGCATCCTTCATAAAAATAATCCATCTGGCTCCAGGGGGTTCATATAGGTCTTCTGAAGTGAAGCGTTGGGCTTTTCTAAGAGAAATATCCATACTTAAAACTTTATTAACTAGAATAACTAGCTTCCGGCAGACGGCCATATGCATCGATTTGTGGTGGAAGAGTAACCCCTGACCCGACGCATGATGTAATGACGAACGCGGAGGCGCCGAGGATAGAGCAAAACAACACACAGAAGTCTAAAACAAGAAATTTTAAAGAGAAATGTTGGAGGATTTGGATATAAGAGAAGAGGAGCTTGAGTTTGTTGCACAGCCCTATTTGTTTAAACCGCGAGAGGCGTCTAAGCTTACGATCCTGTGTCATACATCGCGTCAAGGGTTACTCTTGTGGCGCAAGTCGACTTGTGCAGTATGCAGACAGTCGTCTGCCAGAAGGTAGTCATTTTAGTTAATAAAGTTTTAAATATGGATATTTTTCTTACACAAACCCACCGCTTCACTTTAGAAGGCCCTTATTAACCCCCAGGAGCCAGATGGATTATTTTTATGAAGGATGGATGCATTTTTTTAGGCTTCAAAATCTCGCCACTCATTCACTACCATTATAAAGCTTGGAAGAGCCAGGATATATTTTAAATATATCTCTGATTGTGTTCGTCTGAAAGAAGATATACACCTAGGTTGGCTTCAGGGTGAGTAAATCTTGGGATAATTTTCATTTTTGAGTGAACTATCCCTTTAATCTAATTGGCATTGCTTTTGTTCCTTTTTTTGCTTTGGATAAAAGCATCTGCTAAATTCATAAATGTAAATGTACATGACGTGTACCTCTGCAAACAGTTCTAGGGGCATGTGTCCTTCTGCGCTCTCATTTTCTTCCTCTTCACTTTGTGTCTCATGAGGATCCTGGTCATTTGCAGATGGCACTACTTGAGGGGCCTGGATATGTAGTTCATGCACACTTTCTGACTGGATTTCACATTCTCCTTGCTTTTCTAATGTTTAAATAAGAAAAAGAAAATCCTTTTTGAACCTGCTGTATTTGTACTAGAGCCCATGGGCATCACAAAATGCTTCAGGAACTATGAGACAAATGGATTGAACAATAAATGTGTTGAAAAGGACTAAAGGATAAAACAGATTCAGTACCTGTCATAATAGGGGGGACCTGTTTAGGTAGTTTATGTCCATGCGTGGTTACATTTCTGAAGGACGGAGCTTTAGAAGCATTATACCCTCTGCTGCTGAAAAAAATGGGTGATAAAAGGTAAACTATTAGAGATCACTGGAGCGAATGAATGCCATCAGCTTCCCTGCTTTATGCATGTACGGCCCATAAACCACATCCCATGCATGACCCAAAGAGCATGTTGACTGGAATACAAAAAGCCACTGATACACTCAAATTAAAAATAAGCTTGTTTCCTCTCAGTATTATACATCTGTCTTAATGATCTAGTATAGACAACTGTCACTTTTAGTTATTATTTTCAAATATAACATTCTTTTACCTCTTGGAATTGTGTCCTTTGAGCGTGGTATTTGATGTTTCAGAGTTTTGGGAAGGATTCCCCTCTGTCTTTGTAGAGGAATCCTGCTCTTCTCTCTTTCCACTGGGTTTTGCTTTCTGTTGCCTACACAAAATCAAACCAAAGCATCTACATGATGGTTGAAGTGTAATTCTGTCATGTCAACTCTCAGAGTATTTGGCATGGTAATGATATGACAATGTTGATGTGTTTGGTCTTGGCGGAATAGATCTGCTACACTGCTGCTGCTGCAGAGCAAGTACGGGACTTACTACTGCCAATACATACACGACACACTGCTGTGAGCAAGTAAGACATGCTGCTCAGGGCTTGACATTATTATTGTCATGTGCTTGTCCTTCAGAGAAGTAAATCGGTCATTCACTTATCAGAGTAAAAAGTTGCTGGTCTGGAAAATTTTGATTTTTTGTATTGTAAATATAATTTATTCTAAAGCAATATTCTCATCAGTGTTCTATCAGCTTTGACATATTTAAATCTGCATATTTGTGATATTTACCCTGAGGCCGTTTTTTCTTTAACCTTTATAAAGGGCATTTCCCCCAATCCTATTAAATGTATACTTCATCTTTCATTTTAAATTCTTAAATTTGTTCAAAAATTACAGCTGCATGAAGTCAATATTGTGTCTAAAATTTTAAGTGATTTAATTTTAACTAGATGAACTGTTGTATGAAATCAGTGTCACATTTTCAATCGTGATGGTATTCAGGAAAACAGCACTCTTGGTCGTGTAATGTTGCTTAACAGTGTCATATGTTATAAATATAAAACTCCACATTTTGAACTTTTACAGCAGTATGTTAACTGAGTTTCTTTGTGTGTGCGGCACTCATTTGTTTCAATTTCTCCTCGAGGCTGCGCAACCCTCAACGGCGCAACCTTACTGTCAGTACATTATACATTATATATTATTATCCTCTATCAATCGGCACTTACACTAAATGAAATAAAATCAGAATCATTTTCGCGTTTTGGTGATTCCCTGGTTGTTGTTGTTTTTTTGTTGTTGTTGTTTTTTGTTATTGACATTTTAATCAGGCTATTTGTCTGGTCGGGCAAGTAAAATTCTCTTTCACTTGCCTCTTCAAAAAATCCACTTCTCCCAGACAAGCATTAATGTCAAGCCCTGCTGCTGCTGCTGTACAATATAGCATACCCGTAACAGATCTATACAGGTGAAGCTGGGGAAGGTGGAGGGTTTCTGAAAGCTCACTGCAACTGCTAGTGAGCTTGCACTGCTAAGTATTTGAAGGTTGAGAGGCGAGCTCATTGGCTACTGATACAGCAGGAACCAATCAGCTGTGCCCTATAAAGAATAATGTGATTGCTGACAGATTGAGTCAAGGACCTAGATCAGCCTGCGCCATCTAGAGTTTTATGACAGAACTTTGTATTTAATACATTAAAGTCTCATATATGAGCATTCTTACTTTATCTAAGCAAGCAAAGTCAACTGAGAGCTGCATGTGCAATTCATGTTCATTAATCACTGTTATAAAATGTTTTACCTTGTGGAACTTGGAGCTTTGATTTTTGTTGTCTCAGAGTTTATAGAGAAATCCTGTTCTCTTGTCTTTCCACTGGGTTTTGGTTTCTGCTGCCTATACATAAAATCAAACCAAAGCACCGAATACATTTGATGCAAATGTGGTTTTTAAAGCAACTAAAGCATATTGTATATAATATCCAAAAGACCTCTCACTGATCTGAAAATCCAGCCGTCAGTGTTCAGAGGTCAGCATTCAAACAATATGAAATCATAGTGACCTAGTAACACATTTTAAACCTACTTTGGTTTCCATTCCACTGATTCTTTTGCCACTGGATCTACAGAACAAAGGATGCAACGTCATTTAACCTTTCAGATGAAAAATAACCCTTAAGGAAACCAGGGCAGACTGTCGTCAGTGCATGTAAATGCTTAATGTTAGAAAGCAGTTGTACTGATAGAAATTATTTCCTGCATTTGATTATTGTACCTGCTGAGCTGCCAATCACTGGTTTTAAGGGTGCAACCTCCTTTAGAAATAGAAAAAAAAAGCCAAATGTTAACAAGATTAAAGCCAAATCAACACTGTAAAATTCTATATATTACTAAAATAGCAAAATGATCAAGATATACCGTTTGTCTCATGATATGAAAGAAAGAACAATATACATATCAAACTGGAACATAAATCACCACCATATGTAGATTGTCCTGCTGCCACTGACCTTTTCATTGCCTTTTGATGAGACTTCTGACGGCTGCCCGACACACTGTAATCTTATCATTAATAATAAAATAAAAAAAAGTATTTTGATGTTAAAGAAATGCAGACATGCAAAGCCACTGTGAAAAGCATAACTGAAATTATACAAATGTTTAAAACACAATTTGTGTGTTTATTTTGAGTTAATGTAAAAATACACAAGGGCCCAGTTTTAACCTGTATGTGCCCTGATGTTATTTTAACATTATAGTTAATAGGTAGATCCGTCTTAAAGGTAGATCTGTCTTCTGTAATCATTTACTAACCCTCAAGTTGTTCCAAACCTGTATGAGATTCTTTCTTATGTTGAACACAAAAGAAGATATTTTGAAGAATGTTGGTAATCAAACAGTTGACGGTAGCCACTGACCTCCATAGTATCTTCTATAGTATTTCCTACTAGTCAATGGGGCCCATCACCAACATTCATCAAAATATCTTCTTTTGTGTTCAACAGAAGAAACCCAGCAAACATTTGGACGTTTAATGACCATTGAAAAAGACGTGCCTCCGACAAGTCCCGTCATGGTTAAAAAAAAATAGTTCTAAAATTAAAGTTATGAAACGTATCTGAATGCATTTTTAGTAAATGTTCTGTTACATTTTTTTTTTATTTTTTTTATCGATTTATGCCGTCCTACCGCGACTGTTATTGGCCAGGGACACGACGTTGCCGTCAATTTGCTGGGAAGAAACTCATACAGGTTTGGAACAACTTGAGAGTGAGAAACGAGTGGGTGACCTGTCCCTTTAAGTCTTGATGCGCTGTCTGTTGAATGTTTTAAGCTTTGATCACTTTCACAGAGCGAATGTATCAAATAGAAAACAGGTATAAACCGTTTGAAAAATAACGTAGAACAACTTATAAAACAAGTAGGATAATACATTAAAATGCCATAGGCTGTTATGAACGTTCTTACCTGTTCATCTGTGCGAAGTGTCTGACTTTCTTTTTATAGGATATACTGACTGTACTTGAGAGCTGATTATTTTTTTTAATAAAGATTGTCATAAAATGTTAGACCTACAGTAACACTTAGCTTCGTTTGACTTTCTGATGCCCTGTTGCAGTTTGAGAGGGCAAGCGTGCTGTTTCCATAGCAACTGGAGGCGTCACCTCCAAATAATCCGAGTGCAACATTTTCCTTCCGGAACCAACATCGTGCGTAACACTTGCTACCTACAATAATACATTTGTTTTACACAAAATTACAGCATACAATAATGTATTCATTATTTAACAATAATAATAACAACAAACTATATACGTTATTATTAGGCTATTATACTTTTTGTTCCACGAGGATTTTAACGTCCAAGTTAATAAAAAGTGAATAAAATTGCGCATTTTTGGTGTGCTAAACAACATGTTCAAAATGATCAAATACAAAAAGTCAACAAAATGTAGCCTACACTTGATAAACGTGTAAGGTATTGTTTTTTGTTGTTGTTGTTGTTTAAAGAAGGTAAATACAAATGAACACTTTTACTTAGCTTAAGTTTTTGCCTGTACAGTGACATCACATTGAATAGGGGAAACTTTGGCTAGTTTCCACACATTATTTTAATATTTCTTAGGGTCTGTATAGACAATTACCTTAAAGTCCTGACATGTTTTGAGCATGTTGTCACACTATATGGGGTAAGATGTCTCAGTGGATCCTGCCATGCTTTTCTGCTATATTTAAACAATTCTGAAACAATTGATGAAACAGCAAAGATGTAAAAGGAAACATCAAGTTGGTAACATACGTCAACTTATTGTTTTAGCCATCAAATTTTGTAATTAATAAATATTTATTGTATGACATTTAAACACAAATGTGACAACGTTCCCCAATCTGTTTTAATTAAACTTGGATTAAAAACACTGCTAAAAAAACCCAAAACAAAACAAAAAAAAACCTTGGTGTAACTTTAACCCCAAAATTGTATATTTACTGAAATAGTATAGCAGTTGTGACAACAACCTCCACTCTCCCAAACTTCATGAAGTGCTCACAAAAAGTAGACAGTCTAAGACTTCTGTTCAAAAGTTTGGTTCATGTGATCCAGCATGGGATATAGTGGTCTGTTCTTCCTCATCAGGTGCGTCTTAAGGTGTTTGGCGAGATGGTCACTGCGCATGAAGCGTTTGGAGCAGTCCGGGCACGTGAAGCGCTTTTCACCGGTGTGCGTGCGCAGGTGCCTCTGGAGCTCGTCAGAGCGCGTGAAGCTCTTCCCGCAGAACATCCAGCTGCAAACGAACGGGCGTTCACCTGCGTGCCACCTCAGATGCGCCTTCAGGTGCGAGGTCTTGCCGTACACCTTCCCGCAGCCCGGCATGTGGCACATGTGCTGCTTTCTCCTGCCCGGCGCGTCGGTGGTCTTCTGGCAGTTGGGGCACATGCATCTCCGGCATTTCCGCGACTTGGAGTGCAGCAGGGTGGCGATTTGGGACTGATACTGGCCGAGCTCTGGGTGACCCAGAACCCACCCGCAGGGGATCTGAAAATGATGTGCTGAGGAGTGATTGGCAGCGCCGGCGTCTTGTAGGGTCCACCATTGTATATCCTCCCGTGCCAAATGTCTCTGCGGATGATGCACAAGTCCAGTGTGCGTGGGTACGTAAGTTGAAATTGACGTGGGAAGAGAAGCGTATGAGGAGGAGCATACTGATGGACAAGGCAACATCTTCAGGGGTGAGAAGTCATAGTGCTCCGCCGGAGGTGTCAGTGGCATTTCGTGGTGTGGATTTAACGAGGAATGAATGTGCTGCGACAGCCTCACGCCACAATCAGAGGAGAAAGTTGCATGTGTGGAACCATCACTTCTCCAGGGATGGAAGAGCTTTGGGAGGGAACCTTCATATGGGACTTGCTGGTGGTGCTCCATGGATCCGGATACACGAGAATGGCCGATGCGATTACAGGTGTCTTCGAGCAACATCAAGGGGGATCCTTTGATGGATTCTGGGGTGGAGTTTGGAGTCCGATCCTACGAAATATAAATACGTATAATTTGTGCTTGAATGATTGCCACTCTAATTAAGTCCTGTTTCTGGCACATTTAGGATGTCTTCCTTATTTAGGGAGTGAGAACCACTGACATCATGCTTAGAGCCTATTAACTAATCTCTCCCAAATCAACATGCAAGCAAATTGATAAGTTTGACACAATTCATATCAGAGAATATCACTTTTTACGCACCTGAAGGAAAGCTTGCAGTGGGTCATTACGCATTATGGCAACCGCAGTTATGCCACACCAATGAAGACTTCTCGATCTAGAATCCTTACAACTGTGTTTGCGCACCCGTGTGCCTCTTTAATGCCGCGCAACAACTCACGGGATAATCTTGTAGCAAAGTGAACACACTGGCATCATTTCATTGAGTTTGATCAGAACTCCAGCCAGTCAGAATGAAGAGTTTTGCCTTTGAAGATTACCGCTGCCCAATCATCAAAGAATAACGAAAGAGCTCAAATCCTTTGAGTGTTTGCTGCTTTGGATAATAAAAGAATTGATTATTTGGAGGGTGAGATGGGGAGAGTTGAAGGAGGTGCAATTAATTAATCTGGATTAAGTGAATGGATCAAAGAAATAATAAAAAGACAGGGTATATGCTACTAAAAACATACAGTAATTGTGGCTTATGTATAGAAATGTATAATTATTTTCTTTGGGTACTGCATATTAGTTGGATAAAGTTAACACACTGTAGCAAAATTGGAAAAGTTGCACAACTTATCATCATAAATCAATGAACTTTTGCTTAAACACCCAAATTCCTCTACGTTTTAAAAAAAAGGTCACGCCAGATTAAAAAAAAAAATGGAACAACCATATAACAAACGCTACTGCTTTTAAGTAAGTAGCACTTACATAAAAGCACCTAAAACTTTCTAGAACTTTTTTTCTAGAACAATCCAAGATTTGAATTCACTTTTGCCTTGTCAAACATATAAAACAAATATAAAACAAAAGTCTGATACACATTGCACACAAAACTTGAAAGCTTTGATACAGTATTTAGTATGTAGCCTATATAGTTTTTATATTGTTAATTGTTTTCCCCAAGTATTTTTGTGAAAATATGAATTTAACATTTTATAAGATGTTTAAAGTTTAATGATATTACAAGGAAGGATTTAAAAAGAACAGCATGGAAACCTGCCGATCCATTCACTATGACAGAGTGAGAGCGAAGGACACGGTTAAGAGGCAGCGTGTGGGAGGCTGAGGCTATTGAATACCTCTTGAAGTGCTTACAAGGGTGTCTAGAACTAGAGCAACATCTGTGGCTTTCCACAACAAAGCAGAACTCTGTTCGTTTAACCGCACAGAGCTTTGAAGTCTCAAGAAGACAGAAAGCAGCCATTGTTCTCTCAGGCCTACATGAAGGCCCTCCAACTTGGGTCTCTTTAATTTAAAAGTTTCCCCCAGTAATGTGATAGTTCTCTCCTGTTTCCCTAGTGAACCTTTGAGGTGAAGCCTGGTTTTGTGTTTAAAAGCCAAAGTTCTGCCGCAGAATCATTGAGTAGTTTAGCCCTGGGTCATGAACTGTGGGCTGGAGGTTAGTGTGTGTGTGGTATGATTTGCCCGTCCTGCTTAAAGGTGTGTGTACTGTTATTTTCATCAAATCTTTCCAATTATATAGCTCTATACTTGTCAACATTTAGGTCTATTTTTTTTCACCTAAGGAATTTTAGGAGAAACCTCCAAGACAAAGTTCTTACTTTCTATAAGATGCTTTAATGAGAACTCAACCTGTGAGCAATATTATACTGTAAAATTATAAATATAAAATTAATTCAGTTTAATTTCTTCCATGATTTTCTCACATATGATTTATTAAATTGCCAGACACTTTTATTCAAAGTGACTCAAAGTGCAATAGTAAATAATATACAGAAACAAACAAACAAAAATATTAGGACTGCTTATCAATATTAAAATAACTAATTGTGATTAGTTTTTTCAGTAAATGTGTAATGTTTGACTCAGTGAAGAAATGTTCAGATATTTTTGTTGAAGAGTGCAAAATAAATAAATAAACATAAAAGTATACATTAAATATTAGAACTGATTGTCAATATCAAAATAACTAATTGTGATTCAGTTCCTTATACAGAAATAAAATAAAATAGTCAAATGAGATTTATTTCTATAGCACTTTATAATACAGATCGTTTCAAAGCAGCTTTACAGGGATAAACAGGAAAATAACGATTCAATGACGCAAAAATAATTCAATTCTGCTGTAAAGCAGTAATAGTGTCATTGTTCAGCTGAGGTCATCAGGCTATGTCCACACGAAGCCAGAGCTTACCCTATCCAATCTTTTTTTTTTCCTCGTCTCAAGAAATATCTGCGTACACACAAAACCACCGAAACGACTCAAAACGATGTAGTATACATGCCAGATCAGTATGTGGCACTGTAATTCTGCAATACAGATACACTAAAAACAAAGAATAAGACTTGGAGCATGTGCATAAACCTTGCGCATTGTATACAAACTTTAGTAAAGCTTATTTTAAAGCTTTATTTTAATGTAGCTTCTGCAGCACGAACGCAAGCATTTAGTACGCTATTATTATTGTTGTTGTTGCTGTTAGCGGTGACTGACTAGGGTCAAAAAATATACGGATTGGCTGTACACACGAAAACGCAAAGGCAGCCATTTCAGAATTATCCACTTTGGGACCCGGTTTCAAAAAATAGCGGTTTCACCTTCCGAAAACGCCGGATCCGTGTGGACGAAACGCCTATCCAATACAAAATTTGTGCTTATACACAGAAACGCGTTTCCGTGTGGACGGGGCACAGTTTGGTTCAATAACTGTGTAAAGTTCATCAATTATGGAACAAGTTCAATTTAGCGATAACACAGCTCTGGAGAAAACAGAGATGCCATCATCCTGGGCTGCGTTTCCAGTACAACAACGTAAATCGCTGCTTCACTAGCATAGTACAATGCATCATTAAACAAATCAACTAGCTAGTCAAAACTGTTTCCTGAAACCGTCCCTGCGTTCCATTCAGAAGGGCTCATCCCTATGCCCTAATCCCTTCAAAGGGTTTACCCTCCAGAGTGAGAGCTTTGAAGGGATGAAGGGTGTAGGGGTCAAAAAACGTTTTTTTTGGAACGCACTTCTGCGTCATCTTAACGAGACAATCAAGGGGGCACCTTCGTCGCACATTTTGTACGCTGGTTGCGCCTTTTGCTTAACGTTAGTTTATTTATTTATTATTGGTTTATCGCACCATATTGTAAATTGTGTATATGTATTTAAAACATTTGAATGGACTGATAACGGTAACTGTAAAGTATTTTTGTTGAAGTACAATGTCGTTTTGACCATAATAATGTACCAAATCTAACTCGTAAAAATATTACAGTAGTAAAGAAAAATACTATACATACATTTATAGGTAAAATCGAACTGACCCATTCTGTGACGCCAAACAACTTCCCTGTGCAAAGGATCATGGGGGCCCCGAAGTGTTCATTAGTTGTACCCTTCGAAATCCTTCATTCCGAAGGGCCCTTTGAAGGGGCCAGTTTTGAGCACTTCGATTTGGAATCACCCTTCAATATGGCGGCCATGATTGTATATCCCATTTGGAACGCACTGAGTATTGTCGCAAACTTGTCGTTCAGCCACGTGCCTCGTTGGTGAATGATGTCACACAGGTGGTGGAGTAATAACGTCTTTAAATTAATCAGTTTGAGATCGAATTAATGCTAGATTTTTTTGCTATAAAGTACAGACATGGCATCTGAGGACTAATTCTAATTTTTCTCAGTTATTTTGGTTTATTTCTTGATTCAATCATAAGCTCGTTCTTACATACTAGAGCACGTACATGCATGCGCACTCTTCAAAAACGGCGCTTAAAATCTCTTGTAAATGACATTTGTATATATTCAAAATAAAAGATATACATTGTACTTAATGTCAGCTTGCTTATTTTGCTCAAGATAATGATTTATTAAAGCTGCAGTCCAAAAGTTTTGCCTCTTTGTCGCCATCTCTGTTTGAAACCTGCAATTGCAGTTATTCGTGGAATTATCATCTTTACGTGGGTTGTGCTTCGGCACGGCTCCTCAGCGCGGAAGAACTGTCAGTCAACACATCGGTGTGAATACTGTACTTCAGAATCATAGATTCTACGTCTTGGAAGTATGACCAAAATAAGAATTTCACCAGAAAATGTAATCTGAACAAGTAAAATGTCTGCTACTTTTGTTCTGACAAACAGAAAGAAACCATTACAATAAATCGTGCTGCCAATGGTGATTAAATCTAATGATCGCTTAGCTCGGATCTCTGTGCAAATTATTATTATTGTACTTTGTTCTCAAACTGTTAATGTTATCAACATCAACATTGCGTGACTGTATTTAGTGTGCATTAGCATTACCTGTAGATTTCAATTTCTGTAGCCACTCCGCAGTCCGAAGTCTTTTGCTTTTGACTGCGGGTGAATCTCCAGTTGTCATTGATGATTGTCATTTGGACCTTTCTGGATTACAATCCGCTATCAAAATGATAAGTTTAATTATAGCAGCTGCTGTGAGAAAAGGCTATAAATGATCTGCCGCCTGTAGCATCCTCACATGCCATATACATGCCTACTAGCTGTGACTCCTTCTTTATGTAAACAGAAGTGAAGTAATGATGCATTACTACATAATGATTATTACAAGCTTACCGTCGTGAATCGGGCTAAGGTAAGGAGATAGTTTTGAACACTGGCTGGTTATGTACTTGCTTAGAAACTGATTTTGGATAGTTTTTAACCAAAAAAAGTTAAAGACTGCAGCTTTAAGTCCACATGTCTTAAAAGCAAGAAACTATTATTCTAACCACAGCTCGAGAGCTGTCATTCCAACCACACAAGTTTGCAATGCTGTTTGCGAATGTTCGTTTGAACTATGGTTTCGGGAAACACCAAATCGTTGAACTATGTCAATAACGACGGAACTTGCGATGTTAGTTGGCTAACGATGCTTTTAGGAAACGCACCCCAGCTCAGTTCAGTTCTCAATAGTGTCGGTGCAGTCAAATCAATAATACGGCTGAATATTACAATGTCTGACTCAAAGAGGAATAGTGATAGTGCAGAAATGATCAGATATGCTTTGAAGTGTGATTTTCTAAAATCAGAACCAACTTTAACCTATAAGCAGGAAAGTTGAGCTAAATTTAAACAGAAATATTTAACTGTGTGCTACATTTTAGATGCAACACACATGGAAAAAATCCCTCATGTTTTTATGTGCATGCTAAACACTCATATGTAACCTTATTCATAAGCCAGAGGGAAGCATCGGGTTATTGGAGGGCTGGATTCCACATGTCTTCCCAGCAAAAAGCAGTTCTTTATTGCAAATGTTGGAATTCTCTAGGCATGACAATTAAAAAAAAAGAAGCATGTTATCCGGGTCAGAAGAGCTTGGGGAGGAAGATATGCCTGTTAATAGATTCAGAAGACTTTCAACATGCACTCCAGGGTGTGAGAGTGACCCATTTTACATTGGACCCTTCCTTTGAGGGACACAGAGAGAGACACAAGAAAGAGGGAATGAGAGAGAGAGAGAGAGAGAGAGAGAGAGAGAAAGAGAGAGAGAGAGAGAAAGAGAGAGAGAGAGAGACAGAGAGAGAGAGAGAGAGAGAGGAATATAACATTAAGTCTAGTCTGTAATTATTCCTATGGTAATGGTTATTGGAGCACATCGGACACAGACCAATCAGAAGAGTTCTGGGCCAATTAGCTGCATCTGTGTGAGTGGCATTTATAATATTTGCAGTATTGCCTGAATACTTGACACACCATGACCATCGGTCAAGTGTCTTTAATGACTATCTATGAACATTTACATTTCATTTCAATCATTTGATACAATGCACTCATATGTTATTACATTGTACTTATATTTAAAAATACCTGTATGTTGTAATTATATTATATTATATTATATAATTATGTTGTAATTACATGTAATTATATCTCTAGTTAATTTCTTTAATTACATCAATAATCAAACTTTTGACTATTCCCTTACACCTTAACTCATCCTTAAACCTACCCATACCACCAGACCTGTCCCTAACCATACCCCTCAAGCCCTAAAATTAGCAAATTATAGTGATAGAGAACTGGGCTGCGATTACAGATGGTGTGTAAATGAAGTAGTTAAGTAACTGACAGAAGACAGAAAACCTGTTTTGATGAGCACACTTCCAATTCCCCAGAAAGCACATCAAAGTCACAATCAATGTTAATTACAGTACCACGAGCCACGGCCTTGAACAAAGTTTCAGTGCTGCTTTTCTGCATGCCTTCACTGAGATGATATTCTGGTCCAAATACCAGCAACTGATCAGATGGTGGAAGAGCTGATACCTAAACACTGAAAGATGTTAAAAAGAGATGAGAGCATTTCTTTTTTTATTAGTAACTGAAAACAATCAAATAAATGAGCAATATAACACTCGTAGCCACGGCTGTGATTCAGCCATAGGTAGTGCTGATATACAGCCATATTGCATGGCTATGAGTATGATATTGCGTTTATACAACAGTACAACGGCACAAGTGTGTAAATAAATAAGAACAATGGAGTGTCTTTAAAAACCCTCTTTTGTGCAGAACTACTTCCTTATGTTGAAAGCTTAACAGTTGAGCCCAAGCCTCCATTACTAATTCTAAAATGTCACTTCAGAACTAGTAACAAATGTATGTTGAGTCGCTTTATTGAAGCTTATGTAAGCAATAAGGTACGAGAGGCTGTGCTGTATCGTGAATAAGTCATGGCTGAAGGGCGTTGTTAGGCACGACGCAAAGCGGAGTAATTCGAAAGTCATTCATGACTTATTCACGATACAGCACTATCCTTGAGTACCTTATTGCTTTTATAAAACAGTTACCACACAATACAAATATTAAAGCCAAAGAAATATGTATCAATGCAACTTTCATGAAGTAAACTTTCACTAAAAGCCTTCCTTCTGCCGGAAAAAATAGTTCCTGACCATGAACAGCAACAGAAGTAACATTATTACGCCATTGGATGGCGACAAAGACTGCCTTTATGAGTGTGTCAGTCAGTAGCGAACACTTTTACACTGAAAAGACTCAATTGTTGTGAACACGGAACAAGATGCAACTGACAAATGCTTTGACTAGCACTGTCAGTCACGGGGAAACCCCTTAACTGTTAAAAGGACAAGATAAATACATCAGACATTTAAACAGATTTTTTATTATGAACATAGGACTGACCTGAAGGAAAATGCTAAATCTGAATGCAGGTAATAAACTCGCTCACTCGATCTCTTTCTCACAATACTCCTCTACATAATACAGTACACTTCAATGAACAATATCAACTGAGAACAAACAGTTTACGTTGCTAAGAGTGGTTGCTAAGGTTGTTGTGTAGTGATACACAGAACCGTTGGGTGAAGCGGCCATAGCCATGTTTTATCGTGAATAAAACCAAAGACTATAGAATAACACAAGACGTGTCACTCGACTAAAATAAGTGTATTACCTGCATCTGATATAGCATTTATTCTTCAGGTCAATGTCCATAATATTATATCCATTATAAAGAAATCAGTTTGAATGCCCGCAAAGGAAAGCGACATCTTTGACTTTGTCCTTTTAAAAGTTCCCACAGAGCTAAAACAACTTCCTTGTTCTGACTCCATCATAAAGAGGGTCTTTGCCGCCATCTAATGGCGTAATAATGTAACTTTCGCTGATACTATTGGCAGACCCTTTCTCAATACCAAATACTGCATATTATTTATATAAAATAATATTTATTGAACAACAATATTTAAATTAACAACAATAACGATTATAAAATACATAAACACAAGCAAACAATAAACACAATCCAATAAATAAAAATCACAAGCAAACAATCCAGTCAAACGTACAAAAGTAGCACTCCAGTACAGGATTATATAGCCTAAATATAAAGTTATGAAATTTAATTTTCCCCTTAACCCAAATTGTTTTGCTCTGGAACAGGTAATAGATTAATAAGACCAAAGATTGCCCATTTAATATACCCAAATTAATTAATATTTTTAACCACTATCTACATAAGAGCCAGCGGAGGATTGGCCAAGATGAAGCTGTTCTCTGTGGGAACATGAGTGCTGAACGGCCGCTGACGGCCTGCGAAAGTGTCAAAACAAATAGTAAAATAGGCGCAATGTTTATATATGAGTCATATATTTGAGGTCTAAATATCTACATTCTCATCTAAAAAACTACATTTTGTGAAATAACAACAGTAGTATTTATATAAAATATGGTAGATTTGCTCGACCGCCATGACAGTCGCCGCAAGCAGAGTGATACAAACGATGAAACGACTTCAGTGTTGATACTGGGAGAATATCGCACGGCTCTCAGCCAATCAGATTTGAGAACCAGAAAGTTTCAGTTCAGTTTCAGTTTTAGTTTATTTATTTATAAAGCACTACTAAAACAACAGAGCGTTAACCAAAGTGTTGTACAATAAAGAAATTTTACATAAAATAAGACATGACACCAAACAAACATCTAAAACAATATGCACAAAAACCAATGCCTCAACACACTGCAGACTCGAAAGCTAAACTAAGAAGATGAGCCTTCAGACGTCTTTTAAAAATGTTGAGAGTGGAAGATACTCTAATATGAGATGGTAAACTATTCCATCTCTTTGCTGCCACTGCGAAGGCCCTCCGCTTGTATCTCGTCCTCTGAATAATTAAAACAGATTGATCAGAAGATCTTAAAGTCCTTGAAGGCTTATGCACCTGTAAAGTCTCTGACAAGTAAGAGGGAGCTAACCCATTCAGGCACTTATATACAAAAACCAGGAGCTTAAAATCAATCCTGTACTGGACAGGCAGCCAGCCCAGAGAAGATAAAATAGGAGAAATATGATTCCATTTCCATCCAAATGAAAAAAAAAACTTGTTTTAACGACTGAGTTTATCTGTTTATCAAATTTTAGGGAACTGTCAAACAGTACCCCTAAATTTTTAACCACAGGTTTACAAAAAGGGGTCAGCTCACCTAAATTTAACAGTTCAGGAAGGGCAGGACCATCGAACCAAACAAGCTCCGTTTCCCTTTCATTAAAATGTAAAAAGTTTGCCGACATCCAGGCTTTAACCTCCTTTAAACAATTCACTAGGGAATCCAGAGCATTTTCGTTACTTTTCCTCAGGGGCAAGTAAATTTGCGTGTCATCCACATAAAAATGAAAGGAAATCCCATACTTGCGAAAAATTGTCCCTAGAGGTAAAATATATAAGGAAAATAAAATAGGGGCAAGAATGGATCCTTGGGGGACACCGCAAGTCAATGGGGCAGAAGATGAAAACGCCTGACCTAAATCAACAGAGAAACTTCTATTCGATAAGAAAGACCTAAACCACTTAAGAGCAGTACCCTGAATACCCGCCACTTCCACAAGGCGTGAAACGAGGATCCCATGATTAATCGTATCGAAAGCTGCAGTGAGATCTAAAAGCAAAAGAACCACAGAATGACCAGAATCACTTAACAATAAAATATCATTAAGCACTTTTAACAATGCAGACTCTGTACTGTGGTGGGCTTTAAAACCGGACTGAAAAACCTCTAACACAACATTTTGGTCCAAAAAACTCTGCAATTGGCTAAGAACAATTTTCTCTAAGATCTTAGATAAAATTGAAAGTTTTGATATTGGTCTAAAATTAGACAAAACAGAGCAATCCAAATTTGGCTTTTTAACAAGAGGTTGCACTACAGCATGTTTCAATGACAACAGGACCATACCAGAAATCAGACTACCATTAATAATAGACAAAATACTAGGGCCAATAATGTCAAAGACCTTTTTAAATAGCCATGACGGGATACTATCCAAAGGACAATTGGAGGGTTTCATCCGGCCTACAATCTCAGTCAATGTCACAAGAGATACTGGCTCGAAATGAGAAAATGTAGCAGAGCACAGAATAGGAGCCAAAGGGCCCCTATTACAATGGCCAATCTCAGATCTAATTGCCGTGATCTTATCTACAAAAAAGTTTAAAAAATGTTCACAAGTCTCAACAGACTCGTCAATAAAAACTCTGTCATTTGGACTGATCACAGATTTTATAGTGCTGAATAAAACTCTAGGTTTATGATAGTTACTAGCAATTAGATCTGCTAGATATTTCTTCTTTGCCTCTTTAATGGAATTCTGATAAGTGGAAAGTGATTCCCTAAAAATGCCATAAGACACCTGGAGTTTATCCCTCTTCCACTTGCGCTCAGCTTTTCTACAAGCCTGTCTAAGAGAAAGAACTGTTGTATAAACTAAAATATTAAATAAATGACCTTATGGGGAAGGCAATGAAGGACTGGACTGTTGTTTTTGTTCCTTTTGAGAGATTATACACATTATAAATGTGTATTAAAAAGTAGATTTACACTACTGTCAAACAGTTTGGAGTCTGTACAATTTTTTCTAAGAAGTCTCTTCTTATCTCCAAGGCTGCATCAACAAAGATCATACATATAGTAAAAACAGCAATATTGTGTAATATCATTACAATTCAAAATAACTAATGTTTCATATGTGAATATATTTTAAAATGTAATTTATTCCTGTGATCCAAAGCTGAATTTTCAGCATCATTACTCCAGTCTTTAGTGTCACAGGATACTTCAGAAATAATTCTGATATGCTAATTTGCTGCTCAAGAGACATTTCTGATTATTATCAATGTTGAAAACATTGCCTACTTTTTTTTATATTTGAAATAGATTTTTATATAGTCTTAGTCTTTGCTGTTACTTTTGCTGTCAATTTAATGCATCATTGCATCATTAGAATTTCTTTCTTTCCTCTTCTTTTTTTTTTTAAGATATACATTGCACACAAAAGTTAAAAGCTTATTTGAAAATCACAACCTCCAATCTGAACAGCTCAGGTGAATGTTTGTTTTTTTCCATGTCAGTCGATTATTTTCATAAATATCAGATCAAACTATCAGTACTTTACTTGTTGGTCATGCAGTCTCTTCCTGTGAAAGTAGGATAACCTTTAAAAGTCCTCCTATGTGAGACTATAAAGTCATTTAGCAGACATTTATCCAAAGCAACTGACAGTAAAGTGGCGTTGAGTGTCTTTCTCAAGGGTACAACATCCATTTGATTGAAGCAACACTGTCCAAAATTAATAGCTGTTTTTGTGCATAATTATTGGAAATGTCCTCATGGTTGAAGCCAACACGACAGTGCGAATAGAATAACAAGAATCTAAATCTTTAAAAGTTACAGCTCATTCCTCTGAAACAAAATCAATCCATTCACGCCCAGCAGGAAGCTAAACTGTCACTTTCTAACTTTTAAGGAATCTTGGATAAAAATTTGTCAGCTGGTTTAAACATGTTTGCTTGAAGATTTACTTCAGCAGAGGACTTTGCATTCAGGGGCTGATCAAACTTGTGGAACAGCATCTGCACTTCTTGTCAAAGAGAGGCGCTTATGGCTACAGAACTAAGGAACATCCTGCAGGAAAACGACAGAGAATATCCCTCCTATCTCACAGACAGGTAAGGGACATTCAGAGGAACTCTGTATGTTAGCAGCAGATTACCTGCACGCAAATCTGACAGCGTTTGACGATAAGCACTCAGGCACTGGATCCTGTTAACATGTCTCTGTGATGTTAAGAAGATTCCCGAAATGACAAAGACTGTGGTTCCTTTCATCTCGTTTTAAGTTGGTCTCTACAGATCTGTTTTCCTGAGCCAGATATTTAGTCGCCATCTCTGGTCAAATAGCCTAAAAGTTGTCCAAAAGCTGAACTGTAAGTAGAATGCTGGATGATTGTGCACTAGTATTGAAATCCAGGACTTCATAGCTTTACAGATTAATAACATTCATGCAAACTCAACAAGAAGGACAGGCTGTCTTCTGCTGTCTTCAGCATCCAGTCCAAATCATTCAATCTGCTTATTCAGGTTTGATGTTAGAAACAAAAAATGATTTTCACTCCATTACAAAATAATTGTAACATTCTTTACAATTTAAGAATAGCCCTATTATTTGGACCCCTTGCAGGTAGAAGGACTAGTAAAAATATACAAAAAAAATATTTTATTACATCTTTTCATGTGACAACACCGAAGAAATGGCACTTTGCTACAATGTAAAGTAGTGAGTGTACAGCTTGTATAACAGTGTAAATTTGCTGTCCCTTCAAAATAACTCAACACACAGCCATTAATGTCTAAACTGCTGGCCACAAAAGTGAGTACACCCCTAAGTGAAAATGTCCAAATTGGGCAATATTTTCTGTGGCCACCATTATTTTACAGCACTGCCTTAACCCTCTTGGGCATGGAGTTCACCAGAGCTTCACAGGTTGCCAATGGAGTCCTCTTCCACTCCTACATGATGACATCACAGAGCTGGTGGATGTTAGAGACCTTGCGCTCCTCCACCTTCTGTTTAAGGATGCACCACAGATGCTCAATAGGGTTTAGGTACCCTCAGCTTCTTTAGCAAGGCAGTGGTCATGTTGGAGGTGTGTTTGGGGTCGTTATCATGTTGGAATACTGACCTGCGGCCCAGTCTCTGAAGATCATGCTCTGCTTCAGTATGTCACAGTACATGTTGGCATTCATGGTTCCCTCAATGAACTGTAGCTCCCCAGTGCCGGCAGCACTCATGCAGCCCCAGACCATGACACTCCCACCACCATGCTTGACTGTAGGCAAGACACACTTGTCTTTGTACTCCTCACCTGGTTGCCGCCACACACGCTTGACACCATCTGAACCAAATTTTATCTTGGTCTCATCAGACCACAGGACATGGTTCCAGTAATCCATGTCCTTAGTCTGCCTGTCTTCAGCAAACTGTTTGCGGGCTTTCTTGTGCATTATCTTTAGAAGAGGCTTCCTTTTGGGATGACAGCCATGCAGACCAATTTGATGCAGTGTGCAGCGTATGGTCTGAGCACTGACTGAGGCTGACTCCCCACCCCTTCAACCTCTGCAGCAATGCTGACAGCACTCATACGTCTATTTCCCAAAAACAACCTCTGGATATGACGCTGAACATGTGCACTCAACTTCTTTGGTCGACCATGGCGAGGCCTGTTCTGAGTGGAACCTGTCCTGTTAAACCGCTGTATAGTCTTGGCCACCATGCTACAGCTCAGTTTCAGGGTCTTGGCAATCTTTTTATAGCCTACGCAATTTTTAGGTAGAGCAACAATTCTTTTTTTCAGATCCTCAGAGAGTTCTTTGCCATGAGGTGCCATGGTGAACCTCCAGTGACCAGTATGAGAGAGTGAGAGCGATAACACCAAATTTAACACACCTGCTCCCCATTCACACCTGAGACCTTGTAACACTAACGAGTCACATGACACCGGGAAGAGAAAATGGCTAATTATTATTATAATTATATATATATATATAAAATTTAAGTATAAATTGACAAAACAGGGTGGACATGTTATGTTTTATGCTATTAGATAAGTCTTCTAAAAATGAGGAAAACAGAAAAGTTTATGATGGATTCTTACTTTGTTCTTGGAGTTGCTTTCCCTTCAAGGAAATTATGTCACTTCTAGCAAGTCATTTTATTTAGGGCATATGCTTAAGATTTTAAAAAGAAAATAGCACCAATGTAACAGGGTGGACTGGAGTTTTAGGGACATAAACTAATTTAATGGTTTTAAACATTAAAAAAAGCTATCACAATAAAATATTTTTTATGTCAAAGAGAATAAGTAAATGTATTAAAAACTGCTAATTTAGATCTATATATGTAACCTTTATTTCAATGAGAAGTTGAGAAAACATTTTAAAAAGATTATTATTCTTGGGTACAAATCATTATGAATTTGTGTTAATTGGAGTACATCTATGCATGAAAAGTCATGTGGTATGAATGTTGATTAACATTTTATGTAAAATATGCAGTATTGTTTCATGGGGACATAAAATCTCCCAAAGGAATGACCCAGTGTCTGCATTTGCCAGGCTTAAACACTCAACCATTAGTAAAGGATTAAAAAGTTAAGGTTTTCTGATTTTGTATTGTTACAATGTTGGTATGTAAATGTATACCTGCACCCAAATATCCCCAGGACTTTTGACAGCTCTAGGACTATTGTTAAAACTACACCTCAAACTTCGCTTTTATGTATATGGCAATCAGATCAACAAAGGCACAGCACCAAAATCAAAAGTGTCACAGCCCTTTTTCTGTTATCTCTAGTTATGTAGCACCAATTTCAATTTTTCCCCCACATTTTTACTGCATAGAGAGCTAAGTTTTATTAAAAGCCCAGGACTTGATTTTGTCCATCGGGAAATGATTGGATCGTTGGATGTCATTTGCTAATTGCTGCGATCTCATGTGACAGGTTGGGAAGTTAATGTTCTTGATTAAAGATTTTGAGGGCACATGAATTAAAAAAAAAAGAAAAGTGCACTGATAAATTATTCATAATAAACACTGCAATACTGAATAAAAATTATTGTCAATTTCATGGTGACTTTAAATGGATTTTAGACTCTGGACAATATGGTCACCATGAAATCAAAACGGACAATTCTTGTCTTTTTTTTATGGAATATTGCAGTATTTATTTTAAATTATTTATCTGTGCAGATCATTGTTGTTGTTGTTTTAAATTTATGTGCCCTCATAGTCTTTAAAGGGTTAGTTCACGCTGATCACATAGTGAACGCAGTGCAGCGCTTCTGTGTTTACATCCGAACACCGGCTCAGTATTGGCCGATGCTGTACATGTGAGCAGCACGACGCATTCTGGCCAATACTAAGCCGGTGTTCAGACATTAACACGAAAGCGCTGCACTGCGTTCACTATGTGATCAGCATAGGAGAATGCCACGGAGGAGAAGAGATTGTTGAATAAAGTCGTTATTTTTGTTTTGTTTTTGCACACAAAAAGTATTCTCATCGCTTCATAACATTAAGGTTAAACCACTGTAGTCACGTGGACTATTTTAACAATGTCTTTAGTATGTTTCTGGACCTCAAAAGGTGCAATGATGTTGCTGTGGTTCAGAAACAATTGGATTTCATCAAAAATATCTTAATTTGTGTTCCGAAGATGAACAAAGGTCTAATGGGTTTGGAACGACATGAGGGTGAGTAATTAATGACAGAATTTTCATGGGCGAACTAACCATTTATTCAAAATAACTTCCCTTTCCTCTCTTCTCTTCTTTGATGATGTGTTTGGTGCGAGGGCGGGGCAACCTGTCACTCACATGAGACTGACCAATAGCAAACCACAACCAACCATCCAACCTTCCAATCAATTCTCCACGAACAAGATCTGCCATTTTTCTTTTTCCAGAAGCTGTTTCCTTCGGATATACAACACAATAGGGAAGAAAAGACTATTGCAATGTCCATTTAATACTTACAATATTCTCATGACAGCCTTGTCAAGCTTCTCCTTTCACAACTTCCTCACTCTGAAAACCTCCAACATCCAAAAGCCTCATAAAAACATGAAAAAAATCAAACATGAAAGCACATTTCCAGCATCCACGAGATAATGATTTCATTAAATAACCTACTTCAGCTAATCTAGGCTAAGTAGGCATTTTGCATGTTTCTAAACAAACCGCCTTTTAAATTAAATATCAATCAAAAACAGTTCAGCACAACAACTCATTAAACTCCATGTGCTCTCATCCAGATACAAGAGACATGCAGAAACATTCTGAAAACATAAATGCTCCAACTTAATAATTTATAATTCATTTTGATCTCAAACATCTTTGACTTGTTTGACTTGTGAGCTCAACAGTTTGATTTAATGTATAAAAATTAAACATGCACCAAACTAGCACAAAAATGAGCTCATGTTTTAAACAGTTTCGTTTTCAATTGCACATTATCCCCTTTAAAGAGGATTTTGTTCTTTGAAATGTTTCCCAGTTCCATTCTTATATAGTTATGACACTGAACTGACAAATAAAACAAACCTCATACAATATATAGGAGCTCCATATTTTATCATTCTCTGTTTTTCTGTCTTCATTCTGATGTGCACACTCTCTTGCTAATTCAGCATGAGATTACCCTTCATCATCCATTAACCCTGACCTTTCCAGGAGACTGTGAGGTTAAGGTTCCAGAGAGCCTCTTGGGGAATCAGATTCTTTATTCATCTTCTGTCTCTCAGAAGGGCTGCTTGTTTTCTGCCCTCCAGCCAATCACAGCGCTGCTGCTGAATTGGCAGTCAATTCATTGTCTATTTTAGGTATTTTGTCCCTCTAGCATTTGAATATTATTTGAAAGCTAATTGCTGCAGAGATGCACTGAGTATATTTTGGATAAAAGTCATAGCCATTTCTAAAGTGCCTGAATATACACCCGGTGATAAAGAAGAAACAATGGGATCAATAATCCCATTTCTAATCCACATTTTTTTATTTTGTTCTCTATGGTTCATTAACTTTTGAAATGGAGAAATGTCACTAAACTGCAGGGTCTTTTCATATTTTTTCCACTGATAAAAGGATGAAAAACACAAGGTAACTTCAAGTCTGCCTCTACAATCACTACAATCAGTAGTAAACAATTCCAGCAAAACTTAAATTTGGCACTGTACATGCACATACATTCAATGCACATTATTAAAACAGATATAAAATAACTTTATGATTTAGATGAGTCAGAGAAGAGAGATGCTGGTGAAAGTTAGTTATAACTTATGAAAGTTAAGTATATTAACTAACTCTGACTCCCTCCCCATGAATTTGCACTGTGTATATTGTGTGCATAATGTACACTGGGGTCCAAATAAAACAATCATGCTTTGGTAAATCATATTTATGACAAACAATTGAGATAAAGCCTCAAAATTATGAAATACTAAGTCATAACCATGAGATAAAACCTCAAAACTATGAGATACTAAGTTATAACCATGAGATAAAGCCTCAAAACTATGAGATACTAAGTCATAATCATGAGATAAAACCTCAAATTATACTACGTTATAACCATGATATAAAGCCTCAAAACTATGAGATGCTACATTATAATAATGAGATAAAACCTCAAAACATTTTTTTGAGGTTACTAATTCATAATCATGAGATAAAACCTCAAATTATGATACTACGTTATAACAATGAGATAAAACCTCAAAACTAAGATATACTAAATCATAATCATGAGATAAAACCTCAAATTATGATACTACGTTATAAACATGAGATAAAGCCTCAAAACTATGAGATACTAAGTCATAAGATAAAGCCTTAAATTATGAGATACTAAGTCAATCATGAAAACTCAAAATTTAAAGATACTAAATTATAATCATGAGATAAATCTCAAAATTATAATATACCAAGTAATTATGATGAAAATTCAAAATCATGTGGATACTAAATAATTATGATAAAACTCAAAATTATGAGATACTGAGTCATAATTATGTCAAAATTGATGAGATAGAAAATGGTCATAATTGTCTTTGTCATAATTTTGTTTGTTTTTTATCACGTAATGATCTGTCATATGACTTTTTGTGTCATAATTTTGACTTTTATTTCAATTCTTTGTCTTTGTGAAGGGTCAGTTATGACATTAATTTTGAGTTGTTATCTGATAATTAAAACTTACTATCTCATAACTTTTGTCATAATTATGATCCAATAAAACATGATATTTTTGTATGTGAAGAAAATAGGCTTTCATAAGGAAAACCAAAAGAAAGAGTTAAAGTCTGTCTGTCTGATCATCATGACATGCATCCCCTGAACCATACCTTACCAGCACACTGGCTTTGATCAGTCAGTATTGCTTTTATTAAAACCTGTGTAAAAGTAGACTATAAATAGCAATAGTCTTCAAACTAAATAATGCAATCCAATTACAGCATATCCCTCAGAGGATTAATCTCATAATAATAAAGGGATGTTTCTGAGATACTAATTTCCTAAAAATAACGAGTTTTCATTGATTTTGTTTTCTCTGGGTGTTATATGTGATTTAAATCTTGATAGCAGTGACTTTATTACCGTGTTTTATTGGCCTTGAGATGTCATTTACCACAGTGAGGGATGGACGGTGGGTTACAGGCAATCTGAGGACGGTGATGCTTACTGGAAAGAAACGCACTCGTGGGGAGCTGTGTGGCATATTGATAATGACACACGTTATGGACAGGATGTGGCCTGGGTGTTTAATTCATCACAGGCCACAGACAAATGGCAACGTGAATAAATGAATCAATGACAGAAGATGTGCCGTGCGCTTGTGCTTCACCTGCCTGATATTTTCATTATAAATAATGGAAAATACAACCCTGTGTCTTTCTATATGTTACAGTCCTAATAATGAGCACAGCCTGGAAATGAAGAGAGCAAACATAATGTTGTACATACAGTACTGTATCACATACCAGGAATGGTACCAGGTACCAGGAATGATGGTACCAGGAATGATTATCTGTGTATTGTGTATCAGATTGGAAATTGGAGGAACACAACTTTTTTTCAAAAAGGAGAATCTCTGAGTTGCTCTTTACGTACAATGAAACCAAGTGACCAGCCATAAAGCACTATAAAGTAGTTCATGTGCTATATTTCAAGTCTTCTGTATAACCATACGATTGCTTTGTGTTTATTAAAGTGCCTTTATTATGCTATTTTAACACCTTCCGTATTCTACTTACGAAGAAAGTGTAAAACTCTCACAGCTACATCCTGCGTCTTTCCCTATTCAACTTACGGAAAAAGCTTAACTGACGCGACGCCAATTCCGTTTTTTTTTTTTTTTGTAATTTGAACACGGAAGGCTGTCTGGCGGAAGCTAGATATTTTACTTCATAACTTTTTTTTTTACACAAGTGCATCGCTTCACTTCAGAAGGCCTTTATTAACCCCCTGGAGCCATGTGGAGTACACGTTTATGATGGATGGATGTGGATGGAAGCACCTTCTTTAGCTCATACTCGTTGATCCCATTCACTAATATATCTCAGATTGTATTCATCAGAAAGAAAGAAAAAAGTAATATACACCTAGGATGGCTTGAGGGTGAGTAAAGCTTGGGGTAATTTTCATTTGAAACTGAACTAATCCTTTAAGTCATTTTGTTAAAGGTGTTAAAATGTTACATTTGCAATATCCAAATTCCCTGTATACATTCTTGCATGCAAAAACAAAACAAGTTTGAATGTTTTCTGTACGTTAAACCTAAAATAGTTGCATAGATTTGTGAAGAAGAAAAACAGAATGTTTGAGGAATATCAGTTTCAAGTGCTGTAATGAGTGAATATGACTGCAGAGAAATGTAAAATAACTGTCAGGCCCTACTGCTATCATTCTTCATACTTAGCAGGCAGGTGAGTGACAGCTTAGACAATTATTTTGACTGGTTGTTCATGTGCATCGCAAAAACAGCAAAGGCTGATGGACAGAGCTCTCAAATTTCTCAAAGCACAAATGAAAAACACATTATTTAGTACCTTATAAAAAAATCATTAGAAAACATAACCTACTTTTAATTTGCAAGAAGCAGTTGGTGAAACAGCTTGACATCAGGTAATTGAAAATTCTGTCATTGTTTAATTTCCTTTTCATCATCATTATTCCAGGCTTCAGTGTCATATGATACTTCAGAAATCATTCTAATATGCTGATTTGCTGCTCAAGAGACATTTATTATTATTATTATTATTATAAATGTTATAAACCACTTTATATTTTTGTGAAATCAGCTCTCTTGTTCAGTAGTCATGAAAAGCACCATGAAAACCAGGGAGCATCGATGCTCATTATGTTCCCTTAACAGAAGTTCTGAAGGGCGAAACATAAATCAAGAAAGCCAACGCACCACACAGACATGCAATGGATTTTTTGAAAAAACAAATTGTTATTTAATTATATTTTAGCATTAACATACATCATTAGACAGGTACTGAACATAATCTAGCTAAACGTTGCAGTTATATGTAACAATCAAAGTATTTATCATAATGTACTGAATAACATTACAAAAACAAAAATGTTTTCATAAACAGCAGATGTTGTCATATCACCATCAGGGTCCAGTGCCCGTATTCATGTACACGATATACTGATTCTCAACTCAGGGAGCTGATTGAGACACACTAAGTGATACATTTTTGTCAAGATTCTCTGATAAAAATCGTTTATTTGAAACTTTTTTTTTTTTTGCAACATTATAAATGTCTTTACTTGACCAATTTAATGCATTTAAGAGCTGATGATGACAGATTTTCCATTTTTGAGTGAACTTTCCCTTTAACATGATCCTTGAAACAATAAACACTCACTGAAAAAGACAGAAGAGGGAGGAAAACGGGAAAGGGCGAGCAGTGATAAATGATATCGACTCCGGTGGTGGTGACAGATAGAAGCTGTTAACAGGGGGTCAGAATAAGTCTCTGTCGGCCGCAGTCATAAACCTGACCCCTCATTAGAGAAAGCGACAGGAGAGGGGGCAAGCCAAGGAGCTCTGAAACACCTGGAGAGAGCTGTTAGCTCAGTAAGAATTCCCATTACAACTGCCAGTGCTAACCAGCCAAACCCTGACCCGCTGGGACAGACCAAAGAGACCAAAACTGAATTCACCTGGAAGGAAAAGTCCTTCATTGTATTCAACAATACTACAATGGTACTATATACAGTATATATATATATATATATATATTAAGATATTTATAATGTTACAGAAGATGATGATTTCTATTATAAATGCAGTTCTTTTGATCTTCATTATAGAATCCTGAAAAAAGTTTCCACAAAAATATGAAGCAGTACAACTTTTTCAACATTGATAATAATAATAAGAAATGTTTTCCGAGCACACACGTTTGTTTTTGTGAATTGTGGGGACATTCCATAGGCGTAATGGTTTTTATACTGTACAAACTGTATATTCTATCCCCCTACACTACCCCTACAACTAAACCTACCCATCACAGAAAACTGTGCACATTTTTACTTTCTCAACAACAACAACAACAACAACAACAACAAAAAACTCATTCTGTATGATTTATAAGCCTTTTGAAAAATGGTGACATGGGGTAATGTCCTCATAAGTCACCCTCTCTTTGTAATACCTATGTCATACCCCTGTCACAAATATACAAATGTGTATCCTGATATGTCACAAAACCGCACACACACACACACACACACACACACACACACACACACACACACATACACACACAGCAGAGGAACTGAACGAAAGATTTACATTCAACAGTCATGACTAAGCAAAAAGTTTACAGGTATAAAACATAATATGTGTGTGTGTGTGTGTGTGTGTGTGTGTGTGTGTATGTGTGTGTGTGTGTGTGTGTGTGTGTGTTGGCCTAGACGTAGGTTATGTATAAGAGTGGGTTATAAAGTGTTATCTGCTATAATAATACCTCCCACACATCAATTATCATTCATAAGTGGTCTTAGTGTTGAGTAATTAACCTTTTTTCAGCTGCTCAGCAGTCTGTAAAGTCTGCAGCAGAACCAGAGGGTTTGTTAAGTGATCAAATCTTAGGCTGTTTCAAAACAGATCAAATTTCAGATTAACTAAAAAAATAAAATCTGTAACAACATTATCTCTGAAGTATAAAAGCAAGCAAACATCCAGACCAGAGAGTCCTTTCAAAACTGTAATATTAAATTAAAATAAGGATCATGATGTCTGTAGCATGAACAGTGCAGGATGTGTTACTTGCTGATGTTTGATAATTATTTAGTAGTTTAAGAACAAGTAATAGTAATTCTTGTAATTCTATTTTCTAAATCTGTAAAACACTGTATCCATTATACTTCATTTCAAAAAAGCAATTCACTTTCAAGTTTGATTCGACAATGAAATTGCCTCCAAATCCCTGTCAAAGCTAGTGTTACCTTTTTCTTTTTGCCTTCCAAAAAAATGCTATACACAAACAACTTGCTATGTGAGAGGCCACGGGGAGCCATCATAGCCTTCTCAGACACAGCATGCAGAGCCGCCGTGTGGATGCTGGAAGTGTGTGTGTGAGAGAAATGACACTAACAGAATCATTTCACGCTTGGTTGCACTCGCTCCCAGACACACAGATGCGCACACACACTCACTCACTCACACACACGCACACACACACACACTCACTCAGACCGGCTCTGTTCCAAAGCCTAGTGAGCTGACTAGCAGGGTTATTATAGCTAACTAAAACTCAAAAATAATAACTAATTCAGTTAAAAACAACAACAACAACAAAAAAAAACAATAGTATTTCAAGGATACTAAAATAACACTGATATTGTTGTCTACAATTAGACGAGTTGAATATTAACATTTTGCTAAGTTTATGATGGCATATCACAGACAAATAATAAAATAGTAAAAAAGTCCATTTTAATTCAGTTTTACTGTTGTAATCATAATGAATGTATTGCAATGCAATGTAAAGCTTAGGATTGCTCTAGGATTGCATTCTCCATAAATGATACATGCAATGATACATACATTTTTTAAAATTTGAATCATTTTTTCTGTAGCTTAAATGGTAAATCATGGACTTGCAATACAAATGTTTGATTTCTAATGTTTGAACACATTAATTGCAGAGCTTGAATGTAATTGCATTAGAGAAGCCTTCACCTTTTCAGGGATCATGCATATGGCCCCTTAAAATCCTGCCTATGTAGATAGCTCTCTAGGTTTTAGGACAGAGCCCTGTTCTGTCTACTCCCCCACACACACTTATCCATATTTACAAGGATTTACACTTACCCCTCACCTTCCTACTTTGTGTATTTCGTTTTCCAGCACATATGAAAACATAAACTGACAGAGTACAAGAGTACACTATAATATTTAAGAGAAAATCAAAAACCTGAAGATTAAAGAGTCAAAAAGAACAACAGTATGTTGCAAAGTGCAAATATCCATGCCAAATGCACATAATCTGTCATATGACCTCTTGTTTCTCAGTTATAGCCAACATCATAAAACATATACACACAAACACTCTCGTAATGTGGTGTTTGAGCTTGCCGTCTTCATGAATGGAGTTAATTGCACGTGAAAATTACCATCAGGCGCCATCTGTTATGTAAATGCACTGTGATCGTTTCCTTAAGCACTTGCCAAACATTTATATCGCTAAAGTCATGGTGAATGCATCACAAACCTGCATCAAAAAAGGGTCAGTTTCATTGAAACCATTAGCTTTATGTGTTTGCTATAAACTTCTGTTTCAGCTTGAGTGCATTTACAGAGATTGGGTTAGAATGTTCATTTCAACTGTGCAATGCATTTTCATGTCCCAATCGTGTGTCCAATATTAAATAAAATACTAAAGTCACAATTTTTAAAGGGGACAAATCATGAAAATCTGACTTTTTCCATGTTTAAGTGCTATAATCGGGTCCCTGGTATATCTACCAACCCAGAAAACGTGAAAAAAGACAACAGTAACTTTGTTTTGGCAAGCCTTTTTTCTGCAAGCATGTGAAAAAAAACGAGCCGCTCAGATTTGGCTCCCTTTGTGACGTAGGAAAGGGATCTTATTATAATATTACCGCCCCTTAATCTGAATGTTTCCACCCACGGCGCTGTCATTTTGTTTTCGCAAGCGAAAACGGTGTACCAGTTCTAAGGCCACGGCAAAAGTTTAAGCAAAGCATGCTAACTGTTCTGTCTTTGGCTGCACAGATGAACACTAGCTTGGATAGCCTGCAAGTTGACCCTGGCAAGCTTGATTGCTAAAAAAGAAGCGTTTCTGAGTGATATTTTGGAAAAAAATATTAGACCATTCACAGCATTTGATAACATTCATAAAAGTTAGCCTGGTGTGTATGGCTCTGTTTGGCAAACAGGTACACAATGTATAGCAAAGAATATAGAATAACACATGACGCGTCACTCGTATTGTTTTGAATAGAAGAAGAAAGTGCAACGCGCCTCTAAATAAGAGGCAATCGCCGATTGGTAAAGTTATTGAGTCACTGCAGCAGCCATTAGAAGCTCCGGTTCCTATATTAACAGTCAGACACGTGCCTCCGAAACGAGACACAAGAGACACACACTTTAGGATGTGCATTAGCTTGACCCAGCCTAAGAAAAAAACACATTTTTGTCATGATTTGAGCATTTAGAAACTAAATTTATGAGACAGTTGTTCATTGGTCATTTCAAATATGAAATTTTAATCGAAAGCTTGGCAAACAGCTTTGGAGAATTTGATGTTTCCGGAAGCTGCACTTCCCGAGAGGCATTTCATAGATGGCCGCCGAGTGAAATGATTTAAAGAGTCTTTAAGTCTTAAAGAGACTTTGATGTATAGTGGGCACCAATACAGGTTTTGCACAAAAGATTAACATGATGGCACATGCTAGTCGATGAGTTGAATCAACTCCACAGCAACTACATACATTTATCCACTAACCATTCAGAAACACCCAGTTGCATTTTAAAAGTTGCAACTTCTTCCTGAGTCTCTCCATTAGTGTCCGACGCCAGTTTGAACAATGTAAGGCTGAACGCCATTACTGGAATCGTTATTTTGACTGCATGAGATTCTCCAGCTTTGTTGTTGTTGATCAACCAAAGCACAAACTGTTAAAGCTCCGCCCTCTTTTGGAAAGCAGCGATCATTTGCATTTAAAGGCACAAGGGGTGTCCCCAACTAGGAATTTACATAGTCGAATCAGATTCTAATCAGACTGTCCATAGTCGACTGATAGTCGAATCATATACATATGAGCTTGAAAAACAGCAGTCCACTAGATGAACTCTTTCTGCGCTCAAAGCCAAAGGAGTAGGCTTTAAAAAGTTGGCACAACTTGCATCTTACTTTTTTTGGATCATCTTTTACCATTTCAAAGTGCATCCAATTCTACACTACTCCAGACATTGTTAAAGATTTAATCCCTGCCGCCAATATGCTCCTCTGTCGGTCACAGATCATGGAAAGTGAAACTTAGCATTATTATAATAGTCTGTTTTAATTTATTGGGAGAAAACCAGTACGTCTATGTAAAATCAGATACTGAGCACCCCCATATCTCATCTCATAACACCCCTGCGAAGATTCGACTGTGAGATTGGTAGTCGAATCAGGCTCCTCCTATCGAAGCATCGAATCATTGATTATTCGGGGTCATCCATAA
The DNA here is from genome assembly GCA_037101425.1 of Elopichthys bambusa. Taxonomy (NCBI): domain Eukaryota; kingdom Metazoa; phylum Chordata; class Actinopteri; order Cypriniformes; family Xenocyprididae; genus Elopichthys; species Elopichthys bambusa. The sequence goes on along the minus strand of CM074440.1, from coordinate 26,374,315 downwards.
AAGGGACACACACAAAAACGGCATGTTTTTGCTCACACCCAAATAGGGGCAAATTTAACAAGCTATAATAAATGATCTTTGGGGTATTTTGAGCTGAAACTTCACAGACACATTATGGGGACACCAGAGACTTTTATACAGTTTGTGAAAAGGGGAATAATAATAGGTCCCCTTTAAAGATGGAAATCTTTATGTAGTTTTCTTATTTATCACAATATCAGAATTAAATGAAGATAAATGTGAATTTTAAACAAAATGGAAATATTGTTTTTGGGAGGAAAATCAACATCACAAATGGTAAGTAGCTGCAATGTATTTTATGAGTTTTCTTCCACTTAAATCTTGCAAAAAAAATTCAACGCTGTTTGCTAAAAATCACAGAAATCAGTGTGATAATATCAATATTTCAAAAGATTTATTAATAGAATAATGTTATTATTCCTCATATATGCTATCTCTCAATCTCTCAAACTTTGGCTCTTTATTTCCATCCTGTTCATTTTCTTACAGTGCCTGAGAATGACTAGAGAAACCCCCTTTTGTACATAAAATACAACACGGTCATATTCATTTTTAAAAGATTACAGAATTCAAAAGGTGTTTCAGGAATGGTGCAGATAAAGTCAGTTGTTGGATGTGAGCAGTGTGTGAGCAACACGCCACCTTGTGGTATATATATAGCAGACATGTAGTGAAATGAATGAACATCCACATTGAAGGAGAGCTGTCAATCATAGCTGGGTCTCCAAATAACCCTTACATAATTCAAGCTGGACATGCTCAGAGACGATCGCATACATCTTGCAACAAAAAAACAGTGCTTGACGTGCTCTTCTAAGAGCAGCTAGACAATATAATTAGAGTGGTGAAACCCTAATGAGTCTGTGTTTGTGTATGCGTCTTATCTGTGGCCACAGAGCTGTTAAACAGAACCATTCTATTTTCCATTATTCACCACGAGACAAAGCGTGCCTAAAACAACCAGGCTGCTGTCACTTTAATTGCCTTTCCTCGGGCTGCCTATTATCATATAAATGGAGATCAGTTAGTGCAGAAGACATTTCCTTCCTCTGAGTCACATGTCGAAGTGCTTTCTCGCCACGGTATAAATGCACATGTATATGAAGCATCAGCCCTAAGGACAAAGATTCCTGTGACGTCACCAGAGGTTAGATGGCACATGTACTGTATGAGTGTGTGTGAGAAAAAAAGTGTCCAGTCTGTGTGATTGAATGAAAAGTGAGCGAGACAGAGAGAGACCGGAGACAAGCCAATAAGCACAGTGTGTGTGTGTGTGTGTGTGTGTGTGTGTAGATCGAGTGAGACGCCCACTTATTAACCTTGATGTGACCTCTGCTTTTGATTATGTGCAGAGAGGAATACCAAATGATGAGGAGCAGTCTGCTTTTTTTCTTTACACAGAATTACTTTACTAATGGAGGACATACAATAAACGTCTATTGTTTTTATATCAATCAACCAATCAATCAATCAATCAATCAATATATCTATCGATCGATAGTTAAAATATAAATATATAATATTATATTGACCAGGGGTGTCCAAACCTGCTCCTGGAGGGCCGGTGTCCTGCAGAGTTTAGCTCCAAATTGCCTCAACACACCAGTCTGGAAGTTTCTAGGGCCTTGTCCACACTAGTACGTTTTCGTTTGAAAATGCAACTTTTTCTCTGTGTTTTGGCCTTCCGTCCACACTGAGACAGTGTTTTTGTCCAAAACTGAGCTTTTTGAAAACACTCTAAAATGGATAAGTTCGAAAATGCTGTTTTCGTGTTGTAGTGTGGACTGTGAAGACAAAGGCTTTCGAAAACGATGATGCATGTTTAGTTAATAATTTAGTTTAGTTGATATGTTTATAACCAGTACTGTGCCTGTTATGTGCTATTTACTTTCACACTGTTGCTGAAGTTGTTGGTACACTCTTCATATCACAGACCTGCAAAGATGACAAAATTACTCGCAATTGCTGTCCTATGGCAAAACAAAAGGGAAGTTGCATTTTAAACCAAACATATAATGGTGATTGAGTGCGACCTGAACGCATCTCGCAAGTTGATTATGTCTGTTCCATCTGTATCAACTCAGTGAGCTTTTATGAGGTTTTACGCATGGTGAATTTAGCGTTTTCTGATGTTTCAGTGTGGATAAGAAGCTTTTGGAAAACGCTAGTGTAGACAGAGAGCATTTTGAAATGAAAACACCATTTTCGAATGTATCCGGATTAATGTAGACGTAGTATGCCAAGTAACAACCTTGATTAGCTGGTTCAGGTTTTTTTTAATTGGGGTTGGAGCTTTGCACGACAGTGGCCCTCCAGGAGCAGGACTGGACACCCCTGATATAGACTAACTGTAACCTAAACCATACCCCTAAAAGATCATTTTTACAATTTTAGATCAGATCTAGTATCTAAGGCCTTGTTTCCACCTGGTATTAAGATGCGTTTTGGTCGATCGGATCACACGTGGACGATGCTAAATACAGGTGTAAATGGTGTGTAAAACATTTTGAGCTTGTCCACTTTTGACCACTTCCAGAGGTAATTGAAAACGCATTCGACCAGATTGCTTTGTAGTGGAAACGCTCATGTTGTCGAATGTGTTCAAACAGCACAATAGACTGCCTACTCTCCGCCTAACGTTTAACGTAATGTGTAAACATTATGGGAAACGCGCTAGCCCGATGAAATTTAAACTTTGTCGGCTAAATTCCCAAGTTTGGTTTAAAGATGAAAAATGTACCAAGCACAATGTTCTCTCACCATTCCTGATTATTAACATGCACTCGCAGCGTTCAACGTGGTCTTGTGGCTGTTAGAGCAGAAACTAAAGCTGCTGCTCTCTGCGTTTTTTTTTTCTTGTCTCTGTGTGCATTCATATGTAAATTGCGCAATCTTCTTTTGTCCTTTAGATCGAAAGATCTGAAAAAACCCCATACATTTACCCCCCCTTAAAGAAATCAGGACAGAAGTGGTTGAAAGTGGACAAAAGAGATGGATTAAAATACCAGGTGTAAACAGCTATGTGTCTCTCTCATCCACTTGTGATCTGATCAACCATAATGCATCTTAGTACCAGGCCTAAGTAGAAATTGTGAATAAAATAAGTAGAATGGATAAACTTTAATAAAGGAAGCTCACATCCTCTCCAGATTATTGATTTTTTATTTTTTTATTTTTTTTAAATAGAAAGGCTTGAAAAGCATCTAATGGTAAAGTCACTCTTGCAAACTGAGTAATAATAGTATTATTGTATGTGCTGTCAGGATAAAACATCATGACATTTAGTTCGTTCAGCGGGGGTTCGATTTTCCATATGAGCTCTAAAATTAAAGCTCGCCCTGAGCTGCTCAGAGCCATTTAGGCAATCAGTACTCTACTTAACATGCAAACAGGAACATTGTTCAGATTTAGCCAGAGGAGGAGCGTTAAGACAGTATACAAGAGTGCGGGAAACAATACTGGTACTACATGCTTAGTACAATGATGCTTTAAACACAGCAGTCTCTGGATATGTTCAGGGGTCGCATACTACTCACAACTTCAACAGTATACAGTATGTCATTTTCTGTATGGAATCCCTGGATGACCTTCTATACTCGTCAATACATGGCATATACAGTTAGAGCACAGTGCATTGCACTTGACTTCTATTTCCACTGTAACAGTAAAATCAGCTAATGGATTCTAACATCTCTTTCTTGATTAGATTTTACTGCAAAATGTTAAGACATTCAAATTATACTTATCTGATCGTTATCAGTTTGTATTAGTAAATGAAGAGAGGTCATATCGATCACAAGTTGAATATGGAGTACCGCAAGGCTCAGTACTAGGACCATTGCTTTTCACTCTGTACATGCTACCCTTGGGATATATCATTAGGAAGCATGGTGTTAGTTTTCACTGTTACGCTGATGATACCCAGCTCTATATTTCTTCGCGCCCTGATGAAACTTACCAATTCACAAAATTAACGGAATGCATAGCTGATATAAAAAATTGGATGACCAGTAATTTCCTACTACTAAATTCAGAAAAAACAGATATTCTAATTTTTGGACCAAAAACTCCTTCACGTAATAACCTAGAATACTGTCTAACACTTGATGACTGCTCTGTTAAGTCTTCGTCGTCAGTTAGGAACCTGGGTGTGCTCTTTGATACCAATCTTTCATTTGAAGGCCATGTTTCTAGTATCTGTAAAACCGCATTCTTCCATCTTAAAAATATATCTAAACTACGATATATGCTCTCAATGAAAAATGCAGAACAGTTAGTTCATGCGTTCATGACCTCAAGGTTAGATTACTGTAACGCTTTACTGGGTGGTTGTTCCACTCACCTGATAAATAAACTACAGCTCGTACAAAATGCAGCAGCTAGAGTTCTTACTAGAACTAGGAAGTATGACCATATTAGCCCAGTTCTGTCAACACTGCATTGGCTTCCTGTTAAACATCGTATAGATTTTAAAATCTTGCTAATTAATTACAAAGCACTAAATGGTTTAGCCCCCCGGTACGTGAGCAAGTTCTTAATGCATTATAGTCCTTCACGTCTATTGCGATCTCAGAAATCAGGCCAGCTGATAATACCTAGAATATCAAAATCAACTGAAGGCGGTAGATCCTTCTCCTATTTGGCACCTAAACTCTGGAACAATCTTCCTAGCATTGTTCGGGAAGCAGACACACTCTGTCAGTTTAAATCTAAACTAAAAAAGCATCTCTTTAACCTGGCATACACATAACACATTATCAATTTATTTTTTCAAATCCATTAAAGGATTATTAGGCTAAGATAATTTTCATTAAATCTGAGAGCTTTCTGTCTCTCCAGTCTATGCAACTACCACTTTGACACTTCAAAAAGTTCATAAAGATCATAAAACTAATCCATATGAATTGAGTGGTTTAGTCCAAACTTTCTTTGAACATTTTGTCAAAGCGGTAGTTGCATAGACTGTCAACTGAGGAACAGAAAGCTCTCAGATTTCATCAAAAAGATCTTCATTTGTGTTCTGAACTAAGATGAACTAAAGTCTTATGGGTTTGGAACGAAATGAGGGTGAGTAATTAATGACAGATTTTTGGGTGAACTAACCCTTTAATGCTGAGGAGAAGGACTGGACTAGGAAGGACACTAGGATGCAGCCTTCCGTTTGAGAAGCACTCATTACTACTAATGCAACTCAACCTTTATTTTGTGTATGCCTTGGGCAGGAATTATTTAAATGAGTAATAACTGTGACGTGTTCAGTCTCAGAATAAAACTTAAGACTACAATAGAGGCGTTTCAGGGAGTTCATAAACAGTGCGCACTGATATGGCGAATAACTCCCTTTGGAGTGACTTTGTGCTTTGAAACTTTGAAGACCTTTTTCATGCTCAAACAGCAACATTACAAAAAAGCTTAAATAGGACCCATTTAAACTTATTTTCTCAGTTAGTTGCCAACATTTCTCATTTTTGTTCAAGTTTTTCATATTTATATTTTATTTGATTTCAGCTTTATTTCAGTTAATGAAAACTATTTTTACCAGTTCTAGTTTTTGCTTTATTTAACACATCATGCATGCACAGTATACAGTACACAATATACACTACATTCCACTCTGAGTCACCATAGTGAGAACTCATCACACACACGGACACACAGATTTTGGCACAGAGCAGCTTCAGTCAGCATGCGAACGAGAAACCCAAAGAGCATAAAAAAGGCAGCTGTGATGAGAGAGAAGGTTAAAGATATACAGCCCAGGGGGAAAGAGAAATGTTATTCAGTCACCACTCATTAGCTTAATATTTCCCCAGCATGATTACAGCAATCACTGTCTGTCTCCCTCCAACCCCACACCAAAATACCCCTCGCTATGATGCCTGCAACTGCTCCATTTTGTTGTCATGGAAACAAAACTATTTTACGCCCATTAGCCCATGGTTTCTGCATCTCAAGTATGCATCTCGTGTCCTCTGAAACACATTTCAGGGCTCTTTTAAAGCCCCATTTTATCATTTTGCATCAACTTTATTATGGCTACTCAATTAAACACCTCTTGTCCTGTTTACAATCTTACATCTCATTCTTTCTTATAAATGCTCCTCCATCCACCCCATTTTGCACTCACTGTCCTCACTTACAGATAGCTTGCTATATGAATGTCAAGCTGACACCTCAAGACCCACTGCTGACTCAGGAAAGTTCAAGAGCTTAAAAGCTTAGTTCAACAACCAGAGAGAAACTGCATCAGTCCTTCACCAACATAGGGAAGGTTAGATAGCTTAGTGCTGTTACAGGTCTCCATTGATTTGTACTTCAAAATGTGTTTAAAGGTTGTGAATTGTCTTTCTGCCACTCAATACTCAATCACCAGATCAACTGAAGGCAATGGAAGAGACAAATCCAAATATATGGATATTGTGGGCAAACTCCAGTTCCCCTTTACTTACACGTACTTACTTTATAGGTACACTATTATTATCGAAAGTTACACTGTAAATTCATTGTAATTATGCAGTACTTTCCGGGCTGTAATCTAAAGCGTTACCGAATTCAGAAATTCAAATTTCAAATTTTCAGTTGCACTCATATTATTATGCTAACTATACAACGTACTGAGAAATTAAAAATGCTTAAATTAGAACACTAGAAAATAAAAGCATTTTTGTTTTGTTGCAAAATGTAATTATATTATCACCCAGCTCTTTATATAAAGTATATGTGAACCTGGAGCACAAAAAAATACATTGTGCTCAAAATTATCGTTTTTTCTTTTATGCCAAAAATCATTAGGATATTAAGTAAAAGATCATGCTTCATGATATTTTGTAAAAATTCCTACCATAAATATATCAAACATTTTTGTGAGTGGATAGGCATTGCTAAGGACTTAATTTGGACAACTTTAAAAATAATTTTCTCAGTATTTTGATTTTGTTTGCATATTTTGTAGTTGTGCTTGGGGTCGACTGTTTTATTTGTGATAATAATGCAATGAATCACGCCAAATTGTTCTGACATCATTTCTGGCCAGACTGTCATACAAAGAAACTATGAACACATGCAAAAACAAGAGAGAACAAAAAAAAAATATATATATATATATATATATATAAAATATTTTCCTCATATTTTGATAGTTTACTCAAATTTTTAGGGGCATTAAAAACAAATATTCCCTCGAGACATCACTTTTGGCCAGTAATGTATATTATTGCCCAGCTCTAACAATAAATTATGCATAATTACATGAAACTAACCCTAATCCTAACCCTAATTGTATATAAGTACATGTAGTTAATTAATATTACTTGGTACTTAAATGTATAATTACTGTAACAAGGACACCGACAAATGACACAATAAAATGTAACCAATGCAACTATAAGGCATGAAGATATTAAGATATTATAAAAATTAGCATCATGATTTTCTGTAAAGCTGCTTTTGAAATTATACATATTGTGATAAATTTTGACTTGACATTTCTCAGACATTTGAATATCACTGTGTGTATATTGCAGTAGATTGTACTGTATTGTATATTGTAAGACATTCTATTGTATATGTAACTGTATAATGCCCATGTCATATCAAATGTTTATAATAGGAAAGCACTGTAAAAAGTATTTACAGTAACCTAAAAAACATCTAGATTAGCTTAAACTTGGTTTTATTCAAATCAAATATATTATTTTAACAACAAAAGCCATTTTTATGAGTTAGATCAAGTAGAAATAGATCCTTGAAATACATTAATAGAATTGTGCCTTTCATTTTGAGTCTACAGCTCTGCACAACATTAAAATACATCCTACAGCTCAAACACACAAGACAGAAGCTTTTCTTGACCGTCATACTCAACACCTCTATTACATTTCTTTTAAACATGCCCAAGAAAAAACTGCTGATGGCCAAATGTGATGTAACCAACTAAAAAAACAGGTCAGAAGAGAGCGTGGAAAAATACTGAACCCTGCTCACCTTTCATTTATGCTTCTTTTCTTTTCCTGTCTGAAAATATATTATACATGATACAATAGAGGAGACAGAGGATGGCAGTCACACAATTTTTAGCACAAGAGCACAAAAGATATTGAACATTTCCACCCCTAATGCAAAAAAGATATGTGAGGTATGTTGTCACAGTATAGTAATTTGTCACAATGGAACTAACTGCTATTAAACAGCTTATTGTAGGTTTTTCAGTAAAATTTAAATAGTAAAACTAATAGAAAAATATCAAACTATGGTTTTGCCAGAAAATACTGTAATAAATAAAACTGTAATTTTTAACAGTTTGTAATAATGAGTGACAACTCAAAGCAAAAATCATAAAATAAAAAATATAAATAAAAAAATCATTCAACAAGGTGTTTGAAACAAAAGTTACTTAGATGAACTTTATAGCTCTATTCACCTATATTCTTTAATTCTTTAATGTTAGCAAAGAGCATTATTATTCTCTAAGACACAGGCTGAAGTATAAATTTCTTTGACTTTTTTAAACACGTCTAGCTATGATAGATCTACACTGCAGGGTTCAGATCACCATTTCTCTGAGCCATATTTCCTGTCACATTATTTCACATGTCATAAAATGTCAAAGACACATTGCTTTCCTTCTCAACAACAGTGCAGTAAACAACAAATTTGGGCAAGGCAGATAAAGTTATAAGATCATTTTCAACAAGGCATAGATGGATCCTAAATGTGTTTTAGTTGTGGAAAAGTGTTTAACAGATAATAAATTTGTGATAGAAACCACAGGGTGTGTTATGCAGTGAACACTCACATTTCGTTGTTGTTATAATTAAAAGCAGCATTTCTCCCAGGACACCGCATCAATGAGTTAATGAGCTTTACTGCTATTGAACCAGTGTGTCTGTTTGTGTGTGTGTGCGTGTGCATGTAGTTCAGGTAAGCCCTACATTATGTTGACAAAATGTCCCCACAAAGATGGCAGTATCTAAAACCCTTGTCCTTGTGGGGACATTTTTTGGTTCCCATGAGGAAAACAGCTTATAAATAATACAGAATGATGTTTTTTGAAAATGTAAAAATGCAGAAAGTCTTCTGTGATGGGTAGGTTTAGGATTAGGGGATATAATATATAGTTTGTACTGTCAAGTATAAAAATCTGTATAAAAATGTCTATGGGACATAAAACATTGAAACCCAATGTGTGTGTGTGTCTGTGTGTGTGTAATGATATAGGTATTACACTGGTATGTGATGTAAACATTAAAATATGAGGACATTTCATGAGTCCTCATATTTAAAATAGCTTTAAAAATGTACTAAACAATGTTTTATTAAAAATGTAAAAATGCAGAATGTTTTCTGTTCAGGAGTGGGGGTAGTGTAGGGAGATAGAATAGGAAGTTTGTACAGTATAAAAACCATTACGCCTATGGAATTTCCTCAGTAAGATAGCAAAACGAACCTGTGTGAGACAGAGAGAGTGAGAAAACTATTCAAGAAAATAAAAGTTGAACCTAATGCAGAGCACAGGCGGGGATCGTACTGTGGACCCATTCACCACCCTGGTCGACGCAGTGTGGTCCTCACTCCCACAGCCTGCCACCAGCACTGCACCCATGGTCCCCGCTGATCTCCTGCACGCCACTCTCCTAACACTCCAGAACCACACACCCGCTTCTTCTTCTCCAGCTGCCTCTGCCAGTCCCATGGCCTGACCAGCGACATTCACTGGCGCGGCGGAGGATTGCAGCGGGTTTCTTCTTCAATGTTCCCTCTACCTGGAAGCCCAGTCTTAGCAGTTCACCACCGAACAATCTCGGGTGCCATTTGTCATCTCTCTCCTTGCCGGATGAGCGCTACAGTGGGCCCAACCTAACGAGTCTAACGCTCCCGTAATTGCCTCCATCAATTCCTTCTTCACCCACTTCCGAGAGGTGTTCGGTCAAAGAACAGCAGAACTGTCCATCCACGACCAAATATTCTACGCCAAGGAGATGAGTCCGTGAGGTTATATGCCCTCTGTTTTCGCACCCTGGCAGCCGCTAGTGGTTGGAATGAAACCGCCCTGATTACTGCCTTTCGCCATGGCCTAAATCCTCACGTGAATCAATTAATGGTTTGTGGTTTTGGAAGGTTCCACCATGGACATCATCCTGGGACGCCCTTGGCTTACACAACACCAACCACACATTCAGTGGAATACGGGTGAGATCCTTTAAATGGAGTATGGAATGTTTTAAAGAGTGTTTGTCTCCCATCAGAAAATCTTCCTCGAACTTCCAACCAATTCCAACGTCCTTCCAATCCTTTCTACCTCTATCGAAAGTCCAGAAACTGACCTCAAAGTGGAAATCCCTCCTGATTACTGGGCGTTCCAGGATGTGTTCAGCAAGCGATTGGCAACGCAACTACCTCCTCCTCCATGGGACTGCGCCATCGACCTGCTGCCTGGGGCTACCCTGCACAAGGGTAGGTTTTACCCATTGTCCATCCTGGAACAGAAGGCCATGTAGGAGTACGTCCAGGAGGCTCTCAAACAACGCTTCATCAGACCCTCAACGTCCCCTGCCGCTTCAAGTTTCTTCTTCATGGCCAAGAAGGACGGAGGCGTGAGGCCGTGCATAGATTACCGTCACCTGAACTCCCAGACTATTAAATTCAGCTATCCCCTTCCTCTGGTCCCGGTGGCTCTGGAACAGCTACGTGGAGCTTGCATCTTCTCCAAGCTGGACCTGGGGGGACGCCGGGGGGATGAGTGGAAAACTGCCTTCATAACACCGTCTGGACACTACGAATACCGGGTCATGCCGTATGGCCTGTCCAACTCTCCCTCCGTGTTCCAGAATTACATGAATGAGGTGTTCCGGAAGTTCCTCAACCGGTTCGTGGTGGTCTACATTGAAGACATCCTCATTTACTCCCGGAATCTGGCCGAACATCGCCAACACGTCTCCCAGGTCCTCGAGAAGCTCCGCCAACACAATCTGTACCTCAAGCTGGAGAAGTGCAAGTTCCACACCACCTCCGTACACTTCCTGGGTTACATCATAGACCAACACGGCATCCAGATGGACCAGAGGAAGGTGGAAACCATCTACAACTGGCCAGTACCCTCAACAGTCAAAGAGCTACAACGTTTCCTGGGGTTTGCGAACTTCTGCCATCGCTTCATCCACAATTACAGTCTCCTCAGTGTACCCCTCACCTCGCTCCTCCAAAGCCGGCCCAAGTCTCTGTCCTGGACTCCATCTGCCCGAGAAGCCTTCCATCAACTCCAACAGGCCTTCCTCACCGCTCCGATCCTGGTGCATCCGAACCCTGATCTTCCATTCATCGTTGAAGTCGATGCATCCTCCACCGGGGTCGGGGCGGTGCCGGCGCCACCACAACTCCATCCATGTGCCTTCTTCTCTAAGAAGCTATCCCCAGCGGAGCAAAATTATAACATTGGGAACAGAGAATGATTGAACACTCGTCAGGCCCGCTGGGCCCTCTTCTTCACTAGGTTCAACTTCACGGTCTCCCAGGGATCAGGAATTGCAAAGCCGATGCCTTATCCCGGCTTTATCAACCTGATCCTCCCTCCAGCCATGATTATTAGTCCCATCCTGTGGTCCATCAATCAGCGCATCACCCAAGCTAACCGCTCCGAGCCAGCTCCGCCGGGAGTTCCTGAGGGGCTTCTCTACATTCCACCTGGTTACCATCCTCAGACCAACGGCCAGACTGAGCGCAAAATCCATGAAGTGACTGTTTAAAAGCGCTCATTCATCTACTCACCTGCATTCTCCATTTGCCTGTGTTCGTGCCTCTGTCTAAATAAACACCAGTGTTCACTCACCCCTCTGCCTCCGTCTGTGTCCTGACATCATGTCATATAATAAAATGCAGAAAGAACCACTGAAGTCTTTGGGATTAGTGAAGATCCCAGCACAGACCAATAATGGGACAATTGTAGTATAAATGTATACCCCTATTTATTTGGTTATATATATTTTGATGTACTGTACAGATATTTGTTTCTTATCGTTTTCCTCCATTGTGTAATAAAGTCCATTGTGTTAACTCACTGCATATTTATTTTCTTTCTTTATTTTTTTATATTATTTGGTTTGATTTGGTTTTGTTTATGGTTTGTGTGCAACACAATGGTTGTTTTTGATTGATGTGGATTGTGGACATTGTTAAAATATTAATAATTTGAAAATACATATATAATTTAAAATATTAACAAAAACTTTAAAGGTGACCTATTATGCAAAATTCACTTTTATAAGGTGTTTGAACATTTTTTTTTACAGTTCTCATAAATCAAAAGCAGTCTCTTCAAAGGAGCTGATTCAGATGCCCCCCTAGGATGACGTCATCATATGGAGAACCCCCGCCCACAACTGGTGACAATCTGTCCTTTTAGCATAGACACAGCCCTGAGTGAGAAGCACAGAGTTCGCCATTTCTATATCCTCGCTGTAGCAGATGGAGTTGTACAATGTCTGTGCCAAAGAGTTGTGTTGTGTTGTGTTTTGGGATGTATCAATGAACATAAGTGTCTCCATAGACTCCCGATCTGAGTCAATGAGGACATCATGGTTAAATTTCATTTTGAAGGAAATCGAAGAAAATCGGTTGATTCTGAAACATTTAAGGCTGAACACTGACACTAACAGTTTCTGACATTTTCAGAATGTGAGATTGTCCTGTTGCCAGTATGCCAAAGCATGAGCTCTTGAAGCTTTGCCCTCTTCTGGAAAGTGGGCAGGGAGCACCAGCACATTTGCATTTAAAGGGACACACACAAACATCGCATTTTTGCTCACCCCCCCAGAAGTGGCAATTTTAACATGCTATAAAACATGATCTGTGGGGTACATTGAGCTGAAACTTTACACACACACTCTGGGGACATCAGAGACTTATTATTTTACATCTTGTAAAAAGGGGCATAATAGGTCCATTTTAATAGTATATCAATGATACTAAAATAACACATTGATTTAAAGTGCAGTGACATTAATTTGTGACATAAGTATCCAAATACTTTTTGGGACTCCTTTAAACAGACAAAAATATAGACATGTGAAATATGATAAGGATAAGATAAGGATGAATGAATATGATAAGCATGAATGTATATGAACATCCCATCTCTCTCAGTCATTCACCCATAAATTTGTCTTTTTCTCTCGTGCTTCACTAGAATACAAATCTGAAAACCAGTATTCACATTCAGTTTTCTTCCTTGCCAACAAATCTCTTCTCCACCTCTCTCTCTCTCTCTCTCTCTCTCTCTCTCTCTTTGAGCCCCAGGTGGGATTTGACTATTCCATCATTCCTCAGGCTGAGCGGAGGAAGAATATCTGTCATCCCTCTCTCACATCATTCCCTTCTCTGTTTTTCTTCCCGTAGAGAACACATCCTTTATCTGGACACATATGATTTAATGCCACACACATGCACTCTCACACACGCTCAGGCTTTATCCATCTATGCTTTAGTACATTATTTTATTTCATTCAATATAGATATCAAGTGAGAGCTGAAAGTTGCCCTTATATTCCTGCACTGTAACAAAGATATCACATATAACAATATATCATAGATCATTCTGACAGAGAGAGGATACACTAGCAGTTCTCCCTCTGTCCTCTCATTTCACACTAGAGATTGAAATAGAGAGAGACATGACATTTATTTTGCAAATATTTTATGTAATTTAATTTATTATTTGAGGTATTTAATGGGTTTTTTTTTTTACTGTTTTTTTAAAGTACTTTTTACATTTTATTTTTTTATTTGGTTAATTTTTTTTGTAATATACACTACTGTTCTATCGTTTTTTGGGGGGGTTTTTTAGTAAGATTTTTTAATATTTCTGAAAGAAGTATTTTATGCTCACCAAGGCTGCATTTTTTGGGTCAAAAATACATGACAAAAATACAGTAAAAACAGTAGTATTGTAAAATATTATTACAATTTAAAATAACTGTTTTATATTTGAATATATTGTAAAATGTAATTTATTCCTGTGATCAAAGCTGAATTTTCAGCATCATTATTCCAGTCTTTAGTGTCACATGATCCTTCAGAAATCATTCAATGCTGAATTGTTTGATATTTTTGTGGAAACCATGTTACATCTAAATCTTTTGCAAATATCTTTACAATCACTTTTGATCAATGTAATGTATCCTTGTTGAATAAAATAATGATCTTACTGAGCCCAAACATTTGAATGATAATGTATGCTTTACATACATTATTTTCTGCTCTCATTTATATCATAATTTGAAGGAGAATGACAAGGAATGTGTTTGTCTGTTTGAGTCCATGATAAATGTTCCTTTTCATTTTTAATTTTGAACTAATTTTAGTACAATGCAGAGCAGATATTGTCATATGAGGAAGGCACTCAAGAAGACTCACGTTTGAGAGACTCGGGTGGAAATGTGTTGAGTCACTGGCTGTGTTGGTTCATTTGTTTTCCCCGCACTCTCTTTTAACTCTTAGGGCGTAATGCTCATTTAATAGAGTTCTGATAAACTAACGTGCTGCTCGCTTTTCATCCCTCATAGTAAATGCCTTGGCAACCTAATGATGATGGATACCAGTGCAGACTACAGCATTTAACATGCACGTTTAAACCCCACGCATAAATTCAGCTGGGACCGGCTCTAATGATTAGCCAATGTGGGACACGCTGCTGTTGAAGATAAGGAGGTTAGTTACCGCAAGTTTGTTTTGTAGACCAAATTAATTGAAAGCTTTGATGCTTCCAGCAAACCCTGAAGACATTGACACTGTGTGGAACCGTGAAGGCGATTTGACTGCTCGGAAAACTGAAAACTAGTTTCTTTTCTTGACCTTGACAGATTTTACATAATATAAACAGTGAGAATACAAGAACCCCTCATTAACCACTAGATAGAGGAAGCAATGGGGTGCAAAGGAGACAAGTGATATAAAGCAGAAAGAGACACACAGAGAGAGAGAGAGAGAGAGGCGTATTCCGACTGTCACGACTCTCATCCATAAATTCAGATAATCAGTGGCCTGCACACCATCCCAAATCTTTCACTTCCTTTGAGTAATTCATTTCTTGCTGACGGGTCTCATTCATTTAAACCTGTGTGTGTGTGTGTTTGATGGTTATCTTGTTTAAATGAAGTATTTTCTTCTTGCCTGCCTCGTTGAAGAGAAGCCCTCAATCTTGTTGCTATCTTGAGGACAAAATCTCTGTGATTAGAAATGTGAAAACTCCTGCTCTGCTCCAGCATCCTCATCTCACCCACCCACCAATTCATCTGAACCTCATTTAATCCCTCAAGATTTTAAAACACATTGTGAGATGGATGACAAGACAGAGTTTGCTTCAGGATTTCTGATACACGAAAACCAACTTGATAACCGAACACCAACCACCATGAAACACACACAATATACCATTCAATTTGGGGTCAGATTTTTTTTTTTTTTTAATGTTTAAAATCTCTCATGCTCACCAAAGCTGCATTTAGCTTAAGAATACAGTAAAATACTGTGAAATGTTATTAAATTATTAAAATAACTTTTCTATTTGAATATATTGTAAAATGTAATTTATTCCTGTGATCAAAGCTGCATTTTCAGCATCTGTGCATTCTAATATGCTGATCTGAAACATTTCTTATTATTATCAATTTTGAAAACAGCAGAGCTGCTTCAGAGTTTTGTGGAAACTGTGATATTTTTTTCAGGATTCTTTGATGAATAGAGATTTCAAATAACAGCATTTATTTATTTGGCGTTCACCCCATGTTGTAATTACGAGATTTCGACTTGTAAAAAACATTCACGTCCTCGTAGAATGCATAATTACAAAAATAGGGAAAATTATTTTTAATGATAACTTATAAACATTTAAAGATAGCCTTACTGTGAGCTATAAGGTTGTTAACTGATATTTTCTTCTGTTGAAGCCGTTAGCCCACATTATTTCAACTTAGTTTTAAAATAATCATGTTTAACAGCAGAATTCTTAATGAAAAACTACATTACCCATGATGCTGTACAGAACATTCCACAAATAAAAGAGTCGAAACAACTAAATTGTGCCAAAATATCTGGTAAGCTCCGCCCACTCCCATAAGGCACTGTGAATTATGTAATCGAGTCGGTCTCCTTACGCTCTCAAAATACTTAAATATTTGATTATATATGCATATTTTGCAATAAACATCGCAAATTCGATTATGCTGTTCACAATGCTTCATGGGATTCTAGTTCTTTCCCTCACTAAAGCCGTTAAGTACACAGGCTTGTTTTTTTCTCAGATTTTTTGCTTCAAATCAAAGTAAGTAATGTTATGATTCTCATCATAGCTGGTTGGCTTGGTTCATGGCTTATAACTCTTTAATGATGACTTTTTTGAAATCCCTATGGGAGAAATGAATGGAAAAAATACTTCTGCAACCAATGTCACTAAAAAATTGGCGGGCACTGTGGCACTCTATTGGCGTTGATAGTGTTGCCATAGAAACTCATAATTCCGAGTCTGAGGACGTGAACAACTCCAAGCAGATATGTTGTAATTATGGTAATTTCAACATGTGGTGAACACAGCATTAACCACATATAAATGTGCACAGAAATTTCATTTCAAATTTCACAGAAACTATTTCATTTCAAACTCATCGTAGCCTTAAAATCACAAAAATATCAATTTACTCTATGTAATTTCTTCTATTCTATTTTATTCGATATATATCCTAAAATGAACTCAAAAACACAAATGTACATAACCACAACCACATTCTATTCCATTCTTAGTCACAAATAAACACACTTGAAAAAAGTTGACCTTTTCATCTGTGCATTATCATCATTACACGTCAAATTCTGCTCTGCTGACATCAGGGATTCAAGAGATATTTCTGCATCTGAACAGAGAGTCACATGTCAGGCCTGTAGAACGGGAAGAGCCGAGAAAAAACGCTGAATTAACCGCTTTAAAGTGCCCTGCAATTTGCCAGGTGCAGCAATTACTTGTTTCTATGGCAACCAGACAGTTTTGTATTTTTCACAGAAGGATGAGAGGATGGGGTAACCTAAGACTGCCTACATCTTCTCTGTTTTTGTAATTGCGCATTCTGCGTAGTCAAAGTGACCCCGTAAAACTCAAAATAAACCCTAGGCGCTGTAGCTGAGTGTAATTTGTTTTTAAAGAAACCTGATTGGATTTCATGCCCTGAATTAAATAAGAAAGAACACTGTCAAATGCATCCATAAACCAATTTACACACACACAAAGATCTTTCTGCTCTACTGAAGGCCGTTCACTTATTGTAAACCTAAATGTCACAGAAAGTCCATGACCCACTTATTAAAACTTTCAGAACTGCTTTTACTTACAATAATCACAAACTACTCAACTGAAAATTAAAGATCAGAAGAAGCTGCCCAGCATGAGGACAATAAAACCAGAGAAAAGAAATTACATCCATTCTGTTTCACAATGTGGCAGCACAATCCGTTTTATATATGTATGCACCTCTGTTCATTTATGGGAAACAATGTTTTGTAAATATATTCAACTGTTTTTGTGTACTGTGTATATGAAAAATCAGCTTTATGGTAACAGAGCATTTTGTCCTATCATGCTACCACCACCCCACCCCCACCACCAAAAAAAAGATCAATTTTTGCAAACATTTATGGACAGGTTATACATGTTCGATTGTGTCCAAAAAAAAAAGTGTTCAAAAAAACTCCTGTTTTGCATTTTTGAATTTGAATAGAAAAAAAGTCCATTACAAATTATATAAACAAAAACAGCAGCATTTGAGCTGCTCTCCAGCATGATTTGAGTCACATGATCAGTGATACTTACTTAGCCTAAATAGTGCATAATATGAAATATTTCTTTGACTATAACACTATAATGTTCCTTTATTTTACAATGTTAGCAATACTGATTTTTTTTCATATTTCCAGATTTAAATTATATTTTGAACCCCAGATTTTTTATGTGTTTAAAAAAAAAAAAAAAAAAAAAATATATATATATATATATATATATACAAAATTCTTTCATGAAATTCAGATGGCGCAGGCTGATAGGTCCTGATTGGTTCCTGCTGTATCAGTAGCCAATGAGCTCACTACTCAACCTTCAAATACTTGGTAGCAGTTGCAGTGTGCTTTCTGAAAACCCTCCACCTTCCCTAGCTCCACCTGTGTAGATCTGTATGGGTAATTCATCTACGTGATATTGTACAGCACCAACATGTCTTACTTGTTCACAGGAGCGTGTCGTATATGTATTGCCCGTAGCAAGTGATATTTTAATGGACTTAAAATCAGGAGATTCTAATTTCACACTTTTAAGATTTTTTAATGCCCCGTGGGAACCCAGTAAGTTTCGTCCCCTGTCATATCCATTACCATGCCAAACACTCAGAGAGTTGTCATGACAGAAATATATATATATATATATATATATATATATATATATATAAAAGCAATAAAAAGTTACTGCAGAACTATTAGTCCTGCTGGTGTCACATCATGTGAGATCAAGAGGAGCTCACGCACACCTTTAGTACGTTCTGTTCCAGTGGGCATGAAGCTGAGCTCTGCTGCCATCTACAGACAGAAGGATTGACATTACACACTGTGCATCTGTAGGGTTGTGTGAGGGTGAGGGGGAGAAAACATTTTATAACAGGCTTTCCTAACCAACTAATGCTATGACGTTTTTCATCGTCGTCATCATGGATGACGCCACCATTTTCACAGTCGCCCCCGCAGTGCCCCATTATATGCCATTGTGTGTACAGTCATGAAGGATTCTTCTCATCATACGACTTCCTATTGTTGTACCTCAACATGTCAAAATCTATAACTTTTGATCATTTGTTTGTGTGTGTGTGTGTGTTTGAAATGCACAGTCGGTTGCCATATAAATATTAAGGACAAATTATATACAATTTAACAATATATGAAGCAACAAATGGTGGGCAATAAACACTCTCAAGTCTGTCACGTTTATGCTCATGGAGGCTCTTGTATTCTTCAACCAGCGTCAAGCTGAAAATGAGGAGCTGCGTAAACAAATACAAAATAGATGCAAAGCTAAACTGACAGTTTAGAGCGTACACACACAGATGAGAAACACGGGAATTTAAAGCTAAAGTGACAGCTCTGCTGAGAGAGAGACTAAGCTTTTCAGTGAGTCATGACAATCCGTGTATATTAAGGAGATAAGGAGAAACTACCTTTTTTACAGACACAACAGCAAAAGACAATTACATAAGCACTTCAGCTAAAAACACAAAATGCTTCCTTGTGTAAAAGGTTTTATATAAACAGGCCATGTTTCTTTGCATGGCTGTTTCTGAGCATTTGGCATCCTAAGCAATAGGTACCTATTGGTATTTTTTAAAATAATACTAATCTCAAGATGTATTAAATGAAAAATAACACAATAAACACATTAGACCAAGTCTTTCTATACATTTGTTAGTTTACTTTTGTATGGATAACATAAAATTAATTAAATTAAATTAATAAATTGCCAAACAAAAATGTTATATATAAATCTTTTTATATATAACAGATCTTATCCTATAATTATGTAAACGAAAAATAAACGTTTTACTGATATTCCCAGATATAAATTCCAAGGTATCAATTTCAGATATAATACAACTGAAATGGTGATCGATGCATTTAATTAAAATAATTATATTATTATTCAAATTATTTCATAGGAGACTGATACCTATTATCCAGGGGCCGTATTCACAAAACATTTTATCTTACCACTAAGAGTTCTCCTAAATGACAGTAAAAGTTCTTAGCTAAGAGTTTTCTCTTGAAACCTATTCACAAAGCTGCTGAGACCAACTTTTACTAAGGAATAGAGAAAAGTCTTAAAGTACACATGAAATCAAAATTGATCTTATTTATTTTGTAAGCTCAAATTGCTAGTTTTGTGGTGAACAATTCATCCGTGACAAGTCAATCCACACAAAAAAAATTATTTGGCTTCGTAATATTTAATCAAAATCTGAAAATGCTCCTCCCCTCTGCAACGGTGCCCCTTCTCTAATGACATCAGTTTGACGGCTTGAGTTGAAACGCTTGAACCATTCCCCTCCAACCGTTAGTCTGCTATGAGCGAGAGATGGAGAGGAGGAGCGCTAAAATAAAACCCTGCCCTCTATTCAATATTCCGTTTCACTTTGAATTGCGTCACAACACTGGAGAAAAGTTGTTTGCAACTTCCGGTTCACGGGGACTTTAAGCTAAGAGAAAGGCCAGGGTTGACCTCGTTGCTATGGTCTATGCCCACAGCTGATGGGGAGGAGTCTCTGTCAGCGATTTAATCATAGAAATATTGTAGAATTAAGGTTTTAAAATAAAGGTTTTAAAATAAAAATGTTGCCATATTCAATTAAAGGTTTTAAAATGTAGGCTAAGTGTCACTAATTAAACTAGTATACAGGTGCTGGTCATATAATTAGAATATCATCAAAAAGTTGATTTATTTCACTAATTCCATTCAAAAAGTGAAACTTGTATATTATATACATTCATTACACACAGACAGATATATTTCAATTATTTATTTCTTTTAATTTTGATGATTATAACTGACAACTAAGGAAAATCCCAAATTCAGTATCTCAGAAAATTAGAATATTGTGAAAAGGTTCAATATTGAAGACACCTGGTGCCACACACTAATCAGCTAATTAACTCAAAACACCTGCAAAGGCCTTTAAATGGTCTCTCAGTCTAGTTCTGTAGGCTACACAATCACGGGGAAGACTGCTGACTTGACAGTTGTCCAAAAGACGACCATTGACACCTTGCACAAGGAGGGCAAGACACAAAAGGTCATTGCAAAAGAGGCTGGCTGTTCACAGAGCTCTGTGTCCAAGCACATTAATAGAGAGGCGAAGGGAAGGAAAAGATGTGGTAGAAAAAAGTGTACAAGCAATAGGGATAACCGCACCCTGGAGAGGATTGTGAAACAAAACCCATTCAAAAATGTGGGGGAGATTCACAAAGAGTGGACTGCAGCTGGAGTCAGTGTTTCAAGAACCACTATGCACAGACATATGCAAGACATGGGTTTCAGCTGTCGCATTCCTTGTGTCAAGCCATTCTTGAACAACAGATAGCGTCTCGCCTGGGCTAAAGACAAAAAGGACTGGACTGCTGCTGAGTGGTCCAAAGTTATGGTAAAGTAAATTTTGCATTTCCTTTGGAAATCAGGGTCCCAGAGTCTGGAGGAAGAGAGAAGAGGCACACAATCCACGTTGCTTGAGGTCCAGTGTAAAGTTTCCACAGTCAGTGATGGTTTGGGGTGCCATGTCATCTGCTGGTGTTGGTCCACTGTGTTTTCTGAGGTCCAAGGTCAACGCAGCCGTATACCAGGAAGTTTTAGAGTACTTCATGCTTCCTGCTGCTGACCAACTTTATGGAGATGCAGATTTCATTTTCCAACAGGACTTGGCACCTGCACACAGTGCCAAAGCTACCAGTACCTGGTTTAAGGACTATGGTATCCCTGTTCTTAATTGGCCAGCAAACTCGCCTGAAAATCTATGGGGTATTGTGAAGAGGAAGATGCGATATGCCAGACCCAACAATGCAGAAGAGCTGAAGGCCATTATCAGAGCAACCTGGGCTCTTATAACACCTGAGCAGTGCCACAGACTGATCGACTGCATGCCACGCCGCATTGCTGCAGTAATTTAGGCAAAAGGAGTCCCAACTAAGTATTGAGTGCTGTACATGCTCATACTTTTCATGTTCATACTTTTCAGTTGGCCAAGATTTCTAAAAATCCTTTCTTTGTATTGGTCTTAAGTAATATTCTAATTTTCTGAGATACTGAATTTGGGATTTTCCTTAGTTGTCAGTTATCATCAAAATTAAAAGAAATAAACGTTTGAAATATATCAGTCTGTGTGTAATGAATGAATATAATATACAAGTTTCACTTTTTGAATGGAATTAGCGAAATAAATCAACTTTTTGATGATATTCTAATTACAGTGGGTACGGAAAGTATTCAGACCCCCTTAAATTTTTCACTCTTTGTTATATTGCAGCCATTTGCTAAAATCATTTAAGTTATTTTTTTTCCTCATTAATGTACACACAGCACCCCATATTGACAGAAAAACACAGAATTGTTGACATTTTTGCAGATTTATTAAAAAAGAAAAACTGAAATATCACATGGTCCTAAGTATTCAGACCCTTTGCTGTGACACTCATATATTTAACTCAGGTGCTGTCCATTTCTTCTGATCATCCTTGAGATGGTTCTATACCTTCATTTGAGTCCAGCTATGTTTGATTATACTGATTGGACTTGATTAGGAAAGCCACACACCTGTCTATATAAGACCTTACAGCTCACAGTGCATGTCAGAGCAAATGAGAATCATGAGGTCAAAGGAACTGCCTGAAGAGCTCAGAGACAGAATTGTGGCAAGGCACAGATCTGGCCAAGGTTACAAAAAAATTTCTGCTGCACTTAAGGTTCCTAAGAGCACAGTGGCCTCCATAATCCTTAAATGGAAGATGTTTGGGACGACCAGAACCCTTCCTAGAGCTGGCCGTCCAGCCAAACTGAGCTATTGGGGGAGAAGAGCCTTAGTGAGAGAGGTAAAGAAGAACCCAAAGATCACTGTGGCTGAGCTCCAGAGATGCAGTCGGGAGATGGGAGAAAGTTGTAGAAAGTCAACCATCACTGCAGCCCTCCACCAGTCGGGGCTTTATGGCAGAGTGGCCCGACGGAAGCCTCTCCTCAGTGCAAGACACATGAAAGCCCGCATGGAGTTTGCTAAAAAACACCTGAAGGACTCCAAGATGGTGAGAAATAAGATTTAAGAACTTTTTGGCCTTAATTCTAAGCGGTATGTGTGGAGAAAACCAGGCACTGCTCATCACCTGTCCAATACAGTCCCAACAGTGAAGCATGGTGGTGATAGCATCATGCTGTGGGGGTGTTTTTCAGCTGCAGGGACAGGACAACTGGTTGCAATCGAGGGAAAGATGAATGCGGCCAAGTACAGGGATATCCTGGACGAAAACCTTCTCCAGAGTGCTCAGGACCTCAGACTGGGCCGAAGGTTTACCTTCCAACAAGACAATGACCCTAAGCACACAGCTAAAATAATGAAGGAGTGGCTTCACAACAACTTCATGACTGTTCTTGAATGGCCCAGCCAGAGCCCTGACTTAAACCCAATTGAGCATCTCTGGAGAGACCTAAAAATGGCTGTCCACCAACGTTTACCATCCAACCTGACAGAACTGGAGAGGATCTGCAAGGAGGAATGGCAGAGGATCCCCAAATCCAGGTGTGAAAAACTTGTTGCATCTTTCCCAAAAAGACTCTGTCTTAGACTCTGTTTTAGATCAAAAGGGTGCTTCTACTAAAGACTGAGCAAAGGGTCTGAATACTTAGGACCATGTGATATTTCAGTTTTTCTCTTTTAATGAATCTGCAAAAATGTCAACAATTCTGTGTTTTTCTGTCAATATGGGGTGCTGTGTGTACATTAATGAGGAAAAAAAATTAACTTAAATGATTTTAGCAAATGGCTGCAATATAACAAAGAGTGAAAAATTTAAGGGGGTCTGAATACTTTCCGTACCCGCTGTATATGACCAGAACTTGTATGTTCGGCTAATTGTCTGCCTCTTACATGTTTGCATCTCGAGAGATTGCAAAATTCAAGTGACAAATTATGTTTTATAAACAAAGTTTTGGAGGAGCATATTCAAATGTTTTTTTGAATCAGCTTGAGTGGAGGTATATATACACAGACAAGAGTCGACTCACATAGTTACCTCGACAGTTTTCTGCATCCCTCCGCCAACCAATTCCTCACTCTCGGCTGGCTGGGGATATGAGGATAACTCTGGATTTGGGCAAAATTCCAAGCTCAGAGCCCTCGATCCCCTTGGACAGCGCGCCAAATATGCTTATTATATATATTTTTTTACTCTGTTTGATCATTTGTAAGTGTGAACTAGTGAAAACAACTGCCACAGGTAATCAGGCATTGTTATTTATTTATTTATTAAAGATTTATTTTTGGTGTTTTATCTTAGATTCAAATCTATAAATCAAAATATGTATTGTATTTATGAAGAAAAGGCTCCGCACCCAAGGCTCTATCGCTATTGCCTCAGTGGTCTACAGTGTCTTTGGGTGGATTGCTAAGGCAGATTGGCACCAACAATCATTTTAGGACTGTTTTTGATTTTGTCTTGATCTTGACTTACGAGTCCTCTTGACTACTCCTAGCATTTCACAGATTTAGGAGGTAGTTTTAGCACTAAAATGCTTTGTGAAATACTCTTAGAGCAAAAATTTAGGAGTCCTAAAATTAGGACTGACACGCCCATTATTTTTAAGAGTTTCTCCTAAATCGGCAAGTTAGGAGCTACTTTTAGCCTTAAGATGTTTTGTGAATACGGCCCCTGATCTTTAGAGTTCCACATATGAACAGAACACTTTATCTTGTTTTCTGGACAAATGAAACTTTGAAAATGTACTTTCATGTTCCTAAATCAAATTATTTTAATGTAAACAAGGCACTCAAGGCGGAATACACAGAATATTAGATGAATATATTAAAATGTATACACTTGCTTACTATTAATTGGACGGACCGCTTGATTAAAGATAGCATTTGATTGGACAAAAATGTGTTAAGTGTAACATGAGTCATCAGTGTTTTTAGTCCATTTTTCTGGAAGAGAAAGACTCTCATTTTGTTTTAATGTGAGCAATATTTCAAAATAAATGCAACCCTCCATCATCCTATAATTAAACGGATGATGGTAGGATTTGTACTGAGGTAATAGCAATCTTTCCTTCAAATCGAGATCTCAGGCCTTTCATGATGTACAGTACAATGTGTTTCAGTGCTTCCTAAAATAAGCTGAAAATGGGTCGCTGGTTATTCAGCGGCTAATTCTGCTGAGCGGAGGAGAAGAGGATAATCCCCGCTATCCTGCTGAGAGAAAAGCCAATTTTACAGCGAAATGTGAACGGCAAAGGGAGAGCATCTGCGGAGAGCTGATAAGAGTCACACACAAACACTGAACACAAGCGAGGAAAAAAGCGAGGATGAGAGAGGGTAAAGTTCAAAGGTCACTGGTAATGGTGTATTAACACTAGACATTTGTGGTGTGCAAGAGATGAAAACCCAGAGGAAAAATTGCTCAGATGTTGCTCTTTCAAAGCTCAGGAAATGTAATGGTGATCAATTATGTTTAATTTAGGTATCAACTTTGCCTCAGATGTTTCTCCTAAAATGAGAAATAAAAATAGACTCAAATGATACAATTATTGTATAGAAATAGTACAGAGCAGCTCAGATAATTTGATCGAGGAAGAATTCAGTGAGAAATATTTGAATTCATATTGAGATATGTGACTTTGCAGATCTAGAAATCTGAGCACAGTTAGAGAAATTAATGAGAAATCTAGAGGTGATGTGATTACTGGGGGATTTTTTCTCACAAGAGAACCTAATGAGAAGCACCTCATAAGCTAATATGTCCAGTTAGTCTAATTTTTTCTGAATTCAAATTTTAATGGTCACACACAAAGTACAACATGCAGAAACACTTTACAATAAGGTCCCATTATTTGATTAATGCATTAATATGAACTAACAATATTTATTAATCTTTTTAACATTATTTAATGAAAAATACAACTATTCATTGTTAGTTCATGTTAGCTCAGGTCCATTAAACAATATTAACAGATATAAACAGACTCACATAATCAGACAACAAGTAAAGAACATTTAATCTAACATTGCTGTCTAGCAGTAACAACTACAATATTAAACACAATTTGTGAAAGAAAGAAAGAAAGAAAGAAAGAAAGAAAGACAGAAAGAAAGACAGAAAGAAAGAAAGAAAAAGAAAGAAAGAAAGAAAGAAAGAAAGAAAGAAAGAAAGAAAGAAAGAAAGAAAGAAAGAAAAATAATTCACTCTTTCAATAATATACAGTAGTGGCTAAAAGTGATGTCCGACCTAGAAAAATTGATCATCTTCATCCTTTATTCAAATATTGTTAAATGTGTTAAAGATTTTGTAATCATACTGCATAGTTGTGCTGGGAGTCGATTGTTTTATTTGTGATAATAACACAATGAAACATGCCAAATTATGTGCAGCCATAATTTTTGACTGTCACACAAAGAAATGATGAACACATGTAAAAACAAGAGAAAAAAACTAAATATTAATAGCTGATTATGTTGTAGTCAGTGTATGCTTTTTCTTTTTCTATGCATATTTTTGCATAATAAAATAACCTGTAGCTGTAGTTTGCCTTTTTTTGCTAAATAATTTTGTCAGATAAACACCTTAACCAAGTTTAGAGTTCTTCCCTTATATTTAAAATATTGAATGAATTAATTAATTAAAAAAACTAAAATATTTTCCTCATATTTTGATGGTTTAATCGAACTTATATGGGCATTAAAAGCAAATATTCCCTCCAGACATCACTTTTTAAATTCTGTATGCTGGCTTTTGATGTGAATGAGTTGTGAAATATCTGACGTAGATAAGGACCTCCAGCTGCACTGGACTGGGCATTTGTATCACAAACCATAGGAAATCATTTTAATTGTATGATGTGGAAAAGACTCAGCTATTCTTATAATCCTGTGAGTCACGATGCTAAGCATTTGTGAACAACTACATACGTCACGGCTTCTGACAATTCCTGTCAGCATCTCGTGTCTAGAGTTACTGGTATATAATCTTAGTCAATTACGGACAGCAAGCCAAACATGTTTGCATGTCTTAAACCACATTTAAAAATACCTGAATGTTACTGTATTCAATATAAAGAATGATTAAAACACACAGGAATGTTTCTTTTTGTAAAATGTAGCTTGTGCTATTTTTCCTAAACATAAATGCCACTTGCTATATTTTGTTATATAATGCAGTGACATTCAGAGACTTTTATGCACACCTTAAATGTCAAAAAAAAAAAAAAGAAAAAAAAAAAGAAAATCTGGGTCCACATATACACATGAAAACATGTGAATGCTTTAATATATTCGAAAGTATTCTGTCTGTGTCTGTATGCTATTGCATGTTGAACATATTTGATGCTCCTGAATGTTGGAATAAAACTAATGACATTTGGTAGATAAAATGTAAAACAGACAAGCCACTTTGATGCTTGTCACTCATAGTGGATCCTATCTGAAACCCCTTCATCATACTGACATCTCAAAGACGCAAATAACTTAGAATATAAAAGAGATATCTAGAGAAAAACTGACAACGGAGAGGCAGGGACGCGTGACAAGAATGGAGATGGTTTACAAAAGGACACAAAGTGATTGGACAGGCAGAAGTGGCATATTTTAATCATGTGAGTCACACACTCAGGGCTTTTCTGTGCAAAATGGGTGTGTTTTTGATGTCACAAGCCACTAGGGCTTCCTGTCATCTGATTGGCTACTGTTATGCTATTTTTCTATTGGATGATACGTTCCACAGACTCACTGCCATATGCTAATGTACATGTTTATGCTAATTGCGCTTGTGTCCTCGCACCAACACAGCAGCTTGTATTTACATTTCATTTGCAAGGTATTTTATTGGTTGGATGTAGCATGAAGCCAATTGTAGCATTTTTCATCAGGTCACAAAATCAAATATTTGCCAGCAATTAATGAAATGACAATATTTAATCATCAGAAGGACAGAAATTATAATGATGGGATATATATGCACATGGAGTCTATACAAACCTACAAAACAAAAGTATTAAAAATATCTTAATATTCTAGTGTTTTTGACTGTAACCATGATGAATCATAAGATTTAAAAAATTGAATGGGACGAGGACTCAACGATAAGATGTGGGCTATGACCATTTATGGTTACCATGCCGACACTATTTGTGCATGCTAGCATGAAGCCAGTTGTAAATAGCTGGAGAGGATGTTAGCGTGAGGGTTAGTTAATCGCTGTAGACAGCTATCATAGCACATTAGAGCAGCTGAGAGGTTACCAAGAGGCGTTTTGTGCACAAACTGTGGCAGAAATTTCTATTTTGGGTCAAGGACCTTTGATTTTCAAAAATGACATAAAATGAACAGCAATTATTGAATCTATTAATTGAACAAAATATATACCCTGTAGCTTTAAAAGTTTCTTATGCCATCAAAGACATGCTTCCTGATGCAAAGGCTAAACTCTATAAGATAAACCTAATTTTGGCCAAAATCTATAGCAACATTGCATGCAGTGTGCCTAGCTCATTGAAGAAGAAAAAAAAAAAACATTAAAGATGAGAGACAAGGAAAGAGAAATTATAAATATTACAATTCAAAACTGAAAAGTATACTTGTTTAATTTGAATAAAAACTGACCAAATATTTATGTATGCCTTGTATTTTTAGGCTTATTAGAGTAGTAAACTGCTAACATCAAACTTTAATGCAATCAATTGTGAGTAAAATTCCCTATGCATTTCATACAACGAGCACTATTTGCGAGTTGCTGCCTATGTAGAGTGTTCCAAATCAGTCACCTTTTAGACGGCAAGGCAACTCACTGCTGTGGAACAGAACCATAGAGTCAGAAACACACTCAATGATTCATGCTCTCGCACACACACAAAGACACTGAAATTATCTCTTTTTCTGCCCAGCAGGAAAACCCACTTATTCATCCCCATGGCAACCACAAGAATGGAAAAAGATGCCCATGATGTCTAAAAGAGAAATGGCCTGTCAAAAGTCAGCCATTTTCGTTTACTGTGTGCGGCTCAGGACTCAGTGTTGCTTTGTCTCGCATGGACAGGTTAATCTTGCAAAACGCTGTTGAAATCAGTATACGTACATGATTACAACACATTTGAGCTTGTATCAATGATTATACATAAACGGTTTTGTACATAATCATAATGTACACATAAACAGTGCAGATCCACGGTTTTCATTTTTAAAGTCAGCATGAAATACAAAATGCAAACCATTTTACTTCAGACATCTGACATTAATGAGTGAAACAGAATGTTAAACAAGAAAAAAATGATTTTATAGTCGGATGGAGGGGAGGCATTTTTGACATCAGATGAAAAGAAAGGTTGTGGTGAAGTAAATAATTACAATTATGTGCATCAATGAATCATGTACAGTAGCAGGCACATTCATAGACACATTTTAGCATTTAAAACAGACAAACTACAAAGGAACTGAACAAAATGAGCCTTCATTGCATAGCTATATTAAAGGAATAGTTCATCGGGTTTATAATCTCCGAAGCAATACTGGTTACGGCAGTAAAGAAGCACCTTATTTTACGAATATAAAGTTTACCAGTTTATTAAGCACCCCCAGAAAGGGCGCAGGGTCTGCATATATTTGTTTACTATTAGTTGTTTACTGTTAGTCGCTGTTTATGTTGATGATAATGCAAGGGAGAAAGAGAGTTTCTGGATAAGACTTTAATGTGCACTTCTTGTACTGTGTACAATCTTCGTCTTTCATCTTCATCTTTTGTGTGATGTATAATAAACATAAAACTCATCAGTAAAGTTTTGGCCATCATTCGGATAGGGTCCGCTACAACAGGCTTGTACTAATAGTGGATAAAAGTAAGATGACAACATAAATTATAACCATAATTAAACTAAACTATACCTATCTCCATGCAGCATATATTCTCTGGCTCTGTAGGCATCATTGTCCGACTCCGGTTCGAACATATAAAGCTGAACACTGCTACTGACAGTTTCTGACATTTTCAGTGCATGAGATTGTCTTGTTTTGTTGTTGCAAGAGCTCTTGAAGCTCTGCCCTCTTCTTGAAAGGGGGCCAGGAGCAGCAGCTCATTTGCATTTAAAGGTACACACACAAAAACAGAGCTTCCTGCTCACCCCCAGAAAGGGTGTGTTGAGCATCAATAGTGTAATACTTCATTTATATTCAAAATATAGTCACTTAAATAGTCAGGCATATAATTAATTTAGTTATTCAAACGTAAGACAACATAAATAAATAAAGACGTACCTCAGTGTTCCTCCTCGGCTAAATTCAATTCGACCATCAGTTTTCACACTTTGTGTGAAAAAAAAGCATCAAAAATGAAATATTTATTGTGCGCTTTAGTTAGATTCATTGAATAAAATGTGAGTTTTCACAAGTGTGCCAAAATCATTGAGCTTGCGCTGCACTGACTGACAGCTTCTGTGAATACAAAGGGAAAAGCATGGTGCTTGCTTTCTGTGTAATTCATTCACAAGAAAAGTTATTGTTTTTCATGAGATTTTGTGAGTCCTTCATACTTCACATTGACAAAATCTATTTTTAAACCTAGTTATTTTATAATGTTTAATACTTATTCAAAAGCGAAACTAAAGGCAAACTATTACAGGAAATGGCTGATATGCGCAAATAAATGCTACTCTGCTGCCACCTGCTGGTTATAGTGATAATTAATGTCTTTTTTTATTTTTAAATAAGTGTTTTCTATTATGTTGGATTTCCTACATTTTGAACTTAGAAGGATGAACAAATAATGTTTGTGGTCATCAAATTAAAAGTAACATTTGAAGTGCTGAAAAAAAAAATGTGTGTCTAGTTACAGACATGGCATTTCTTAAACTGTCTCAATAGCTTCGTCTTTATTGCAAATTAAGTAAATGTGATAACTGCATTAAAATATAAACACAACATTAAAAAGTCAACCACTGAGGGTTTTGTGTCGATTTACGAGTACAGAATGAACAGCTAACAGTTCACCGGAAATGCCCAAGCTGGCTTAAAGACAACCAGGCAGTAACCGTGCATATAGTCAATAGTTTGCAAGAGCATAATTATAAACACAATGAGGCTGTGAAAGTGACTTGTAAGTAGATGAGTTTACCTGTTTGGCTGATGATGTTTAATGTCCCCGACAACCTCTGTAGTCCCATTTTGCCACTTGATAGCAACTGCCTTTTTCAAAACACATAAGGTAGGGTATTACTGTTGTATTTTATTTCATTAAAATTAAGCATGAAAATATCTTGAGCTTGTGTTAACCAGAGTCCTTATTTCAGCATTTAACCAAAACCCTTTCAAAAACCCCACTGACTTTGAAACTTTGGTTTTCATGGGTTCAGAACTCATTCCTGCAGCACTCTGTAGAATTCAACAGTTCCCGCCCCTTCTTCAGCAGCATTGGTTCCGGAAGTAATTTTTTTCATTCATATTTCCCATAGGGATTTTTAAACAAGTCTTCGTTAAAGAGTTGAACAAAGTCAATCAGCTACAAGGTGAATCATAACATAAACTTTGATTTGAAGCAAAAACGTTTTTGAAAATCAGACAAAAAGACAAAGGTAAAAGACTTAGAGAGATCATTCGCAGTACTTCATGGGAGTGGGTGGAGCTAAAGAGCTATTTTGGCGTATATGTTGCTTTTTTCGACTCACTGATTGGTGTAATTTTCTGTAAGGAATTCTGCTGTTAAATACAATAATTATACAATAAAGAAATAATGCAGGCTGACAGCTTCAACAGAAGCAAATGCCATGGATTAACAACCTCATAGCTCACACTAGGCCTGTCTTTAAAGGTTTAAAAATTATTGTTAAAAATTTATTTTCCTATGGAGAAAATGAATTGAGTTTTTACTTCTGGAACCCGACTACTGAGCTCCTTATGTAGCCCCGCCCCTTTTCAACGCTGCACTCGTTGTGTTCCGTGTTCTGGTTTGTATTTCCACATCATGTAGGTAAGATCTTACGGATTTATGAATGAACCACTCATTTTAAAATATTTTTGGTCTACTGACATTTGTTATGACATCCGGAAATACAAAGTATCTAAGGTCTATATGTTTGTCCTTATGTAAATATGCTAATGCTGCCCCCCAGACTGATCTGAATGGTCCATTTTACAAACTGACACTAAGCCACTGCACTATCAAAACAGAAACTATTTTTAACTTGACTGTCTTGACACACCATAAACACATCACTCATGACATGAGATGCTGAAAAAACAGCTACTTAAGAGACAAAGTGTCCATCTAGCAAGTCTACATACGCTGAAATTTAAAAAATAAAGAATGCATCCATGAACTGCTCCTAAAACCAGTAAATAGGGTCAATTCTGACATTAAACATGCCCTAGGACAGCTGTGCCTCATTATTTGAAGAAAACATGGGTGACCTTCTGACGTAGAACATTATGACAATCATCTCTCTCTTTTGCACCTCCTCTCTGTACATTTATCTTTCTCCGTCACAGTCTCCCACCTCTCTTTTTCTGGGTGGTGATGGGGCAGAACAGTATTGACAGCCCCTCCACGGCCCACTGGTCAAGAGTGAGTGCTCTACGCCCCTCATCTCCCACTTCCACAGGCCAAAGGAGGGTTGTCATAGAAACAGACCATCTGAGGTTAAGCAGAGTACGTGTGTGACTCTTCCGTCATTTCTCTCTGCAGGTTGGTCCACTGAAAAATTGGGTCAGCACTGAACCCTTATTCTGCCATTAACATTTGCCCACACAGATAAGTTGGTGGGTTGCTAGGGTGTTCTGAGTGGTTGTTAGATGATTTCTTACTGGCCCAATTATGCACTCAGATCCCTCCTTCAATGCCTTTTGGGAGTTTTATCATCCACAAGGAGAAAATTGTACATCCAATTGCTCAGAAAAGTAATAATACAATGCAAATGCACCTAAACAATGATTTGCATGGCATATTTATAGTTTAATGGTTAGAGAGTAACACCAAATCCTAACCAGACATGACAAGCAGTGATTCTTCCATGTAAATCCACACAGTGAAATCTCATCAATGAGGTCAGTCTGGTCAATGGTCTGCAGTCTTGCTCCATTTACACTCTACAGTTCAAAAGTTAGGGGAAAGTATGTTTTTTTTTTTTTTTTTTTTTTTTTTTTTAGAAATTAATACTTTTATTCAGCAAGCCAGGGATGCGTTTAATTGCTCAAAAGTGAAAATATGTATAATGTTACTTAAGATGTTAATTTTAGTTTAAATGTTAATTTTTAAAAAAAATGTTCTTTTGAATTTTTTTTTTATTCTTTCTTTTCTTTAAAAAAATCCAGAAAACAATGCATGTTTTTCACAAAAATATTATTTCTTGAGCAGCAATTCAGCATATTATATTGAAGTAAACGTGTTTTCATGTAGCTCTCCGTGCCCTAGTTACACAAAATAAATCTCAAAAGTGTGTTGCACACAAACATACACACTCTACATGACTGCAGCCATCCGTGAGTCTCGCCACCCAGACGGGCCTCTTTCAGATGATGAATGCATTTGTGCTCCACCGTTAAACATCTCTCTATTGTCTTTATGATTATGGCCGCACAGATAACAGCAATATTTCTGTTCATTGGCTTGCCTCTGCTTAGTGTCGGTGTGGTCATTAATAATGTCAGAATGGCTGATAGCGACCCCACCGCCATTTATCAAAGCAAAAACTCACTAATCATATGCACATACGACCTGGGCATTAATATCACTACAGCTGCAATAACTGACAGCAGAGGAAAGCCCAATGCAGAGAGAGATCTTCAGCTGACCTTGAGACTACATCTGTGCATTTATGTCTGTGAGACTGAAGAACTGGGTCGAAACAGGACGTGACCACACATACAGCTGTATATGCTATGAAATGGAAAGTGTCCTTATCTATTTTCTAAATGCATTATCATATTGTGACTAATTCATCCATGCTTTTTTTCATTTTGTTTAAACCCATAATTTTTAATCAAAATATCATAACTGGATTTTCTGGTGAAACAACAGGCTTCTCTCTGGTGATGTATGCATGACTTCTCCAATCATTTAATCCGCTTAAACCCCGCCCCTTTCTTACAATCGACTGCAAGCTCTCGTTCAGATCTGCCTCCATCCAATCAGCCTTTAAAGAGGTTTTGGACTAGCTTGCCGACCAACTAAAACACCTGCTTGGTCAGTCTAGAAAAAAATGTAAGCCAGCCAAGTGTCTTCAGCTGGGTTAAGCTGTCATTTTTCATTAGAGGAGAGGAATCAGACTGCTATTTAGCTTACATTTCTGTAATTTATTAGAAAATCCATCAATCAATCCATCCGCTATGACAGGTAGGTAAGCAATGTTTGGCTAATTTGTTAAAGTTAATCATCTATTTAATTAGTGGCAGGTACAGAGGACATGCAACCAGATACTAATTACCTGCTCACAGATACATAGTTATATGGCTTGTAGTATATTAGAGCCAACAGAATTAACTAGATTGCTAGATTGAATTAACAAATGCTACTTAGGTTTGGTGGTTTTATCAAATCTTCAACTCCAAGTATGGGGCAAGCACCACTAACTAATCTCTGCATGTACAGACATGGAATTCAGAAAAGTTAAATATGTTATATCCACTTTTTTTGAAATTTCGAACATTGTCCTTTAAAAAGATTGAGCTATTTCATGATGAATAGGATTTGAAGACAACACTTGTTTAGTAACCGAAAGATACCACTCACATCTCTAAAGACCAAGTAAAGATCAAAGCATGACTTTTGGCCAATAAGAAGGCATTCATAATGTTTCTGGACAGGACTAAAAATAGAAATTAATCATCTTGTCACTGCAGTGTCAAGACAGCCTAAGGGAGAAAGATCCCCACCAATTTAATTTGCTGCCATTGTACGTCTTATGTCAAAGTATATCTCAGTCAAAATATACACATTCAGTGTTCATCAACTGCACATTTTAACATGACCTTGAGTAGAGGACATTACCTGTTTCTTGCGCACATACACACACAAATATGGTTCTGTTCATTTAACCTCTACAACACTTTATCAGCTTAAAATACAACTTAACGACTGCACTGGGGCTGGAATTAAACCTCTGTTATCAGGCTGATCTCTCCCTGTCCATTCATCTCTAAAAGCTTCTGCCACCCACAGATTCTCTTCCTTAAAGCCCTGATTGCTCAGGTATTGACCATGTGTGAATGAGAGCGAGCTGTCGGTGCCCGTCGCTGTTATACTTATGCACTTTTCAAGGACATGTAACAATGGATGTCCATCAGCGGTGTGCATGCTGAGAGAGAGTGGCGTGACAGTTTCCATCAGTGTGAAGCGAGGTTGCTTACATGCAAAAAGGTCATTACAACGCATACAGCAGTGGCCAGAAGTTAAGTCCAGAAGGGATATTTGGGTAACACTTTATTTTGATGGTCCACTTTATACATTCTACTCACTATAATTTGCAACTACATGTCAACTAACTCTAACTTGGATAAGAAGGCAAACTACAGCTAGTTTTTTTTTTTTTTTTTACTATGCAAACAAAATGACCAAAAATCACTTTTGGTCACCACTGTATAATACATGATATCAAGCCATTTGATAGCTTGAAGCAGATATCTACTTGACTTCAACAAGTGCTGTGAAATTCCAACTGATATATTGTAGATATTGGATTGTGTGCTAAATAACAACCAACAACCCATTTGTTAACAAACGATTCATGTCACGTTACCGTGTATGGTGGTATCTCTGTAAAAGATCATAAACCCATTCGCATTCATTTCACAGGACGTGCTTTATGTGCACTGAATAGCAGCGTTTTTGGTGTCACAGTCAAATGTTTGACTTTCAGGTGCTGCAGACATTGAAAGACACCAGGGACACTCATTGACATGCGGACGACTGTGTGTGCATGCAAAACAAGGCTGACAATAGACCGCGCTGATGCATGAAGACCTGTGTGTGCGTGTACCATATGAATACTGTGAGCTGCTCAATGTCAAATGACGTCAAAAATAGAAAAAGAAAAAAACAGAGAAAATGTAGTTAAAATCTTCTAGGACATTTCAGAGGAAAAACATCAGAAAATAATCAAGCATCTTAACCAGGAGAAATGAGAACAATCAGCTATTCTTAAAGGGGATATATCATGAAAATCTGACTTTTAAGTGCTATAATCGGGTCCACAGTGCATCTACCAACCCAGAAAACGTGAAAAAGGACAACCCAGTAACTTTGTTTTGGTAAGCCTTTCTCTGCAAGCATGTGAAAAAATGAGCCGCTCAGATTTCGCTCCACTTGTGACGTAGGAAGGGGATCTTATTGTAATACTGCCCTTTAATCTGCACGTTTCCACCCACGGCGCCGCCATTTTGTTTTCACAAGCGAAAACGGTGTACCAGTTCTAAGGCCACGGCAAAAGTTTGAGCAAAGCATGCTAACTGTTCTGTCATTGGCTGCACAGACGAGCACAGAACACTATGTTGGGATTCTTTAGACAAGAGGAAGAGTTGTTGTAGTAGAGTGTTGTTGCCATGCCGTCATTTTACGCCAGACTGCTGGATTTGCACAAAAGATTAACATGACGGCACATGCTAGTCGATGAGTTAAATCAACTCCACAGCAACTACATAAATGTATCCACTAACCATTCAGAAATGTCCAGTTGCATTTTAAAAGTTGTAACTTTTTCCTGAATCTTTACATCAGTGTCCGACTCCAGTTTGAACAATGTAAGACTATACAATGTTACTGACAATTGTCATTTTGGCTGCGTGAGATTCTCCAGCTTTGTTGTTGTTGAGCAACCGAAGCGTGAGCTGTTAAAGCTCCGCACTCTTAAAGGGGGCCGGGAGCAGCAGCTCTTTTGCATTTAAAGGGACACACACAAAAACGGCGTGTTTTTGCTCACACCCAAATAGGGGCAAATTGTACAAGCTATAATAAATGATCTTTGGGGAATTTTGAGCTGAAACTTTAAAGACACATTCTGAGGACTTTTATTACATCTTGTAAAAGGGGCATTATAGGTCCCCTTTAAGCAGTTTGCATAGAAAGAAATAACTTATTTTTTAAATTATAAGTGATGTTTGCACATGTAAAACTAACATGTAAAACTCATCGCCATGTTACTAGAGCGATTATGTGGGTTTTAAAAAAAAGAAAAGAAAAAAGAACCTGAACTGGTTTGCTAGTTTTAGAAGGAGTTTAGGAACATGTAAGCTGGCCAACCAACCAATTGAAGAATGACTTGGCCAGGCTGGAAGACCAGTTGGTTGCTAAAGCATTGCTATGTGGTTTTAGTGCATTATGTATTTGCTCTGGGTGGTTTCTCACTGGCCCAAGCCTATGATATTCTTGACTTTAGGTCAACTGGTTTTCACAGTGGAATGAACATCTATATTTATAATATGGACAAAACAGTATGATGTTGCTCAAACAGAAAGCTCAACAAATAGGTCTCACATACTATAGCAGATGAGATCAAGAAACTGCAATGCGCTGACGCAGTAAGCTGAGGATCAACACCAATTTACTGGAAATTTGGTTTGCTTCTCAACAGTGACAACATTGCACCAAAGGGACAACACAGACAGTACATTGGCATTCTTACGATAAGGGGCACAACCACCTCTAAGCAAAGCAAAACCTGAATTTAGCATGCAAAAACTGCAGTGCTGGACACTAAAAAGGAGTCATCACGCCCCCTGCTGGTTGCATGCTGGTATCACAAATATAATTTAGATGGAAAGCTAACCTCTAAAAGACATTGAGTTTTACACTTACTCTCTTCAAAAGTTTGTAAAGACTTTACTATGTAAAGTATTATGGAGGTCAGAGTAATGATAATGTAACAGAGTAGGTTAGCATTCTTTTCTTTTGTTCTATACAGATCGTAGCTCCAGTAACAGTTGCTGAAACAATGCTGATATGCAAAAGCAGGTCTCATTTTCAGAAAACATCAATGTATTGTAGCATTTAGTTCGCATCATTAAATGTAATATTTTGAAAGATTACTGTTTAGATTCAGTCTGTGGAAAGTGCAAAATACTTTTCTCATCTGCCACTGTTGCAACCTTAATATAGAATTTTTTATTTTAAATGAGCATTCCAGCTAGACAACTTTAAGTACATGCTCAAATCTTTATAAAGTTTAATGCATGGAGGAGACAAGAAAAAAGGAAACGTAAAGTTTTAAAATGCTTTTATATGCATAATTTCTGGAGGATTCACCACATATTTGTAAAAGAAGGCATTTGCCTTGTTTTTCCTAAAGAACAGAAGGCAGATGACCAAGATGGCAGCCAATAAAAAAGGGCCGCTTTCAAGGCTGGCAGATGTACAGTTGTTACAAGATCGTTTAAAAAAAAAAAATTGTCTACAGTGTTAATAACACTCACCTCTATTCATGTTCAAGA
The DNA here is from genome assembly GCA_037101425.1 of Elopichthys bambusa. NCBI lineage: Eukaryota > Metazoa > Chordata > Actinopteri > Cypriniformes > Xenocyprididae > Elopichthys > Elopichthys bambusa. The sequence goes on along the minus strand of CM074440.1, from coordinate 26,336,078 downwards.
GAGCCAGCTACAAGAGCTGACACAAATGCCACGATTCGATTTTGATTCATGCTCTTGCGGTTCGACTAAATTCCGATTTCGATATTGATTATTTGAGGTAGGTAGGCCCAGGGGTTAAATTGGGCCGGGGCCGTCCGGAGCTTAACGCTTAATTTTTTGAAGGGGCAAGAGAAAGAGAGTTTTACTCGTCTTGATTAAAACATCAATAACAAAAATAGCTAGAGAAAATCACCAAAAGCAAGCATGATTTTATTACATATAGTGTAAGTGGCGATTGATAATAATATATAATGTGCTGACAGTAACAAGGTTGCGCTGTTGAGGCTCGCGCGGCCTCTCGCGGAGAAATCGAAACAAATGAGTGCAGCACACACAAACAAAACATGCTGCTGTAAAAATTCGAAATGTGGAGGTTTTTTATATTTATACCATGTGATACAGTTACGTAACAGTCAAAGATTTAATGGCCCATTCCAAAGCACCTGCCTCATTCTTGAATGAATCAGCCGTTTGAACGAATCGTTTGAATGAATGACTAGGACAGTCACTTGCCGCCACCTACTGGCGGTTCAGTTTCATGTTTAAATTTTCCCAACATTTCTTATTGTATATTCAAAAATATTTAAAGAATATCATAACATTATTTAATGCAGTTGTAGTTTTTCAGTGTAAATTATTTAATTTGATTCGTAACAGTCCTGCCTTATTTTTCTTATTGAATTTATTGATCAAATGTAAAAATGTGAAATAAAAGATGAAGCGTGTATTAAGGTTGGGGGGGGGGGGGGGGGTAATTATCACAAATATGCCGATATAAATATGTAAACGCTGATGGAACACTGTTGAGAATATTGCTTCAGAATAAATTATATTTACACCACAAAAAATCCTATTTTTTTTTACAGACAAGCACATGACAAGGCTTTATGTCGAACCCTGTATTTTGTATTGATATGCTCTCCTTTAGGCCTACAGAAATATTTTATTGTTATCAGATGTAGCTTTGCACACTGCCAGCATCTAGAATGATTTTGATCTGCATTTTAGTGTTCATAGCAGAGGGCTCTGTCGACTTATTTTTTTTTTACAGTTTGTCAGCTGATAAGATTTTGTAGGCTTTGCATACACATGTGCACTCCTCGAAAGCCTGAAACCACAGAGCCCCCCCACATAACAAATCCCAATTTAACCCCTGGGTAGGCCTATCAAGTACAGTACACGGCAAATTTTCTCAAGGAAAAAACAACAACACACAATTATGACACAATTAGACAATTATGTTTGTTTTGTTTTAAATATAAACATTTAAATGGTGGCTGTAATAAAACACGACTGATTTATTCAAACATAGAGCCTACATTAAATATTGAAGAACAGGTTAAGTAAAAATACAATGAATATGCAAAATGTTGCATATATTTAACAAAATGTTCCTCTTTAGAGTTATTTTCCCCCCTAGCTAACTATGGAGTTAATGGACATTGAATGACTTTTCTGAGGTAAATGTACCATTATGTGACAGTGTTTACTAATTATTTTACTGACGTCTTCCTGTGGTTGAAACTCTGAGCAAATACATAAGAATGAGGATTTCGGTAATATGTACTGCATCTTTTAACATACCTTTTTGTGTTCATTCAGGTTTATTCCGTGCTGTAACTAGTAGGAAATCTGAAGAGATTATAGGTTCACATTACCTTGAATGAACTAAGACGCTACAGTGATCTGTCACACCACAAAGCTGTATTTATTGTTTGAATTTCGTAATAAAATGTTTTTGTTTTTTGAAGTTTACATCTGAGTAACAAAGTATGAAGCTTATTGCGATTTATTGGATGGGAGGCACGCTACAAAATTTGATTTGGTTCATCAAAAATAAGAACGAGTAAAATCGAGAAATCGATATTTTAAACCAGTCCTACTAACTACTGCATCAATAATAACAATTTCCCACATAAAACCACATACATAATTACCATTTTGATTTTTAAGATCTTTATTGAAATTCTAAATGTGTGTAATATTCATCTCAACACATGAGATACAGTAAAAAACATAAGGGAAAAACAAAACAATGAATACTTGTTGAAGCCCTTAAGGAGTAAATATGAAGCATGGCATCTAAAACAGCACTTTAGATTAAGAGACATGTTTCTGTTGCTGTAATAAAGAAAAGGTGATTTAAAAAAAAAAAAAAAAAAAAAAAAAATCTTCAGTCAAAAAGAAGTACTCTTAATGAAAACTCTCCAGACCTAACATGCCTCTGTAACCACTTAAAGAATCTTTACAGCAACATATAAAAGGAAATAAGGATACCTCACACTTATCTTATGTTTGTGCAAGTGACAAAACCAATATTCTACCAGGTGAAATAGTTTTTTGTTAATGAAAAAAAGAAAGGAGAAAAAAAAAAAAAAAAAAAACACTGGCTTAAGACTAAAAATTCAGACATTTCTACAATAATACAGTATTACATACAAATGCTGCTAGAACCAATAATCAGCTTCTTGATAAAGCTGAAAACAATTGGTGCAGAATAAGCAGACTGTTACCGCTCTAGGAATGAAAGAATGCATAAAGATGTCAATAGTTATACAAGTGCTACCAGCAAACTGTTTAAGCTGTATAGACTTTGAAAACAACACATTTATAAAGCTGCAGATGAGATCTTAAATCATACCAACAATCATAAGTGTGTATATGGCAAATAAATAAACAGCATCCAGGCATCATGTATGTTTGTTCTAAGAAAAGAATTACATAAGAGCTTGATGCATGATGCCTTTTTTTTTTTTTTTTTTTTTTAGGGATAAAGTGTGGCGTAAAGCTTTTGTGCAGCTTTTAGCCTTTGACACAGAAAGTAGTCTGAGAATGCATTTTCCAGGTCTTTTGATTTTACGGAACATCTACAGTACAAAAGTAAGGCCACGGCTCCTTGCCCTTAAGAACCATTCTCGCTTTTTGCTTGTTTGGAAACCGGTTCTCCATTATCTTGGCCATTAGAATCAAGAGGTCTCTTCTTTGGACTGGACGGTTCTGTTTAAGGGGAAAATACATTTCTGTTTTCACATGACTAAAGCCAAAATCAAAACAAACTCAGCATTCATTTACTCAAAACCTGACCAGTGGAAAAGTCTGTGGGTGATGAAAAAAGTTCTGCTAGCATCAGCATGAAACACAAGCATTAAAAAAAAAAAAAAATGCAAACAATAACAAAAAGAGAGAAAATGTGCTTTGCTACAATGTCAGCTTCTTAATAGTTTTTTAAAAAAAGGTTTGAGTTGTTGTAGTTTTTAAAACTGCATAAAGGGAAAGTCTGACCAAAGTCAACAATGATGTATAACATCTTTAGTGTTGTCTACAGAACAGAGTGATGCAATGATTTAAATGAGTATGTAATTTGTTGCAAAATAAGCTAATTATTATTATTGTAATATATCACAATAATGAAAAGAAATTGTCAGACTATGTCTTAAGTATAGAATATAATTATATTAAATTAAATTCTATAATTTATATAGAATTATATTCTTAAGTAGTATAGAATATAATAAAACTTAAAAATAAAAAAAATTGTTTTAAAAATTATAAATATTACTAGGCATGAGAACTTGGAGGTAAAGAAAATTAAATGCAAAAATAAATAAAACTAATAATAATAATAATAATAATGTAATAAAAATATATTTTAAAAATAATTATATTATTATAGTATTATTTTACTTTATATTATTGAGGGTGCTTTCGCATTAGCATTTTTGGTGCGCACCTGGGTCAGAGTTCGGTACGTAACTCTAGTACGGTTCCCTTCTGATATGAACGCAAACGTACCAAATTGAGGAAGTGAACCGCTATTAATGTCATATTGACTGCGTGACTGACGTGCTGCAAGCAGAGAGCTGTAGTGTAGCCCATCTCATTTCTGCTCGCCTTCAGCATTCTACATTTGCGGCAGATAGACGCAAGTGCCGTTATGAACAAAACCGTTGGTTCAAAAACAAAAATATAAAAGTGATGCATTTTGCCGCCTTCTCCTGTGCAGTCGTTACTAAGCAACGGAGTGAACAGCTGCTGGTTTGATGACACAACCGATACACGGGTCGGACCCAAATAATATAATATGAACACAGTCCAGTGGGGACAGGGGGAAGCAATCGAACTTGGGATCGGTCTAGGCAATCGAAAATGTGAAAGCACCCTAAGAATAAAACACCCACGTATGTGACATCAATCAATGAGAAAAGTACAGGAGAATGTCCCTTTTACCTTCATCGCCCTCTTCATCACTTTCAAACTTGGTCTTCTTTCCCTTGAACTGGGTCTGTTCTCTTCCTCCTCTGTCTCTGCGGCCTCCCCTGCCTCTTCCACGACCCCTGTGACCTCCTGCAATTATAGGATACGGCATGGAACAAGTGCAAATGTTTTAAAATTGAGATCACATGGGTTCAAATATCTGCATGTGTCTTTATTGCGTCCTTTAAATTACCTCTGTTTCCTTTGCGTCTGTTCATAGACTCCTGCTGATCCTCAATGATTTTCTTCAGCATCTCCATCTCTGCGTCTCCCTCAAGTATCTCCCACTGAACAACCTGGTCTTTAACCTTCGGATCCTCTCCTCCCTGAGCCTCGCGGACTTTCTGCAGGGCCTCCTGGGCGTTTGAGTGAAACAGGATGGTGCCCTGAGAAGGATATCAAAAATTAATGGAAGAAGACATCTTTAAGGTATAAATCAAAAAATGTATTTGTTTTTATATATATATATATATATATATATATAAGGTATAAATCAAATGATTTATTTTATTTGTATGATTTTATTAGAGTAATTTGTGAAGCATTCTTTGTTCTCACCTCTTTTGCTCCTCTGGTAAAATCAATCCATTTGATCTGAGCATGATCAGAGAAGACCGCGTGGAAATCCTCTCTCGAGGTCTGACCCAATTCACCGGAGAACTTCAGCAGACAGCCTCTCTGATCATTCAGGGATTTCTGGGTAAACAGAAGTGTAATATTAAAGGGGACCTATTTTGCCCTTTTTCAAAGTCTTGATTTTGTTTTTTGGGTCTATTTTTCACATAGTTGACATTGTTGCAGCACCTCTCTTCCCAGTCTGTCAGTAACGCTCTGTTTATTTCCGCTCTCTATGAAGTAATAATAATAAATAATTTGTTACATTTATATAGCACTTTTCTGGGTACTCAAAGCACTATAAATGGAAGGGGGGGCATCTCAACCACCACCAATGTGCAGCATCCACCTGGATGATGCAACAGCAGCCATATTGCACCAGAACGCCAACCACACACCAGCTTATTGGTGGAGAGGAGTGATGAAGCCAATCAGTGTATGGGGATAATTAGGAGACCATGATGGACAGAGGGGCCAATGGGAAAATTGGGCCAGGATGTCGGGGTTAAACCCCTACTCTTTTTCCGAAGGACATCCTGGGATTTTTAATGATCACAGAGAGTCAGGACCTCGGTTTAATGTCTCATCCGAAGGACGGTGCTTGTTACAGTACAGTGTCCCCATCACTATACTGGGGCGTTAGGACCCACACAGAACGTAGAGTGAGCACCCCCTGCTGGCCTCACTAACACCTCTTCCAGCAGTAACCCAGTTTTCCCAGCAGGTCTCCATCCAGCTCTGCTTAGCTTCAGTGGGCAACCAGTCTTTGGCTACAGGGTGATATGGCTGCTGGCTATAAAAAAAAAAGAAAAAAAAGAAAAAGTAAAACGCTATGTGCTCTGACTGGTTGGTTGGATCAGTGTGTTGTGATTGGTCACCTGCTTCTAGCGAGTTTTAGAAATGCCACGGCCCTACCATAACCACAAGTTTCAACACACTACTAACTAACTCAACCAGGCCTCACCAGTTTATTTTGCATATGTCTGGGGCAGGAATTATTTAAAAGAGGAATATTGTGACATGTTTGTCCTTGGAAGAAAACGCAAGACTACAACTGAGGCGTTTCAGGGAATTCAGAAACAGTGCGCACAGATATAGAGAATAACTCCCTTTGGAGTGACATTGTTATCAGACCTTTTTCTATGCTCAAAAAGCAACATTACACTAAAGAAAGTTGAAAATTCTATTCATTCTTTGCTATAAGAGAGGAAGAATTGTCTAAACTTGATAAATCTCCAAAATCAACAACATGTATGTTAGACCCTATACAACTAAGCTACTGAAAGAGATTCCAGAAGTCATAGATCCCCTTCTTAATATTACTAATTTTCCATTGTCAGTAGGATATGTACCAAAAACTTCTAAGCTAGCTGTTATTAAACCTCTCATTAAAAAAAACAAAACACAACTTGATCCAAAAATGTGTTAATTACAGACCATATCCAGATCAGATGGTTGACCTGCACCTAGACACGACCTCATCACAGCCCTGAATGTCAGTAGAGACTGTCTACTAGAACGATCCCCTGTGAAGCCCTCGTCGACGCGACAGCCATTGGCACAGATCTTCAGCAAAGACCACAAGAACCAGACAAGTCCTCTGCACAGACCCGCTATGGCCAGCTTCGTCTCTATACCAGCATGATGAATCCAATCTTCAAGCAGAAGAAACTGGATGAAATATTTTGAATGCTACCGATCCACAATCTGAATTGTGATGCAGCCTGAATTATAAATCACACCGTGTTCCTTCGTTGGCCAGAGGAGAACTGGCCCTCCGTCTGAGCCTGGTTTCTCACACAGATTTTTTCCTCCATTCTGTCACCTGATGGAGTTTGGGTTCCTTACCACTGACGCCTCTGGCTTGCTTAGTTGGGGACACTTAATATTCAGCAATATTACTGATTTGACTGCATTGACACTATTGGATGAGTACTGAACTAACATCACTGTTTTCTACAGAGCTGCTTAATAGCTGAATTGAAGTCATTTCATGATTGATGTTCTTTACAAAAAAAATTATTGAACCATAATGAAACAACACTGAACTGATTTCAACTGAATAATGACTGTTTACTATTGTCTTTTGAAAGCTGCTTTACAGCAGAACTAAATTTTGTTTGCATCATTGAATCTTTATTTTCAATGTAAAGCTGCTTTGAAACAATCTGTATTGTATAAAGTGCTAAATAAAGGTGACGACTTATATAATAGGACCCCTTTAACAAACATCTGAGAACTTGTTTTATTTGCATTTCTGCATGAAACTCACCAGCTCTTGTTCTTCAGCTTGTTTCTGCTTGTCCTCCTTTTCACTGAAATGCACAGGTTTACCAATTGTAACATTTTGTCATCTCACTTTTTTATAGAAAATATGTAGTCGTGAATTACCTTTTTGCTTTAGCTTTTGCTTCAACGCGATTTTGCTTCCTCTCTGCCATCTTTTTAGAAAAGTATGCCTCTCTACAGACAGAGGTCAAAGGTTAACACCTCTTACACCAATATATTTAACACCATTCAGTTACTAGGTAAACATGCAATGACACATGAGGAACTAAACTGCAAAAGCACCTACTTCATCATGACGATCATCTCGTTCCCTTTGTACTCCTTCACGTCAGCACGTTCAACAAAAGCCTTGGCAGCATCTTCAGATTCTAGAACCGCAAAGATTGATCCCTGCAGACGACAACAACAGTATAGAGCTTTTGATAAGGTATGCAGCAGATAGTTAGTTACAATTGACCCTTCGCCGAGAGTTTGATTGACAGGCGATCTAACCAATCATAACACCAAATCTGCCATTTTGTCCGGCAAAGCTGTCCGGGGAGTCAGTAGATTAACGTTGGTGGACTTAAACTTGAAAAATGGTGTGTACTGACATCTTTCCCTTATGATGTTCATTCATTTATTTGATGCTATAAATGAACTAGTAGGAAGAGATGATTGGTTCACGAGCCACTTAAACTGAGGCACTACAGCGATCTGTCACGACACATTAAAGAGCCACAAAACGGTTTTTATTGATTACATTTCTTTAAAATGACAAAACTTGAAATTTGAGACTTTCATATCAAAAGTAACCTGCTCTGTCTTGTCTGTCGAAGCACTGTCAGTGTCCTCTTTGCTCCGTGATGTATTTTTCACTGCGTGAGAACATGTGGTGTGAGAGCGGCATGGCTTGTCGTACATAGCAACAGTAACTAAAGGGGGCAGGTCTCTGCGAACGGTCAAATATTACAATTTAATCTATCCCAGTGTTGCTAACTAAAACTATTAAAAATAAGGTTTATTAAAACTAGATGTTGCCTGGGAAACTGAAATAAAATGTGTTTAGGTAATAAAACTGAAACAATAATTTAAAACTACATACAAATGTATATATAAAAACATACCATTTTACAATAAGGTCTGATTGATTAGTTAAGTTAACGAATTAACAATGAGCAATACATTTGTTACATTTATTAACCTTTGTCAACATTAGTTAAAAATGCAAGAGTTCATTGAAAACATCGAATTCAATTAATGCTTTACAGAAGTATTTTTCATTATTAGTTTACACTGAGTAATGTTGTTAAAGGTACACCATGTATCTTTTGGCCCTCTAGCCTGAGTAATAAAAACAGCAACTCTGCGTCACTTTTACAACATTTCAAATCCCTCAGTTCTCGCCATCACCGAAAAGCCAAGCCCATGTTGATTCCAGTTTTATTACAAGCTCTGTCGCATTCTCTTTTTTGCCAGCAGACTCTGTTGGCCGTTTGTTTAAACTGGGTTACTCTACAGAGGTTGGAGATTTAATGTGTTTCATGTCAACCTTTCTCACTCATTGTGACAACTACCCTATGCCACTCCCACACCATACATGCGTCAAAGTAGCCAGAGCAACTTTTCTGTATGGATATGACGAGACGCACACGGGCAAGTGACGTATGTACGCAATTTCCAGTAAAAACCATCCCGAATGTTCTAAAATATAAACACTTATAATAAGCTTATAATAGTAAATCAGGGTAAGACAAAAACATTTAGGAAGAATTATATTGTGTACCTTTAATTAATGTTAACAAATGAAACCTTGAAAATTAAACCAGATGTGAGCGACGCAACAAAGGCAAACAGAAGCCATTATAATCAGTGATGCCGTCTACACTGGATGTGGCGAGGCACGCTTTGTGGCATCCAGTGTAGACACAGTGCAATAAAAAAAAGCATAAAACTACAAAACTACCAAAAATAAATAAAGATTAAAATTAAAATCAACTGAAAATATAAAAAATATGAATAAATGCTACAATAGTATATAAATAATTCAGAAATAAAATGATTTGTCCAAATGGTTTCCTGGACGCTTTTTTTGTCACTTTAAAGTCACCATGAAATGAAAATCAATTTTTTTTTTTTTTATGGAATATTGCGGTATTATAAATTATGTATCTACATCATTTTTTTTTTTTTAATTCATGTGCCTCGTAATCTTTAATCGAAATAACTTCCCCTCCCTCTTGCAGCAACATCTCTTTTCTAATGATGGGTTTACTGGCACAAGGGCGGGGCAACCTGTCACTCACATGAGATCAACCAATAACAAACCACAAACATCCAATCAATTCTCCATGGACAAAATCAAGTGTTGCCCTACATTTTACTTCAATTGAGAAACTGTTTCACTCAGATATTGGTCATAATAGGGAAGAAAAGACTATCGCAACTTCCGTTTTAATCCCAACTTTAAGAGAACTTATACTTTCTTAAAAACCTTACTTTGAAAGTCTTCTGGGGTCCTTTCCTCATATAGATGTTCTCAACTGTGCCTTTATCAGCGAGCCACTCTTTCACCTCATCCAATGTAGTTTCAAGAGGAAAACCTTTCTGTTAAATTTAAACATTAAAATCAATCAACAAAAAGGCTGAAAAAGTAATAATATCCTATAGTACAATTGGAGATGTAACTGCAGTGCATTCAAAAACAAGACAAGACAACATGTCCTATTGACAACAATGTTTTACAGACATTACTAGACATGTTCAAATGTTATTAGAAGCGGTTTGTTTTAGAGCAAAGGCAACACGGCAGGCAGAAAGGAGACTTAATGTCATTGTTCCTATTCGCTCACCATGTAGATGGATTTGTGTTTGAGCGCATCCCTGTATTCCTCATTGTTCTCTGGAAGAGGTTTGTTCGGGTTTCGCCTTATTTTGGTTTTGTCCTCGCTGATCTCCAGCAGACCCGTTTTAGATTTCTGTAGTGCCTCAACAATGACGGCTGCGTCTGATGTGAGACTCTTTAGTCTGTGAGGACAAATACAAAATGGGACACAAACACAACCGCAGCAAAGTTATGTGGACTGGCATCATGTTTTAACACTAAAGGAGAATTTAAGAATCTTCATGTAGCTCTTCTCTTTTTATCAAAGTAATTTATACAACATGTGCACTATACTAGTTCTCTGAAGCAGTCTGAAGAAAATAGCTTTGTGTGAAAAACAGACCAAAATTTAAGCTCTTATATTAACTGTAAACTCACCATTGCAGCTCTCAAATGTAATTCTCCTCCAAAAATGTCTGGCACAACACATCCAAAGGGACCACAGGTAAATTTGAATGCGCATGAGAATGACATTTGTGAGCTAAATTTCACTCTGTTCCTCACACAAAACTACCGTATGGCTTGATAAGACCATATATAGTACATGATGAAGTTTATGGTGTTCTTCTGTTCTTTTGAGCTTTACATATGAATGGTCATATGGATTTGAGAAGTGTGCACATTATTCAAAAATGTCACCTTTAGTATTACACACACAAAATACAGGTCTGGCAAGACATGAGGGTGATTAAATAATGACAGAATTTTCATTTTCAGCTTTCCATATTTACAATTCCCATTTATTCAGAAACATGATGCATTTCTCTTGCAATTACCTATTAAATTTCAGCATTGTCTCCAGAGTGACCCAGCCGTCATCTAACTGCATCTGCTCCTTCAAAAACTTGTCTCTGGGGAGATTGTGGTCTCCAAAATAGTACTAAACACACAGAGAAACATTGGCATTCATGTCACTGGTATGAATGAAGGCTTGGAAAGATAAAATAGGCTGTTATGCTAATCTCACCTCAATCTGTTCTGCCACCTTCTTCTCCAGAGGAGACATTTCCTGATTGTCTGCCATCTCTGCTAGGATGACAAACAACAAAAACTGTCATGACACTTTCTTGCGCACGTTTAAAAGTCTGTGAACACTAACATTGTTTCTATTTTGCATTGTCTATTAAAAAGTTGCATCACAAACTATATTATCGTAAAAAATGGACATGAACATAAAAAATGTGTCTGATTCTCAAACCACGTGTGAGCACAGCACAACTCCTGCATGCCGTTTTTGTTATACCGGAAATGTTTACTTTTGAAGTTTATAAACCCAGTGTTCAACAGCACAAAAATACGCTGTATGAATAATATATATAACTTACATAAATTCAGTCAACAGCGGTTATAACGGTTTATAAAGCATGTACGCCACGCGCACCACATGTCACAGAATGACACTGAACAAACGTCGCGCGCTCAATCTGTCATTGCTGTTTTTCTGTCCGATCTGAAACATCGCAAAACTGTAAATTTCAGAAAAACAAGCAACGTCACAAAACCACCATACTCACTTTACTTGCGCTCTGATCTGTCTGAAACGCCACACTAAACGATATCCGAACGTGAATCAAGTATGGCGTCGCTCTGTTATGATGTCACGCAGAGACTGGGAAAGAATCCTGGGAAATTTAGTTTTTCACACAAACATTGAGCTGCTCTTTATAAATCATTTTTTAGTTTGAATGTGCTTTATCATTTCTGAAATGTCCCTATAAGCACTACAAATAAACTGAAACACTGTGGCAATTTATTAATAAATATATCAGGTGTTTTATTTCCTTTCTCTCATTGAAGTGTTTCATTTTAGTTACAGAATATTGGGTATGTTGTTTTATAAAACGGTTAGTTCCTGTCCTTGATTTTGTTTGGTCAATAGCTGTGTTTTATTCACTACACAACACGCTAGCAACCACTCTTAGCAACGTAAACTGTTTGTTCTCAGTTGATATTGTTCATTGAAGCTTACTGTATTTTGTAGAACTAGAAGAGAATTGTGAGAAAGAGATCAATTGAGTGAGTTTATTACCTGCATTCAAATTTAGCATTTTCCTTCAGGTCAGTCCTATGTTCATAATAAAAAATCTGTTTAAATGTCTGATGTATTATCCTGTCCTTTTAACAGGGGTTTTCCCGTGACTGACAGCACTAGGCACGTGTCAGTTGTGTCTTGTTTCATGTTCAAAACAACTGAGTCTTTTCAAAAGTCTTCGCTACTGACTGACATGCTCATAAAGACAGTCTTTGCCACCATCTAATGGCGTAATAATATAACTTCTGTTGCTGTTCACGGTCAGGGACTATTTTTTCCAACGAAAGGAAGGCTTTTAGTGAAGGTTTACTTCATGAAAGTTACATTGATACATATTATTTTGGCTTTAATATTTGTATTGTGTGGTAACTGTTTTATAAGAGATATTGTAAAAGACCAATAAGGTCACCAGTTAAGTAAGCAATAAGGTACGAGAGGCAGTGCTGTATTGTGAATAAGTCACATAAGTCTTTAACAAAAGCCACAATAAAACGTATCATATAACCTTTAATTATAATGGTTTTCTTAGCTTAATGGGATAGTTCACCCATGAAATGAAAATTCTGTCATCGTTTACTCACCCTCAAAGTTGTACCAAACCTGTATGGATTTCTTTCTTTTGCTGAACACAAAAGAAGATATTTTGAAGTTGAATGTCTGTAACTAAACAGTTGACCCCATTGACTTCCATAAAAAAAAATACTATGAAAGTCAAAGGGGCCCATTCCAACATTCTTCAAAATATCTTAATTTGTGTTCAGCACAAGAAAGAAATTCATACAGGTTTGGATCAACTTGAGGATGAGTAAATAATGACAAAATTTTCATTTTTGGGTAAACTATCCCTTTAAGAGGTTTGTGCAGTAATAACATAATTTTCCACAAAGTGCTGGACTCCATCAATGAAATGCTTCAGTAAATTACTGCAGCTGCCTATGCTTAGTTTCACCTCCAATCCGACACAGGCAATTATTCAAAGAAATAAAAGACAGGACATTGCTTAGACTGGTAATTTTATTCTTTTTTAATAGGACACTAAACATGTGCATGACCTGTGTGTCACAAATACAAAGGACACAAGATTTGTTGTAAATATTAACAGGAACAAGGTCTTAGTTGAATACGACAATGATTGAGCCATATATATTAATTTGTTCTGACGGATACAAGCTTCTCTGGTCATATAAACGAATACTAAAGTCCATGTTCTCCTTTCATCTCTGTTTGCTTTGAATACAACACTGAATGAGGCTGCATTTCCAAGACAGATCAAAAATTCAGACTCATTCAAGAAGAAACATTCACAGCACTGTTGATCTAAATCAAGAGCAGCAAGTCTGACACCTTACATGATGTCAGCATGAGTTACTATGACCCTGGTGGCTTTTAAACACCACTGATGTCCAGAAAAAATGGGGTTTCGAAAAGTCTGAGAACACACTGAAAATCTGGAAATAAATAGTTTAAGCATTTCAATAATAATAGGTTGTGCTGTAAAATGTACCATTTTTAAAATCCAAATGTTATGTCTAGCTTATGGAAATTGTTTTAATATTTCAAAATAGTTTTAATATTTCCAGAATTCATAACTACAGCTCTGCTAGTGGTCTCAGACTTTTGGGTTCACTGCATATATGGAAATATGGTACTATAAAACAGATTAGGGCTTCCAATAATAATAATCTGGTTTGTATTATATCTTCTGCATGGAAATATTAGACTATTTTCATTTTATAGCACCAAACTGCAATGTTAAAGTCTTTCGTCACAGCCAGGCTGCATTCATTAATACAACATATACAATAATGGCATTCATTGGTATAGTATTAATATATAGTTATATCAAAGGGAAATTTCTATCGTGCAAATAAATATTTAGCCAGCATGTTAAAACATTTACATTTGTTCATTTTAATGTTCTACAGCAAACCTCAATGGATTAAATGTTAAGCACCTCAGACTGTTAAATATCTGTTCATTCCTAACAGTGAGCTTATTTTATGATTTAAATCTCCAAGGCAAATTGCATTTACTGTCATAAACACTTAAATGTAAATTAACAAGTAAAATAAAAATGTTAAAATGTACTCTGAAACATAAACTCAATTATGACAAATATTACACCATGCCCAAATTAATTTATCAAGTAAATTAAGGAATTTTGTGTGTTTGTGTGTAAATTATCTATAATATGAGTTCACGAACATAATGCATTTACTGCAGAATAAACATCTTGATATTCTATTGGTTCAGTAAGATAGTATCGCCTATAATACTGTATTACTCAATTAGAGCTCGCAATTCCTGGAGGATTTCATTGCCACTAGTCCAGGGTATGATTTTCGCTCTGAATGCTTCTGGACCCTCTGAAATGGCTTTGCACAATAGTTTCTCTAGTGCGAATCCTTTCCTAGGCATTGCAATATCCCCTTCTCTCAATTCTTTAATGGGGCAAAAGTCATTTCCTCCATCTCCTATATAGCAAATCCTCTCATAATGCACATCAGCTTTAGCTTGATTCTCTGTGAAATCATGCAGCACTCTCCTCTTGCACAGGTTTATAGGACACTGCGTACAGTCGTGCGCGTGAAAGCAGCGCACACTCATATAGCCGCGTGCATCTATGTTTGCAGGGTTAGTAAAGACGTCATCTACAGCGGACTTCAACCCTGATGCATGCAAAACCCAGTCTATGAAGACAGTATTAGAATCGGAGATTATAATACAGTCAATGTCGTTCTTATTCTCAGATATGAAGGTCAGGAGCTCGACCATGCCTTCGGTGAACGGGATGCTCTCCATGACCGCGCGCATGTGGTCCGGGCTGACGGACTGGTCTCCGATGTAGGTCAAGACTCGACCCATATACTCGGTCCAGCGGCCTCTCTCGTAGGACTTCTCCAGCCAGGCCGGTAACGTCTGGTCGGGAGTGGAGCGGATCACCCATGTGTCGCTGTTGTCATCCACTATAGTGTGGTCAAAGTCGAACACTACTAAGGTCTTCATTCTGCGCTAGGAAATAACACAAAAACACAATATTGACATGATGACCGACAAACAAATGTTCAACATTCCTTTCCAGGCAAGTGAAAAAACGAAATGCATGTGAGGAAATCAAATATGTACTAACCTGAAGCGGCAGCCTGAGTGAATTATTCGATTTCGTTAGCGATTCTGAGACAGACACTTGCTTACAACACAAAGCATGATTAGTCACTGCCCGTCTCTGATAGGCCGCGGCTCACGTCACTCAAACGTCTTGCGATGCTCTGATTGGTCATTCAAATCGTAAGAACTTGGGTCGTTCCTGGGTCGTTCTTGCTTTCTGTTTCTAGTCAGTTATTCTTTCAGTAAACCGACTCAGTCTATTCGAGATGTAAACGGAATTGTCTTGCTTATAGACACTGCTAGTAAATCATTTTAGAATAATACAGTCATAAAACAATATAAGTGTCTGCAACACTAATTTCAAACATGAAATTATCACCAGTGTGGGGCGTAATGCATTACAAAGTAATCTAATTACTGTCATTTAATTACCTTTCCCTTGAAAAACTAAATGGGATTACTCTTAATGTTTCTATAATTTCATTAGTTACTTCTGATGTAATTGCATGAAACCTGCTCGTTATGTGTGCGACAGAACTATTTACTCCCGCTGACATTCCCACGTGCGCTACAGAGACGCGGTGGATATTTCACAAAGAGCGCGGCGTGCTGCTGCGCGAGCCTCTCAATCAATGAAAAGCGCAGATTTATGCCAAGCGATTGCTAATGAACTCAAATTGATGAATTATGACAATATCTACTTTATGGCCTTTATATAACATGTTTTATACGGTTATACGGTACCCTTACAAATCTGAAAGATCAGACCGCAATTGTGTAGACATTTCAAAATAAGAGTCCCGGTGTATTTCGGGCTTGTTTATAAGCCACATGCTAAGTTTTTTTCTTTTCTTCTTCTATTGGGCATTATTGGTATTTTGGTTACACAATAAATTGTATTTAATTTGATTTCCCAATCACTGAGAAACACTATATGGAAAAGGAAAAGGAGAACCATTTAAATGCTGTAATTTTGCATAATTTACAATGCATAATAATGCATAACATTAGTATGTAATAGTATGCTATGTGATTCAAATTAATTTCAATAAATAAAAATACTGTTAAAAATCACATATTTGTTGTTTGTCACATGTAATAGACCATTTTTGTGCCGTGGGTAATGGGAGGATTTTTCACTCGGCTACCACCCCAAGTAATTTCAAACCTGTGGGAAGCACTGGACTATATAGCAATTCTATATAAAAAGAGAGTGGATTTAACATTAAAATTTAACGTCTAATGATAAAATGTATGTTAATGTAACCCTCTGCCATTAAATACTTTGGTCAGTTCAAGAGTAATTTATGCAATTTTATATTTGTTTGAAAGAACCAAAAATGGTTTCATGTCTATCCTTGTATTGTTCAACTGGACGAGGTTGATATGAGATTTAGAAAGTAATTAGTAATAAATAATACAATACTTCTTAGAATTAGTACAGTAATCTAATTACTGTTGAAGATGTAATTAGTAGCTAGAAATTAATTAGTTTTTTTAGAGTAACTTACCCACACTGCATATCATCATACTACCCCAGTTGATTAATATAGGTACATTAAGACAATTGTTTTGTATTATTAAGTTTTCTGAAATGTTATGTTTAAATATGAAAATGAGGCACTGCTCTAATTGGCATACATATCAGACAAGATACATGAACACCTGATAAAAGACATTCAAAATTCTTGTTTCATTTTGTTGACAAATTAAAGTTTTGGAATTTATTTATTTTTTTAATTAAAAAAAAAAAAAAAAGTAATTTTAAGTAATGTTAAATTTTAAGCTAACTGTACTTGATTAAATTTAGGAAGACATTACGATCAACAGGACCACTGAAAGAGAGGTTCACAGGTTCAGTATCAATGTTTATTTGTCAAATTCAGCAGAACCTAACATTGTCATCTGTTTATAAACATAAAGCCCTTACAAAACTCCAAGGTACGCAAACATGTCCCCAACTAACCCCTTTAAAAAAAAAAAAAAAAAAAAAAAAGATTTAAGCAACCATTTTCACTAAGGAACTCACTAAACGTTTACGTCAAGATATGGGCAAGAAAAAAAAGTCAGATAAAAGCAGGACAAATAACTGATTCATTTGAAACAAATTAGGATTTTATGGTCTGTATTAGTCAATAAAAATATTCCAGGCATTGAGTACCAGGGTATGTCCACGATGTTTACTTGATGACTAAAATGTCAGTCTCTTTGTATCGTTTGTTGAACAGCAGACCGTTGATGCTTGTGTGGGGAAAAGAAAACTAAAAAACTGGAGTGGTACATGCAGAGCCTCAATCACTGTCACTGGAAGAGGCGTCCTTTTTCTTTGCATCTTTCCTTGGACTTTTAGATTTGTCCTTTGCTCTCTCTTTTGATTTTGGGCTCTCGCTCCTTTTTCTTTTCTTCCGTTTATCACCATCACTCTCAGAATCGCTGCTTCCACTGTCGCTCTTTTCTCTCCTCTTCCTACCGCTCTGTCGATCATCTCGCTCTCGGCTTCGCTCTTTCTGGGAAGAGCGTTCTTTGGAGCTCCTGTCTCGTCCTCTGGTTTCTGTGCTCTTCCTCTTGTTTCGGTCTTCTGCATCTCTCCCCCGATCCCGACCTCTGTCTCGGTCTCTGCTCCTCGACCGGCGAGATGATCTTCTGTCCCGGCTGCTGCTGTGACGCCTGTCACGGCCTCTGTCACGTGATTGGCCACGCTGGCCGCGGCCCCTCGACCGGGACCTCCGCGATGCATCACGACCCTTTTCTCTGCTTCTTGATCGGTCACGTCGCTGCTCTCCATTCTTCTTCTTTTCCACCTCCTTCGATTTCTCCTTTTCATTTCCATCTGGATGCTGTTTGGTTCTTTCTTTGCTTCTGTCTTTTTGTTCACCTTCCTTCTCTCGCTCTTTGGCATCTTTCTCTTTCCTGTCCTTGCTGCTTGAGCGTCCCCGTTTGTCATCTGCTTTATCACGCTTTTCTTTCTCTCTCTTCTTTTCTTTGCTTTTGCTCCGGCTGCGAGCTTTCTTCTTTTCCGCATCAGCATCAGTCTTTTTCCGTGTGTCCCGATCTCTGCTTTTGGAGCGATGTTTGTCCCTCTTCCTATCCCTTCCTCTGGATGGACTGCGTGATTTGTCCCGCTTTACATCTTTCTTTTCGCGTTCAGAGTTCTTTTTTGCTTCTTCTTGTCCTGCAGCTTTGTTTTCGCTGGCTGGCTCAGTGGCTTCTGCCTTTTCCTCTGACATATCTCCTCTAAAATTTAATACATATAAAACAATTTCAAGTAAGACTAATAAATAATAATAATAATAATAATAATAATAATAACAACAACTTCTGATTAAATAAGTTTAAGAATTCCTCATTACATGAATCCTGACCACACTATTTGCATGTACTGTAAAGACATACTTGTCCCCTTTGATCCATCGGTCGTGGGTGGCAGCTGCGTTTGATTTAGCTTTCTGTGTTCTTTGCATTTCCTGCCTCCAGTGTGGAGGCGTCTCACTGCGCCGAAACCGATCCCACGATCGTGAGCGAGATCGAGATGGTGTCCGATAGCGCTACAGATGGACAGAAGAGATACAGTCAAAACTATTAGAATGACTTCTGAAGGATCATGTGACACTGAAGACTGATGCTGAAAATACAGCTTTGGTTACAGAAATAAATTACATTTTAAATACATATTCAAATACAAAAACATAATTTTAAAGTGTAATATTTTACAATCTTACTGTTTTTACTGTATTTTTGGTCAAATAAGTGCAGTCTTGGTGAGCAGGAAGAGACTTCTTGCAAAAACAAAATTGTACCGACCCCAAACTTTTGAACAGCTGTGTATTTAAATTTAGTTCATAATCTGCCTTTCAATGCAAACCAGTTATTCTCTCACCCTTGGTCCTCTTCCTTTAATTCTGCGCCCTGACCTGGTCATCACCAGTCTTGTGCGGTTTGGCCGTAAATTTGCCATGGGTCTACAATATAACATACAAGTTATGAACTGGAGAGGAAAATAATAATAAAGTAATAATAAATCACACAACAAAGATTTCATCAATGTCTGTACAAACAAATGATCCCCCACACCATGACTGGGTGAAATATTAAAATACCACATCTACCTGTCCCTTTCCCTCTCTCTCTCCCTGTCCCTGTCTCTTTCTCTCTGTCTCTCTTTCGCAGAGTCCTCCTTCTGCTGTTCTTTCCCCTGCTCCTCCTCTTTGGGCTTCTGGGGGCTTCGCCTCATTAGGAAGCGGTTTTCTGGAATGGCCGGGACTTCCTCTGGGCGGATGGTCGACAAAGGTTGGGGATCAACCTCTTCCTCATCAGACCTACAGAAAACATGTTAAAACTGCATTATGATGAAGCTGTCAACAGAAGGTGAAAACAGCCCTCAATGCATATAATAAAATGAACCACATAATTATTGTGGAAATCCATTAAGGTAAATGAAAATACAACCCAGACTACATTAAAATATACGTTTACTTTCAACAAGGATGAAAACGATTTGTACAAAATAAAACACGCTTTTTTTAAATAGTATAATTAAGAATTCATAAACCTTTAAGGATTTTTTTATTTTTCTGTGATAATTTTGGTTGTGTCAACCTTTTAGTACTGACGTGCTCAAGGCATGTAGAAAACAAATTTTCAAACAACTTTAGCGTTGTTGAAAGGTGAAAGATTCTCATAAATGTTCAAAAGCTGATAACTGTATTTGAAAAGTACCCTTTCTTCTCTTTCTTCTTGTGTTTCTGTTCTTTCTTTTTCTTGTGTTCCTTTTTGTGTTTCTTCCGTCGCTTCTTCTCCTTCTCCGATTCCTCCGAGTCCGTAGAGCTACCTGAAGAAGAGTCGTCGTCACTCTCACTGGATGACTGATGCTTCTTCTTTTCTTTCTTTGCTGAATGAAAGGAGTTGAAATAATACTTTAAAACACATTCTCATAAATTGACTGGGGAAAAAAATTTGATTCTTCAATTAAACCAAGATTAAATTAAAGTGTGGTGTCCACTATTAGCCGTTTACAATTCAGACATTTTTGCACTACCGAGCATAATTATACTATAATTACTAGAATTGATATAAAACTTTCTATATGAATGAATAATTAAAGCAAAGCCCCTTGAATAACACGTAACCATAGTGACCATGAAAGTAAATATTGATGTCCATAACACTGGACTGTCTTATCGCAACTGATGTTATTTAATAAATGAGCACAATCAAGGTGCAGGCTCATCTGTCAAAATCTTCATTAACTAACCGTGGTTTATTTTTGTGTGTAGAATTCAGTACAAACTAATGAGATGGAAAGACAGCGGTCGGATCCGAATCATGTCACAGGCCAAAAACATTTTTATGCAAGTACACAATAAAAATATAAGGTCAGTGAGCAATGAGCATACTTGCGTTTGGTTATGAATTGCATGTTCAAAGAAATGCAATAACACATTATGTTGATCTTGTGTAGCTAGAAGTTAATAACAAAATATGCATAAAATATCTTACACATGAGGAGAGAAAATATGCAATATCACCTTTAGATTTTGGAACAAGTTCCCCACAGTTGAGCACTTTGACCTCGGCATAGGGTCGGCTGTTGGTATCGGTCTTCTGACTCTCGATCATCCGGATCACCTCCTGGCCGGAGATCACCTGACCAAACACCACATGAATTCTGGTGGGGGGGAAAAGCAAAAATACCATTAAGCATTGGACATACAGCACATGTAAAATATACTTGAATTTATGTTACCTAGCAGTTTGTTTATCAAATATTACTAGTTGGTACTGTATTGGCAAACACAAATCTAAATTCCTTAATAGACCATGCTATGCTGCACACTTACCCGTCCAAGTGAGGAGTTGGTTTTGTAGTTCTATGGTCAGGGACACAAAACAGTGAGGCAGAATGTAAATACAAATCTAACGAACACAAAAACAGTGATTAATGCACATAATAAATCAATCTGGGTCATTATCATCCGCAGTTCATAACTCGTTCAAGACCAGACCTATATATTTATTCAACATCAAGGCTGCAAAAAAAGAACGCGATAGTTGCAAATTATCATCCATTATCCAAGAGGACAGTAGGGACGCCTGAAGAAGCCTGTATGTTGGACTCACATAAAGAACTGTGAGCCATTGGTGTCTTTCCCTCTGTTTGCCATTGACAGCAGGAACTCCTTGGTATGTTTCATTGAGAAGCTTTCATCTAGAAAAAGAAAAATTGCAGAATATTGAAACCAGCGTTGTTATTGATAAGTAAAATCTTATGAAGTGGAAAAAGGAGACTCACCTTCAAAGAATCCTCCATATATAGATTCTCCACCTCTGCCATTCCCTGTTAGGCAAATAATTTATGTCAAATGTCTCCACACACAGGATATACATAATTCAATGGAAAAAAGCAAGAGAGTGGTACCTTCACTAAAGTCTCCTCCTTGTATCATAAAGTCTTTCACTATCCTATGGAAAAGACTTCCTTTGTAGTGCAAAGGTTTCTGGGTAGTCTTGCCAATTCCTCTCTCACCTGGAAAAGAAACCCCCACAATGCATAAATACAGACATGGGCGTCGTTTTCCAAAAGTATCATGAGGTAAGTTGATCGTAGAGAACAATAGTGGCACTGGCAATGGCATCCACGATCAACTTATGCTCACAAAGCTTTTGGAAAAACGCAGCTCAGGACAATCCAAGACTTGATGTAAAGCATCTCTCATTGAGAGAGTGATCCATAGGTTAAAAAAAAAGAAAAGAAAAACAAGTTGTTTTTTTTGTTTTGTTTATTACCTGTGCACAGGCAGCGGAAGTTTTCACACGTCTTGGGACATGCCTCAGAGAAAAGCTCAATGACAACTCGCCCCGCTGTAGAAAGGAAAACCAGGAGGAGAAAAAGATAACAGAAATAAATGCCACATTTGCAGACATTTACATTTAGTCATTTAGCTGACGCTTTTCTCCAAAGCGACTTACAAATGAGAGTAGTAGAAGCAGTCAAATCAACATGAGTATAATACATTGAAGAGACATGAAGACGAGACATTGAAGAGCAGCTGTCTTACAAAGAGTATATGTAGAGTCTTACCTGGCACATTACTGATGCCAATGTCAAAGAAGCAGCGAGGACGCTGCGCCTTCACCCCCATCACGCTGCAAGCACAAAACACAACAAACTCAAGTACAGCAAAAGATTTGTGATTACAGACTCAATGCAACATCAAAAACTTGTTTCACCAGTGTAACAACACTCTGTGCATTATGACTTAGCCACGTCTTTGAAAGATTTTTGAAAGATTCACCATAGGGAACACTGGTATTTATTACTGCTTAGTGTAGCAAGTCCTCTTCCTACATATCGACAGTTTTTGCCTACTCTAGCGGATTAATTAAGTAAATGACCTTAAACGTCAATTTAAGCACTTTCACTATCAGCAGAATAACACACATTACGGCCGTTAACATGTCACTTCTACCTGTGTATATGATGCTTTTGATATTCAAAACAACTTTTTAAATAAAACAACACTCTATTTTTCGTCATGTTGCATGTTTTCCTAGCCTCACGCCAGTTAACGTTATGCTAATACACAAGTGAAATCACAAGCAGCACACCTAGTGTATCACACTGTTTAAACTGCATAATTATCTAACAAAGACTTGCAAAGTGTATAATCAGCATGATTTGCTTCCATTAGCAATAAAATCGTAACATTTAACCTTTTACTGATTGAATGATTAGCATGCTAACATGCTACATGTGTATATTAGTGCGTCTTTTAATATTTCCATTTCGTTCTTCCCTTTGTACTAGTCAACTCGGAGTATAACTTACATGTTTGATCCAAGTTAAACTAATGCTACTAAAGTGAAGAGAATATAAACAACATTGACGTTCATTGGCCGTTCGCGTGTCCTCCTCAGCGCGCAGGTCTGTAAAAATGGCGCCGTCACGTGAAAAATAGCGGCGTATTCTGGGTAAAAATATAATCAGCCCTATGGAAGCTTAATGCGGACAAAAATCGCATGGGGTTTGCAGTTTCGCCAAACAGTATACAGTTTTTCCTCGACTGCTTAAACACATTTCTTGAAACTATGCCTCATATTTTCAAAACAGTAAACACAAATCCATAACGTCTCACCCAATTCACCAAACATCCTATTTTCAGGTCAAAATGAAGCTCTACACTCAAAACCATTCACTTTTGCTGAAAAACCAAACTTTGGCCTCAGACATCACACACAAGCCCTCAAAAACACATACTACAACATAGTCTTACACACTGGTGAGATAAATTCAAAACAATAGGCCTACTACAAAAACCAAAAATAAAAACCAGTAGGCCTAATACGTTATATTGCTTGTGGTTCTCCTCCTCAGGGAACTTTTTCACATGGTGAACATTTGTATACATTTGCACATTTTCTTATTCCTTAATGTACTGTACAGTACAATACACCAACCAACAACAAAAAAAAATTCTGCCCCAGCATCACATCTTTGGTCTGGGACAGGCCAGAGAATCTCGTCAAAATTTTAGTTCAAAAGCCTGGTTATAGTGTTTAAGCAATCAAGAAAAACTGTATATGTTTTTTGGTTTCGCTTGAATGATATATATATATATATATATATATATATATATATATATATATATATATATATATATATATATATATATATAAGAAGTTTTTTTTTTTTTTTTTCTCGAGTCACTTTGATCAGTTCGATAAAACAAAATTCCCACCACTAACATACTAGCATGCAAAAAAAAAAAAAAAAAAAAAAAATGTAGTGAAGTATTGACCTTATTTTTAACGCAAGAACGGGCGCGGCCATTGTAACTTGAATGTGTCGGTGCTTCATTGTCATCCGCTTCCACTTTCAGTTCTTTGAGCTGTACAAAATCAGTCCGTTATGTTACATATCATATTATTTTAATTTATTATCATAATAATGAACTCACTGGTTTGTAGCTCAAATAATTTTACAACTTCTTCCAGTTAAATAAATCGTAAGTCTCCGAACATTCATAGAAAACAACTCACTTCCGCGTTGAAAAAAAAGGAGGATATGGTGTGGGCTAGAAGCACATGGCAAGGTTGTGATCATAAACTGTCATTCAGGTTCTCATCAGTTTTAGTGAAAAACAGAAAGAGCGAATGTGAAATAAGTGCATACACAGCAACACACACACACACACACACACACACACACACACACACACACAGATACCCTGATGCTATGCACACAATCATAGCCTATATTTATCAATATATAATAAGAATTAATTTTATCATCTTACATTTTCTTTACATTCTTATTGCATTGCTCTTTGTTACAGTATGTGTTATTTTCAAAATCTCTAATGCTATAGTTCACATATTGTGTTTGAACTTTAGCCCATGGTAAAAAAAAATGATGCACAAAAGATTTTGATGCACAAATATTTTTTTAGACTCACTTATACATTAAAGAAGAGCAAATATCAAGTGGATACATTTTTTTTTCTCAGTGGAACATAATTCAGGTCTGAAGGGGTTAATCTGCTGCTGTCATACTAGTACTGTAGTCGTGTTATTATGACAGTGATGCCCCCCCCCCACACACACACACACAGAGAAATAGCATCTAGTTCACCTTCACAACAGCACTGTAATATATGACAGCTAAAAAGAAAATAATTATTAAATAATACAAATGTGTTGCTGTAAAAACAATGCAACCAGAATATATATTCTTTTATTTTTACAAATCAGGGAAATCAACTGTCAAAAAAAGTTAGTTGATATGGTTTAAAAATGTTTATTTTACAAAAAAAAAAAAATGCATATACATAGAGTAACCTACCAGGATTGAAGTAGAGACCTAGAGTTTATTTTTATTACAGTATATTAACAACACAGAAATAGGCGTGCACCTGTTCTTGCTGTCATGGCATTAAATGAGAAATGGCTTGTTCACACACACATACACATTTATTTCACATTAACTGTTAAGTCTAAAATGTACAAGAAAAAATACTTTAGAGAACCTAAAGCTTTTTACACTTTTAGTTCCATTGGCTTCTCATTTTAGACTATGCTTAAATGACCACTGGCAGCTGTGTGCTGAAGTCACCAGTCACATGACCATAGGGAGTCACACTTCAAAAGAGGGGTTTCATTTAGAGTTTGGGCATCCTGGCAGCATTAAGACGCATGCCAACGCAAGAGGAGCCAGAAGCGTAGCGCATCTCTCTCAGCATGCCGCTCCATGTCTTTTTGTCTTCTTCATACCTGTGACAGAAATCAGGTCAATGCATGTGTCATGTACCAATGTTGTATGAAGTAAGGCCTATATCATTTCTGCGACATTAGTGGCACCTAACGGAATTACAAAAATACAGCATATTTACAAATACCCTTTTGAACGGGTGAATGGTGATGCTGTAAGGTACTGAAACATACTTTGTAGTGTATTGCATCGCAATGCCCCGTTCGCTTTGACGTGTTTATGATCTGTTAAGTCTTTAAAATTTGGCTTCCACTTCTAAAGCTGAATGTCTTTTCCCATGTAACGTGTTGTCATGGACCTACATCTGCTAAACACTTTCTGGCTCTGCCTACTGCAGAAGCCACGCCCCAAACTCTCGCTATAGGTTGAGCTGGAAAAAGACTGACATATCTGAGCGGACCGCTCTCAATTGATGGTGACTGGGAGGCTCAGTGTTTACACGTTTAGGCAGTGTTGGAGAAAGTTACTTTTAAAAGTAATGTGTTACAATATTGAGTTACTCCCTAAAAAAGTAACTCATTTTGTTAGTTACTTTTTATGGAAAGTAATGTGTTACGTTACTTTTGCGTTACTTTTTCTCACCTGGGCTGGGTCTGCTTGTTTAAAAAAAAAAAAATAATTCTATTTTTAGCAAATGTAAAGGCTTTAGGCTGAAGGAAATGCATATTTACGCCTGTACAGTAGAGGGCGCAGCTCAAACAAACCTTTCAGCAGTGCTGCCATTCTGGATTGCAGAAGAATAGGACGCAGAAGAAGAAAGTTCAACATGTAAAGTTCTCACTTTCAGTAATAAAAAAAGAAATGATGTTTAACTAGTCATTTTTGTTTATTAGTATGGTAGAATTGGTTCATTGAAGGTCAGCAGCAAAGACATTGTTTAATAAAGTTAGATTAAATATGTAAAGTATATTTGTGTAATTTAACATATTTAATTATTGCAGGTTTGTGTAATATTTCCAGTTTCCATTTCGCTGTTTTTATTCATTTTAAGGAACACTGAATCTGTTTTTGTGCAAGTGAAATGAGTAAATGCATGCTCACATTTAGTCTAGAACTATAATATCCATATTCACACAGCGATGCACCTTTACTCCTGATTTCTCTCAACACTGGGACAGGAGAGCTGTCAGTCAATAAATGGAAAAACTAAGTAACTTGCATTACTGATTTGAAAAAGTAACTTAGATATTTAGATATATTTAGATTATATTTAGATATTTTGTTGTAAATTTAAAAGTAATAATTCTTGTTACTTGAAAAAATTTGAAAAGTTACTTGTAATGCATTACTCCCAACACTGCGTCTGGCATACTAATAGTCATCAATAAACATTGAACTGGCTTAAGAGATTCTATTTAAACGTAAAAAAATCTCACATAATTGGGTCCCGGTGCCGGTGTTTTTGGGTTTAGTCCCTATTCTGAAGCTAATTTAGTTCCTCCAAAAGGAGTTACTAGAACTAAAATTGTTCATAGTTCCTGCAGTGCAATCTGATTATGTAACTCAAGTTACTTGTAATGCATTACTCCCAACACTGTGTCTGGCATACTAATAGTCATCAATGAACATTGAACTGGCTTAAGAGATTCTATTTAAACGTAAAAAAATCTCACATAATTCACCTTTAAGAAAAAAATCACTACGGTCTCATTTTTTGACATCCAGTTCTATTACGGATCTATTCCAGGGTTCGTGGAACTTGACTAATTAATTGGTTTAGTTATTGATTGATTGGTTGGATGACACAAAACCAGGATAACTTACTGCCAAATGTCAGTGATCTCAGAGGGTCCGACGTTTTTGTCTTCCATCTCTACAATAGCAAAACCGCCAATTGCAAAGAGGTTTCCTCCGGTGCTCACAAGATTCACAGAGCTGCGTTCTTGGGGGAACTCTGTGAATGTGTCCCACCTGGGAGCAAATTATATTAATTAATTTAATACATTGTATAGATTTCATTTTTTACATGCAGAAACAGTGAAGAGATGAAAAAAGATGGCTAAGCACTGGAAGACAACACCTAGAATGGTAAATCTCTGGACAGACGCAATATTATTGTTTTGTATAACAAGCAAACCTGTGAAAAACATAGTATCGATTTAGTTTGTTCAGGTGCATTACTCACAGTGAGGAACAGTGCTTTATAGTTAACTATAACTAAAAACTATTTGTTAATTGAAACAAAGCTGAAATAAAGTAAAATATAAATAGTAGATTAAAAACTGAAATTAATTTTAAGTACTAAAATTACTAAAATAGAAACTTAAAAAAATGACAAAAGCACATAACAAAATTACTAAAACTTACTAAAGCTAAAATGAAAATGAAAACTGAAAATAAATACTATAAAAATAACACTGGTGAGGATCAGTAATCATACTTGTTTGTTCCAAAATCGTAGACTTCAGATAAAGCTGTGAGTCCTTCTTCATTCACTCCCCCAGTTACAATGATTTTTCCCTTATGAACTACGGCACCAAACATTGCTCTGGGTATCTTCATAGCAGCCAGTTCTCGCCATTCAGACTGCTTGTGGTTGTACACAAACATTTTATTGATAGCTTTGCTGTGAGAGAGACAAGAGAGATTGATTTGTGCATGTCAGCTCCTTCGAACATGAAATCAAAATTGAACTTATTTCTGTCATGACAACTCTCTGAGTGTTTGGCAAGGTAATCGATATGCTACTACTGCAGAGCAAGTACGGGGCTTACTACTGCCACATACCCAACATGCTGCTGTGAGCAAGTAGGACATGCTGCTGCAGTTCAACATAGCATACATGAAATACCTGTATCAGATCTATACAGGTGGAGCTGGGGAAGGTGGAGGGTTTCTGAAAGTGCATGGCACTGCTTACCAAGTATTTGAAGGTTGAGCAGTGAGCTCATTGGCTACTGATACAGCAGGAACCATGGAATCTCCTATGACAACTTTCAGTATTACATATCATCAGGGCAGAGAAAAAAACACAACCCCACAGACAACAGGTAAAAGCTTATTGATGTTTTTCATGTTTGTGAAGTAAACATGTTTACACAGCTTTTTTAAAAATGCTGGGTCCCGGTGTTTGACATGCGTTTGACCAATCAACATACACTCACGTCACTGATAGTTCCTTTAGTGCTGGTTTAGTCCCTACTCTGAAGCTAATTTAGTTCCTCCAAAAGGAGTTACTAGAACTAAAATTGTTCATAGTTCCTGCAGTGCGAACACGGCAAAATCCGGGTAGCCAATAGTTCTAGGAACTATGAAAAGGTTCCTCCGGCGTGAAAGCCCCTATAGAGGATGATATGATTGCTGGCAGATTGAGTTAAGGACCTATCAGCCTGCGCCATCTAGAGTTTCATGACAGAACTTTGTATTTACATTTGTAATTACCATTCTTGGTGTGATTGTGAAAAAATTAATTGGTGTGTTATTTTAAAGAAAAATGTTTTTCTTCAAAATGTAGTAACTCGCGCTTCACCTTAAACTGACTTTCTGATTTTAAAGGGGCAGTTTTAATTATTTATGTACTTATACAATGTAGCAGAAATGTTTTTTAAATTTAATATTTAATAATATAATATTTACTTGTATCAAAATAAACTTCAGCCACTCGTTTCTAACATTATAATTCTTCAGAAGGTTCTGCAGAGCAGTAGGTGCTACACGCAGACAGAAACAGTACAAGGTTTGGCAAATGTTCTTTACTTTTTACTCACTCTAGTTCCTCTGGTGTTTAGTAATAATAGTGTCCTAGGCTGCTCAATGTCAATAAATGCTTTTTTTGGACTGAAAAGGAAGTTTTGAGTTTCATGAAGATGAATGAAAAATTGATTCCTCATGATAAGAGGCCTTTAAAGGCCAATTCACACTGCACTGACAGACACAGACCAACGCCGACAGTCACCAGATTACAGTACATCACTTCTCAGACATTCCAAGACAGACAAATGCAGATTCAACATGTTCAATCGGGAGCTGACAGACGGCAACAGAGGCAACTCCTGACGAATTGTTTGTTGCCTTCTGTTGGTGCAGCGTGAATTGGCCTTAAGTGTCACATTGTACAGAGATTGTTAAAGTTCCTAGATTGTTAAGGAACTTTGATGGAGCACAGACAACTGCAAACTACACCATATGTTCTTGAGCACCACTGATCTCATTTACACACACACTCTTACTTGTCATCTGTCTTTCCTCCAATGCAGTACACCAAGTTGTTATGTGAGACAACTGCATGGCCGTGAATACGGAGAGGAAGTTTCTTGGTCTCGCTCCATTTCATCTTTCTGCAATGAAATGAAATATTACTGAAAACACACATCTGAGCCAGTAGCCTACTCATGTGTGAAGAGCAGAATCAGCAGTTGAACAGACAAAATTATGTACATATTAGTTGAATTCATACTCAGAGTCATAACACATGACAGAGTCGAGGGACTCGTTGGTCTGCAGGTCTTTGCCAGCGACGGCGAACAGCAGGTGTTCACATTCACCCAGACTGAACAGGCATCGAGGGCTGGGCATAGGTGGCATTGCCCTCCAATCAGCAGCAATACTGTCCAGCTGGATAGGACAAAATAGTTTTAAAATGACAAATAAATTCTATAACACTTTGGTTCACTAGTTCAACTCATTAAAATTAGATTAAATATCATGAACTAACAATTACCAACTATTTTTTACAGCATTCATTAATCTAGGTTCATGTTCATTTATAAGTATAGACTAATATAGTTTACATATGCATATTATTTCAGATATTTCATGCTTATATATTATCGCCCAGCTCTTATATAAAGTTAGGGTGATATATACTATATACAGTAGCAAATCTCAAATTCTTGATTGCTTGTATTGTCGCAAAATGTAAACTATATTATTTCCCAGCTCTAATCTGCTAAATGCTACTATAAGGCATGAAGATATTAAGATATTATAAACATTAACATCATGATTTTATGTAAAGCTGCTTTGAAACAATGTGTATTGTGAAAAGCGTTACACAAAGAAATTTGACCTGACTTGATAGGCCTATACATAGGTAATTCATATTTGTTTAAAAAACATTCATGTTAATTTATAAAACTTGAAATGATAAAAATGTATTAGTATACGTAGAATATAACATAACCTAAATGAGGTAAAAGTTGTTGGTTCATGATATCCTGTGTTAATAACCTGAACCAATGTTATCGCAAGCTGTTTTGCATGTAACTCTAAATTGTGGACTGAAGAAAAAAATAGGCAGAAAAGTAACTTGGAAATTGATTCAAGTTTGCAGATTAAAGTTAATTTAGTTTAAAGACCCATGAAAAGAACATTTCCATGCTGTTCCAGCCTGGATAAATGCCAGTGGACCAGCATAAAGACTATGGAGGTCCCTACTGGTAAAGCTAGTTTAAGAAACCTAGTGTGGTTACCATCACACCAGCACCCAGTTTTCAAAGTTGATTTGTACCTGGTAGAAGTAGCACTGCAGTGGAGACTCTTTGCTTTCTTCATCAACAAACAGGCCCCCGACGACAAAGAGCTCGTTCTTCTTGGTGCAGAGACTCACATGGTTCTTCGGCACTTGCTCTGCCATGGCAGCCAGAAAACACTCATTCTCGGCCACGTCGTACGCCACAGCAGCCGTGTCATTGATCATGAGGATTAGATCTCGTCCATACATCCCCAGTCTACGAGTATCATTCAAGTAACCTGGCAGCAGCTCCTCTTCCTCCTCTGTGCCGTTCACCTCTCCTTCCTTCTTCTCTTTGGGTTTCTTCTCAGGGAGTTTTCCTCCGAAGGCATCTTTAATGACTTGCAGCTTCTTCAAGAGTTCTGGATCAGCCTTGATGACATCATCGTTCTCGACCTTCTCCCGGAAGTACTTCTCTGGAAGCAGGCGAAAGCGGATGCAGTCAAACACTTCCCCCAGACTCTTGGCGCGCTTGGCCTTGTCGCTGCGCACCCACTTCATCACCGACTCGAACACAACTTCTTCTTTCTCCACATTAAGTGAGTCTCCACCAATCAGGGCCAAGAGCTCATGAGGTGCCAGCTGAAGGAACTCCTCCTCGGCAGCCACGGTTTCGAAGCGGTCAGCGATGAAATCGCGTGCCGCTATGGCGAGCCTGGGAACGCTGAGGACCAGGCCGAGCCGGAAGACGGCTAGACAATTGGACAGTGAAAGCTTCTTCTGAAGATAGTTCACACACACTGTAAACACTGAGGGAATCTGGAAACGGTTTGCCACTGCAAAGATCTCCTGAACGTTGTCGTCCGTCAAGTCAATCTCAGCCGAATATAGATACTGGATGATCATGTCCATTATGTTAGGATCGACATCGTCCAGAACCACTTCCTTGCTGCTTTCCTTCTCCTTGCCGTCCTCGGAGAAGAAGAGCTCTCTGAAGTAGGGGCTGCAGGCGGCCATGATCAGGCGATGGCAGGGAAAGCTGCGGTCACCGATTTTTAAAGTGCAGTCCACAAACTTATTCTCATTCAGAAGTTCCTTCAGTCCATCCTGCAGCAAGGTGCTCTGGAACAGCCGCAGCTCCTCTTTTATGGCTTTGGGATCCATGTTGTTCTGTTTTGAGATGGGAATTGTAGGACAAGAGAAGAAAGAAGTGGAGAAGGTGGCTGCAGTTGTGCTCGCCACACCGTCCGGGCTGGGAAAGGACAGAGTGCTGAAAAGATTCCCAGGGTGAAGGGGCTGTTATTTAATCCTGCCATTCTAAATATAACCCTGCCGCACTTGTCCACCCCCACTGCCTCTGTCATCCCTCAATCCTAGTTGTGAAGAAGGGGATCCCAATGTGATGGCCAGCCAAGACGCCAGCTGTCGGCGGGACGGGCCACATAAAGATCTGAGGAGACCTATGAGTCTGCAAGTTAAATCCAATTCTATTCTTCTATACTTTGTCTTCCATTTTTTGTGCAGGAGTCTTTGAGTTCAATTCACCACATAAATGAAGGGTTCACTTGCTGTGTCTGGAGACAGCTGCGACTACAACAGGTGATGAGCCATTTTCAGCTGCCTCAACCACTCTGTGCCTTGAGTCACCCAAACTTTATTATACATGCGTCAGATCCTGGGAGGAGATAAAATGCATAATGTAGTTAGTTACACTTAGTTAAAAAAAAATTAAAAGTGCAAAACTTGTACTTTTAGGACATCTTTATACCTTAGTTACCCCTAAAAGGTTCATATTAGTACCATACATTACTACTCTAAGGTACTAATATGCAAATTTTTAGGGGTAGATAAGCTACAAAGTTGTCATTTTAAGAGTATTGCCCCAGCCCCAGTGACAAGCTGTTGTACTCCTAAAGGTACACATTTTGCACTTTTTTCAGTGCGGAAAACACTGCTAAACACAAACAAAAGATTAATACTTCCTAGTTAAACAGTAATTTGGGTTAATAAAAAAGACATCTCAAACTTATCATTGAACTGATAAGTGTGTGTTAACTTGGCAATCACAAATATGGAACATGTTTTTTCAACCCTAGAAAATGGTTCTAGAATTATCTCAGGGCTTAGGGGAGAACGGCAGTCAGACTAGAGACACTATTACTAAAATTAAAACAGGCAGAAAGGTGTTGGGGGAAGGAGTCATGTAATTTAAGTCAAAGCATAAGGGACAGATGTGTGAGACTGAGAAAGCATGAGGAGATATTAATAACAAGCACAAATGAGAAAGAAAGAAATGACTAATATAACCCAGGGACTTCACGTATATACATTTTTGTAAAAAGATAATACAAATTTAAGAAAAATGGATGCCAACATAATGGTGTAGTATAGGCACCAGTAGCAAGGAGCTAACTGGACTATGCTAAGACACCAACCCTTTGCTGTAATTGGTCGCATGAACAAAAATGGCAGGTCATCTACTTCCAGGACTGCATCCCATGCAACTGCCATTGAGATGAATTGGAATGCTAGGGGATAACTGCCTCAAGTATTATAGTCATCCTTGGACATCACAATACCACAATATGGTACCTTAATTTCTTTCCAGAAGATGGCGGTGTGTGAACCAAGTGAACCACGTTACCTCATTAGAAATCTATTACAGTCAATCTATTTGTCTTTGACAAATAAAGCTTCAAAAAGGTGTTTTGAAACATCTTTCAGTTGTTAATTAACATTTCAAAGTGTTTAAATTAATTTTTT
Source organism: Elopichthys bambusa (assembly GCA_037101425.1). Lineage (NCBI taxonomy): Eukaryota > Metazoa > Chordata > Actinopteri > Cypriniformes > Xenocyprididae > Elopichthys > Elopichthys bambusa. The sequence goes on along the minus strand of CM074440.1, from coordinate 26,302,459 downwards.
GACTGTTTTTATGTCAGGCGGTACAACCAAATACTTGTATGTATATATACTGTAGTTGTACCACCTGACATGGAAAGTATACCAACCTACCCATACTTGAAATTAGCAGTATTTGGGAGATATCTACAAACCTTTTCACTCTGTCACAAGGATCACTTGGGGTCCTCTGGATGATGCATTATCATGTTTACTTTTATTACCTTAACAATTTATAATAAAAGAGTCATGTTTGCAGTTGTGCCACCCTGACATCTGAGAATATACAAATTGCTAGCCAAATGTTTTTCAATTATCTCAACAGCTTTAAAACTACTGATATTTTTAAAATTTGTTTATATGAAAGGTTTCAAACCTAAAATGATGCCATAGTATTTAGTTTTTAATTTTTAATTATTAAGACACCATTTTAAATAGTTTTCTTATTCTGTTTATTTGTTCGGACAGTTGCACCACCTGACATTTTGGGGGTTTCAGATAACAAAACATAAAATAATATGTATTATTTAAACTGTACTAAAAATAAATTTAAGCTAAATAGGTTTTATGGAATAAAGTGAATTATGTCATGAATTTATCAAATATTTTTTAAAAAGAAATGCACTTCACAAAAATATGCACATCATGTCATTGACCATAAAAAGCAGCACAAATCCTCTCTGAGGAGAACATGAAATACTCCATAATTTAGTGAACATGGAATTACATTTGAATTTGTTGACAGTGTAACAGCCAAGCCATTTATCCATGTACAAAATATTTTATTACAAAAAGTACATAAAAGATTTAAAAAAAAAGAAAAAAAAAAGAAAATCACAAACTTTCACTGATACTAACAACATTGGTTCTCAAAATCAAGAACACATTTCCTTTATTACATAAATGCCAATTTAATGAATGTTGAGTAAATATGACAGATAGTGTACAATATTACAATACTGTTTATTCACAGTTCTGCTGGTTGTAATATGAAAGTACTGTGCTTTCTCGGTTATCTACTGTTGCATTACAATGTCCCTCAATAAATGTCCTTTCCTACAAAATGTTTTATATGCTTTGTGTATTTCAGTGCAGGTCCGTTGCAGTGATAAGTGAGGAATTGCAGATAAAGGGAAATGTATCCACAATGTATATCAGCCTCCTAAACGCAAAGAAAAGAGTGTAACTATATGGCAGGAACTGGTGCCCATTTTCATTTGCTGTAACATTTACTTATCAAGTTTGTATTTTACCTGCTCTCACGACCACACATGTCCTCTTGCACTCTTCTTCTGTGTCAAAGCGGTTCCGGTTCCCATCACAGCCTCCGTACCAGAACTGTGCGCAGGCGTTGGCCTGCCGGTCATAGTACCATCGGATGTTATAGTCCCGACAAGGGCCCTGATCCAGAAGCAGCTCACAACGGGGGTCCAGAGGCACAACCTCTGAACATAGATGTAAAAAAAAAAGAATATGTCACTTGGTTACTTGCTTTTGCAATTCCAAACTGAGTTTTTGCACCCTTGGGAAGGGGACGCCATTTGTAGGGGCATTCCAAACTAAAGTGAACACCGGAATCCTTTCACAAAGGGCCCTTCTACAAGTCTGTTCCAAAGGGTCCATGCAATGGTCACTTCAAAGAAGTAATTTTATAATTTATAGTCATGTGACCTAGCGAATCCTCAAGATTCATTTTACAGCTAGATGGCGGAAGAGTTTGAGTTAAAGTATGAGCAGAATGATTCAAGTTGTTTTGTTTTGTTTGATATATTACATACATTTCATATGAAGTTTATAGGTAAGAAATTTGTTTAATAGTTGATACGTTAGGTAAACGTGACTAAATGCAAGGTCCAAAGGAGAGACGGCAAGATTTAAAGTTGAGAACAAAGAGGGAATATATGCACTCACACACACATTTAATGCATATTTTAAAAACTTATATAAGCAGCAATAATAAGAAATTTGAGCGTTCCTATGGATGCTCACTTCCAATTGGAATTTTCATATTAATGTAAACAAGTAAGTAAATAATGAACAAGTAACTACAAAATAAGGGATTTGCCCCCTTCTCAAACTAGCATTCAACCTATTGTGGACTTTATCTTTGTATTTTTATATACAATAAATTTCAAAAGATTGGGGTCTGTAATATTTTTGTGTGTGTGTAATCCGCAATACATTTTTTTTAAAGATTCTTTGATAAATAGAAAGTTCAAAAGAACAGCATTTATTTTAAATGGAAAACTTTTGTAACATTATAAATGTCTTTAATATTACTTTTGACCAATTTAATGCATCTTTGCTGAAAAAAAAACTATTAATTAAAATATATATATATATATATATAATTTTTTTTTTTTTTTACTGACCCTAAACTTTGTGTGTTTTGTAGTGGATTAGTGAGCGTGTCATGTGTTTACCTTTAGGTAAAGGTGGTCGTGGGGCTGGTATATACAGCACTGAGGATGATGACGAGTTCACAGTTGTTGATGTTGATGATGATGATGATGATGATGATGATGATGATGATGAAGGTCTGCTATGTGTGGATGTCCCAGTGACTGTTGGAGTATCTCCTCTACCACTGCTCTGCTCTGAAGTGTTTGTGTCTGGTGTCTCAGTTACAAGCTCAACCTCCTGAGGGAACATTACAAACATACACACACACAAAATTAAATTAGAGCACAATTTAAAAAAATCCATTAATTATCTTTAGTGCACTAACCTCATTAATGTCTGGACCAACTGTTGGAGCAAAGGTTTCTCCCCTCCCGCGCCCTTGAGCGGCAGTGTTCATCCCAGAGTGTGTTCCCTTGTTCTCTCTGTTGCCTTCATTTATGTTGGTGCCATAATTATATCTGACATTACCATTGATGCGGTTGCCATTAATTCCATATCCGTTTTCAAAACCATTGATGCGACTGAAGATAAGTGCTCCATTTTCATCCTCACAGAGCTGATTGACTAGTTTGGACTCCAGAGCTGTATGACCAAATTAAAAAGAGAGAAAAAAAGTGATCTTAGGCAAACATATTATATATTTACTTTAAAATCATTTTCAGTCTGAAATTGCTAGTAAAACACAAATAATTACAAAAATGGCAAGTAACACATTAAATTAAACAAGAACTTTTAAAGTATAAAGACTGAAATAATATTTTCTTGTAAAAAGTAGGCTACACCTAAAATCTTTGTTATTTTTACAGTTTTGAGTGCATGCATAAATAAATAAATATCTATCACTGATTCATGAAATGGGACAAAACATGTTTTAGAAGTTAGTTTTTACGTTAACACTTTACAATAAGGTTCATTAGTTAAACATTAGTTATTAACTAACATGAACTAACCATGAGCAATACATTTGTAACTGTATTTACTAATCTTCGTTAACGTTAGTTAATGAAAATAAAGTTTTTTATTGTTTGTTCATGTCAGTTCACAGTGCATTAACTAATGTTAACAAGATTTTAATAATGTATTGGTAAATGTTGAAATTAACATTAACAAAGATTCAGTTCATTATTAGTTCATGTTAACTAATGTAGTTAACCTTATTGTAAAATGTTACCGTTTTTACTGATATATTTGTAAAGGTCTCAGCTAATGAACCATGTAAGGGAACAGGTTTTTCTGAAAATGTTTCTCTCTAAAAATTTACACTTATTCACTTCAGAACTTAATTTGTGTCAGCTCCGTCAGCCACATTAAAGAGCATGCTATTTGAATTTGAACCATCCAACAACAGTGTAAAGTCTTCAGTTATGTAATTATGGTGTTCAGAAAAACGAAGTGAAAAAAAAAGTTAAGTGAAAAAATGAATTCTCTAAAAATGTTCATTGGGTTAGGGTTATTATGAACAATCCAGTTCCCTAAATTCCTTAATTCTCTATCCTCCTTTTTAATATTAATTATATATAACCAATGTTCTTAGGTAAATCAGATATGATATAATATTTGAACACAGTAAATGTAAAAAAGAATAAAATATTTCTTTCAAAATTAACAGAAACCTTCATCTGATGGTGTTAAAAACTGTTGACAAAAACTGATGGAATTGACAAAGGTCCAGCTAAGGTTACAACAGCTGATTAACAAGACAACAAATTAAGACAACTAACCAATTTTTAAACTAATTTTTAATTTAATTCAACAATCCTTCCAGTAGTTTTTTTTTTTTTCTTTCAGCGGTACGTCTCATTCTGGGTCTCCAGTAGCTCACAGAATACAAGAAGTGTATGTTAGGTTGAGTGTAATGGTAAGCATTATTGTGTACCGTTCTGTAGCAGCAAAAAAAGATGTGTACAAATTATTTATTTATAATAACTGCAATATTCCATAAATAAATAAGAATCATTAATTTTGACTTCATGGTGACAGTAGATGTAAAGATGCTATAAGGCATGTAAATCAGGCCAAATGTAAATAAAATCATTAAACAACATTAGAATGGTCCCCTATATGCAAAAAAGAAAATTTATATCACCATATAAAGAGTTTTTTGAGCATTTGTCAACCACGTGTTGTACAGTGAAGCAATTTTGTTTTTTTCCTCATTTCCTCATTTGTGCCTGAATTATTCAGAATTATAAAAAATTCTGACGGAGCTGGGGCAAAGTGTGGACACAAAGGGAGGACACAATGTTGATAGGCTTTTTAATTTTTTTTATGGAAAATATAATTCAAGACTTTTTATATTGTTTGATATATTACAGATATCTGCCTTTCAATTTAAATGTATATTTTTGAATTTGTTGCATTTTTAAACACTTTATTTGGCAATTTTGCAATGTGACCTCATGCTTAGGACTGGTTAAATTACGTGTATTTCCAAGTATAGAGCATGTATTTAAAATAATACTAACAAAATTATTTGAAAATAAAAGCAATGAATGTCCTGAGTACCCAGATTTCCTTTAGATGTAACTTTTTAAGTATTTTTATTTTGATGAATTTATTTTCAACATAAAGAGGTCTTTTGTGTGTAGGACATGTTTTGTCCCTTATCTCAAGAATATATATATATACAGTCAAACCAAAATGTATTCAGACACCTTGAACATTTCTTTCATTAATACAGTTTATTCACTATAGTTAAAAAAAAAAAAAAAAAAAGGTAATAAAATATGACAAGATCTCAGAGTTAAACTGCATCAGAAAAAAATAATCTTAATTATGTCAGATAACACTTAAGCAAAACATGGTCAGGTCAAAGTGTCTGAATAAGTTTTGGTTCTAAATTTTTATCAGTTTTACTGGTAGTCCACTGTATGAAGAATTTTTGGGTATAATATGTCACATTTTGCTATCCTCACTTACATAAATGAACCTGCACCCACTAGTAAAATATATCAAAAATATAAAAATGTCTCAATCATTTTTGGTTTGACTGTATATAATTAACATCCTGTGTTGAAAATAGAATGCTTTTTCATATGGATTTTTACTATGCATTTTTTTCTCATATTGTCAATAACCCTGTGTGTTACACAATAGGGGAATAGTTTTATGTTAACATTTTTATAACAATGGTGAGGAACATATGCAGCAGTTTTTAAATGTCTAAAAGTTAATAATGATTTATAATGTACTAGTAATGAAACAAAACTATGAATGATTCAAGCACTTGATTCTGCACCACATGATCTCTCTATTATGAATGTTTAATTTAGGAAGTGAAGTGCAGTTATCTTAATATTAAAGTATATTTAAGTTTGTGTAAAATGTCATAACCTTTTAGCAGCGTTATCAAATCATGAGTAAAAATAAAAAGAGACATTAAAAAACATTCCCCATTCTGGCAGATGCCACAAATACACCATTCTGTGGGAAAAAGGCATCTTGCACATATTGACGGCAGATTGCATACATCCATACGTACAGTATTCAAACATATGTATCTTACCATAGCCAGAGAAGTACTTTTTAATATAGTAGAAGTATGTGAATTGGCATTCAGCCTCAATCTTGCTGTATCTATTACCTGGCAAGGTGTTGAAGTCATCTATGTAGTACATGTGCTCAGTGTCAGGGTCCGACGCAATAAGATTAAGCTCCTGGAGAAACTCTTCCTGTGTTGGATCACTAATGTTAACAATCCCCAGAGCATACATCTCAATGTTGGCTGCATGCGCCTCCCTAACAGCGATCTCCAGCTTCACAGGCTCCCGTTTATCCGTTTGTCCATCTGTGATGACAATGGCAACCTTCCTCACCCCTGTCCTCGCACTGTAAAACGCTTCCTGAGTTGCTTTGCGGATGGCAGAGCCGGTGTATGTGCCCTCGCCGATGTAGTGAACCCTGCGTATGGCTTGTTTAACATCTTGTTTGGTGATGTAGCGAGCGAGGTTGAACTCAAGCTGGACCTCAAGGCTGTACAAAACAAGGCCAACTCGAGTGGCATTACGCCCCACAGTGAGTCTGTCGACTAGTGCGGCCACAAAGTCCTTTATGATCTCAAAGTTTTCAGGCCCAACACTCTCAGAGCTGTCAATCACAAACACTAGCTCCATAGGACGCTCTTTACATTTGACTCCACAGCCTGAAAAACAGTACAGTACATTTCATGAACTTATAACCAAAGGGACTGGGCTAAAATTATGCTATATACACGACCGTTCAAAAGTTTGAGGTCAGTACATTTTTTTTAAAGAAATTGATACTTTTATTCAGCAAGGAAGCATTAAATTGATCAAAAGCGTCAGTAAAGACATTTATAATGTGTCAAAACATTCATCAAATAAATGCTGTTTTTTTTTTTTTTTTACTTTGTATTCATCAAAGAAACCTAAAAAAATGTATCACAGTTTTGACAAAAATATAAAGAAGCACAACAACATTTCCAACACTGATAATAATAATAATATTTCTTGATGCCACATACCACAAATCTCTCTGATCATTCTGATTATGTCATCCCTCTAAAAGCAAACATCATATTTGAATGAGTATAATATATATATTATGGTTTGAATGTTGTAGTATGATGTGAAAGACATACCGTTAGCCCAGAGTCTCCTTTGATTCCTGGTCTACCCTGAAAAAGTGAGTCATAATACATCTCAAAATATACAAGAAAATGAAATGACACCACTGAGATTTTTTTTATAAACATAATTTTACTCAGCCGATAAATAATGACTATATGGCTCAATTACTTTGCTGTCTACTATTTGGGCTGCATCCTAAATTAAACAGAAACTACATACAGTAAACTAAATACATACAGTATTATGCATTTTAAATGCTCTGATAGCGTTGAGATTAGTTCACTAACTGTTTGTCCAGGAATGCCAGGATCTCCCATGTCACCTTTAATTCCCTTCATCCCTCTCTCACCCTGAGCTCCACGATCCCCCTGAGAAACAAATGGACCAAAAATGGACCTCATATTACAATATACAAATATTCAATCATATAACATAGATTATATAACAAAACTTGAGACCTTTGACCCCGGCATTCCTTCTCCAGGAGGTCCCCTTGGCCCGGTTACACCCTGCGACCCCTGATCACCCTGTAATAGCGTATAAAAGATGTGCACTTAGGTTTAGATATAGATGTGTTCAAATCTTTATGATGTGTGTATGCCAGTGTCTCACCTTTGGACCCTGTATGCCTTGTCCTGGTGGCCCAGTAGGCCCAGGAGGTCCTGGTCTTCCCATGTTGCCCTGAGACAGAGTATTGAGCACAAATCAAAAGGGAAAAAAACATTAAGATTCATTCATGTGGAGATAAAAGCAGCACTCAGACATCTGGAATGACGTTTAGGTTACTGATTTGTTGGACATATGTAAAAAATTTGAAGCAGGTTCATGAATGTATCTGGTGGTGAATATACGATCATGGATACAGTACTATGATAAATGTGGTGTCAAGATGATGTGGTAATTGATGAAGCCTTTGAGGAATGGGATGTATTCCAAGGAAAGTTTTTATTAGTGTGCTTTGGCATATACAGTGGCAAAAAGGTATTTGGATGCTTAAGACACACTTGTAAATGTCTGAATATTATTGCATTAGATAACAAAACAAAGCAAGTGGCAATTATTTAAAAAAAAATATTGCAAAAAAGCACAAATTAAAAAAAAAAAAAAAAAAAAGTTATTAATTAAAAAGCACCAGCAACATTTGTTTGCAGATGGTACTTTAATATTTTGTACTATAAAATATAAACTGCTCAAACCTTTAAGGTTGATAAGACTTTTTAAATGTTTTTAAATCTATCTTGTAACAGAACGACTCAGAAAGAGGATGATGTTAAAGAAGAGTCAATGTTTATTGCAGCAGTAGCAAACAGGAATAAGCAGGTAAGTGAGTCTTTAATATAACAGTTCAGAAGGATGATAAAATTGTAACTGGGTTTACTGTTTTGGAGGTGGAATGGAGATTGTGGCCTTTGTGAACCAGGGATGAGCACAAACCCCGCTGAGATCCAGGTAGGTATCCAGGTAAGTAGCATACAAACAGGGAATATACACGAGGAGGAGAATGGAGACACACAGAGAACAGGAACTTGGAATAATCGTAGGAGATTCAGTGCTAGAACGTGGAGAACAGGTAAACAGTCCCTCTCTAAATGAGACCAGACAATGGCTGAGCTCGAGGTGTGTGCTTTTATGCAGAGTAGCTAATGAGGGTGATTACTGACAAGTGCAGGTGATTACTGAAAGCGCACAGGTGAGCAGAAGGAGGGATGATGGGAAATGTAGTGCAGAGGTGACTGAGCTGGTGACTGTGACAGTACTCCCCCCCCTCCCGGAAGGCACGGTCTTGCGCCAAAAGGAGCCCAACAAGGGAGGGAGGGAGGAAGGGAGGGCAGGTGTCCTGGAGTCTTGGCCAGTAACCATGGAGGTGCCGGTAGGATAAGAAGCCTCCAGGGTGGTACTGGTGACCAGGGAGGTGCTGGTTGCTCAGGGGACCAGGGAGGTGCCGGCTGCTCAGGGAGCCAGGGAGGATTGGCCTCCGTGGCCATGCCATGGGAGCTTTGCTCGGCCATATAGCCCTAAAAAAAATAATAATAAAAAATAAAAAATTCTTGGGAGGAGCTATGGGGTTGTGAACAGGAGCAGACACTGGAGAACATACTGGAGTGGATTCTGGAGAACATAGTGGAGCGGACTCTGGAGAATAAACTGGAGCAGAGACTGTACAGTGCTCAGGGGCTAGAGTCATCATTGGACACTGGTCAGGGGTTGGAGCCAACACTGAACTCCAGTCAGGGGCTGGAGCCAACACTGAACTCTAGTCAGAGGCTGGAGCCAACACTGGACTCTGGTCTGAAGCGGATTCTTGGTCTGGGGGGAATTCCCGTATGGAATCAAGGACCGGAAGTGAATTTAGAGTTATCTCACAGGAACAAGCGGGCTCTGATGCATATTCAGGGGTTAGAGTGGGCTCCAGTGCAGACTCTGGGGCTGGAACAGTCTCGATACAAAACTCTGAGACGGGGGCAGACTCGTTACTGAATTCTGCGGCTGGAGCGGACTCGTGACTGAACTCTAGGACTGGACTGAACTCTGGAGATAATGAGAGAGGATGTGGCATTTTGGAGGCGGACTGACTGAGCAAGAGTGCATATAGGATATATTGCTCCAGTGAGCAGTTGTTAGTATTGCAGGGCATCATCGAATACAGTGGTTCATCCAAACCTCCATGGAAGATGACCATCATCAGATCATCCTCCAAATAAATGGCCAGCTCCCAGAATTCCTCTGCACATTTGGCAAGGGGACGGCCATTTTGAGAGAGGGAGTATAGCAGATCAACAGGGCAGAGAGGAATGCTCATACTGCAATCTGTGTTGGTCTGGTGTTCTGTAATGGAATAACTCACAGGTGCGGGTGATTACTGAAAGCGTGCAGGTGAGCAGAAGGGAGGATGATGGGAAATGTAGTGCAGAGGTGACTGAGCTGGTGACTGTGACAGTAATATTTTGAAATTGTATTACTATTTAAAATATGTTTTCTATTTGAATATACTGTAAAATGTAATTTATTCCTGTGATCCGAAGCTAATTTTCAGCATCATTACTCCAGTCTTCAGTGTCACATGATCCTTCAGAAATCATTCTAATATGCTGATTTGCTGCTCAAGAAACATTTCTTATTATTAGCAATGTTGAAAAAAGTTGTGCTGCTTCATTTTTTTTCTTCAGGATTTTAATGTCTTTACTGTCACTTTTGATGGGATTTAATGTGTTCTTGCTCAATAAAGGCATTTATTTATTTTTTAAAAATCTTACAGACCCAAACTTTTTAACGATAATGAACATAGAATCTATGTTTTAGATTTTCACATTTTAAATTAATTTTACTTGTTTTATTATACTGTCTGCATCTTACCCATCTCATTTTGAAATCTTATGGCACAACGGGAGAAGATCTAATGCAAGAATGTGTTAAATCAAGGCTACGAAGGGCTGAACGAGATATCATCATTATCTGACTGTATTTGATGACGTACAGGTGGTCCTTGCAGTCCTTCCCCTGGAGGTCCAGGTTGACCTGGTAAACCCCTGAAGCCAACATCACCCTGAGACACAGTCACAATTAAATATCTGTGTTTACACACTATATGTTCATAATATTCATATATATGATCTGCTTTAGGGTGACACATAAGAACCATCCTACCTTTGGTCCTGGTATTCCGATGCCCTCTTGACCAGGTTCTCCTGGAAGACCAGGAAGACCAGGAGGCCCCTAAAAAAAGAAGCCATCAAACTAATGACAAACACAACAACAACAAAATATGGCCTCATGCTGAATTATGAAGACTTCTTTATGATGCCATGAACATGAAACCCAGATAGCATGTAATCATTGAAACAATGTTGAGTCAGTGTTGATGTGTCAACGCTATTTGCATTGAATTAATGTTACAAAGTGATGTTGCTTCAGTATCACTCTTGCACCTTCAGTTAATGTTGAAGCAATGTTGAGATTTCAACCTCAGATCAATGGTAATGTTACTGATTCAACATTACAAAGTGATATTTTTTCAACGTCACTTTTGTACCCTCAGTTAATGTTTGAAACAATGTTGAGATTTCACCAAAAAATCAATGATAATATCATTGAATCAACATTATTGAGTGATGATGGTTCAATATCACGTTTGCACCCGCATTTAATGTTGAAACAATGTTGAACAAAAAAATCAATGATAATGCTATTGAAATAACATTACACTATGATTGATTCTACATCACTGATGTTTAGGCAACATTGAAATTTACAAAAATAATCAATGGTATTATTGTTGAATCAACGTTACACTATGACGTTGATTATACATCTCTGCAGTTTAATCAATATTGATATGAACATAAATGATCAAAGGTAACGTCAGTGAATCAACATTAAACTGTGGTGTTTCAAACTACAATGGATGTTTTTAAACCAGTTTTCAACAGACTTGCTAAAATTATGAAGGCCCACCCCAAACCAGTGGATTAGAGCAAATCGGGTAAAAGCCCATTGTGGTTTAAAAACTGATGGAGAAACACCCACTGCAGAATCTTGTGGTCATCCACTACAAATCAATGTTAGTTCAATGTCACTGTTTCCACCCATGTGTGCTGTCGACTTTCATCAAAATTTCAATGTTGATCCAACATACATTAAACATTGAAATGTCAATCTCAACCAAAATTATGGTTTGGATCAAAACTCAACATTGTATCAATGTCGCCATGCTATCTGGGAAGGGATTTTAATAGGATCTTGTGAATGTTTTACGTACTGAGGGACCAGGATAGCCGTCCCCTTTAGGGCCGCTTAGACCTGGAGGACCAGGGTCACCACGATCACCCTGAGAAACAAAGCATGAGCTATCCAGTGATCGAGACTGACCACGTATTAAGAAAAGAGTGAAATATTTATTTTATAATTTTAACAATAAATAAAAATTTAATTTACCTTTGGTCCAGGAAGTCCATATCCTGTCTCTCCTACTGGACCAGATGGACCTGGTGGGCCTGCGTCACCCTACAATGAGACATTACAATGCTTTTTAAATTGCCCCTATTATGCTATTTTAAAGGTTCCTAAATTAGTTATGGAGGTCTCTTACCAGAGGTTTACATGCATCCAATGTCAAAAACACATATATACTCATAATATACATTGCACATCATCTCATTTCTCAAGAGTCTGAAAACAGTTTGTTAGAGGACTAAGTCTCTCTAAATCCCTCCTTTATGAGAGCCTACTCTCATGAAGTTAGATGACTCCGTGTTAGATGGCCTATTACCATATCTGAATTTCAGCTCCAGAGGCTTCTATAGCGCTTGATACACAGTGATACAAACAGTAAGACCTTTTACATTCAGAAACAGCTATATATATTTTTAGCACATTACATGGCAATAGTTACAAACAAAACACAGTTCCTTCAGGGAACAACGCTGACACACATAGTGGATATTTACAAGGACTAAGAAAAGACAACAGTTAATACAGATAATAGGTATACAAGGTATACGGAGCAAGACGGACAATTAATAAGACCCCATGAAATCTAAATGGAAGTTTTTTGGCTTTTAGCATTAAAATATCTTAGCTAGTGTGTTCCAAAACAGTGACAAAATTTACATTTAGAAGACGTAAGCATTCAAAACTTACAGTCTCTTACTTCTGCCAATATGGATAAATGATTGTGATGACATCACTGCACTTCAGCTTCTCATCAGATTTTCTGTCCAATCACATACTCTCTAGAATCTGTAGCGTCCAGCCCCCTACACTATAAATAGACGCTGAAGCTGCGGCTGAAATCTGTCACTTGTTCACACAATTACTATTTTCTATATGGTGAATGGCACATAGTGCACTATATAAGGGATAAGGAACGATTCAGACAGTGTAAATACGCTTTCCATTGGGGTGAATGAAGTCTGGTTTCGCATTAGTCTCACATGAACTGCCACAGAGCGCACAGTCGGCTACGGTCCAGAGACAGGATAGCACAGAGCGGATCATAAGTGCAAGTCGGCGGCGGCGCAGACCACAAAGCATATTGGACCTAGTTGTATTCTACTCAGAAATTGTTAGACAGACTCTATATTTGGAACAGCACTGATGAGTAGAAGAGATAAAACCGGTGCCGTGCACCAACATAAATTAGATACTTTTCACTGTTTTGCTTTAGTAACAGTTTCATATTAAATCTAAAGGGGGAATCTATTAAATTATGGCTGTCATAAGCTGTCAAATGTGGCTTTACCGATCTCAGCCACTCTGGCTGAGCTGTTATATAAATTAAACCCTACTGGTGGTTTTAAAAAAGGGGAGGAGCTGCTTGATATGTCCTGCCCTGTCTTCCTGTTTCAGTGAAAATTATGTCAACACATTGAATAAAGCTGTGCGTTTCAAGGCAATTCAGTGGGACTTACTGTGTATTTGAAAGGTTTTCTGCATATAGATATATATATTACGGGGTCCAAAAGTCTGAAAGTAACCTGTGTTTTCTTTGTTTTATAGTGTAAATACCAAAAACTTTATTTATTTCCAGATTGCAATAGAAAAGCTCTTACTTTTGGTCCTGGTATGGCACGTCCCGGTAGTCCAGGTAATCCCAGTCGCCCAGGGGTGCCAGGCTCTCCCTACAAAGACATTAATAAAGAACAAAAGAAAATGTAGTTAAGTTGGTTATTTTTCCCCCTCAAACTCATTTTATATGATATGTAATGTACCAAAAGACAAAATATTCCAGAAAAATACTCACTTACCTTTGACCCTGAGGGTCCAGCTATTCCTGGTGGCCCTGCTAACCCACGGATTCCCCGCTGACCCTGATCACCCTGCACAACATCATATTAACAAAATACTACATCAATAAGCATCAAGACACCATAGAAACAAGAACACAAAACAATGTTCTTTTATTGGGGTAACTGTTTTGACTGAATGATTTAGCTGATGAAAATCTAATATAGGATGCAATCCCCCATCCTTTTTTGGAACAATGAAGAACCCGTACTGTAGAACCCGGACTCCCTATCAGGTGGAGGAACCTGTTCTATGGCCTCCTTGCCTAAGAGAGTTTTTACTTTCTGCCCAATTACCAGAGCCTGCTCAGGATGTATTACTGAGTGTAAAACCTTGTTGAATCGTGGTGGACAAAAACCAAACTGGATTCTATAACCTTTCTACAATCTACAGGACCCATTGAGATATGCTTGTCAGAAGCCTCCACTCTGCCAGATGATCTACTAATGGAACCAGCCTCTCAAGGCTGGCCTCTGGTGTACTCAGAGCAGCCACCTGGGTGGCCTGCCCTATAACCCTCCTCAGAGGGTGCGAGTGTCTGAGTGACAGCATCTTGTGACGGGCCCTGAGAAATACGCTTGCTGGAAACCGCTGCGCCCCAAGGCACAGAGGGTGGTGGGGTTGGCAGAACGGCCTCCTGAGAGCACCGAAGTGTCGTGGGCACGGCATAATGAGGTGTACACTGCTCCACCCCGGAGGGGGCTGCCCTCAGAAGTCTGAAGCCACTGGCATCAGGACTTCTTAGCTGATGCCTTCTTTGCTAGAAGAACAGTCCTCAGATCATTTTTCTGCTTAGGAGGCTTCGGCTGAGAGTGCCATCGCAACCCCCATGATTTTTGTGGAGGGGTACGAGAGGCAACACTCTCCTTTTGCTGTGCACTGTATGAGGAGCTTGATGGCTGGGGCTGCTCACTGTGCAGGTCCCTCAGTAGGTTAGCCTGGTATGCCTGAAAAAATAGACATATGGCGCTTTTCAACTGCGTGGTATGACTCTGCACAGCACTACACGGCTCCCTTTACTTTGGCTCAGTTTGCTTTTCCACTGCAGTTTAGTACCACTTCAAAGTGGGTGGGATTATAGAATGATCGTTATAGTTGCGCCACCTCTACTGCCGTGACATAGTGACATAATCATAAATGCAACACAAACGCACAACACAGGAGCAATGGAGCATATCAATGGAATGGTGTTCTTGATCCTCAGGATGTGGATGTTTTTCACTGCAAGATGAAGAAGTTTGTTTTAAAGGAGGCTGATGGCAGCAAAACAAAATTTGTGCAAACAAATGATACTGCGGTGGTTGTTGCTGCTAGCGGGTTTGGTGTCTTGTGTCACAAATGCAATGCTGCTGGTAGTGACGATTCTCTCTGACCAATCAGTGATCTGCAGCATTTACATGTCACATTTTACTATCGGTATGGCTCACTTGGAACCTCAACCAAGGTGGTACTATTTAAGTGAGCCATACCGACCCATACCATGCAGTGGAAAAGCACCAAAAAGCGAGCCTTACCATGCAGTGGAAAAGCTCCAGCCTGACCTGCCACCATGTACGCTTTACCCACTATTGCTGAAGATGTTCTTAGACGCTTAGTGGGCAGCGTCGGGACCTTCAGGGATGATGCTTTGCTAGGGGACAGATAGCTTGCGAGCGTCTGTTCCACCTTAGGCATTGCCCCATAGTCATATTCTTTCAACCACCTAATATCTGAATATACATAAACCTGGGGGCTGAAAAGACGTGAAGAATAGGGTTTATTCCATGAAAAATGGAAGGCCCCATAGTGGAGGTACAGTTTTAGGTGACAAAAAGCGTCCAGTTCACTTTTAGGACGAGCACCCCGTTTCTCAGCTGGCTAATCGGTGTTCAACTTTGACACAACACGAGTAACAACCACCACTAGCTCCTCATACGCTTGGGATAGAAATGGAAAATCCTCTATATGCCCAGCCTCGATGCTCAACACACCCACCTCCTCAGAGCTGGATAGCTGAAGCACCGGACTCTCTCCCTGGGAGGAAGAAGCAGCAATGTGGGCTTCTGATCTCAGCGAGAAAGCACTGGATGAAGGCAGAGAAAGGGTGACCGTCTCTAACCCCTCTGAGAGATCCATCTCTGAACACCATGATCTCAGCTTCTGTGCTGCAGCAGCGGGGCCTGAACCGCAGGGAACGCAAACCTGATCACCCTCCTCGAAGAGGGACAGGCTGGATTGGAGCATGCGAAGCAAACGCTTAACCCAAACACTTAACACAAAAATTTAGTGTATCCCCACCCATGAAAAAACGAGGGCAGGAAGGAATACACGACTTGAATGTTTGCTTTTTCGCCATAATATAAATGTGATTGTGTACTGCACTATATCAGGACAGACAACAAAAAATAGGACAAACACTATGAACACAGAGCTCTTGCTGAGGCACAGAAACTAACGCCGGTCATTCCGGATGTGCTTTTATGCTTTCCTGATCGTGACGTCACCCACCCATGACGTTCTATCTCGCCATTGGACTAGTTGACACACGTGCTTCAGATGCAATCATGCAGAGGTGTTCCCAAAACATCCTTGACGCAATGCGAGTTCCCTCGAAAGGGAATTTTGGTGCAGATATGACCAAAAAATAAGATTTTTAAATCAATGAGATCTTTAAAACAGTATAGCAGACTACTTACATAAAATGCATATTGTCATTCTATATCCCAAATAACATGTCTAAGTAAAATTAGGGATACACCGAAATTTTGGCCGCTGAAAATTATCGGCCGAAAATGGCATTTTCGGTTTTTGGCCGTAAGAGAAAAAAGGCAGAAAATATGAGAATATATGCCAATATACAGCTCACACTCACAGAAAAAGCAAAGTCTGCTCAAATAACGCGCTGACATGACATTTCTCTGTAGTATACTTGTTTCTGTTTGCAATAATCCTACTCTAACATGGTGTGGTATAGCCATGCTGGGCAACTCTGGAAAAAAAAATCTGTTAAATCTGATTCTGTTGCATAATAATAATAATATATTGATATTTAATATTATTTTAATATATTTTGTGTCCATTTTTCGTGTGTTACTTTGAATAAAAGTGTGGTGAATTTATTTTATTGGCTTGTATTTTTTAAATTCAGACTTTAATTCTAATATTGTAACGTACTCATCCCTGTGTGTCTGAATTTGAGGCTTTTATGTTGAAGAGTGTTTGTGCCTTGTCTTGTTATACCTTGTTTCACCTTGTGATTGCTCTCACTACCTTGTCTGCTACTATGGTTACCCTTGTTTGTTTTTCCTGACAATGTGCCCCTCCCTTGTTACCCCAATGTTTGAGTAAGCCTTTGTCGGTTATTGTTAGAATGTTTTCAATGTAAGTTTGTAGCATTCTCTTCATGGTATTCATGCCTAGTCTTTCTTGGAGTTCATGTCATTGCCTTGTCTGGATTTATGCCTTGTCTGCCTTGGATTATTCACTGCCTTGCCTGGATTCATGTCTTTTCTGTTTGTGGATTATTGTGGCTTTGCACATAGATCCTCATCTCTCTCTTTGAGACAATGCTGCAAATTTACAAATATTAATACAACTATACAAAACTCATTTGAAATAAGAAATTAATAATGATTTTTTTTTTCTTAAAAAAGGTAATTTTCGGTTGGCCAAGTGCATCCAAAATTTTCGATTTCAGCCCAGAATTTTAGTTTCTTTGCATCCCTACTAATGCTCTGTAGTTTTAATTGTGGGGGGCAAAAAATATAATGCAATGCAATTCAATGATGACTGAGAGATGAACAAAAAAATGTTCCTCAAAAGCCTGATAGATCATATTTGATAATCACATTTTACCATGATGTTTCTAAAAATGATGTATAGATGTATAATACTGAATTCCAGTCATCTTGAAATATTAAACACAATATATTTAACGAAATATTAACAATATAAAAATATAAAAGATTTCACAGCAAAAAGACAAGTCAACCACGACCGAAGGTGGACATTTTTACAATTACACTAAAAGGCCTTTGACTTGCTAAAAAATATGGGCATGTACATTGTGTGCAACAGGTTTTACAGCAAAGTAATGAACATGTTGATAATTTAGAGGCCTTAGAAATTTGTGCATCAAATATGATACAGAAGGCTTTATAGGGTTAAGATGATTTTAGAAAGGTAAATATGTAAGAAAAGTGAAAGAGATACTTTTTCACCCTGGATGCCCACTCCTGCTGCTCCTTCAGGGCCCCTCAACCCAGAGGCTCCTGGTTCTCCCTAAAATACACACAGATACACAAAAATGAGTGTGACTTTTGTGACAGTGTTGATGCTGAGCAAGTAAAATGTCTTAGTGATTAAGGTGAAACTGGTACCTTCTGTCCTGGAGCTCCATCTTCCCCAGGTAAACCTGGTAATCCTGATAACCCTGGAGCTCCAGGCTCCCCCTACACATGTATAATAATTTAAAATCAGTATCATTAGGAGTGGAGCATAAATATATATATATATATATATATATATATATATACACACTGTAAAAGGCAACTACATACTTTAATGTGCATAAAGAAAACAAATGTTTTCATGTTGATTGTAGATTTATTAGAAAAGTGAAGAAGACTTACTTTAGCTCCCGGTTCTCCTGCTCCTCTCTCTCCTGGTGCACCAATCTCACCTGGTAAACCTTGATCACCCTTTAAGAGCACATTTGCAAACATACAGACGTTTCCTTATGTTATCAAATAACGTTTATCTGGGACCTATTACTATTTGAAGATGCGACTGCATTTATAGCATGATGGGAAAGTCTTGCCTTTGGTCCAGGGTAGCCCTCACCAAGTGGGCCTCTGCTTCCCGGGGGTCCACGTGGTCCTTCCACACCCTAAAATGGAACATAACAAAACAATCAGCATGTCACAAATTATCAATGCATTCTTGGCTATGGATATACAGAACATTTTATGTCATCATGCACAGATCATAAGTTTGTTAGCACCTTCTCTCCTTGGATCCCTATTCCAGGAAGCCCAACTGGACCTTGAAGCCCAGGAGGACCAAAATCACCCTCAAAGGAATAAACACAAATATATTCATGTCAGTGCCAAGCATAAGCAAATTTGTCAGCTCAGCTCTAGTTATTAAAATGATCTGGAATGTGTAATATATACAACATTGATATTTATATGTCTTGGCCACAGGCTGAGTAGCTACTGACTGCACTGCATGCTGTGACATGTTTCT
Organism: Elopichthys bambusa; assembly: GCA_037101425.1. Lineage (NCBI taxonomy): Eukaryota > Metazoa > Chordata > Actinopteri > Cypriniformes > Xenocyprididae > Elopichthys > Elopichthys bambusa. The sequence continues at coordinate 26,283,482 of CM074440.1, read as the reverse complement.
CCAAACATCCACAGAGAGAGGTTTAATAATGCACATTGTGCAAATAAGAAAAGCTGGGCGGTATGGCGGTATATATAGTGGTGACGGCATAAAATGTTGATTGTTAGAGATTTTGCTATATCATGTATATCGCAGTATGTAAATATATACATGTAGCACAGCACTAGTGACACTTTAGAGTGATGAAACACATGAATGAGAATATAAAGACAGGGATATGCTTTTTGTAAAAAAAAAAAAAAGTCATCAAGTGCAATTAGTTTTGAAAAAGAATTCAGTGCAGTGCTTGCGCTGACTGGCACATGTGTATTCATGTAAACACAATCGAGTAAATAGTTGGGTGTTGGTGATATGGTCAATATTCATATTATTCATATCCTATATTAATCAGTCATTATCATGTATGACTTATGATTTTATAATCATTCATTATCATTTATGACTTATGATTTTTAGTATTGCTTATGATTTCAAGTATTCATATAATCTTACTCATTGTATTTGTATAATCACATATAATCATATATTTACTCCATATATACTCCTTATTGTACTCACTTATTATTTTGATCTTCATTGTGCTTTCTGTCACCGGTTGAACTCTGTGTTATCATTGTTAATGTTAATGTTGGGTGCCTTCCAAATTCTGCCAAAGCGAAGATATTCTCAGAATTGATGCGCTTGTGCACTTGATGTACTTTCTCCTGCAATAATATTTTGTATTCAAATGAAGGGGATATTTGAAAAGTGTTAACGTTGTTATTCTGATGTTCCAACAAAGATGTTAACCCACTTTTTGGGGGATATTTTTTTTTTGATAATGTCAACCGTCACAAGACCATAAAAATTACCCAATGACTGTTTGGATAGCAGGAAACCATAAAATGTCATAAATTCTCCAAAACAACGGAAAGGTTAAGCTGACCTCTCATCTACCCAAACAGATCTGGAAGGGTGTGATGTAAGTTTTTCCTAACTTCAGGGTATATAATTGGCTTGCTCTTTCAATTAGTACCTTTATTCTTCTCCTGAATTGCATCTTGCATCTTGCTGTCTCTCGTGGTGCCACTTTTTAATGATTTTCTTTCAGATTACTATACTCAGATTCCAGAATTTTATCCTTATAGATATTCGATTTTTGATTGTTATTCTACCTTTTGGTTTTATTAAATTTGTTCATTATCAATGAAAGTTCTCGTGTTATTTCAATTTTTAATTCAATAAATAAATATTTTTTTTATCAATGTCATTGACTGCCTGGATCTCATTATCTCAAGTTTTTGCATCAGGTGTAAACCGCGTGTGCATCAGTATAATGGATCCGTGCAATCGGTCTTAAAGTAACAGCAGTCTAAATACCTGCTGTTCTCTGTGACGTTAATGTTAATTAAACAAGAGAAAATCACTCACTGCTCTTAAATAACCTTTGTAGCTTTCATAAGAATACATTTATATTTAATTAAAAAAGTGAAGACTATGCAGTATGCAGTTAAAAACAAAAATAAAAAACTATGCAGTTAATAAAAAAAAAAAAAAAAAAAAAGATAAATAACTATATTGTGATATATATATATCGTTATCGTGAAATAAAATTGCTCATATCGTGAAATAAGATTTTGTTCTTTTTGGAGCTAAGAACATTTAAAATATGGATGAAATCTAAGAAAGGAATCTGCATCAGTTTTTTGAAGAAAACAAATCATCTAGCATAGAGCAGCTTTAAGTTATGGTAAACCCATGCATGAGATATGAGCTCGAAAGGGGAAAGTAATTAAAGGAATAGTTTACCAAAAAATAAAAAATTATGTCATAGACATGTCACTTAAAACCCATCTATACCTTGTCTCCTTTAATGCCAGGACCTACTGGTCCTCTGGGTCCTTTTGGCCCCTCCAGACCCCTCTCACCCTGTAAAAGACAAATGTTTAAACCATCAAATTCATAAAATGCATTGTCATTCCATTTCTTTGTTTATCATGAATCACACAAAAACGTGCAAGTCACAATTCACCCTAAAATCAAATTAAAAAAAATATTTGGATAGAGAAAATGAAGCTTGTTTTAAGGACCATTAAGACTTTTTGCATTGTGAATTATAATGGCAATTAGTAAAATATACCCAAATTGATGTTTATAGATTATGACGAAAAAGAAAAAAATCTGCCATGGTAAAAATATTTTTAAATATTGAAAAAGTATTATTTCAGTCTTCCTACTTCAAAATGTCATGTTTCATTCAGTGTTACTTTGTAATGCGTTTGTAATTATTTGTGAAGTTAAAATTGTCTCAAAGTGAATCAGTGTACGGTATCTGAATAGTTGCCAGGGAGTTGTTATGTGGTTGCTAAGGTGTTCTGGTTGTTAATGATGGTTGCCTTAACAAACACCACTAGTTAAAATCACTCATTCTGCCCCGTGCAAAAAATCTTCACCTAGAGTGATAACTCCAAATTCATGGGTTTGACTCCCAGGTAACACTCGTGCTGAATGTACTTTAAGTTGCTATGGATAAAAGCATTTGCCAAATGCATAAATATATCTGACACACCTTGCATTTTTCACATACACAGTTAAACAACAGCAGGATTGATTATGTTCCATTATTTAATTAAAAAACAGATAAAAGAATGATGGATCACTCAGGAATATAAACTGAGGTTAGAAGTCACAAGGTTCAAAGGTTCTCTAATATAAACCATGCATGCACTTGCAAGGCACGACTTGCATAAAAAAACATATCAAACCTCTTCATAGCCTTGATGTGACTCATGCACACTGAATCTGTGAACACAAAATGAAAACACAAAAAATTGTGTGCAATGATGTATGTACCTTTGGCCCTGGTAAACCCTCTCCTGTAGGGCCCTTCTCTCCTGGCAAACCCTGCAGCCCCTGTGGCCCCTTTAGAGGTAAACATGATAATAGAGGTTAATACGATTACTTCACTGTGTTCAATGTCAACCCCTAGTGTGAGCATGATCAATTGCTTATCTTTACCGGTAGACCCGGCTCGCCGATCCCAGGAGGCCCAGGAGGACCCATTCTGCCTTGGAACCCCACATCACCCTACAGATTGAGAAAACACACATTATGATCACAAATATGAGTATATTGGGTTCCTGATATCATAGGTTTCATATATAATTCAGGCCAACCTTTGGTCCAGGAAGCCCACTGCCAGTCTCACCCTGTATTCCTGGTGGTCCAGGAAAGCCTCTCTCCCCCTGAAGAAGCAGAACCATTCAGAACAATGACAACAGATCCAATAGTGAAGTGTAATCGGTGAATGCAATGCCCTCCACTTGTCTCAGACCAGATTAGACCATGATTAATAGGCCAGAGTGAATTAATACACATCTTATGTTGGTAAGGGTTTCTGCAGAGTTTTTAAACTCAGATTGAACTCAGAAGACTTTTTAAGACCTTCTTTTAAACCTGCACAAACAAATTTATTACCACATGTCTATACAGAACAAACGGGTACAATCTCAAAATAAATGTGTATCAGATTCTTTTACATAATTAAACTGGCTGAGGCACACCAGTGTAACTGCAACTGCTTAAAATACTCAAGATATGTCTTATTCAATATATACATATGTATTGAAATTGGTTTAATATACGAATTTTAAAAACATTAAAAATATTTATAGTGGATCTTACAGACATGATAATCATGTGTTAAAAGAAAAGCAATAAAAATACTATTGTGCTGAGATTCAAACTTGTAAAAAGTGTCCACGTCCTCGTAGAACTCATAATGACAACTCAGAATTTTCTGAGAGTTCTGTCTTGTACCATGTGACCGCTGCAGATTCACTTTGGCGTTGATCGTGTTGCCATAGAACAGCATAATTCCAAGTCCATGGACAGTTCAGAATAGAAAGTCACGTTGTCATCTTGAAATGATGGTAATTACGACATGGCATGAACACAGCAAATGCCTGTGACGGGGCGGCCCAGAGAGAAGCCATACGTGTTTATGTTAAATTTACTGCCAGACATAGTTTATTGTGTAACCAAAATACCAATAATATCCATAATAAAAAGATTTAATATGCTGGAGTTTTAATTCTAAACAAGTCCAAAATACACAGCTTGGCATTAATGATGTCAAATCTGGTATAACCATCAAGGGTTTGCAGCTTGTCAGTCCCTGATCACCGCTGCTGTCTGTTGTATGGGGAAAAACAACATAACCACTTTTCAATATTTCTCATGATGTTTTTAGAGCGACATGAGGGTGAAGAGGGGGGATCATATTTAAATCCACATGGAATGGATCCCAAAACTCAAACTGCATCACTACACTGCTTACATCATCTGGATTCAGTCGTATATACTGAATATAAAGTCAGTGAGCTTGTCATTAAGCCTGTAAACATGTGAATAAACCAAAATAAACACGTGCTGCTTTAAACTTGACTTAACCTTAAGGAAATGTGTCTGCTTTGATTTTAATTTTAAATTGAAAAATAACATAACCATGATATTATAAAAATCATTTCATGACTATTATTTATACCAGGCCATTAAGCACACATGTCTGCCTGCATTTTTCATTGGGCACATGCAGTGGGGTCTTTAAAGACACATGGTTCATGTCAGACACATTGAACTAAAGACTGCAATTATGGTGTTCACACAAATTAGGCAGAATCCCTTCACCTGTCAAAGACAGAAATACTGATCTGTGGTGTGACACACACATGAATTCTGTGTGTGCAAGTCCAGACATTAATCTGTTGCTCAGCTGAAACATGACAGCTATCAGTACATGAAAAGAACATTCCAGAAAAATAATTATGCTCTGACTTCTCCTTAGTACCACACAGATGCATATCAGAACCACAGAGAACTAGATGAGCTAACCAATACAATCATCATGAATGCTTTCCCAGAGTGTTTTAAGCCTGGTTTCACAGACAGGGCTTAGCCTAAGCCAGGAGGATTAGGCCTTAGTTCAATTAGGGGCATTTAAGTAGCTTTTATAAACACGCCTTAGAAAAAAGTATTACTTGTGTGCATCTTGAGACAAAACAATGGCATTGACATATTTCAGTTAAAACAGCTCAAACATCCATTTTAGTGTAGGACTATCTTAGGCTTTGTCTGTGAAACTGGGGGTTAGTGTGTCAGCACCTCACAAGCTTATACAGGGGATTTAAGTAATCATACATGAACATGGAAAAACTTTTGGAAGAACATTTCCTATACTTTTCCACCTGCTATCTGGAAAAGTGCTGCTTTACTGTATTTAAAAGCTGAGATTGTTGAATCCAACTCACTTTTTTGCCTGGTAGTCCCTCTGGCCCAATGTCTCCATTAGGTCCGGGCAAACCCTGCAGAATGAATACAGTAAATTACTACTGAAAGAGAGAAACAATGCTTGCATTTTCACAAATTTAGTTTAAAAGACATACCTGCAGCCCTCGACTTCCTCTGATACCAACAGGACCCTCCGGACCCTTAAAAGAATAAGATTCAGTCAATTAAACATAAAGTATGTTATTGTGCATGAACTGCACTTGCACCTGAAGTGTCACTCACTCTGTCTCCTTTGACTCCTGGTGTTCCACACTCTCCTCGCTCCCCCTAAAAATTTGTTTCATGGTCAACTCCACTTTGTATATACACACAATTGTGTTTTAAGTAATTTTTTGGACAATAGTACTTTTGACAGATTTCTTTAATATGAAATACACTAGGGGCTGGGTATTGACACAAATTTCAAAATTTGATTCGATTTCGATTCACAAGCTTGCAATCTGATTCGATTTTGACTAAATTCGATTAGATTCAATATCGATTATTTTGGATATATATCAGGAACAGTACATGGCAAATTTTTCCATGTAAAAAAAATCTCTTAACTAATGCTGTAAACTATACATGGGAATCAGTTCTACATTACTATAATATTGAAGGTTAAAATTAACTGATTTGTATACAAACACTTAAATTAGTGGAAGTTAAGGAAGTTTTTATAATAATAAAGTTAAAATACTAACTTTACAATTATGTAATTATATTTCTACTCCAATTTGTTTTTTGAAATGCATTATTTAAATGGTGGCTGTTATAAAAACTTGACGGATTTATTCAAACATGCATTAAATACTGAAGAACATTATAAATTATAACGAATGTGTAATATGGTGCGTATATTTAGCAAAATGCTCCTCTCTAGAGTTCAGTTTTATAGCTGACTAACGAGTTATGGTCACTGAATATGTTTTTATGAGGTAAATGTGACGTTACGTGACATTGCTTACAAGCTGTTTTATTGATGTCTTTTGCGGTTGAAACACGGATTGAGCTATTCCATGAGACAGGATACGGATTTCGGTAAGTTGTACTGTATCTTTCAACATACCTTTGGGTGTTCATTCATGTTTATTTCACGCTGTAACTGGTGTTAAAGCGGAGGAGAGGATCAGTTCATGCATGCTTTGCATTGCCGCCTCTCTTGATCTGAGGCTATAGTCATCTGTCACGCCACATTAAACAGCACCAAATCATTTATTTATTTCATAATAAATCAGACAGAATTTGAAATCTGAGACTTTGTTTCATATCAAAAGTAACAAAGCACAAAGCTTATTGCCATTTATTGGATGGGAAGAGTGCTACAATGTTCTGTTCATTCATCAACTGAAAATTCTTATGGATTTAAGAATCGATATCAGTTCGTAAAAATGAGAATCGATTAAAATCGAGAAATCTATATTTTTAACCCAGCCCTAAAATACACAGACTCCATATCAGTGGCCTTTATTCTACATAAATTGTATTCTACCAGTCAAATACTACTTTCTTTAGCTTTTCAAATAGGCAAGGGAAATCTGATTGTTGTATTGCATTCAAATCTGCTTAGTTAGATTAAACACATTTTACATTTATTTATTTAGCTGATTTTCTTCTATGATGCATCATTTTACCTTTTCTCCTTTATATCCAGGTTTCCCCTGATGATTAGTACAGAACACATGGTGAGAAAGAGCAAATACACATGCAGATAATGTCAAAATAGAGCAACTTTTGGCCTTGTTCTAGCTAGGTTCACCTCTGTCCCGTCTCGACCAGGAGGTCCACTGAAACCGCCCTCTCCCTGCAGGAAGTGCAACCCATTTTAGATGGTAACACTGATAAATAATTCACAAATATGATACTTAAAGACAACTTTGACCTTTTGTCCTTTAGGTCCTGGACTTCCATCATCCCCAGGACGACCCTTTTTACCCTGTGGTTCTCAGAGAAAGAGTGTTAACTTACTGATGATTCATATTCAGACTGCCATGCACATCATTATGTTGACAGTGTATCGATGATAATAAAAAAATCATCACTGTATGGATAACATCTGTGTGGATATACAGCAAAAATTAGTAATAAAATAATAATAGCAAACAGGTTTGGAAAGACATGAGCGTGAATCATTACAAAATTTTAATTTTGTATTATTAGGCCACTTTGATTAATCTAGTGGGTGTTTATTTTTATTAAAAATGTCAGAATTGATATTAAATGCTTTGTTGAAACATCATGTAAGGGGCTAGAAAGGGTTTAAGAATGTTTGACACTTACAGCGGGTCCACTGGGTCCTCGCTCTCCTTTCTCACAAGTGCATTTTGGGGAAAGAGGACACTGTTGGAACACACACACACACAGCTTTAGTCACAATAATGTCATTCAGAAGTGTCCTAAATGAATTGTCAGACAAACACTTACCACTTCATTGGCCACCTCAGTCTAGAAGGAAACAAAAGTGAAAAAGGTGAATTCACAAGAGACAAGAATGTAATTATGTGGCATGTTCTGGTATCAAACATCTAACGTAAACTGAAAAGGGGGTGAATGTCTGCAGGCAGTTTCTGAGATATGCTGTCATGAGCTAATTAACTCTTTCATTTTTTTTAAATTAACTTTAAAAATGTAATACTAGTCACTGTAAGCTGTCAAGGCAAGTTCTTGAATATTAGAAGCCCAGCTAATCCTCAGAGCTACAGAATAAAGCTCAACTAAACACCTTTTTCTGAGATTGTAATATCTGATATTCTAAAGTGTCCCAGAACGGTAGTCATGAAAATGTCTAGAAATGGGAATTCAGAAGCAACCCTAAATAGGGACAATTTCTTCCTTATCTTGCCTAAAACAACAACACTCACAACACTGTCCCAAACAACCTTCAGAAAAATGTCCCGCATTTCTTTCCTTCTCGAAACACTGAATTTCATCACGTATATTGGAAGAAAGTGCATGATGGGTGCACATGTGTGAATGAAAAAAAAAAAAGAAAACAGAGAGAGAGACACATATCCAAAAACATTCCTTGGCTAAAAGATCTTGTTTAAAGACAGTGATGATAGATGGATGCCGTAATCTGGGAATCACAGGCAACCATGACAACAAAGGAAATTTCATTGCAGTAATTTTTCTTGATTGCTAACAGCACACACAGTGGACTTAATGACACATTGGAAAGATGCATTTCCTATTTAAACTTGAAGTGTGTGCGATGAGCAACATCACACTTAGTTTGAACGAGCAGCTGATCAACAGATGTAAACACCGCGGCTGAGACAGTCGAGCAGCAGAGAAGATGACTGTTGCTGTTGCATGAGATTTGAATGTCTCCTGGCCTGCGATTAAAGCCCCTGATTGTGCTTTTCTTGTCTCTGTGACAAGCACCTGCATCAACAGTTGTTCCAGAGCATGAATATAGCGTGCAGAAGGCAGGGTGAGATATTTATTCTGCATGCAGGATCATGCAGCTTGTAGTACCCTAAAGCTCTGACCCAGCACAAAGTCAATGAGCAACAGATGTTCCCTTTGCAAATACTGCAACCTGCTAACTGTTATTCTGCTCTAATACCAGTGATACTGCTGGGGAAAAAAAATCATCATACCAGCTTAAGGTCAAGCAGATCCTTCAGATGTCCATCTGTCAAGACTAATTACATTTGCATCCACATCACATTGGTTATATCCACAAAACTGATACAATTAATACAAAAAGTATGGAAGCCTGTTTCCGCCACTAAATAAAAAATAAAAACAGTAATTACGACTTTTTATCTCAGAATTCTGACTTTTTTTCTCACAATTGCGAGTTATAAAGTCGGAATTCTGAGACAAACTCACAATTGCGTGATATAAAGTCACAATTCTGACTTTTTCTCGCAATTGCGAGTTTATATCTCAGAATTGTGACTTTATAACTCGCAATTGCGAGTTTATATCTCGCAATTCTGACTTTATATCATGCAATTGCGAGTTCATATCTCAGAATTGTGACTCGCAACTGTGAGAAAAAAAAGTCAGAATTGTGATATAAACTCGCAATTGCGAGATAAAAAGTCGCAATTATTGTTTTTATTTTTTTATTTAGTGCCGGAAACGGGCTTCCATAAAAAAGACATTTAAGAACTGCACTCATTATCTAAAACCACAGTAAGATGGAAATAATATTTTGGTCAGCTTACTCTCAGAATTTGGATTTACCCACCACAAATGTCTCTATCACAGATATTGTTTCACAGATGTCACTTATACACCCACCCACTGAGCCAAAAAACAGCCACTTTTAAGATGGTCAAACTGGTCAAGTAGTTCAGCCAGGTCTACACCAGTTTAGCCAAAGTAGTCAACCAGCTCAACCTGAGCCCTATAAACTGCTAGTCTGGTTGATTAAAACCACCTAAACATGCTTGCTCCAGCTTTAACAGTTAATTACTAGCTTGGACAATCTAAGACCCTGCAAAATCAAATCATTCATCACCATAACTGTAGTTTAGCTGGATATTCCAGCAGGGAAGGTTGTCTGTCAGTCCTAATTAGAATGGTCAACATCTACCAGGTCAATCTCAAACCATGAATGCATCTGATTAAAGCACTTAAACTAGTTTGTCCAGGCTGGAAGATCAAACGCTGTTGATGGCTGGATTTGTCAGCAGCTATGGTGTGATGTCATGGGATCGGTTGTCTTTCCTGTGATCTGCTGTTTTCTATTATCAGAGAAGCACAAAGGAACCTCTAGCAGGAGACAGCAGCGCTGGCTAACATATTCAGTCGTAAAAGTTTCCTGACCATGTGCAGATGCTTTGCGCTGTGAGACACGGTCACATGGAGATCAGAAAAGACATTCTGTAGGTTTACACCATTCCATACACAGATCCAGCATTCCAGTCTACTAATAGTAAACAATCCTAAAAACGTCATACTGAATTGTCAAAGGATTTTTAATAAAACTGTGAAGAAACAGATGGGTGGAATCTCCCTCTTGTAGACGAACACTCACAGACAGGATAACCAATTTTACTGGAAATAATATATTGGTTGACCAACTTCACCAGCATTAATCAACCTGGACCAGCAAAGAAATTTATTCTGGTCTTTTCAGCAAGGTTTTTGGATGTATGGTGTTATCTTTGGTTGCAAACAAGATTTAAAAAAAAAAAAAGCAGAATCTAAATGCAGTAGTTGTGGGGTTTATTAAACTCCAACTCAAAACAAAACACTCTGGATACTACGACTCAAAAACATGAATAGAACAACCAGTATAAATGATGAGAACAAACAGTAAACTGAAAGAAACACAGAGCTCAAATACACAACCAAACCATGACGAAATGAACTACAGGTGCAAATGATAATCAAATCAATGAAAAACCATAGAAACTAAATAAAACACAGGATCCCACCCAAAACAGAAAGAAAAAAAAAAAAAAAACATAGATCCCCCATAACATATGGATGCACTGATAAAAAATGTCTGTGCCGATATCCAATTTTTTATAATGACATCTGCCTATATGGATCCCGATACAGAGAATTTGGTTCTGGTTTTTATACCTTGTTTCAAATTAATGACAATTAATTACACAATTGCTCCATATCAACATGTTTTCCATGTTTAAGAGAAACTACTTTCAGTTTTAAACAGAAAACATTACTTACATAACTTTCTTAATTCATTGTCACTCAATTCAAAGTAAATGTCACAAGAGACATCTGTTTTTCACCCCCACCCCCACCCTCTTTTGATTGACAGGATATAATCGGCCCTGATCATTGGCTGTTTTTAAACTATCGGGTGACATCCGATATCATGGATAATTACTTTTATCGCCTGATACATCGATGCATACTTGAATTTTTTTTGCAGGCATGCTTTGTATCTCTTTTATCAGGTAATAAAGAAAGAATTGGCTTAGGAATGCAGAGTACAGCAAATCACCTTTAGGGGTTTTTAACTTGAGATAAGCAGTGTATGAGTGAACATTTACTTATTATGCCTAATGCCCCATTCAAGGAATTCATAATCAACTTTTTCCATGTCCTCAGGAGAGATACAGAGATAAGACATCCCATTTTCCATAGCTGCTACTGCAGATGTGTGGATGAAGAGGAGTGAGGGTACTCAGTTGCACTAACCCTGAAACACATGTCCCTCTTAATCTAAGATCCCTCAAGAAATATAAATACTTCATTTGGGCCTTCACAAGCATCTGAGCATCATAATGTCTACTTCAAAGTTGGTCCCCAAAAACCAAAAGCTTAATGTTTTCACAGCTCTTGGCTCAACACCGCTACCTTAAACTGCCTTGTTTGGACAATCCTGAGGGATTCAGATGTTGCTCTTTCATGGCTCACAAGACTTAATGGAAACAATTTTTCAGATATTTATTTAAACATTCCATTTCTTCAAACAAGCCTACTGTAAGTAGATTGTAGAAGCAAGCCACTGGCACCAATGCCCTCTGCAATCAGTTTAGGCTCACAAAGGTTCTTTTAAGGAGACAAAGGAGATTACTGGGGTCTTATTAGAGAAGATCCATTTGCGGTCCATTTATTTTGATTGCTTTCTATTATGGAAAAAAGTACTGACAAGACTTTTATTTACTACTGGGGAAAAAAGCACTACTCACAATCTCTTTGACGATCTTGTCCACGACACCCTTGTCCTGTAGGTTGTGTACATAGCGGGTGGCTGGAGGACTGGCCAGTAGTCGCAGCTGTTCCACGTTGGCAGCAGATGTGAAACCTACTGTGAAGAATTTAATCCCTTGGTTCTTGGCATCAGCTAAAGCAGAGAAAATATTGGGATTCTTGGGATGCGACACGCCATCGTACAGCAGAATAGCCACCTTCACGGTGCCAGGGCCAGACTCCTCCAGGTAGATGCGGGTGAGGTTGGTGATGGCATAGGTGGTGTAGGTACCGTGCCCTATGTACGGAATGGGTGTAATGCGGTCCTGGAAGGTGGGCACACCTCTCCAATCTTTGAAGGACTGCTCAGTGATGACATGACTGCTATACTGAAGGAGAGCAGTTCTGAAGTTCAAGCCCTGCCCTGTTTGGAGATGGATGTTCTGGATCCTGGTAACAAGATCAGTAACGAAACGCTTTTCTTGGGCATGGTTGCCTTTGGCACTTTCTGAACTGTCCACCAAAAATCCCAATTCCAAATTACAGTCCTCATCTACAAGACGGAGTGAACAAAAAAAAACAAGCACTCAATGTTAATTCAAAAATATAAATTTAAATGTTATTGTTATTGTTATGTTATTTTAACATATAATTTCAGATTGGACATAAAAAACTTTTTCAAACATCTTTGTTTCTTGCGTGTCTTTTGAGGAAACATCAAACATGACTCCTGACATCTTTTTTGATTAGGGTTTTATTGTGTTTTTTGTCTTTATTTGGAGCTTGACAGCTGTAAATATGGACAGTTATTGAATTTGAAAGAGTTGTGTGAAGATTCTTCAAAACATCTTGTTGTGGCCCACAGAAAAAATAACAACAGCATACTAGGGTTATTATCATTAGCCAACCAAAACTAAAATGACTAATAAACATTAATTGAAATAGAAAACCAAAACTTTAACTTATTTTATTTCAGCTAGGCAACATTGTATTTTCGTTTTGTTTAAGCTGAAGTACCAAAATATCTAAAACTTGGAATAAGAAAGTGACAAAAATGCTGAATTGTGACTGCATACAGTGTAATGTGTTCTGACACTAAAGGACAGCCAGTGACTCCTGTTTGACTTGAATCAGTTGATAACTCCTTAGGTATTACAAAAATACCATAAAGTGTCAGCCAAAAACAAATGTAAAGGTAAAAATTAAATGTAATCCATCTGCAATGGCCCCAGTCTACAGTAAATCACATTTATGAAGAAGAAGAAACATGCCAAAGATGAAAATTTGCCCCAGGACAGTGAGCAGAGCAGACCGTAGGACTAAGTATTTAAATCAGTTTCATTGGTAAAAAAAAAAAAAAAATCATACTCAATGAAAAATCTTGGGAAGTATTTAAATCAGTTTCATTTGTTAAAAAAAAAAATCACAATTCACATGTCAAAGTTGAGGACCACACCCTGCACGACAGATGCATGAATTAATTCTGTCTCGACTATCTCATACTACCTGGACCAAAAATGTACTTGTGCTTAGTTAAAAACAAAAGAGTTTTTGTTCAGAAAGTAAATACAGTATTTTGCAAGCCACCTGCTCACTATGTACTTGCTGTTTGCTGAGCTGAACGGAAAAAATTATTACCGTTGTTTTTTGGGATGACATTTGAGGTGACTGGTTTATTTTTGTTTCTTCCATTTCTCTTGTCTTCTACATCTTCATCATCAGCATCATCATCAAGATCCTCCAGCTGAGCAAAAACAAGCTGAACTCCCAACAGCAAAATCAGCCAACTTGCACACAGCCGCTTCATCACTACAGTAGGAGAGAGACAAACAGATGCCCACACAATATTAAGGATGGATAACGCACAATGCACACGCATTGCCACATTCAAAGTTTGAAATCAGCAGCTGTTTATTTACTTTTCACTCTAAATACCCAAAACATTGTATTAACATCATACTGCCACATTAGGAACGAAAAAGTAGAATAGCAAAAAAGTTATTTTCTCATGATGCTCAAGATTTTAACTAATTTTACTGAAAAACATAACAGCATCATAAACTGCTAATGCAAGCAAAATGTGCACTTACTGTTTAAATCAGCTCTGATTTCAGTACAGTACCAGCTTGAGTCCAACCTGAACAATGAAGATCAGAAATGCATGACAGACTTCACTGCCTCTTCTGTGTGTGAGATCCACATGCAATAAAAAGATGCCATATGAAATGACTGAGAATCAATGGATATGTGTGAAGAGTGCACAGGTTTGCTGTATAAGAGAAGAAATTTAATAATATGCATCAACTCCATTCATGTAAAGCATCTGCTGCCATCCAGAGGAACACTAATATCCAGAGCTCCTCCCATGAACCCACCCATTTTTACATAATGCTATATTATATATAAGATGCATGGCTTTGCATTAATGTAACAAAAACTGTTTTAATTTTTTTCAAAGCAATTGAAGCTTAAAATCGATTTCATGAATAATATATTGTAATGCATAACAAATGACTCATGTATATTAAAACATACATTAACTACTGATCCACTACTAATTAAACTATCTATGAGGATAATTTATTTTAAATGTACAAAAGAAATCTTGAAATCATGCACAGCTCTTTATGATTTTGTATGTAATAACTTTAAATTAAAAAAAATTACTGTACACATCAATGGTCTTAAAAATGCTTGAAGTATTCATGGAAAATCTCCAGCAGAGATTGTTAACGTCCTAACCTTTTGTGATATACAGCTACATGCCATGTATGTCAGCATGCTGTGTGGAAGCACCACTGTACAGCACTAAAATGAAGCTGAAACATCAAAGCATGTGGTGTTCAAAGCATGCCAGGCAGTAATAAAACAATAAAACATTTTGAATCTGAGCAGAAATGAGAAAAAGAAGCAATATACTATGATCACTCTAAATGTCTAAACTTTGGTCCATTTCTATGGCAAGCAGTTTTAGCTTTTGCACTTCCCAGCAGTAGCAATTGTAATCCAATTATGACTAGTAAAAACTTAATCTCTAATTTAATCTCTAAACTGCATTTTAGTTTTTTTCTATTAATTTGAATGATGACTAGTCATTCAATCTTGATTAGAAAAAAAAATGCTATTCTTATTCACGAGTTCACACTTGCAAACAAGTCAGATAAATAAATAGTATGCATATTTGGCGTGCTGTCCGAGGAGAGGGCTCCGAGCTCGGTATTTGGCCCGAACCCAGAGTACTCCCCCCGTATTCTGGTTAAGGAAGATAACCAGGCGAGTGTGAGATTTGGTTAGGAAGATAACCAGGTGAGTGTGAGATTTGGTTAGGAAGATAACCGTGCAAGTGTGAGGAGACGGGGTGGTGGAAGGATGCTGAAAAACTGTCGAGGAACATGGGTGAGTCGACTGCATATTTATAATGTTCTCCACTTATGCTGATTGGGTAGACATGTTGATTACTGATTGCTGACAGCTGGTTGGAATGACGTGATGATTGAAAGGATCATTTGAAAGTGCTCCTCCCAAATTTTGTTAATAAACATCATTTAGTGAAAATGTAATCATGACTAGTAAATTGCAGATATAACTAATTGTTATTCTCACCAGTTGAAATTGCATTACAGCTAGCACTATGAGATTGAAAGCTAAATCTCTTTGCCAAACATTTCACCCAACATGAAATACATCATGATACTGTTCACCTGCACTTCATCTGTTTCATTTGGTTCCCAGAAAGCTGAACATCCATCATCATCCTCACTAGACATCTTTACGGCCTCTGACATAGAGTGAAGTCAGAAACACATGAATAAAGTCAGCCAGGTTCATCTCATATACGGGTTTGTTTAAATAATGCAGAATTTATTAAATCTCTATAAAGGTGTGTAGCATAAAACATTACACTGAAGTTATTTAATAATTATATAAAATTATGAATATGATCATAATTACTATTAATTAACTTTAACAATAACAAAAATAATCTAGCTGAAACAATATTGTGCATTTCATGTCAACTTAAAGGTCCCTGGCTAAAAATGGATTTTCTTGTGAAATACATAAATAAAGAAAGCCAAAATATTAACTGTCACAGATGTACATTTCCTGAGTGATCCACTACTTTGTAGAGGGGGGTCAAAATGAGATTTGGAGCCAAATTTAAGGGGGGTAAATATGACTTTAAAAAGATGGCTGCATCACTATTTTATTTTTACACAGAGATTGGTAGGTCTGTTAGTAAAATCTGTTGACTTTAGCAATTGCTGTTGCATTATATGGGAAAAAGCACTTGTGTTTTTTTTGCCCCAAGTTTACATGCCTGTAACTTAAGAAATATTAAAGATATCTTAATATCCTTTTAGATTTGTTTATAAAAAAAACATTTCTTCTAGTATCTTCGTTTTAAAGGCCCCATATGGTACAATGCCAAAGATATGGAGATCTAAATATGGCTCCATGAGTAAATTGGCCAATTGTACACATTTTCAGTGGCCAAAAACCAAATGTGGGTCACTTTGCATACAGCTGATACTTTCTTTTAAAAGACAAATATTTTTGTTGCAGACGAACATCAAATATTGTTGAAACTGGAAATGTATCTTGTTTTATTCTATCAACACAATTGCATAGAATATACCTGTCAGGACACAGACAGGTAAGTGTATAACAGGTTTATTGAGAGCAGAGGCACATAAACTGTCAGATGGAGAATGCAGGCGAGTATGGGCACAAGCAGGAATGGAATCAACGAGGGATGGAGATCAGACGAAGGAAGACAGGAGAAAGAAGATCTGGATGGCTCAGGCAAGTAGCAGGTAAGTTGTCCAGGTACGTATAACGAGACCAGACAGGGAATGGGAGTCTATAGTGTGTCTGATGATGTGCAGGTGCAGGTGATTAGAACTCAGGAGACTGAACGAGTGGGTGGAGCAGTCGTTCAGTCGACAAGGTAGTCCAGTCGGGGACCCCGTCGTCGTGAGTCGAGAATGGCCCGCACCCGGTAGATGGATTCCTCGTCAGCGATGCGGTACCTCCTCCTTCTGACATCGCCACCAGAATCTGTGGATGGAAGAGACAAGGGTTCAGTGTGGGGTTTTAACAATGAAACATGGAAAGATGGAGAAATGCGGTTCTGTGCTGGTAGGTTTAGACAATAGGGGACCTCGTTGAGCTGCCTCTGTATGGTGAATGGACCTATGTACCGGGGATTCGGCTTATGGCAAGGTAGTCGGAGACGGATGTCCTGTGTAGAGAGCCATACCTTCTGGCCAGGATGGTAACAAGTAGTAGGGGCCCTTCTGGAGTCCCGCATGTCTCTTGTGTCTCCGTACTGCCTGCTTGAGATGGACATGAGTGGAGTCCCAAACTCTCTCGCTCTGCTGGAACCAGTGGTTGACAGCTGGAACCTCAGAGGGCTCACCCGACCAGGGGAAGAGAGGTGGTTGATAGCCCAGGATGCATTGAAACGGGGTGAGCCCTGTGGTGGTCTTCCGGAGGGCGTTTTGGGCATATCCCAGGGTAGGAATTGACTCCAGCTGTCCTGGATCCGGTGGCAATACAACCTCAGGTATCTATCCATTTCCTGGTTCTTGCGCTCAGCCTGGCCGTTGGTCTGCAGATGGTATCCTGATGATAGGCTTACTGACATTCCTAGGAGCTTGAAGAAGGCTTGCCACACTCTGGATATGAACTGAGGTCCGCGGTCAGAAACTATAACTTCAGGGATGCCGAAATGACGGAAGACGTTGGTGAATACTTCGCCGGCTTCGAACGCCGCGGGAAGACCCTTGAGGGGGATGAGCTTACAGGCCTTGGAGAAACAATCCACCATTACCAACACACAGGTGTAATTGTTCGATGACGGGAGATCTGTCATGAAGTCTATTCCTCGCAGACCTTGGTCTCACCTGGGAATCGGCAATGGGATCAGCTTGCCCTCGGGAAGTCTCCTAGGGGTGTTGGCAACGGCACAGACGGAGCACCCTCTGATGTACCTGCATCTGTTCAGGTGCTGGAAGGGTGACAGATAGTTACAGTGGGGTTTTTGAGTGAACATGCAGAAAAATGTTGGGCCACACGGATGGTTTTCTGAATGAGATTTTCCAGCCCCATAGTATCATCGTACACAACCATTAACTGTTTGACATGTGGATTGAGGCCTTGACGAAAAGCTGTGATGAGTGCCGTTTCGTTCCAGCCACTAGCAACCGCTAACGTACAAAACCAGAGGGCGTACATATTTACAGACTCATCACCTTGATGTAGGCTGTAAAGTTGGTCGTGTACATAAAGATCAGCAGTACTTTGGCTGCGATGATAGATGTTACAGGGGCATTGGATTCCCATAGGGGTTGAGCCCACTGTAGCACTCGACCCGAGAGCAGAGAGATAACGAACACCACCTGGGCGAGCTTGGAAGTGAAAAGTTGAGACTGGGCTTCGAGATAGAGTAAACACTGCAGAAGGAACCCACTACAATCCTCCGCCGCACCAGAGAATGTCGCTAGTTGGGCCATGGGACTGACAGAGGCAGAGGGAGAAGCAGGACTGACGGACGGCATGCACAAGATCCGCTGTTGGTGAAGTGCTTGCTGGTGACGGTTGGAGTGAGGCTTGTACTGCGTCGACCAGGATGGCGAACGGATCCGTAGTCCAATCCCCGCCAGAGTCCTTGGTGCTCTGCATGAGGTCTGGTCTTCTGTCAGGACACAGATGGAGGCAGACAGGTAAGTGTATAACAGGTAGTTTATTGAGAGCAGAGGCACGGAAATTGGCAGATGGAGAATGCAGGTGAGTATGGGCACAAGCATTATTGAACAGTCACTTAGCTGAAGTAGTAATAGATGAAAGTCTCTTTGCAGGAATGGAATCTACAAGGGATGGTGATCAGATGAAGGAAGAAGATCCGGATGACTCATGTAAGTAGTCCAGGTACATATGATGAGACCAGACAAAGAAGTGCAGGGAATGTGAGTCTTTATAGTGTGTCTGATGATGTGCAGGTGCAGGTGATTAGAACTCAGGAGACTGTGAACGAGTGGTTGGAGTGTGTAGATCAGGTGATGATGTGCTGGTGTTAGTGGGTGCTGGTTGTGACTCCGTGACAATACCTGAGTGCCAATTTTTTTTTTTTTCCAAGTTTATCTTGCCTGTCACTCAAAATGTATTCAAGATATATTAATATCCTTCTAGATTCTAAATCTTAATAAACTTTTCTTTTGGAATCTTCATTTCTAAAGTCCCATTTGGTTCAGTCACATAGATATGGAGATCTCAATGCGGCTCCATGTTCAAATAGTTGAATTTTACCCATTTTCAGTGATTGAAAACCAAATGTGGTTTACTTTGTTCACAGCTTATATTTGTTACATTTAAAGAGGAATGTCTGAAGAATAAATAAAGTATCTCCATATCTCTGGCATTGTACCATATGGGGCCTTTAAAATGAAGATACCAGAAAAAGTTTCTTAAAAACCAAAATCTATAAAGGATATTAAGATATCTTTAATACTTCCTGAGTTATAGGCAAATAACACAATAAGTGTTTTTCCTCATTTTTGAACTGTCACCGTTGGCATATAATGCAACAAAGATTGCTAAATTCAACAGATTTAACTGATGGACCTACCAATCTCTGTGTAAAAATAAAATAATGATGCTGCCATATTTTTAGTCATTTTTACCCCCTGTAATTTGGCTCCAAATCTCAAGCAAAAATGGTCATTTTGACCCCCCTCTACAAAATAGTGAATTTTTCAGTAAAAATACATTCATGATATTTAATATTTTGGCTTTCATCTATGTTTGTCTTCCTTCAGAACAAAATCTAAAATTTGAGCCGGGGAAGTTTTTGAAATTTGGTTAATTTCACACGGAATTAACTGGAAAAAAGCCAAATACTTTAGCTCGGGGAAAAGAAAAAAAAAGATGACTCATTTGATTCAGAAACTTACAGTAGCTATAGCCTGGAGGACAAGTAAATGAGACTTCTCAATAAACTAGAAACATACTATTTATGAGACGTCTAAAAATCCAGTCAATGCCATGTGTGTATTCTGCCTGAGGATCCACAGGTGATCGCTCTCCTGCCATAAGCAACTTTACCGTTTATACTAGGACCCTAAATCCATCAAACCTATTATAAAACTAGAGGAGCAAGTCATCATAATTATGTGAAAAGTAGACCATAGACATGGACCAAGCCTAAGTGAGTCCCAAAATTAAGTCTGTATAGTTTCAAACTAATGACAAACAAATGGGAGTAACCTTTTGTGTCAAACTGGATTTACATAGATGATATGTGAAAGTCTGAGGATAGCAGCTGAGGGCAACATATAAACAATGTTTAAAAGAAACTTATTTTTTCAGAGACATCTGATAATTTATGTTATGTGACTACATTTGACACATGGTCTCTTGGGTCAACTTTTGATACAAAAAATAAACAAATACAGTATTCACACTCTTACTAGTTTGTCTACTAACAATGGACATGCATGCATCACGTGAGAAATTTTAACCACAGTGTAATTTCCACCACACTTCAAATTGAGTTACTCAGTATTCTGTTAAATATAAACCTTATAAAATGGAAAACTTCATAGCCAGCATTTTATGTATCCTAAATATATACAATTAAATTCGATTTTGCACATTCACTGTTGTCACCTTTGTAAACGAAAAAAAAAAAGAAATCACAATAAATTTAAATTATTAAGATTTATTTCACTCTTTGTTTTAATGGCCAATTTTAAAATATATAATACATATTTTTTACAATGGATTTTCATATTTTACCGCTGGGTGGTACCAAAGTTGATGAAACACACTTAGTGTTCGTAGTTTTCACACTTCCCCGCTTCAGTGTTTAATTTTGTTTGTTTTGTTTGGTTTTGCCAGCAAAGATTTTGATAAGAACATTCAAATGACTGAACTATTATTAGAGCTGGGTACTGCAGGCCTATCGAACATTCACGATAGCCTATATTCGAGATGATTTTGCTGTCGATATAAAATTAGGCTACGTAACATCGTGAACTAATTTTACAAATTAGTGTGCAACTGCGTCCTTCATCCTACCTTTTCTCAGACCACGTAGCATTATGAAAGCATTAAGACAGACATGTTTTAACGGCATCTCGGATTAAAATGCAGCAGCACAAACGGCAGCAGAGCAGAGTTAGTAAATTCGAATCATTTTAGGTGAATCAATTCAAACTCTCCCTTTCAATAAATCGATGCGAACCGCTGATTCAACGGTTAATTTAGACGCGCCAATACATTTGTCATTTAGGGCTATTTAAATGTTTTAATAAAATATATGTGGATAAACTATCTATTGGCTGTAGGTCTATACATATGTTGTGTTGTATATAAATGTTTAGCCTATATAAATTAAAACGATTATTTCTGGTTCATTTAGTCCAGCTAGTAGGCCTAAAACAAAATAACATGGGAAATATTCCTCGGTTATTAGATTTTATTTTGCTTCATAAACATTGTGAACCTACACTGTGAAATTTCAGAGCAAAAACATTAATATCGAGGAATATCTTGAAGGCTGAATCATGAAGGTGCAATGATCCTGTATGTTTGTATGCTTACGTGCCAGCAGAGGGTAGCAGAACCTTGTTTTTTTTTTTTTTTTTACATTTATTATTATTTTCTTTTATACAGAGAGATAGACATAGACATTCGCGGGTGTGCAAATATATAATTCTTTACAATTACAAAAATATATGTTCAAAACAAATTTTCACAATACAGTTAAATAAATCGAGGATAGTGAATGAGTCTGTTTTGTGTGAAAGCACTGAATCTATTGTAGAGTATATACTGAAGCTATAATGCATTTGTTTCCAAACTCCCAAATGTCTGATTCCCAGCATTCTACCTGACCTATCTGCATTTAGACACATCTTTTCCAAAGCAATGCCTGAACATGGACACTATGTGAAACAAGAAATAATGGAATAAGAAAGTCTGCCATTTATGCCTCATGAACAAGTGAAGTTTGAGACCAAATATATTACCATCTTTATGATTATTTCAGTCAAGTGAGTGAAATCTGGTTTCATAGTAATGTATGATAATAATCTTCTACAAATTCTACAAACATTAGAATTATGCTCAAATAAAACTACAAAATATTTTTAGGTTATTAAAAATGTTATTTTTAATATGAAATTACATACAGATGCAACATTTTTATTAGATTTCAGAAAACTCAAATGGATACAAGTGCACTCAAAAAGTCGCATTGTAGACAAATGTGATGTTAAGTTTATTTCAGTCACCTTGTTTCTTTCTCTATTTTAGACCCAGTTTCAACAAAGAAAAAGACAAGAATTCATTCTCTATCACAATGTTTGTGATTCATGATTCACAAATGAATCCATACAGAAAACTAGAAGACTTGACATGCCTATTGAAATAACAAATGACGTCTTTATACCTCATGATGACCTCATGATAATGTTAATCGCATTCCTGAAATAGGCAATATTAAAGACTGGGGGAGGAACTGCCAGTTTTTGATGAATGTATTAAAAGACCAAAAAAACAACAACAAAAAAACAGACATCATATTCTATCAGCCGAGTGGTGGATTCATTTTCCCCCTCCTTGTTTTAAGTATAGCAAATTAGTAATATTGTAAACACAAGATGACAACAGGCACTGATCAAGATGTTTTGTAGATATAACTCATTCATACAGCCAGAAATGCTCATTTCTCACTGTCTGTTGCCTCGATCTCCTCGAGGATCTCAGGGGTGATGCAAGAGGGGCCACAGGCTCTCTTGCTGATGTATTAGTTGGCATATGCAAGCTATGAATTATCAAGGAAAAAGAGTCAATTATCCAGTCCTGAAAGAGACCCGGGCCGCTGTGGCCTTAGGGCCTTCTGCATTTACAAAATCATTTCATGGAGAACAACGCTGAGGAGCCAAGGGACTCCAGACGGGTGGAGAGAGTGTCCGCACACATATACAAACACATGGACACGCACACACTCAAAAAGTCCACAAACCTTTCAGCTTCACCATCCAGAAGGCAGAAAGCACATTTTAAATTCCTCGATAATAATCCATATTTATAAATATAGTGATTCCTCATAGAAATTTCTCTCAGATGGAAAAGCTTCGTGCCCCACTTCTTCTTCTTCTTCTTCCCATTAAAAATCAAAATAGGTTCTGATTAACTGTGGCCAGTCTAATGTTGAGGATGATGGCAGCAAACGATAGTCTCATAACCAAGTCATGTTTCATTCATTTTTGGTTTGATTTCTCCATTCGAGCTGCTCGACTAGTTTGAGCTAATGTAAAAGCATAATGTGTTTTGTAAATAGAAATAAAATACATTTCCCTCATGATTAGCCTGTGACAGGACAAAAAGTGAGAGAGGTTTAAGGTGACGGCACAAATATTTCACAATATTATTGTTTTTACTGTAAATGCAGCCTTTGCGAGCATAAGCAACCTCTTTCAAAAACATACAAAATCTTGTATTTACTTTAAATGTATCTTTTAAAAGTATCTTGCTGTGTCAAAATGATTTGCTTTCCAAAATGATTGCCCCTATAGGCCTATCTACACTATATCACTATATCTCCTACAGGGGCCATTTACCTCATGCTGAGGAGCCATTTACCCACAGTGTGAACTACAAGACCCCTGCAGTGGCCTATTTACATGAGTTTTAAACAACCTTCTTTTGACAAATTGTGTTGCTCCATCAACATTCAGTAAACAGAAATGCATTTTGATCATTATACACAAACAAAAAAGCATAAGTTCTGTGAATAGGAACTTTATCACTGTTGTACCTTGTAACTTACAAAAACTGAATGGCAAAAACAGCACGCAATAGACCACACACACATAAACTGAGAGTAGTTAAACAGTTAGCGGTGCTAATCATTACAAAAGTGCATTATCGAAAGTGCTTTATTACTGCAGTGTTGTCATGCGGATTTAGGTCCTTTGTCAGAACGTAAAAATGTTATTCGCTCGCCTCACAAGTCTATGTTTTATTTCTCGTTTTTTTATTCAGGTGTACATGCTTTCTTACTTATCCAAACAGCCGGTTGGTTTTGATTCTTCTAATCTGTCGCTGCCTCTCTCGGTACAGTAAGCATTTGAAAAAGCACTTATTGAGAGAAAAGGAGAAAGGCTTGAACCTCTCCCGAAGAGGTGAGCTCCATCTCCACTCAGGGCTTAAGTGACAGGTAAATTGCAAGTTAAGTGGGGAACACAGCCTTTTAACAAGAGGCTTCGAGCTGCTGCAAATCCTCCTTAGTCTCTAATCTGAATACAAAAGCTTGAGGCGGGGTGGATTAAATTTGACCCCTGAATGAGGTGTTTGTTCCAGCCGAGGAGCCACTTTAGCCGAGAGGAGCGAGCCAGGTTTACGTTTCCTTTTGTGCGATGCGGCCATGTTTAAAAACAACAGGGCCACAATGAATTCTCTTCAGAGGCTCATTTTCCGCGGGACAAAGGAAAGTGTAGAGCCACCGGCTTCCCCCGCAGGCTCGCCTATTTAGACGACTCTAAAAGACTGTTTATTTAATTGGGGATGAAATGCCATAACGGGCTCTGCTATCGGTGGCACAGGAAAACAAATCCAGCTTTCTTTCGCGACAGGCTGAAAGGGGAGAAGGGCTGCGGCGAGAGCAAGAAGGGGAAAAGCGCTTTTGGGTTGTCAACTTTTTAGAGGCTTAGAGTCAAACCTATCCGGGCTCAGGGAAGAGAAGTCGGGTGTTAGGGAGGCAAAATGACTCGTGATAGAAGGTGTTTGCGGCTCAAGTCGGGGGGAATCGTCTTCGCTCGCAGGATGAGGGTTGGACTAATTGATTCTCTGAAGTTTCCTGTCGTAGATTATGATTACAGGTACGACTGGATCCTTGAAAACACACACACACACACACACACACTGCCAGGAAAGCAGTCTTACAGAATCAAAGGGAAGATGAGAGCTGCCAAACATGGCATAAAAATACTGGGATAAGAGGATGTGAGAGTGTGTGTGCATAGCTATATGAGAGGTGCTGTACTTGTCAAGCAGGTGCATTAAGGGGTCATTTCAAACCTTTATTATTATTATTATTTAGCTTTTTCTTGAGGTCCACTTACAACATTGGTAAAGTTTTTTGCACCTAAAACAGTTTCAGATTAGTTTTTCATGATCATTTTTCAGCCTTTTCTCTGACCCTTACAATTTAAACATTTTTTTACTGCCATTTCACGCCGCCCCAACAAATGCCAACTATTATATATATATATATATATAGCCTGCATTTATTTGATCAAAAACAGTAATATTGTGAAATATTATTACACTTCAAAGTAACTGTTTTATATTGTAATATATTTTAAAATGTAATTTATTCTTGTGATGCAAAGCTGAATTTTCAGCATCATTATTCCAGTCTTCAGTGTCACAAGTTCCTTCAGAAATCATTCTAATATGTTGCTGCAGCGCTCAAGAAACATTCCTTATTATCTCAGGAGAGTTTGATTGATTAGAAAGTTAAAACAAGAACAGCATTTATTTGAATTAAAATTATCTATCTATACATACAAAGTTCTGTCATGAAACCCTAGATGGCGCAGGCTGATAGGTCCTTAACTCAACCTGCTTGCAATCCCTTTAAGACAAGTCATTTCATTCAGCAGCCATCTTTGAAACGCCTCTCGGGCATGCAAGTGCAGCTCCTATCATCAAATTCTCCAAAGCTGTTTGCAGAGCTTTCGATTAAATTTCATATTTGAAATCACCAATGAAATCTGACAACAACTGTCTCATAAATTTAGTTTCTAAACGGTCGAATCATGACAAAAAAAATATATTTTTGAGGCTGGATCAAGCTAATGCGCATACGCAGTCCTAAATGCGCGTCTCTTGTGTCTCATTTCGGAGGCGCGCGTCTGACTGAGCTTCTAACGGCTGCTGCAGTAACACGATGACTTTACCAATTGACGACTGGCTCTTATTTAGAAGGCGGGACTTATTCTGCCATATTGCACTTTCTCCCATTTAAAACAATACGCGTGACGCGTCTTGTGTTATTCTATAGTCTTTGATCACATTCTCTAAATGGCACAGCTGATTGGTTCCTGCTGTATCAGTAGCCAATGAGCTCGCTGCTCAACCATTAAATACTTCATCAGCATTTGCTGTAACAGTTGCAGCGCACTTTCAGAAACCCTCCACCTTCCCTAGCTCCACCTGTATAAATCTGCTACAGTTAATTCATGTACGCTATATTGTACAGCAGCAGCATGTCTTACTTGTTTTTCCTTACACAGCAGCGCGTCATGTACGTATTGGCAGTAGTAAGTCCCGTACTTGCTCTGCAGCAGAAGCAGCAGCATAGCAGATCTATTCCGCCAAGACCAAATATCAACACTGTCATATCCATTACCATGCCAAACACTCTGAGAGTTGTCATAACAGAAATATGCTTATCTGAGCTTTTGCAACTTAAGTTTCAGTGAAAGGCATACTGTCTGTAAATTACTGTCCCAGGCTGTAAATTTTCATTACTATTTTGTCCAAAAACCAAGTAAAATGTGAGAACAGAAGCAGAGGTGAAACAGGCCATGCTTTACATGGCCAGCCAGCGTTAAGGCTATATCCTGCTGTAAGCTGTCATATAAGAGTGTAAAATGGCTTGGTTATTGAGCAAGACTTGTGCAGACCCTGCAAGAGCCATAACTCAAGCTCTATCAAGCTCCCAGCATTCCCCTGCAGCCTCTGATCCTGTACAGTAATAATTGTACTCATGTCACGCAGGTAATTATCACTGATCCACAGAGAGTGGGTCAGGCGCACTTGGAAGTGATTCATGTCTGACATGGGACGGTCTCCCTCTTTCTCAGCGGTTAACAACAGTGATGAAGCGCTGTTAAGGGAATGTCTCTCCACCTGCACGTCCAGCATGAGACGGCAGCTCTTAGCCGCCTAATAAAGCATAGCTCCTGTTTCTCAACCTGAGAGGTTTATTTCGGCCCCAGACACCAACATTCACTCCTCAAGGCCACAAGCTATCATTATCAAAATCATTACAGGAAACTATAAGACCATAAAATCCCAACTTTTCTAATCACAGACATCATTGAGATGAAAAGTGTTCATTTTCAGCTCGTGGTTATAGTGCTCTGAAGAATAAAGCACAAAAGCACTTGCTGGCCATAACTTTACATCGCAAGATTTATGAACAAAGTTGGTGAAACGTATTATGAGTAGCATTTCAGTCAATGTTAAATAATAAATATACTCATTATTCTAGGCAAAATATTTCATTTGCTTGATGCAGAAATATAGTAGGACTGTGTGAAAATATTGATTTTCTGATTAACCCTTTAAGCCCCAAGTGTACCACCCGTGGAACCCCACCCCCCAAAGCGGTTGCTTAATTTCATATTCAAATTAAGCAACCACTGTCAAGAATAACACAAAATAGGTATCATTTTAAAGCTTAGAAACTCAGCTCTTTAATGCAGACAACAATTTTGATTTCAACAGATTTCTCAAAACTACTGCCTTGATCAACACAAAAATAGGTGTCATTTGAAAGCTTAGAGTCTGAACTTTACAATGAATGTAGCCAATTTGATTAACTCCTTAGTGCTGAGTTATTTGCTGATAAATAGAAGGAAAAAATGTGTAAAATAATAATAATGTATGTATTTTATCAGCAGTTTCTCAGCATGAAAATGTCCAAATATAATCAATTTTTCAAATGATACCTACCCTTTGACTCTCTTTGCTAAAGTTTTGGAGTTATGAGTCTTTACTTTTGTGTCACTTTCAGGGCTTAAAGGGTTAATCTCAATTTTCATTTGAACAATCCCATATCTAGTTTTAAATAGTTTAAATAGTGCATTACCTCATCCTGAATCCTAAATCTGGCATAAGCGACAGTTGCTCAGCACACCGCTCTCTGAGATGAACATGAAAAACAAGTTTGAACATGAAAATAAAGTGAAGCCGGAGCTTCCAAAATGCATGTTATACCTTGATCAAACAATTACACTTAAACATTAATGTTAAAACACTGAACTGAGAGCTTGTGAATAGTCATTGAACAGATTTGGAAAACTAGTGCACTCATTAGTGAAAAGCTATAATTTGACTTCGAGCATCCCTTTAAAAAAATTATAACAGTTAGTTACTGCAGTTATTCTAATGAAAAATCTTAACAAATAAATGTGGGATTGCAGTCACGATGGTGGAGTAATAACTTCTTTAAATGAATCCGTTTGAGATCGAATTAATGCCAGATATTTTGCTATCACGGACATGGCATCTGAGAAATAATTCTAATTTTTCTCAGTTATTTTGCTTCATTTCCAGATTCAATTGTTCGTAGGCTATAATATACTCACTCTTCAAAAACGGTGCTTAAAATCTCTTGACAAACTAAAATATGTAAATGACATTTGTTCGAAATAAAATATATACATTGTACTTAATGTCAGCTTGCTTATTTTGCTTAAGACAACGATTTATTAAGTAGGCCTATGTCATAAAAACAAGAAACTATGCTGCCGTTAAAACTGTCGTTCCAACTACACAAGTTTGCGATGCAGTTTGCGAATGTTCGTTTAAAATATGGCTCGGGAAACACCAAATCGATTAACTATGTTAGTAACGACGGAACTTGCGATGATGTTAGTTGGCTAACGATGCTTTTGGGAAACGCACCCCTGATCTCATGAGAAAACGTAAGTAGCCTATTTTACCATTGAATACGAGATACGTACAGAAACGGAAAACCTCAAAGATTACGGCAACTGGCAATCATTGTATAATGTATATATGTAGGCTATATATAAATGTATAATGTAATACATAAAGATACCTTGTATTTTGGTTTTCGTCGGCTGTTTATAAAGTGAGCATGTTTAGCTGTAGGCCTACACCTAGCCTATCTGTTATAATGAACAGCTAAATAACAAATGTAGTTCTCATTGTTAGTTAATGCATTAACTAATGTTTACTAATTTGACCTTATTGTAATGTGTTACCAAAGAAGACTTTCGCTTAAATCTCTTTCTTAGAAGATTAACTTAAGAAAATGTCTAATCTCACATTTTATTTCTTTTATATTAAAAATTATTGATTTAAGAGAAAACAGTTAATTTTCACTCCATTAAGTGTCCTGAGCTATGACAGGGCCATGTCTGAGCAATGCAATTTTTTCTCTGGAATGGAATGAATATGAAAAACAGTGCAGTGTCTTAATTTCCCTATTTAATGAATCAGATGAATGTGTTTTTGCATTTCAGGCCTCCTTCTGTTTACAGCGAGGGAAAAACCAATTGTGTATCTCTGTGTGTGTGTATTTGGGAAGGGAGGAGGTGCAAGGTTGAAGGAGATGAGATTGAGTGAGCGGCCCAGACAATCAGTTTTCTTTTTTGTGGCCATTGGAGCGGGGGTGTGCATGTCACCATCAGACAGAACCCCATTTCCAGCGATTAAGCCCTCCAAAAATATTCCATTTGTCAGTGTCACGGCCCCGACACACTGCAGCCACTCAGCCATGTCTGTTGACTATGTCGCCCTGCAATTTACATCAGCCACTGACAATATTATCTTGCTGATAATGTCCTACGGCCTCCTGCCTCCATCAGATGTGTGTTCCAGCGCTCACGGCCTGTTTGCATGCTTGCTCTGCTCACAAAGTCTGCCTGTAAGGTTGACTGGTGGTTTGCTGTCAAAATCTGTATAAAAAAAAGAATAAAGATCACTGCTTTTTATTGGGCTTTGATATGATTTTTGTAAGCAATATTGTAGCATGGTGTTCAACTGATATCCCTATATGAATGAAATGTAACCAAAAATGTCTTGCATATACCGGCTGTTTTATTCACCTTTCTAGTAACTAAATATCCAGGCTATGGCATGTTACATTTACATGATGCATTTATGCATATATGTATACAATATCAGAATATGACTAAATTCATATTAATATTGAAACATACTTGTGCGCAGTCAATGGCCACATTTATCTGCTTTATTCTGAAAGACTGTTGCTGGAATTTTTACTGTAAATATTAGCATATTCTGAATAAACAAGGTAATTTCCATTTTTTTTTGGTAAATACTAGAAATGTAGGGAATAAGACTTATATTAAGAATTATATAAAATGTAAAAAAAGATTTTGTGACTTAAAAAGTCCCATAAATTGAAAAATGTTGCTTTTTTACAGTGTATTAAGCCCACTTCACACCAAGAATGATAACTGTAACGATAACTATATTAGCATCTGCATATCAGTTCATTCAATTTTGTTGTGTGTCGCTTTAAATGCTTGAGCTATTTAAAGCAGGATGGAATGATTTTAGAACTATATCTATCGTTATTGTTATCATCCTTGGTGTGATTGTGCATAATCAAAATTATATGTTTACATATACAATTCCAGTTTATACAATCATGTGCTAGCTGTGTTATTCAGACTTCTAGAAACAAGAATATATGGCTTAATCTTAATGATAATCGTAATGATAATCGGGTTAATGCATTTACATCATGGGTATACATTAATAAAATATAACTAAATGCTGATATTTCTGAATTTTTATGTGGTCACTGAAAAACTTTCCTATCTCCTTACTCTAAACAAAATCAGGGTTTTGCCAGGGTTGGAACTACATGGCCCACAAGCTCGCAAGAGACTGAAATACACTAGAGGACAAGTGTAATATATTTCCATCTTTATCTTCTGAAAATGTTCAGGGGAAAAGAAGTGTTTCTGTATTAATAGGAGTCCATTACAATCTCTGATGGAAAACCCTCATGTCCTGCTCTTGTGTTTTCTCTCTCCTGACAGGTAGCGGCGTTCGCCCTGACTTGATGACTAGACTCAATCACCTGTGACAGAGTTGATTTGATGTCACTTGCCAGGTCTCTCCATTTGTTTGAGAACTTAAGAGGTAATTGTGTGACATCTAAGAACTGACGACTTGCTCCAGGAGAGCACAGTGGAGCTGATGAACCACGCACAGGGTGGAAGAGTGAAGCTGTTATTAATGACATCTATTTTCTCCAATATCCACTGGGAGGGACAGAGAAAGACAGCTATACAGGAAGAAACGTCATAGTTCATGACAACTATCAAACATACATTAAGGTCATATTAAAGATCATATTATTTACTTAACTTCATCTGCTTTCAAACTGACATGCTGTTAGTTTTTTTTTTTGTGGCTACTTAGCCACTGTTTTCTCAGCAGCGTGGACAGCGTCGGGATGTACGTTAAAAGCATCGCTGCAAGGGTACTTCCAACTTCTTTTTACTTCTAAACGAAGAACTAAAAAGAACTTAGCCGCAAGTATATCAGAGCCTTGAATCACATGCAGTCTCATGTACATGACATGCGCACCAGTGTGAGCACGAGCAGCAAGTAGCTGGCTGCAGTTCACTTAACGGCCACCGGTATTATTAATAACAAGGGTTTTTTAATTCTACATATAGCATCTTTAAAGGGTTAGTTCACCCAAAAATGAAAATTCTGTCATTAATTACTCACCCTCATGTCGTTCCACACCTGTAAGACCTTCGTTTATCTTCGGAACATAAATTAAGATATTTTTGATGAAATCCGAGAGCTCTCTGACTCCTCCATAGACAGCAATTTAATTACCACTTTCAAGGCCCAGAAAGGTAGAAAAGACATTGTTAAAATAGTCAAGGTGACTACAGTAGTTCAACCTTCAGAGAGCTCTCAGATTTCATCAAAAATATTTTAATTAGGGCCCGAGCACAGATGGTGTGAGGTCAATTATTCTTATATTTTTAAGGGCCTAAACATGCTCGAAAACTCATGAAACTTCAGTTTCAGAATTGGGTGTGGCAAAATAGCTCCATAGCGCCACCTACAAAATTTCAATTAAACGCCCTTTGTGCTACGTTTCCCGTACAGGTATGAAATTCGGTAGACACATGTAACAGCCCAATACCTACAAAAAAGTCAGTGGGTACAAAATCTGAAAACCCAACAGGAAGTGAGATATTTTGAATTTTCTCTGCAAAAAATGAGCAGTTTTTGCCATTTCCAGACGTTGTATTTTAACGAACTCCTCCTAGAGCTTTAATCAGATCAATATCATATTTGGTCAGTCTAATCTAAAGGCCTTTGCGACGTTAAATTGCAATTAGATGTTTCGCCATGAAATAGGCAGTTGTTCTAACTTGGGCATAAAATGTCCGACCTGCCCCAAACTTCACATGTTTTATTAGAGTCCTGGCCTAAAGACATGTAGATGTTCAGTTACAGTCATAGCGCCTCCTGTGGGCAACAGGAAATGACATGTTTTACACTGTGATTAACTCCTTTAACCAGATCAACATCATATTTGGACTAATCTTAAGGACTTAAGGCAATGTTAAATTGCAAAGATCTAGAGTTTTTGCTGAATGGCGTGTCTGTGGTGGCCTGACAAAGTCTGATGTTTCATCATGAAAGAGGAAGCTGTTGTAACTCAGGCATACAGTGTCAAACCTGCCCCAAACTTCACATGTGTGATAAGAGTCCTGGCATGAAGACATCTACATACAAATATTCAATTAGTTACAGTGCAACCTGTTGTCAACAGAAAATGGTATGCTTTACACTGTAATTCACTCCCTGATACACATTTAAATATGCCATGAAGTACCAAACATTCTAGAAACCAATTAAATCATGCAACACTTGGCTAAGTGCTAATGTTTGGAATTAACGCCACGAAACAGGAAGTTGTTGTAACTCAGGCATACAATGTCCAATCTGCTCCAAACTTCACATGCTTGAGAAGAGTCCTACGCTGAACACATCTACACGCCAAAATTCAGTTATAGTCATATCGCCACCAGCTGGTAGCAGGAAGTGTGGCAAAATACAAATGACTGACGTTGTCCTCCTATATTTATATACTTAAATGCATATTGCCCACCGTGCTCTGTTTTCCTAAAGCTACCGGGTGGCGGTGGCACAGGTGCGAGGGCCCTTTCATCGCTGCTTGCAGCTTTAATTTGTGTTCTGAAGATGAACAAAGGTCTTACAGGTTTGGAAGGACATGAGGATGAGTAATTAATGACAGAATTTTCATTTTTCACCCTTTAATGGCAGAATTTTTTTTGGCTGAAGCTTTCATATAATTTCACAATATTTCTTTCAGGTTTTTACCTTCCCGAACACATTCTTCACTCACATGCTTCTTGGTTTCCAGCCATATTATATTCCAGGATGAAGAATGTTCGGATTAAACCTGCTCTTGACCCATCACCTCAATTGTTCAGCCGTTTTTTTTTGCCTCAGGCTAAAGAGAAAAAAAACTATTTGAAAAGTCTTTGCAGTAAATCTGATAAGAATGACCAGCATTGTGAGATTATTCACAGACATGGTGCATTCACTGTGCAACGCTTTCAAATACCAGGTTCTCCACATACACACAATGAATGAGAATCTCCAATCTGCCTTTTCTACTTTTGCACAATAAAATGATCCACAACTAAGCTAATTAGTGACCAGAGTTTAACCCTCTATACTGTAGCAATAAAATCAACATAAAAATTATTAGGGTTCTATATAGAACCCTTGCATTATTCACTGAAGTCAAGGTTCCATATAAAAACAAAGAACATTTTCAGCACATAAGGGTTCAGTTAAAAATTATTAATATTAGCATATTATTATTTACTTAGATTATTCTATAGTAATTGGTTAAAAAGTGGTTTGAACACTACATTACCTCACTTCTCTTTCATCCCTATGGAAAATCAAACTTTTATGATGCTGCAGTGTTGCTTACTGTTGTAAGAAGTGTAAAAATATAAAGAATCAACCGAAGAAAGAATATGGTTTATAATTTGATTAATGATGTTAATGGATGTTAAAGGATCATCACTGAATCAGCAGCTTCTCCTTTAATTTTAAATTAAATAAGAAGGGGAGATCAGACTTAGTTGGGGAAGTGACTTGTCACAAGAGCTGAAAAGCTTATAAAAGTCTGTCTATTGGCAGGTTTTCCTGAGGAGTATAGTGATGAAAATGTTCAATAAGTGTGTACATGATTTCATATAATTATATGCATTTCTCCTACAGATGACATCTCGAACCAATGCCAGTTTATTTTCCCATGCATGCCAAAAGGCTTTTCCTCAAAATGCTGCTCTGATACATTTGTTTGTTATCTCAGAGAGGGATTTCAAGAGATTCAAAGCTGATCAAGACACAAAAGCATATAGCGGATAAAAGACACTTAGGTAATTGGTTTAGAGCGGCTCTTCAGTGTGCTAAAACTCATCCTCTTTCTTCTCACTTTGTTTTCTTTTTTTATCACAGTGACTTAACTGTGGAAAAGAGAAAAGTGGGTGAGAAAGCAGAAGGGAAGACAAAGCGGGAAAGGGAAGAGGCTTTTAGGCTGAGAAGACGGGAGATCAGAAGTACTGAAGGCCTCTTACTGGGCTGCTTGGGTTTTATCTGGCTGAGAGCTATGGGCAGTTGCCATATCATTAGTTGTATCGTGAAGCAAAATATGAAGCAGCACTGTTTTCAACATTGATAATAATCAGAAATGTTTCTTGAGCAGCAAATCAGCATATTAGAATGATTTCTCAAGGATCATGAGACACTAAAGACTGGAGTAATGATGCTGACAATTCAGCTTTGATCACAGGATGATATTGATATTGTGATGATATTTCACACAATTTTACTGTTTTTACTGTATTTTTGATCAAATAAATGCAGCCTTTGTGAGCAGAGGAGACTAATATATATATATATATATACACACACATGTGAACCTCATGAAGTTGGAGACATTTTTAATTTTCTTGACATACACCGTAGTTCAAATAAGTATTAATGACTTTTATGACTATAACTATCGAAAATATGACAAATAGTAGATGTTTCTACCATTAGATACTATTCAGTATATACATTTTAACTTAAAAGCCTGATGTTAAAAAAAAAGGGTTTGTCAACTAACAATTTCCAGTGCAACACATACGAGACCAAAAATAACACTTTTTAAAAATGCCTTTCTAAAATGTGTTGTGCATTTGGACTGAAATCTTCATTAATAAAATTGGTGTATGAGGTCAAGGACACTGACTGAAACACAGCAAACATGGTAGCATCGTTCCTGACACTCTCCATATGGAAATAACCTGTGAGAAAGGTGCTTACTGAGGACAGATAACAGCAAAGATGAGCAGCTATGGATTAGAGACTGGAGGCGATTATGGCCAAAAGGAGGTGTGTGCGTCTGTGTGTGTGTGTGCGTGCGGGTTGTGTTTGGAGGGGGGACTGATTCCACTGCGAGTGTGTAAGTGTGTGTCTGGGCTGCTGGATATAAAGGAATATTAATCTGGGTTTAGTACAAGCAGGACCCCACAAACGGCTCAAGCAAACAGAGCTTAGAGGAGGCCAAGCCTCACAGAAAGTCCTAAATCTTCACATTAGCTCCCCACGTTTCTTCTACTGAACCCATAAGCTCTTTTTCTAAAGGACATCACAAACAACTCGCAACCCCCCAGTACTACCCCTATGCCACCCCGCACCCTCGCAGACCCACAAAATCAAGACGGATTTGAGAATCCAAGATTGCTGGGAATTTATAAATCCGAGACCCAAGTGGATCGCTAGAGATTAGACGAACCCCCTCCCGCCCCAAACCTGAGGAGGCAGGGAGCCACCAAAAACTGCGCTCTTCTCCCAACGGTATGCCCTACTTCTGCATCTGTCAGCCACTAGGGAGGCAGGAGCCACTTTATAAGGTGAAAATGAAAAGAAGGTACATTTAGACTAACCTACATTCCCTTACTATTGCCATATATGTAGCTCTGTTCTGCTTGACAGCAGTTTTAGGAGCTGATAGATGGACATCATTTAAAAAATAAAGTTCTGTACCACAGTTTTGTAGCTTTATAAATTTATAGGAGCTCTATACTCTATTTCATGGTGAATCCTGGTACTTTTGAATTCAGACTTAATTAAAAATATAACAAAAGAATATAATAAATAAATATATAGTCTATAAAATATAATAAAAATATTGTCTGTTCTTTGTTTTTCAAGGCTGTGATGTTTTTTAATGTTTTTTCTTTCATTTAGTATTAACATTTTATTTGTTAATAAAAATGTTAACAAAATGGAGTTTAATTCGGATGATATGGATGATTTTGGAGCTGATGCTTTAATCCTATTCCCATCATTAAAATTAAGACTTAAAAACACACAAACAAATAAATAAATAAAATATGTCTGTTTTATGTCTGTTTCAAGGTTCTTATTTAATGTTTTTGAAGTTTGGTGTTTAACAGAATTTTACTTTAATTCTGATTAAAATAATTTTATTTTTAAAAGTTAAAGTAAACTGCTGATGCTTTATACTCCTTATCATTAATCTTTGTATTTTACAAAAGGGACTTAATTGTAGAAAAAACTGTTCTATATGTAAGCAACAAGATACGAGGGGCTGTGCTGTATCGTGAATAAGTCACAACTGAAGGGGGTTGCAGGCACTCCGCTTCGTGTCATGCCTAACAACGCCCCTTCAGCAGCTCGTGACTTATTCACAATACAGCACTAGCCTCGAGTACCTTATTGCTTTTATAAAAACGGTTACCACACAATACAAATATTAAAGCCAAAAATATGTATCAATGCAACTTCCATGAAGTAAAATCACTAAAGCCTTCCTTCCGCCGGAAAAAATAGTCCCTGACCTTGAACAGCAATAGAAGTTACATTATTACGCCGTTAAATGGCAGCAAAGACTGTCTTTATGAGTGTGTCAGCCAGTATCGAAGACTTTAACATTGAAAAGACTCAATTGTTGTGAACACAGAACAAGACGCAACTGACAAATGCTTTGACTAGCGACTTTCAGTCATGGGAAAACCCCTTAACTGTTAAAAGGACAAGATAATACATCAGACATTTAAACAGATTTTTTTATAATGAACATAGGACTGACCTAAAGGAAAATGCTAAATCTGAATGCAGGTAATAAACTCGCTCAATCGATCTCTTTCTCTTCACAATGCTCTTCTACAGAATACAGTAAACTTCAATGAACAATATCAATTGAGAACATACAGTTTACATTGCTAAGAGTGGTTGCTAAGGGTGTTGTGTAGTGATACACAGAACTTTTGGGTGAAGCGGTCATAGCCATGTTTTATCGTGAATAAAGCTATTGACCAATCAGAATCAAGGACAGTAATTAACCGTTTTATAATTTTCATTATTTTTTGCTATTCTAATACAATTTTAATATAACTTTTAATACCATTTTTTTTTTTTTTAGCAACATGCTAAAAATCACTCAGAACATATTAGCAACCAGATAGCAACGCCCTGGCAACCACCCAGAACAGAAAAGTTTTGCATAGGCAAACACACTCACACTTTCCTGAGAAAATGTAAAAAAAAATAATAATAATAAAAAAAATCTAGCACTGATATTAATATAAACTGCACTGTAAGAGTTAAAGCAGAGGAAGTTTAATGTTTGGAATAGGATGCAGGGGGTGTGGTGGCACAGCAGTCAGCAGGTAGGCTGGGGTGAAGGTGGGGGATTTAACTAGAGATACTAAACCTTATTCTGTCACCTGCAGTTCTCAGGCAGGGTGTAAACCAGAAGAAGCTGCTGTCCTGCAGAGTTTCATTAACCTGCCTGCATGTCCCTAAAACCCTGCTTTACGCTTAATCAAACTGCAGCCACTGCAGCTTCAGCGCTCGTCGTGGTCAC
Source organism: Elopichthys bambusa (assembly GCA_037101425.1). Lineage (NCBI taxonomy): Eukaryota > Metazoa > Chordata > Actinopteri > Cypriniformes > Xenocyprididae > Elopichthys > Elopichthys bambusa. Next base: position 26,245,792 of record CM074440.1, on the reverse strand, counting down.
CTGGTTGTCCGCACACGCTTTTCCCAGCATCCACCACAGGCCACATGTGTGATGGACCCAACACAGTTTCATTCCAATGAGGGTCATCTATAATAGGGGAGAGAAACTGGTCTGCACTGGACTATTATATAACACAGGTCAGACATTAATGGATGTCAGATTCTATTCTAATTGACAAGATAATCATAAAAAAAAAAAAAAAAAAGGTAACACTTTACAATAAGGTCCCATTGGTTAACGTTAATGCATTAACTAGCATAAAATAACAATGAACAATACATTTGTTACAATATTTATTAATTTTTTAAACAATTATTTAATAAAACATACAACTATTCATTGTTAGTTCATGTTAGCTCAGGTCCATTAGTTTTTTTTCATTGGTTTGGTGCAATTTTTATAAGCAAGTTTTACATTTTTACAACTCTTAGTACTAATATCATATTAGTGATACCAATATCATTTTTTTCAAACATTTCTTTCAACATTATTTCGCTGTTAGATGGCGGCAAAGACTGTCTTTATGAGTGTGTCAGCCAGTATCAAAGACTTTTACATTGAAAAGACTGAATTGTTGTGAACACAGAACAAGACGCAACTGACAAATGCTTTGACTAGCAACTGTCAGTCACGGGAAAACCCCTTAACTGTTAAAAGGACAAGATAATACATCGGACATTTAAACAGATTTTTTATAATGAACATAGGACTGACCTAAAGGAAAATGCTAAATCTGAATGCAGGTAATAAACTCGCTCAATCGATCTCTTTCTCTTCACAATACTCTTCTACAGAATACAGTAAACTTCAATGAACAATATCAATTGAGAACATACAGTTTACATTGCTAAGAGTGGTTGCTAAGGGTGTTGTGTAGTGATACACAGAACTGTTGGGTGAAGCGGTCATAGCCATGTTTTATCGTGAAAATAGCTATTGACCAATCAGAATCAAGGACAGTAATTAACCGTTTTATAAGTTTCATTATTTTTTCATTATTCTAATACAATTTTAATATAACTTTTAATACCATTTTAATATAGAACACCATAGCAGCTGTATAGCAACATGCTAAAAATCACTCAGAACATATTAACAACCGGATAGCAACCACCCAGAACAGAAAAGTTTTGCTGAAATGTCTGAAATATTGAAACAATTGTGTTAGTACAAAATCACAAAATGTACTTTTCACTTCACATAATGTGTTTCATCTATATAAAGTTTTCATTCACAGTCTTTCATAATGTTATCACTATCAGACGTTTGATTTGAATCTCTTATCATTGTTTAATACATTTTTCTATTATTTAATCTAGCTGATCTTAATGGTTAATTAATTAATCATTTGGTATCTATAGATTTCTATAGATACAGACTCTATAGATATAGTTTCTACTTTGTTTATCGATTTATCTTAGATAATTACCACTATATTCAGTTTTTTGTAATGGGAAAAAAAAAAATAATAATAATGTCAAATCTAGTCTAATTAAGAGCAAAAATGTCAGGCAAATGTCAGTCATTTTAAATATAATATCATTAAATATAATTTAGCATCCTGTCAAATGTTCAAACCAACCCGTGTTCTTGTTAACAAACTAACAGGTCTAGTATAGTTTTCCCACATCCCCCCATCACATGTCTGCACTCAGCTGTGTAATGCACATGTTTAGCAGGTCCCTCAGTAATGCTGGACCGTCAGCTGATGTTCTGGGCCCTGAGGCACTTCGGCCCAGCAGCGGACGCTCAGACAGCGACTTCCACAGATCAATCTTCCTCTGACACTTCATTTAGACTGCATTAATGTGGAATTAGGAGCCATTATGGCCATTGGCAGGCCTTGACAGTCCTGAAACGTGAGCAGTTATCCAGCCTCCTGGGAACCGTTGTGAATTTGAATGGACCAGATCAAGCTTATCCAGCCCCCGCTACAAAGCTGAATAAGTGACTTGATTATTTAGCTCCACATTTTCATTCAGCACTGTCATCAATGTTTTCAATCAGCTAAAGGAATGTGCAAGGAATTTTTGCTTTATTGCTTTATTGTAAATGAAATGCTGGAATGACGTTATCAACCACACAACAGCAGTTAACTGTTTGGACAACAGTCTACTTCTCAGTGCAGATATCAATATATGACAAAGATACTAGCCTTTAATATTTTTTATTATTTGATTTTTCCACTGCTGTACATTTTTATGCTTAGTTTTTAGTTATTTGGCAAAAAAAAAAAAAAAAAAAAACACTTTACTCTCCTGATTCCATCCCATGCAAAGCATGCTGGATACTAGAAACCCTCTTTCCAGTAAGTTGTCATTTTTCAACAAAAATGATTCAAATAGTCCAAACTCAAAAGCAATAAAGTGCCCCTATTATGCTTTTTCAGATATGACCTTTCATGTAGTGTGTAATATAGCTGTTTGTGAATGTAAAAGGTCTACAATGTTTCAAAGATCAAAATGCAGATAAATGAAATGGAGTTATTGTCTCCCAAAAAAAAGAAGTGATTCTGAACTGCTTGAAATGAGTCATCAGTAATTCCAGTCTTACTTCCTGCTCAAACGTATGTAGGTTTGTAACAAATTTGCATAATGCCAGCCTATAGTCTTCATTGGCTGCCCTTGAACAACGTCTACTTTGTTATGCCCTCAAACACTTTAGTTGTAAGTGAGACTGAGAAGAGTTTGGTTCATGTTGTTCATGTCTAGGAGACCCTGTTTTCAGTGCTGCGGAAGCAAATCCACTTTTGACTTTTCAAATGTAGAGGACTCATGCTGGAATTGTTACAGAAAAACTGACGGCATCATTACTGTTCGTATATCACTGTGTATCAAGTGGGGAAGAACCGGAGCTGAAATTCAGATATGCGTTTGGTGATGGGCGTTTGGTTTTCAACAGGTACTGTAAGTGGTTGACCAATCACAACAGACTGGGTCATCTGACAAATCGGAGCAGAGCAGGCTCTTTTGGAAAAAGGGGTTTAGAAAGTTTGAATCCTTTATTGAACCATTTCAGAGACTGTGTGAAAATTTTATAGAGATAGCATAAATAGGGGCACTTTAAATCATACACTCTAAAAAAATGCTGGGTTGTTTCAACCCATGTGTGGGTCAAATATGGACAAACCCAATTTTTAAATTTTTTTTATTACATTTTTAAACCCAACGGGTTGAAACAACCCAGCATTTTTTTAGAGTTTAATGAAAAAATTAAGTTGCGACAAAATATAGTTTATTTAGCCTACTTTAAGTAAACTAGACAAGCAGGGGGAAAAAAATTCTACTATTTTCACTTTCTCTCTGACCTGAAGAATTAAATTGGACATGTCATTATCGTTACCACAGTTAAACATACCAAATTAATTATTTTCATGTTTTAACATGACCTCATAAAGTTGCAGATTGCAGGTTACTGGATGCCTACCAAGTTCTGTAATGAAACTCTAGATGGCGCAGGCTGATAATAATGATATTTATATTTATATGTAAATGATATTTACATCGTTAACTACATGGCACAAGCTGATTGGTTCATGTCTCATCTGCAGCCAATGAGCTTGCTGGTAAACATTTAAATATCTGGTTAGCGTTCAGTCTGCAGCACGTTTTCCTTTGAAACCCTCCACCTTCCCCAGCTCCACCTGTATAGATCTGCTATGGGTAATTTTATATATGCTATTTGTGCAGCAGCAGTATATCTTACATGCTCACAGCAGAGTATCAGTGTATGTATTTGCAGTAGCAAGTTCCTGGTCTTGCTCTGCAGCAGCAGCAGCAATAATCTACAGTAATACCAAACAAATTAAAGTATTAGTTCAATTTCATATTAAAATTTCCTGATAATTTACTCACCCCAATGTCATCCAGGATGTTTATGTCTTTCTTTGTTCAGTAGAAAAGAAATTAAGGTTTTTGATGAAAACATTCCAGGATTATTCTCCTTATAGTGGACTTCAATTGGCCCCAAATTTTAAATTTCAAAATTTTCTAAAAATGTTTTTAAAAAATTACAATTTTAACCACACGAGCTCTCTTCTTCTTCTTCTTCTTCTTCTCTATTAGAATTTTTGTTTTCATCAAAAACCTTAATTTCTTTTCTACTGAACAAAGAAAGACAAAGTTTTCATGATAGAAATATAGTTATTTTGCATTTTTAATTCAATTTTGTATAAAGATGTCTTAACATCTGACAAAAATTGCGGAAGATATTACTTAATTTGACTGATTGAGCTGAGCACACTGCATTGTGGGATAGTAAACTGCACATTTTAGCAAATGTAGTAGGTCATGGGTATTCTATACAGAAAATTTGCACATTCACAATATATATATTATTTAAGGTAAGACCAGTAAAGTAGCTTTACAATTGCAAACATACTGTGTCTGTCTGGATTGTTACTCATTGGCACTATACTGTGGATTTTGGAGTTGCTCAGAGTGCACTTTCAATGTTTTCAGACCTGATTTTATTCATGAAAAACACTTACAAATTCACATCTGAGAGAGCCAGTATCTGACAGCTACAGAATAATTTGAAATATAGCAAATGCTAGATAACAGGAACATTTTTAGTCACTTTCAGTGACATTTTCGCCCCAACACCTAATACATTTCTTACTTTGCTCTCATGTCACAAAGTCAGGGACAGATAGTTTGGCTTCACACAGTTTTGGCCGCTTGTGTGGCGTCTTCAATCACACAGTAATTAGGATTAAATAAGCAAAAGCTATATGCAAGAGCAAAGGCACATTACATATCTATGCCACGAACAAGGCCTGTGTAAAAATAGCTCGCCACCCCACATGAAAGCCATATGAATGGGTGATTCGATAATCACATCACGGCTATCTTTCAGACGTAAATGTACGAGATGACCCTGGTCGCCTTTGCATTGGTGTGTTATAAATGCAGTCTGTTTCCCCCTCCTCCTCTCACTGTTAGTGACCAGGCAAGTGAGAGGCACACCGATACTCCTTAAGGAGCTTTGCTCCTGGGAGGAAACCTAATCTTCTTTTTTAACGCCATCCCAAAGCTCCTCGCAGACTCTGAAAAGAAGGGGGCGGAGTCCCGTGCTGAGTATCTCTGTCCCCATGAGACAGCGTCGCCCTGGCGATCACACTCGAGGGAATTAGCTGCTCTATACGCGGGGGTAAATCCCTCCGCTCTGCCCCTGCAGCGCCTCCTACAGGGTGGGTGTTTATTCAGCTCTTTTATTTGTTTTATAAACAACTATATTTAGAGATAAGATACACAGGATAAGTCCCAATTCACATACTATCCATAGTATATAGTGTGCAAAGTTAGGTTTAGTGCACCACAAGAAAGGATGGAAATTGCAAGTAATTTAATAATTCTGATTCCAGTTAATCAGTTCCATATTGATTCTTTTAGTACTTAAAAAAATACTTGAGTATTTAAGAAATTGAAAACTGTTCAAATGTATGTAGTCAGTAAGATTTTATTTCTTTGAAAGAAATTAACACTTTTATTCAGCAAGAATTGTTTAAAAGTGACAGTTTTATAATTTATAATGTTACAAAAGATTTTTATGTAAACAAATGCTGTTTTTATTTTATTTTCATCAGAGAAACCTGAAAAACATGCATCATGGTTTCCACAAAATTATAATAACATTGATAATAATCAAAAATGTTTCTGAGCAGCAAATCAGCAAATTAGTATGATTTCCGAAGGATCATGTGACACTGAAGGCTGGAGTAATGATGCTGAAAATTCAACTTTAAACACAGGAATAAATTACATTTTAAAATATATTCCTATAGAAAACAGTTATTTTACATCGTAATAATATTTCTCAATATTAATGTTTTTACTTTTTTTTTTAAATCAAAACATTAAACAATCTTATACTGACCCCAAATTTTTGTTTTTGAAAATTTAGCAAAATTTTAACCCCATATTTTAAAAAAAGCCAGTTTTTTGGTAAAAATTGTAATGTTTCTTTAAATTAAAGTACCATTATATATATATATATATATATATATATATATAAACATTTCTTAATGTTTATCTTTAACTATAATAATAAATATCTGTAGTAATAATAAATGAATGTCCAATATTTTTCTTTGTATTTTTTCTCATTAAATTTTGTATTTCACACTGAAATGTGGGTTTGTTAAAAATTATTACCATAAAATTAAATTACTTTATGTAAACAAGTGAAATCCCAATTATGGCATATTGCCTATACATACGCAAAATTATTTTTCCATCAGTGAATGATATGTTTTCAGTGTAAGAATGAGAATTTGTGATGCAGCAATAGCACTAAAAAAATTTTTTTTTTAAATATTTTCTTATTTGGTTAAAGCAATTTGAAGTGTCCAGCCATGGTTCCCTATAAATATATAGTTAAATAGATAATATGTTATAATTCATAACTCAGTACTTATGGCGTTTATGCAATAAATAGATACCATGTAAATACATATATTTTTATTTATTACTTGGCGAATAAAGCTCATTATGATTCAGTAAAAATAGAAAGACAGAAAAAAACAGAGACGTTTACAACACCAGCATATCTGAGGCCAGTCTGAGACACGCGTACACAGTGCTGACAGATACAAAGACAGCGCACGGCTCTCTCGCTCTGTACAAGAGGTCACGGTAAATATTAACTCTGACAGATCTGTGTGAAAATCTCAGGCGGTTTCATGAGAAGAAGGTGTGAGAGATTACAGATCCAGAGATTCCTGTGAGGAGAGACAAGTGACATAACTTTTCATCTCACAAACTCCTGGACTGACTCTCTGACCTTCTCTTTAAGATTCCTGCCAGTATTCCTAAAACAAATGCACACTCGGCTCTACTCTCTTCAGAAATCACAGACTCTTGTGTGCTTTACCCTTTACAGCTATTTAAGTAACTTGTTAGTTCTTCTGTTAAACATGCTGTGGTCGCTCTGAACATATGGCATAGCGCTTTTGACCAGACATTTCTCGGCTGAAGATTAAAGTGATCACCCTTCTAGCATGTATACGTGAAAGAGAGCATGCTTAGATGATGCCAGCACAGGTCAAAGTGAAGGCAAACTGCAGGTATTTTTAATGAAGGTGTGACATTCTGACAGGACCCTGATAATACAGTCCTCACACTAGCTTAAGACAGACAGGAAGTATATAAGGAATTTAAAACCAAAAGAATTAACCCAGAGCAACAGCTCTGACAGCTCTACCACAGTACTCTGGAAAGTATCAAGACATTTATTCTATTTCAGCGCTATTCACAGCATTTTATAAGCTAAATGTGTTTTATCATGCAAAAGTGCTAAAGTTTCAGAAAGCACACCCACACTCTGTTTACTGACTGTCTGATGCATATAATTATCATGGCGTGGTTCAAAACAAAGGTGAGAAAAGGATCTGGGCAAGCAGTTTTACAAAATCTCAGGAACCAAAAACCAAACCATGAGAAAACAAGGAATAGGTGGGACAAATCAATCAACTAATTAGTAATGGCAACAGAGGAAACAAGGGAAACAAATGGAGCTAAAAATACTCAAAATATGTGAACAGAAACACAGAATCTGTGACAGTAAAGGCCAAAGGATACTTCACTTTTTACGCGTATGCGAGGGTCAGCGTACAGTCAGCATGACGCAAATTTCTTCATCAGAAGAGTATGTGCACCGCTGGATTTTCGTAACCGCGCATAGTTTGTATGCACAGGTCGCAGATGCGATTTAATTTTTTTGCAGTAATTAGTTTATCCACAAGGTGGCAACCATGCCCTGGGGGCGTCGATTCACAAGGTAGTCGAAGAAAAACTGCATAAACAGGACAGACAGGAACGCATGCAAGCCACAGCAACAATGGAGGCCTACATACAGGTGCTGGTCATATAATTAGAATATCATCAAAAAGTTGATTTATTTCACTAATTCCATTCAAAAAGTGAAACTATATATTCATTCATTACACACAGACTGATATATTTCAAATGTTTATTTCTTTTAATTTTGATGATTATAACTGACAACTAAGGAAAATCCCAAATTCAGTATCTCAGAAAATTAGAATATTATGAAAAGGTTCAATATTGAAGACACCTGGTGCCACACTCTAATCAGCTAATTAACTCAAAACACCTGCAAAGGCCTTTAAATGGTCTCTCAGTCTAGTTCTGTAGGCTACACAATCACGGGCAAGACTGCTGACTTGACAGTTGTCCAAAAGACGACCATTGACAACTTGCACAAAAAGGAGGGCAAGACACAAAAGGTCACTGCAAAAGAGGCTGGCTGTTCACAGAGCTCTGTGTCCAAGCACATTAATAAAGAGGTGAAGGGAAGGAAAAGATGTGGTAGAAAAAAGTGTACAAGCAATAGGGATAACGGCACCCTGGAGAGGATTGTGAAACAAAACCCATTCAAAAATGTGGGGGAGATTCACAAAGAGTGGACTGCAGCTGGAGTCAGTGCTTCAAGAACCACTACGCACAGACGTATGCAAGACATGGGTTTCAGCTGTCACATTCCTTGTGTCAAGCCACTCTTGAACAACAGACAGCGTCAGAAACGTCTCGCCTGGGCTAAAGACAAAAAGGACTGGACTGCTGCTGAGTGGTCCAAAGTTATGATGAAAAAGTTCTCTGATGAAAGTCCTGCTGCTGACCAACTTTATGGAGATGCAGATTTCATTTTCCAACAGGACTTGGCACCTGTACACAGTGCCAAAGCTATCAGTACCTGGTTTAAGGACCATGGTATCCCTGTTCTTAATTGGCCAGCAAACTCGCCTGACCTTAACCCCATAGAAAATCTATGGGGTATTGTGAAGAGGAAGATGCAATATGCCAGACCCAACAATGCAGAAGAGCTAAAGGCCACTATCAGAGCAACTTGGGCTCTTATAACACCTGAGCAGTGCCACAGACTGATCGACTCCATGCCACACCACATTGCTGCAGTAATTCAGGCAAAAGGAGCCCCAACTAAGTATTGAGTGCTGTACATGCTCATACTTTTCATGTTCATACTTTTCAGTGGGCCAAGATTTCTAAAAAACCTTTCTTTGTATTGGTCTTAAGTAATATTCTAATTTTCTGAGATACTGAATTTGGGATTTTCCTTAGTTGTCAGTTATAATCATCAAAATTAAAAGAAATAAACATTTGAAATATATCAGTCTGTGTGTAATGAATGAATATAATATAAATATAATATATATATATAAAGTTTCACTTTTTGAATGGGATTATTGAAATAAATCAACTTTTTGATGATATTCTAATTATATGACCAGCACCTGTAGATGAGAGATTGTGTGAAGAGGTTAGAAAGTACCCTCATTTGTACAACTCTATTAAAGCATAGATAGAAGAATACAAAGATATTTACATGGTTTTTAACTAGTGGCGAGAGATTGCTCAAAATGCACATGCTAAAACAAAGGTAATATTTGTTACCTTACAACGTTTCCAAAAAACAAACTTTACCACAGCCCTTACCTTTTGCTAGATCTGATCATGGCCACCTAAAGTTAGCTTTGCTCTTGTGGATCTCGTGTTTTCATTGATTGCCATTTCGTCTCCGTCTCCAGTGCCACCCCCTGAGACAAACGCAAAATAGGACAAATGAATGATTATCTTTACAGTAAAAGGGTTCAGTAGCCTGTTAAATTAATTAATCCACATTAGGAATTTCACAGCTGTTAATTTAATGGAGAAGCAGAGTACTAAGTTCATCAAGTGAGCACTAATAGCTCTCAATCTGCCCAATGTGAAAATCAGAAGCGCTGGGGTGGGGCGAGGTTTCTTATATACATTATTCTTGAGAAGTCTTAGACACACTTGTCACGAAACCAAAAGTAAAATACACATACTGTATGTGAAGCGCCCAGGATTCTATTTTGGTGGGATAATAGTATTTTTTTCCCCTGCCGGAGCCTTTCATGTCATTTGGAGAGGTGTTTAATAAGGATGGGCACTAAGAGGATTATGATCCCATTTGGCCATGGCCCCGTTGAGATGAGGGGTTGTGGGGGGCATCCTTCTCACTGTCAAAACTCATTTCCCTCATAAATGATCAGCAAGATGACAATCCCATATACTGGAAATGTGCTCCAGCCCCCAGCCTCCTCTCCTCACTGGGTTAATGAAGACCAAGAGCAAGCCGTCCTGATCAGCCCCAGTCTAAACTCATGTACACGGCAGAGAGAGAAGCACTCTTAAATGTAAAGGTTCCAAAAATGATTTTTTTTTTTTTTTTGCTGTGATGTCATTAAAGTACCATTTTTGCTTCCCCAAAGAACCTTTCAATAAAAGATTCTAAAAATAACCATGTTTTACTTAGTGTGAAGAACATTTTAATTTTCTATTATAAAGATTGTGCAATGGAAAGGTTCCATGGATGTTAAAAATTCTTCATGGAACTATCAATGCCAAAAAAGAGAACCTTTAATTTTAAAAGTATAAAATTAAATGTTTAAACTTTTAAGGTTTACATTTTTTTATCACTTTTACAACATTTCAAATCCCTCAGTTCTCACCATCACAGAAAAGCCAAGCCCATGTTGATTCTGGTTTTATTACAAGCTCCGTTGCATTCTCTTTTTTGCCAGCAGACTCTCCTCTGCTCTTCAGATTTTTTTTACTTCTGATTTCCCAGAAGTTCGAGAATTAGCTGTTAGCTGTTAGACAACTAACCTATGCCACTCCCACACCATACAGCCGGAGCAACTTTTCTCTATTGACGGATATGATGACACGCACGGGCAAATGATGTATGTACGCAATTTCCTGTGAAAACCATTCCGCCCGGTCTAAACACTTATCTTACCATAGTGAATCAGGGTAAAACAAAAACATGTTTTGGTAGAAGATTGATGATGTAGCCTATTGACATTACATACCTTTATTTCTCTGGCCTAAGATATCTCACCATTTATTCGTCAGTTTAATTTGCTTTGCTTTGTTTGACCAGTTCCGGTAACACCTGATCACATGGGTGATGTAGAGTCTGGATTATACCATAATTATACCAAAATCAAGCAGGAGCGTATTATCGCTTCCCGCCCTGTGTCAGTCACCTTATGATATCTTTGCCTCTTTCTTTCTTAAGAAAAGACTGCAAGCTTCATTTCCCACAGCAAGGGAGTCAAGCTCTTGGCTGGCATCACTATTCCATCCCTCCCTCTCCCTCTTTCTCTTCTCTTTTCTGCATGCTCTGGCTATTAAATGCATCTTCAATTCAGCAACTTTGAAGTGGCACTCCAGGAAATGCACTCAATCAATTATAAATGAAATAATCTCCTTATAATATTAGAGATTTTAAAAGTGTAAGAAATACCGCCAGATTAAGGAACCCAAATCAGTTTTAACAGTATCTAAAGTGACAGCAGGAGAATCATGGGAAGGAATGGGGAGAAAGTTAAAATGATTATGTAGATCTGTGTCACGGGCAAATGTTTCTGCAAATCCCTGCAGGATCTCACAGCACAGTGGAAACAGATTATTCCCGGCCTTATTTAAAAAGCTGTAGCTTTTTTCGAATGGGAAACATTTATATAAATTTACACATAAATTTACTGCTCTTACTATACTTTCTCTCTCGTCTGTTTGAACCAGTGTCTCACCACTGCGTTATTGTGAACAACTGGGCTGTTGCAAAACTTTGAAGAAAAATCAACTGTGATTTGACCGTTGATTTATATGCAAATACTAAATTCATTTGTACTTAAAATTCACTTTTGTAGATTTAAGTTCCTGCCTGTTAACTTTGACATAATCTATATGGTAGTGCACACCTAACAAATTTTTATCACATACATTTAAAATCTTTTTTTTTTTTTTTTGTCTAGGAAAATGGACCAAAAATATTGATGACTCATCTTGCATTGACATGCATATTAAAATATTTGTGAAACCAACTGCTCTCTGGAATGAGAATGCCCCTCCCTTTAAAGTGCCCCTATTATGCTTTTTCGAATATTACCTTTCATATATTGTGTAATATAGCTGTCTGTGAAAATAAAAGGTCTGCAAGGTTTTAAAGATCAAAGTGCATGACAAATAAAGAAATAAAGTGCTCCTAAAAGAAAGAATCAATTCTGAACTGCTGAAACAAGTCGTCAGCAATTCAAGTCTCACTTCCTGTTACAAACATATGTAACAATGTAACAAATTTGCATAATGCCAGCCTATTGTCTTTATTGGCTGTCTGCGAACAACGTCTACTTTGACTTTCAAAAAGCAATTTTTGAAGGGGACACAAATAATACAGTCACATTTATGTCCATTTTTTATTTTTTATTTTATCTGGCCAACAACACAAAGCAATAGTTGTTTAAATGAGTTGGGTTTATAGGTTCGCCATGCGGTCATATTATAATTATCTTGCGTCCTCCACACAGTATTTTAGGTTTCGTCTGAAACAGAGAAGGTCTCTTACTATATTCAGCTGCAGCAAGCCCACTGATCTGCCAATTAACGTCATATTGAGCAAAACCCAACACAACAGTAAATCTACAATATTACCCTAATATCAGTTCACACATAGGCTCATTGCCATGTTATTTTGGCGGTTTGTCATGTTTTCCAAATGAAATGGTGAAGAAAGCTCTTAAGTGACTGAAGTTCATGTAACAGTAAACGTCACGTGTTTGAGTTTGTGTAGTGGACGAAACAACGCCATTCATTCACACAGAGACATGCAGACTTATAAGTAACATTCTTTGGCTATTGTCGTGTTCAATTCTACTATGTGAAAGCTTTAAAATCTCTGCTGTGGTGAAACTCACGTAATAGTTTGTGACGTCAAACGTACCATCTCTCCTCTGTCCTTAGTTTGCTAGTTATTCGTTACAAAGATAATACACATTAGTAAAATCATAATTTTTAATTTTCTTTGTCTACAGATAAACTTTTTGGCGGCCGCAGTACTTTATAAAACTGGCTCTGTAATTTTTCCCGTGACTGCATTTTTAAAGATGCAGAAAAAAAACGAGACCCTGGCAACACTGGTTCTCTCTCACCGGACTTGTGTGTAGGTGTAGGTGTGGTAAAGGAGGAAAGCAGGCAGTGGACCAAAACACTGAAGCAAGGGAGGAAGGACTCAAAATGTTTGCTTACACAATTATTTTAAGTATATATCATTACACAGCGTGGTATTTTTTATAATATTTTTAGGGGGGCATGAACTTCCAAAAGACCAGGATTCACGTTCAAATTGATACGGAAAAACCGACGCCATCATTTGTATTACTGTGTATCAAGCGCTGAGGAAGCCTTTGGAGCTGAAATTCAGTTATGGTAATAGACTTTTCATTTCCGACACGCACTGTAAGCGGACGACCAATCATGACAGACTGGGCCATCTGACCAATCAGAGCAAAGTAGGCTGTCATAACGGAGGGGTCTAGAGAGATTGAATCCTTTATCGAACCACTTCTGAGAGTAAAGAGCTTATGTTGCAACGTATATTATGAGAAAATTAAAATATTTTTTTCAACTTGGATGCATGTAAACCTATTGTAGGAGACAGCAAAACAAAATTAGAAACCTTTAAAATAACATAATAGGGGCACTTTAAATTATAATGACCCGGCACTGTCTGACAAAAGTATCAAATTATGGTTAATAGATTTAATGTAACTAAAGAATATTGTCTAAAATAAATGAGCGAACTAACCCCACGATATGTCCCGCAGGAAATACATCAACACAAGAAGGAAAACTTTGCTCATTAATTCATTTAATAGGGTCTTTAAATGGTCCTGCCATGTGATTTGATTTGTGGTGTGATATATAAAATGTCTTGCATAATAATCATTCAAAATAATTAGCAAATTGATGTTTACAATAGTTTTAGATGATGTATAACATCTCACACTGCAGGACTGTCACTCTTGTGAAAAGGCTCAGATATAGTTTAAATAAACTTAACTGAGTTTTCCAGGTGCTCCTAGAAAAGTAGACTCCCTTCTAAATAATGAACGCTATTATGTGGAGCAGTGAACTTTCATGCTGTGCTTGTCCTGAACAACTGCTTCCATCAAAAATGATTTTGAAACTTTTGGATGGACAAAAAAATAACAGTGCATGGAAGCATTACATGTGGAAATAATTTGGACTGACCTCAGCTGGGTTTCACTACCACCGTATCGGTCAAAAGCTGGACTGTGCAGCTGTCCAGGGGCAGCAAATCAATTGATCATTAGGGGAAGATAAGTAGGCAAACACATCCATCACTGCTCTGTTCACTAGCACCCCGCTGCTACAGTGAGCTACAGGGATTATCTGTGTTTAGGCAAGCGTCTGAGCGGTGTGTGTGTGTTCCCTGGTCAGTCCCTCATCTAACAGGTCGCTCTCACTCATTACATGGTTAGTTGAGCCCAATGAGGGCTCTTTCAGCTAAGTGAGAAGCAGGCTGGAGGGTTCATTCGGTGTTTGCATCTGTGAAGGAGTTAGACACACTTGGTCAGCGGTTTGACAGCCTTGACTCCACTGAAGCAGCTACAATCCCTGTGGGTATACACACACACACACACACACACACACACACACACACACTTCAAAGGCACCATGAAACTTTAACTTATTATTTCTCCAATCTTACTATTAGTGAAATTACAGAATAATGCTTCGAACTAAAGATTTCTAACACATTTCGGTAATTAAAAAAAAAAAACAGCTTTAAAGCAGACTTTTATGTTTTTTCTTACTCTAATATGCTTTGTTTGCCCAACTGTCAGATGGCCATTGCAACTAAACTTCTGAATTTAAGTTTTACAAAAGAAGTTGACATGTAGTTGCAAATTTACTTATAGTCAGAATTTCTGTTGTGGCGCATCAAAATAAAGTGTTAGCAGATATTAACCAGACAGTCAGCTGATAATAAGTCGACATGTAATTGCAATCTTACTTATAGTTGGTAGAATAAAGTGGACTAGTGGACTCTACTCTGGAACCCAAAAGCAGAGGTTTTGTTAATATAGTTTTAGTAAAAGTACCATAAAAGTAGTCCAGATGCCTTGCAATATTTTCTGTGTGCCAAATCTGTTTTCTGAAGAACTTTTTGTGAGGAACAGAAATCATTATTCACTGATAATCTTATGCTGTGACACAAATCTTACTGCAACAAAATAAACTGCAGCACACCCATCTTTTACGGCAAACCTGGCAGTATGCATTGACACCATTTTTAAATATGGGTAACACTTTACAATAAGGTTCATTAGTTAACTACATTAGTTAACATGAACTAATAATGAACTGCACTTATACAGCATTTATTAATTTTGTTAATGTTAATTACAACATTTACTAAGACATTATTAAAATCTTGTTAACATTAGTTAATGCACTGTGAACTAACATGAACAAACAATGAACAATTGTATTTTCATTAACTAACGTTAACGAAGATTAGTAAATACAGTAAACAAACGTATTGCTCATGGTTAGTTCATGTTAGTTAATACATTAACTAATGTTTAACTAATGAAGCTTATTGTAAAGTGTTATGAAAATGACTCCAAATGAGACTGTTTCATACCAAAAGCAAATTTTTGGGTGAATTGTTCATTTATATTCCTCTACCTTTTACATATTCAGATCTTTATTTTTCCTTTTCTAGGGCTGCGTCCAAAAAATTAGGCAGTGACTTGTTGCCTCACTACCCTATCAGGCAATGACTCTGCAGGCAGCGTTTGCACACAGGTACCTCATGAAACTGTTTTCAGACAGATTTCCTAGGCAGCATAACAGTTTAATGATCTACAACAAAACTGAGAGAGATTTGGTAATAATTAGGCACATATTTAACTACTACAATAGTAATTTCTCACTAAAAATGACATCAAAAGTGGAAAAAGTTGGCCAAAAACATACTTTTACACTGTCCTCAACTGCTATACCTCTGTAATCAATCTGTAATCACCAGCCTCTCAGACTTAAGTAGGAATTCTGGGGGAATCTCTGAATTTGAATCCTCAGTCACACACAAATTGGAAAAATTACATTCTCACCTATTTTTTAAGGAAGTGCTATTGAAGCGTAAAACACTTGATTGTTGATTGTTTAACAATCCCATCAAGTGCTTCAAACACTCATTTGGATTAGCTTCCGAGTATGTATAGTGTACTAATACAGTTTTGTACTCATCAGACTGGTCTGTCTTAAGACACTTTGAAAACAAAGAGGTCAGTAGAAGCAGTTTGCTCGAGGCGTTGGTGTGTATAGCTGTGTTTAGACTCTAGAGAGTCATTGCATGGCTTGAGTCAGACTCCATCAGCTCATTCTTTACCTCAATATCCTTCTAAGGAAAGAATCAGGACTACAACGGCTCTCTTGTGGAATGTTTTGTATGAGGGAGAAAATGGAAGCCTTCATTGCTAGATTCATAAAGTGGCCACTGAGGGTGAGATTTAGGAGGAAATCGTATTTAAGATTTATACCAGTTGCAGAAATCAATCACTGGATACAACAGAACTCATGGCCCAAACCAGACCTATTAATGCTCCACTGAGCAGATTATTTAGCACTGTGCTTCTCAACATGGTTTTGCTTCAACAACCAGATTTTAAATTGGACATCAAGCAGCGAGCTAACAACCTGTAACCCATATTTAACTAGGTGGTATTTCCTTTTATATTAACATGTTAGCATCTACCTAATTTGACTAGTTTCTACCAAATTACATTTGCACCAAAGTACTGTAGTTTGATTGAATGCACATCCTTTGACTTCAGCAACAAAACATAAATGTTTAAGAAGCCTTTTAAATAGTCAATTAGACTGGTTACATTTTATAAATTGCCCTCTTGTTAAAGATGATCAGCGCAATCCTTTTTTTTTTTTTTTTTTTAAAAAAGCCTTAAAAACAGTCTTTTAACTAGTTTCAGAAAGGGGAAAAATAGAAGGAAAAGGAGTGCATGTTAAAATACTTTGACATATGAAATCAATCCTAAAAATTAAATTCAGTAAAAGTTTGAAAATGATAGTGCTTTGTTTAAAGAGTCAAATATCTAATGTGTAGAACTTTTTCTGTGACTTGGTACTTTGTGTCACTAGTGGCCCTGAAAGCCTGTCAGAAATGCTTAGTTTCTCCAGGAAAATGATTTGTATGGATCTTTGCTCCGGGTCTTGCCCTGTTTCTGCACAATTTCTCTCCACCCTCTTGTTTTTTTCCCCTCCTTTTGTTTAAGTAAAGCTAGGATTAGGGAAGATTTTCCCCCTAAAGTAGTGGTTTGATGGTGCTTTTATCCCCTAGAGTTGCGAAGACGGTGGAGCCCCAGGATTAGACCAACACAAAAGGTGTTGTTGTGTCCGGCCGCAGGCTGGAGGGAAGAAACTCAACTGCCAGTTTCAATATGTCAATGTTCTCAGGATGGGAAGTTGGCCAAACCAATTGAGGAGAGCTCTGGTGTCCAAATACTCACAGTTCAGACGCAGTTCAGATTTTGGCGTACCAAAGTTACAACTCTTCAAAATCTAAAGAATGCCCCATGTGTTATATCTAGGGGAAAAAAAGAAAGAAAGAAAAAAAACATTTTAAGCAGTTGATTTGCATTACATAAACACTTTTTTGGTTTTTAGTTTCTTTGAGGTCATCTATAAGTGAAATCCTAAAAGTTGACAAAATTCACTTTTAGCAGATAATAGGTATTTAAAGTGTACAGACTTTCTTTATCCAGGAAAATGAATGGCCAAAAATGAGAATGTCCCTCCCCAAAAACCACTTGCCACTTACAAGCAAATCATAAGCATAATCGAAAACCTATTATTTATTTACTTTGATATGTCCCACCCAAACTATAGGAAATAATCCAACACAGAAAACAAAACTATGTTCATTGAGCTATTTCATGGATTTTTACAGATAAGCAGTCACTTAAGTAATGATGCCAAAAAAACAACAACTAGTTTCTGTCACTAAAAATCTTTTTCAAAGCCATCGCTGTGCCTTTTTCAAAGGAGAAAACATTGCCAGACAATCCATGTCTCAGCAGTATAACATCAAACTGTGTTAACATCACAAAAATCATCTTCGCTTCAGCCCAAAGTGCATTTGTGTATGTTGAAGAAGAAATATTCCAGTGCTGTTTATCATTATTAAGAAAGGATTGATTGTTGGCAAGTATTATTTTGGCCCCTTTTAATCAGATTCAGCAGAAGCGGAAAGAAAATATTTTAACCAAATATCTTAATAATAACACTTCTAACGGATTGCTTTTGGCAAGTTGTTTTGCTATTCTTGTCACAATATTCCCCAGGCAACAGTCAGCTTGGAACCATTAATCAAAATTATTAATATTGCCTATCAGCACATACTACAATACCCTTTACAAGAAACAGAGAGGTTCAACCCTCTAATTTTGCAAGCATTCCCTTATGTCTCTTAGAGGAAGACTTGATCGAATTCAGACCATAAAACCTTGGATGCACCATCATAAACATGACATTTGAGTAGGCTAACTAAAACCTGGCGTATTGCATTTGGCTCATTGGTTTAAAGTTGGTTTTACACCTCATTGAGTAAGCTTGCACATTTTGGCTGGTCGGTTGAGCTTTAAGAGAGGATAAAGTTTTGTTCTGAAGATCTGGCATGCGAAAGCATCATCTCCAAGAGGAAAGACGTTAAACCATCTAAAGAGGCTTTCTGTGATGGAGCCTGTTCGTAGTAAAATACGGAGATTTTGGGCCAGAATAGCAAAAGTGGTTAGAAATGGTGGCCAGTGCAATAAACAGTTTTACCCACTTTTGGCCAGTTCAGGAAACTTTTCATCTTTCAAACCTTTGTATATGTTTTGAATATGTAAGTAGGCTATGTATTATAAGTGTTGTATATGTATTATAAGTAATAATAAGGAATGGAAAACATCTTTAAAGGCAACTTTAGTGTCGCTGCTCATAATTAAGCAGTGTTCACATTGAAAGTAAACTGCAGAGAAAAGCAAAGTCATTCACTTTCAAAGTAGCATTAACATGTGCTTATCGTGACATGAGTGGAAACAAATGCCACAACCAACTAACTAACTATTACAGCTATATAACTAAATAACTAGCTTACTAGCCTATATGCAAAATATTGAAGAACAAAGAAAGCTCACCAGA
Source organism: Elopichthys bambusa (assembly GCA_037101425.1). Classification (NCBI taxonomy): domain Eukaryota; kingdom Metazoa; phylum Chordata; class Actinopteri; order Cypriniformes; family Xenocyprididae; genus Elopichthys; species Elopichthys bambusa. Next base: position 26,226,710 of record CM074440.1, on the reverse strand, counting down.
TGGCTATAATAATAATATGTCATACCAAACTGATACATAGCTATTTTAAACTGGGGCTGCTGCCATTTTGGTTGTTTTTGCATGATGCCAGGTACGGTCAAGTGATAGAAGTTAAGCTTTTTGATGAAGTTAGATAAAGACGCTAAGGTCCAGCTAACAGAGAAATGTTCTCAGAACTTTAGGCAACGTTCTGGCAACGTTCTCCTAAAGTTATGAACAAACGTTCATTAATAGCATGTTCGTTCAGTGTTGAATAACATTCTCAAAATGTTAGCACAAAAACATTATTTATACATTGTTCATGGAGCATTTTTTTCTGCAATATTTTAGGTGGAAGTTCATCTAACATTTTTTAAATGTTACTACTTGTTTTAGAATGTTCAGAGGACATTTAACATTCCCATAAGGTTTGAAGAATGATAAATTGAATGTTTTCTTAACGTTTTTAAAACATTTGAAAAACTGGACGTTTTGTACATTTAAGTGAACATTTAAACTGGACAACTGAAATAACTTTCATAACTTAATGGAACGTTAGCAAAACTTTCTTAGAACATTTTGTGTTAGCGGAAGCTCAGGCCTATATAGGCTAATTATGGTAGACTATATCACAGGAAAGAACGCAGCATAATTCTTATTGTTTGGGCAGAACTGAGAGTCGTTATTAATCTGACAAGCCTCTGACGAGAAATTAATTTTTTTTTTTTTAGTGGGAATGCTGGAACGTGCTGGACACATGCACATTATAGGGTCTGTGGAGAAACAGAGGAGTTCCTTCTCGCTTTAATTGCTTTAAAACGGTCTTTACAAAGAGACACTACCTAGCTTTACCTCCTATTTAACTTCTTATTTCCAGTGGTTCAAAAGTTAATAGGATTTTTTCCCTCTAGACCTTAATGCGGGCAGATGTGGACTAAACAGGATATACTATAACCGGAGGAACTTCGAATAGACCCGGAACCTTAAACTAAAAAAAGTAAAAGTTTTACAATTTTTAAATTATTTTATTTAGATATTAGGCTATACAGAGAATCGCACTAATTCCTATGATTTATAGTAGACATGAGATATAGCCTACTACAGTTTATTTAATAAATAAAAGACATAAAAAATAATTAAAAAAAAAAAAAGTTTTATTCGGTGCCCCAGCTATAGGCTAAAGGCTTTAATCATTTAGCTAAGACTGAAAATGTTCACCCTGAATCTCCAATTCTTCCCAGCATGTCAACAAAATATAAAGCTTTATATTTAAGGACCACTTCTTAATTCCACCCTAAACGTTTTCCCCCTCTGGAAGAAGAAATCTTAAAAAAAAAAAAAAAAAAAAAAACCTGAAGAAGAGAAGGGCATTATTGTTTTAATCCTCTTACCATCCGTCATTTTAAGAGTGTTTTAAAGGCGGAGATGGCGTCTTGTCTCTGTAAATCCTCCAGGCCGGGAGAGATTCTGCCATCTATTAGAGATCTCATTCTCTCTCCACCTTCTTTGCTTCGGTTTCTCTTAAAAACTGCTTGTCAGACTCAGAGGAGGTGTAACGCAAATAATAGTAGGCAAGGCAGTGAATTAGTTTACATCTCTTTTCCCCTCCACATTTTCATAATTCAGATTGCAGCCTAGAAATCACTACAAATGTGTCACAATTGTTCTTTTTTAGTAGTTTGTAGGCTACTGTTCCTAAATATGAAATTTCTTTTTGACCTTTCTCAATAAATCATATTCATTCATTCATTCAAAATTCTACGCATATGTAGCCAAATATGCAAATCTTTTAGATGTTTAAAAACATTTTAAGTAGCATATTTTAGACCAAAAAAAATTAAATTATTATTTAATATTTAATAATAGGCTAATTTATTTATAATTCTTTCCTAACTGATTCGGTCACTCGTCATATATTTATGAAAAGAGCATAAAAAAAGCATTCCGTTGCACAGGTCAGTATGAACCCGTGAAAACTGGAGGAACTGAAGGTGAAGGAGAACCTCTAACTGACAGCGAAATTGGCCAATCGGGTTCCGCTGTGATCTCACCGCGTTCCTTATTGGTCGGTGGGCGGGAGCTGCTGGAGCTCTGACTCGCGGAGGCTGTGATATTTTTTGAGGACTAACATCAAACATTCTTCAGAACAGAGCGGTTGTAAACAGTATCGGATACTTTGGACTTCCAACAGGATATTAAACTACAGACAGACTGGGGAAAATCACTTCTGTTCAGTTGCGCAAATTGTCAGCAAATTTGTTGTTACTGTTCGGAGGGGAAAAACTTCTCAGAGAGGTGAGTAACCGCTTTTAAAATGCATTTCAGTCCGTGAAAATCAGTTTTAAAAACCGCTTTCATCAGTTTATCTGTTTTAACTTACACATATAACATAAATTGCTTCATAATGAGATTTAACATTTTATTTTAGACATAGGCCTAATACATTTGACTTAGGTCCTAAAAACTGACAGTTTTAAAGTCTATTCTAATAGGCTTAAATGGTAACCTCATAATAACTTTAACAAACATTGAATTATAAACGGTGGTGAAAGTGTGCAATTGTTGAGGATCTATTTATGGTTTAAAAATTAGTCTGGCTGGTTGTGCAATAATGTAATCAGGACGATTCAGTCATATTAAATAGGCTATTTTGAATTTAAAATTTAATTGGGATATTATACCTAACAAAACATTTTACAGTGTAGCTTAATGTTCGACAGATCATTAGTTAATGTACATTCAGATTAGTTAGAAATGACAAAACTTTAATTTATATATGGAGCATATTTTATAAATATTAAAAATATTCAAATATAGGCTATATTAAAACTAACTGTAGCCTACATTAAGTCCTGATAAATGACTTAGGCTAATGGAAACTTATTTTATATAATTTTAAGGAACACAATGAAGACACAAAAACATGTTGCTGTATCTATATTTTAGGTGTGATCATTTATTATAAACATTATTGTCATACGCCTAAAATTATTTTAATGAAAATGTCTTGGGAAAATTGTAGCGGGTTGTAAAGGCTTGTTAAAAATGTGCACCAAGTGCCGTCAAACACAAACCACCTCGCGTCCCATCAGGTCAGACTGGTAATGAAAGCTATTTGCACCAACATTAGACGCGGCCCAACTGGGACCAGCATTTATAAATGCACACATATATCTCTAGCAGAAGCCCAGAGGCGACGACGGACAGAAAGAGCACCAATTGAGCTGAACACCGGGAGGGCACTGTAAATGTTTAGCAAAGCACTTTTTGTTCAGCCGAATTAAAGTATTCCCATGTGGCTGGAATATGATTACATTGGGGAATTTAGTGTCAGTGACACAAATGCCACGGGCTCTTTAGTGAGGACTAAATCCTAAACCCTCAGGCTTCTTACACTTATTCTTGCTTTAAAAAATAATTATGACTTATAAAGAGATTATTAGACTGTGGCCAATTATCACCGATTAGGGTGACCAAACTGCAGCTTAATGATGGAAAATCCTACTAAAGAAAATAAATTAAAATTCAATCATCTGCTATTCTATTATCAATAGGCTACCTATTATTATTATTAGGCCTATAGACCTAATTGTTATTTATTAATGCAGTTCTAAGAGATTTTTCATTTTTTGACAGATGGATATAACTAGTCAAATATGCCCTCGAGCCCAGTTTTTGCAAAGGGAATGCGCAAAAATTAATACTTTTTAAAATGTCTTCAACATACCAAAACGAATTATTCATGTCTACTACATTTAATTTGATAGACGACCTATCAAAACTCCATCCAGAGATTGTCACGGCTGCTTGCAAACTGAACGAAAACATTCATCATCGATTGTGTCATACGCCATCAACAATAGGCTAAATAGCATATGTTTTTGCTCAGTCAGATTGAATTAAAAAAAAAAAAATGTAAAGAACACATTTTCCGTATTCTTTTTTTACTCCAAGATAATCATTTTCCAATTTAATTAAAGTGAATGAACACAAAATGTGTAGGCAAAACCGATATAGGCTAGGCTAATATTAAGTTGTCAAAAAGTTAGCATTTTCTTAAAATGATAGAAGGAAAAACAAAGAAATACCAAGCACTTTAGCAAAAAAAAAAAAAACCAAAAAAAACAAAAATTCGATACAATTTTTTTTAAAAAGGGCAAAAAATACGTAGCTATGTAAAAAAAAAAAAAAAAGCCAGCGATTTACAATAAAAATATGAAGAAAAGAATTATGAACACACACACGGATATATATTATATTGTTTGTTGTTTACGACTGATACACAACTAAGAGTCATATTCAATGCACATTATTAGCCTGTATGAAATAATTATTCCTTTATTTATGAGGGAACTAAATTATTTCATTTACAATTAAATGATACGGTATGCGAGAAATAAATTATTCCTGTATTTATAGTGAAACATAAGATGTTGCACGTGCATTATTTAAAAAATACCTACACTCTTCCAGAAGAGGTTCCAGAAGAGTTTTTTTTTTTTTTTTTTTTTTTTAAACCTTTTTTTTCCCCTTAAGGTTTAGAACATTAAAAAAATCTAAAGAACCATTTTCCACTATAAAGAATATTTGGTGCACTGGAATGGTTCCGTGCATGTTAAAGGTTCTTCATTAGCAAATTCGGTCAGCAATTTACTTTTCAGGTAGCGGAATCATTTCCATGATTTAGGTCTCTTTATGGATATAATTATGCGTTATGACCATCACACGTAAGACGCAACATTGCAACCTCGAAACACAAAAAACATAGGCGTTAAATGATTATTTTAGTCATCGTGAAAGTAATCTTCTGCATTGTTGTTTTTTCAGAGGGAAGCGATGCAGCACTACGGGGTGAACGGCTACTCTCTGCACGCCATGAACTCACTGAGCGCCATGTACAACCTGCATCAACAGGCCGCACAGCACGCGCAGCATGCGCCCGACTACCGGCCCTCCGTGCACGCGCTCACCCTGGCGGAGAGACTGGCAGGTAACCGCTCACCGGAAATGTAAAATTCTTTGTCAGATGTTCTAGATCCATATTCGGTCTTAGAGGGCCACTGTCTTGCAGAATTTAGATCCAACTTGGCTCAACATGCCTGCCTGGAAGTTTATAGTATGCTTAGTGAGACCTTGATTGGCTGGTTCAGGTGTGTTTAATTGGGGTTGGAGCTAAACTCTGCAGGCCAGTGGCCCTCAAGGAGCAGGATTGGACACCCCTGATCTAGATAGATAGATAGATAGATAGTTTACATGTTTGTTATGCTACTCACCATAATTCTTCATCCTCAATGATTGCATATTTAGACATCATTTTGGAGGCACGGTATGGCTCTCAGCACAGGAAGCAACGCCGCAGCCGCACAGCCTTCACCGCCCAGCAGCTGGAGGCGTTGGAGAAAACTTTCCAGAAAACTCACTACCCTGATGTGGTTATGCGTGAACGTCTGGCCATGTGCACCAACCTACCTGAAGCTCGAGTGCAGGTGAGTTCACAACATGTGAGGACACCAGCCAATGAGATTTGCTGAATACAACTGCTGAGAAATAATTGCAAGATCAAAAAGCAACAATAATAAAAGCAATCATTTTTGTATTACAAGTTTTCTAAAATGTTATGTTTAAATATGCAAATGAGGCGTTATCTAATTAAATATGCGGTCATTTGCATACATTTCTAGAACAAAAATCTGATCAATTGGATGAGGTCAGGTTTAAAATTCTCGTTTAATTTTTTTGGACATATTAAATTCAAAGTTTTTTACAGAGGGAATTTTGGATATCTCTTTTTATCACTCCATAAATGAGAAAATACTATCAACAGCCAAAAAAATAATAATTTCACAATTTTTTTAAGGAATAAAATGTTGTATAAAAACAGGCAAATTGTATATCAACAAATCCCTTCAGAATATAGATAGGAATAAAAGTGTAAAGTTTGGTGTATATAATTTCTGCTGAAGTGGAGATTTCTGAATCAGAGCAGGAGAAAAAAATCATTTTGAGAAAACGGCCTTTTAAAGATATTTACTGGAATTGAAACCTATAGATGCAAATAGACAAAGTGCTATAAAATATACACTTAAAAGTGTATTTTGGATGTTTTCTTTCCACCAGTCCGGAAAAACACTTTATGAAAAGCCAAAAAGCACAAAATCTCAAAATTGACAGGTGCCTAAAAAAACTGTTTTTGCTGGTAGTGTCTCCCCTTAATGTATTGTGATTAATGAATTGTGGATATCAATCAGTTAAAAAATGTTTACCCTATTCACCTATGGTGTCTTGCCTTAAAGGATTAGTTGACTTTAAAATGAAAATTACCCCAAGATTTACTCATTTGACTTTCTTCTTTCTGATGAACACAATCTTTTATTAATAAATATCCTGACTTTATCCATGCTTTATAATGGCAGTGAATGGGACCAATGAGTATGAAGCTCAAGAAAGTGCATCGGCTACATCTGTTTATCAAAAACTTACTCCACACGGCTCCAGGGGTTAATAAAGGCCTTCTGAAGCGAAGCGATGCGTTTGTGTAAGAAAAATATCCATATTTAACAAGTTATAAAGTAAAATATCTAGCTTCTGCCAGACTGCCTTCTGTATTCAACTTACAAAAAAAGCCTTTTTCATAAGTTGAATATGGAAGGTTTAGGATGTAACATAAGCATTTTGAACTGCGAGAGTCGTTACACTTTCTTCGTAAATTGAATACGGAAGGCGCCAGGTGGTCTGGCAGAAGCTAGATATTTTACTTTATAACTTGTTAAATATGGATATTTTTCTTACACAAACACATTGCTTTGCTTCATAAGGCCTTTATTAACCCCCCAGAGCCGTGTGGAGTACGTTTTTTGATGGATGGATGGAGCCAACGCACTTTCTTGAGCATCATACTCATTGGTCCCGTTTACTGCCTTTATAAAGCTTGGACGCATCAGGATATTTATTAATATAACTCCGATTGTGTTCATTCAGAAGGAAGAAAGTCAAATACACCATGGCTTGAGGGTGAGTAAATCTTGGGGTAATTTTAATTTTAAAGTCAACTAATCCTTTAATTCAGCGATTCACTTGACAACCTTTAAAGACTCACAAACACCAATTTCTTCACACTAACAGGTGTGGTTTAAAAACCGCCGTGCAAAGTTCCGCAAGAAGCAGCGCAGCCTGCAGAAAGAGCAGCTTCAGCAGCTGAAGGAAGCTGGGATGGAGAGCGCACAGGAAGAAGGAAAAGAAGAAGCTCTGCCAGTTGAGGCTCAAGCCCTACCCTCCCCTTCAGATGGGCGTGGCCCCATGTGTCCTCCTGCCTGTGAGCTGAGTGAGGAGGTGAATGTCACCTCACCGGAACAGTCAGGGGCGGAGTCAGGGGCTGAGGACATGACTGACAGAGAAGACGAATCGTTGTCCATCAAAGATGAAACAAAAGAGACTGGGCCACCCCTGACGACAGACGACAGTTCACCTTCTTGCAAACCAGTCAGCCCTAAATCAGGTATAAATAGCTATTTATGTATGATCTTTCTTTCACAGCGCTTAAAAGGAAACACTTTCAAATAGATTAAAGTAGTATCCAGAATTAAATGGTTAGTTCAACCAAAAATGAAATTCCTGTCATAATTTACTCACCCACATCATTCTGAACTCATGTGTGTCATGTGACTGCGAGGAACACAAAAGGAGAAACACTGAAAAATGCACTGGAGCCGACATTTTTTCAAAAAAAAAAAAAAAAAAAAATTTCACCTTAACAGTGAATGATGACAGAATTTACACTATAGGTTAAAAATCTGGGTATGTTGGTCATTGTTTAGATGTACATAAAAGCCTAAATCAATGGGCCTTTTACACTACACTGTTTTCAACTAAAAACAGAAAACTTTTTAATGCATTTTGGTCGTTTATTTACAATTTGGGGACCTGAAAATGCAAGTTTTTGAAACCCATACCATTACTTGTCTTAATTTAAGCTACAAAAACACGAATTTGTGAAAACAGTGACATCATGCGCATGCGTATTATGTGTTCAGTCTATAGGCGCGTAGTTTTTCTTTACTGGCCTGGCAGCAGAAAACAGCATTTTTAATCATTTTCGGGGATTGTTTTAACAACGTTGTCATCTGTATGAGAAAAAAGCAAAGGAAAAACTTTACAGTTTTAGTACATTGTTGTCATTTAAACGTTCTCTAAATTTGTTCATTATATAAAGCAATCGTATATCTTCACAAAACTGAGATTAAACCGCTAAATTCATATCGATTTATTTTTACAAATGCTAACCTTTTTAGATCTTTTAAGTTTTAGTTACCTGGACTTTCAGTGGAGGGACAGAAATCTCTCAGTTTTCATTAAAAATATCTTAATTTGTGTTTCAAAGATGAACAAAGTCTTGAGGGTTTGTAACAACATGAGAATGAGTAATTGATGACACAATTTTCAGTTTTGGGTGAATATCCCTTTAAAAGCTTATTTACTTTACCAATAGTCTGTCTTATGGGTTTGGAACATCAATGACGCTTGAGTAAATGACAGAATAGTCTTTTTGTGTGAACTATATCTTGAAGAATGTTAAATGCAAATGGAAACAGTATTACATTGTTATCTACCTCTCTCCCCAGATGAGCCTCTTGGTTCTCCGGCTCTTCCCTCCTCCAGTGGCATCAGTGGCAGTGTGGCTCAGACTAATTCCTACGCGTCGTCTCCACTCAGTCTGTTCCGTCTGCAGGAACAGTTTCGCCAGCACATGGCCGCCACCAACAACATCATGCACTATCCTGCCTTCGACGTGACCACGCCTTCCTCCTTACCCTACCTGGGCGTAAATGTCAACATGGCGTCTCCACTGGGATCTCTGCCGTGTCAGCCCTACTACCAGACCCTGTCTCAAGCCCAGCAGATGTGGAGCAGCCCTCTGATGCAGGGCTCTGGTGGTCTACCGGCCCTTAACAGCAAAACCACCAGCATCGAAAACCTGCGTCTGAGGGCGAAGCAGCATGCTGCATCACTCGGCTTGGACACGCTTCCAAATTAACCACTGATCAATGTCTTGTGTCCAGGATCTAAATCACATTAGTGTGCTGAAATCACTTGACAGCTGGCTGAGCTGGAGCTGTTTCATTATCATATAGCATGGTGGAGTGGAGAAGTTTGGATGAATTTTCAATGTTTAGGTCTGGCTGCATGGCAGAGGTTTTAAACATTTCCAAACACCCCTTGCTTTGCACTTTGAAATGCAAAAAAGAGCACATTAATTCATTTGTCTTTGTAAATAAGCTTATTCAGGTCCACAGCCTTAGTAGAAGGTTAGTGAAGCCTCCTGTTTGTATATTTGAAGAGATGCTTAAATGTCTTCCCTGTCTGTGGATGTTATAAAGGGATGTAAACGTATGGATGAAGCTTCTGCAAACATCAGAAAGACTTCAGCATCACCTGGACTGATGTTCCTGATGTCATGCCATGTGATTTGTCATTTTAGAGTCTATTGGATATCTCTGAATTGTTTAAATAAATGTGAATAATTTATCAGTGAAATGAAAGGGAATAAACCACATATATGAACTGAATCTGTAACAGTAGCTTTATTGTTTGTTGAGTCTATATTTCAGATTTTTAAGTTTTTTCTTTTCTGTTCCACCTGTATATGATGTTAATGCGCACACTTTTTCTGTCACTGAGTCACATTCATTTTATCCTACTATTTTAAGTTAATATAAGAATGATTATACATTTCTTACACAATTTAAAAACGATCCATTAAATTTCTGTAATTTTAGGAGTAATTGCAACAGAAGCCAAACTGATCATGAATTAGTTAAAAATGGTATGCTAACATAGCTATAGTGCAATACTTATGAAGAAATTTAAAACAAGACACTTTGATTAGATTTTTAAGCTTGCTCCTTTCTCATGTTTATTCTTTAAAATTATCTTTTTTTAATCCATATGCACTGCATTACCTGTACACCATTACTAAATAAATGGCAAACCCAACCTGGTTAACACACACATGAAATGTCTTCTACATACAGTATGTGCCCTTTCCCTGACTGTTTTTTTCCCCCTCTTTCGCATACATCTTGATAACAGATCCAGTGAAAAGCTTAAAACACAGTGGCAGAAAATGAGTCCATCACCCTGGACGAGACCGTCGCCACCCACCTGTCAGAGGTTTGGCAGCTCTGAAGCAGAACTCTCTGCAGTAAGGAGATTAGTACGGGTCAGGATACCAGTGGATTAAGTTGAGGAAGAACAGAGGAATGGGGTGCGAAGACATGTCATGTTCAGACACCTGTTAACAGCCCATACTTTATATGCTGGCACTCCAGTGAATTTTAAAAACATGGATTTAATTTTCATTCCAGAGAGAAAAGCGGTAGAAAAGACTAGATCTTTAACAAAAGCATACTAATGGTTAACATCTCTAATGCACTGGTTCTCAAGTGGTATGTCACAGACAGCACTGAAAAAAATTCTAAATACAAACAATAAAATATAATTAATAGGCTATATAATCATAAATAGGACAAAATAAGTATAGGCTTCTTAACTTTTAAAAGGAGCATCAAAAGGTAGGTATCATTTGATAGAACCCTTTTTAAGTTTTTAGAAAATATAAATTACATTAGCTTTTGACATTTTCATGCTGAGAAACTGCTGATAAAAGACAATATATATATATTTATTAAAATAAATTTTCATATCTTTCTTATTTGATATGCAGTAACTCAGGAAGGAAATAAGATTTTTGGGTGAAGCTCTCCTACATGTGAGTTCAAATTTTGTGGTGATAGCATAAAGTAATTAAAAGTTACAGCATTTGGAACCAAGGTTGCCTTTTTGTTATGCCCCCTAATGGGCATTTCCAAGAGGAATATCTAGTGATCAGTGCAATGGATTATGTTGATTTTGGGCTCATTTTAATCGTGAGAATCTGCTGTAAATAATATTTGTTTTTAGTTAAATTATGAAAACATTTTTTCTTCTATTTATCAACAAATAACTCAGCACTACTTAGGAGTTAATCGAATTTGCTACATGCATTGTAATGTTCAGACTCTAAGCTTTCAAATGACACCAATTTCGTGATCAAGGCAGTAGTTTTGAAAAATATGATTATTCGTTTTTTCGCAACTAGATGGAGCCCACGGCGGTAACTCAGGTTTAGAGGTACTTCTCAGCACTCCTTAGGAGTTTATATAAAATGGTTAGATGCATTAAAAAGCTGAGTTTCTAAACTTTAAAATGATACATGTTTTGTGTTATTCCACATTGAAAAAAGAGCATGGATGGTTCCGGGAACATTAGATAACACATTGCATCCCGGAAAGATGAGAGACACGTTTTTAGACAAATACGTTACATCATTCCTCGTGATCAACGTAATAGATTATGTTGATTTTGGGTTCATTTTAATCATGAGAATCTGCTTTAAATAATGATGTACCATTTTCTATCTCTTCTGTGATTCTATGCATTTTTCATGAAGTTATGAGTAAAAACGCCACGTGAATATATTGGCTCTTAAACAGAGACATGCAAACGGGAGCGTCGTAGGTCTTAAAGGGTTAATAGCCTATTATAAGTGTTTATGTTTTAGACCAGTCGGGATGGTTTTCGCGGGAAATGGTGTACGCGACTCACTCGCCCGTGCACGTCTCATCATATCCGTAAATAAAGAAAAGTTGCTCAACTACTTTGACATGTGTGCGGGAGTGGCATATAAAATGTTGTAAAAGCGACACCGAGATGGCGAGTATGGTATTTTATTGAACAGATAAATTGCCGTGTGTATCTTTAACAGAGTTCATTGTAAAGCATTATCGATTGTGAAGGGTGATTTCATTTATGGTTGTTGCGCTGTGCTGGAATTTATTTTCAATTGTCTGTTAATGGGTATAGCTACAGTAATGTCAGCTAGTCAGCTTGAGATCCTTTCAATCTAAACTGGTTATATCTCTTAAGCCTCTTGAGCAGTAGGATCATTTTTCTCGCTCTCTCGTTTTCGTTATAACAAGGAACATAGATTTATGTTTATAAAATTTTAAATTTAAATGTTATAACTTCATTCGTACTACATATAATATAGATAAATCCGCCATAATTGTCCGCATTCCCCAGTGGTCTCGTGGTAGAACTTCTGTTAAAAGAGTCAGAAGGTCAGCCGTGCTCTAATTATCAGTGGTTCGAATCCGCCTTCGCATATTTTTTTTTTTTTCTTTTCTTTTTTCATCAAGATCAAAGAAGTTTATTTATGATTGTATATCAATACCAGGGACACATTTGTGTGCATTTTGTTAGTGACTTCGCTGGAAAGAAGAGTCTAGCGATAGATTGACGCGCATGTATTCGACTGTACACGAGCCACAAGAAAGTTCATATTGAGAGTTCAAGGAACCATATTCATCTGCATAGTAATGCCACTGGGCATGCGCACATCAATATTACGTAATTTAACATTTATTTATTTTATTTAATAACTGTATTTGCAGTATTGTAAGGGTAGGTTTAGGGTTGGGGGTAGTTGTAGATGTTAATAAGACAATTTGGTAAGTAGCTAATTTAATTTACTGTTATTTATCTTGAGATTTTGCCCCTCTTCCGGCCGTAGCTGTATCCCTTCTAGCCACAACCCAGTAATGCATAATTCTTCCGCAAAATATATGCAGTTTTGTTTTTTTTAACCGCTAGAGGACCAAAAGATAGTGTAGGCTACCTTTATATTTTTAGATAGTTCCCAAGGCAACACTTCGCATTTTCATTTAGTTTAGCTTGATGTACTAAAATAACAAACTACTGAAATAAAAATGAATTTAAAACTATACAGACATTAACAAAAAAAAAAAAAAAAAAAAAAATATATATATATATATATATATATATATATATAGTGAAAAACATACAACAAAATTACTAAAATGAAGGACTGAAACAACAAAAATATAAAAATATAAACTAATTTAAAGTATTAATAAAAACTAGTATCTCAGTGATACTAAAATAGCACTGAATGAGAGAAGAAAATACTTCCCAAACTTTTTGTTCTTAAAGGCTGCCTCTAATCAAACTCAAAAATTCATCTTTCACTTGGTAGAAGCCAAATTAGGAAGATGCTAACATGAACAAGTCGTGTGACAACAAAACATAAAAGAAAATACGTTTCAAACATGAAATACGGCTTCAAAAAAAAACATTGTTTGAATTATTGGCCCTTGAAACTATTCAAAAGAGTGCATAACCATCATGCCATCATGTCAATTTTCTTATTCAGTCTATATGCTAATAATTCCACATTTTTTGGGTCTGATGCAGGTCAGGATTAATAAACTCCAACATCCGATTTTATTTTGTTACTAAATCTCTAAGATAAAATCTGCGTCCTGAAGCTAAACCAGCGGAGAATCACCACTTTAGTGATCATTAATGTTATTAATCACAATAAAATTAATTTTATGCCAAGTACAAGATGTTACATTTCTTCTTTGGCAGTTACAACCAGTATTTAGTGTGTGCTGGCAAGTGTAAAAATGTGTGAGTGCAGTTTTTGGGTTGGGTGTTTTTCGACTGTGTGTGTGTTAAGCTGTTGAGGTCCTCTTGAGCTCTTTGATGTGTATCAGGGTTGTGCTCTGTTATAGGGATTTTCTGAGTTGACAGCTGCTTGAATATGTGGCGGTACTGCGATGGCAGTGGGTTAAAGAATGCTGGGAACAGGATTAGGATCATATTCTGGCAGTGGCTGTCAGTTCATCAATGGGCTCAGGTTCCCCAGTGACAGCTCTCCTTTGCTGCACGGCTAAGACCTTTAGAGGAACCATAAAGGAGTGTGAAAAAGGGCTGTTTCAATGGCATGGTATGAGTTTTGTTCTAACCTTGCTGGATGTGCATAAAGTAGAGAAGTCAGGAAATATCAGTAGGGTGTGTCTGATTTTAACACTCAGGAGGGGTTGGAGACTTTGCAAGAACACGCATTTATTTTAAAGTATTTATAAACTTTATAAGTTTAAATTCTGTTCTCCATCTCAGTGGGTGCAGAGCCATGAAAAAAAGTTCAAAGGGTTAGTTTAAAGTTTAACTACACTTTATTTAAATTGTTTCCCCTTGTAATGCTAGATTTTTACATTATCATTTTCCTTCCACGCTCTGACTTAGTATTAATTTTTTTTTTTGCTGCTACAAAATAACAAAAGAAGGATCTGCAGAGCGATAGGTGCTTTCCAAAAGAGGGAGGAGCTTTAACAGCTCACAAAGCTTGGAGAATCGTACGCAGTGTTCAGCCTTACATTGTTCAAACCAGATTCAGACACTGATAGAGAGACTCAGGAAGAAATTACAATTAACTTTTAGAATGCAACTAGATTTTCTGAATAGTTAGTGGATAAATGTATGTAGTTAGTGTGGAGTTGATTCAAATCATCAACTAGCATGTGCCGTCGTGGTAATCCAGCATTGAATTGACCCTCGTTTGTGAAGCAGTCCGGCATAAAATGACGGCATGGCAACAACACTCTTCTACAACAACTCTTCCACTTCTCTAAAGCAGCCCAGCATGGCCTCACCCCCTTTGTTGTGTGTTCTCGGGGGCAGGGTTTACGTAAATTTTAGGGTTAGTGATGTCGGATCACAAGTGGACGATGCTAAATACAGGTGTAAATGGGGTTCAAAACGTTTTGAGCTTGTCCACTTTCGACCACTTCCAGAGATGGTCTCATTCGACCGGATTGCTTTCGTAGTGTAAACTCTCATGTGGTCGAATGCATCTGAAAAGCCGCAAAAGTCCGCCTACTGACTAATGCGTACGTAACTAATGTGACGGGATTTAAACTTTTTTTATCGGTTGAAGACCCAAGTTTGGTTTGAAGACGAAAAATGTACCAAGCACAATGTTCTCTCACCATTCCTGATTTCGAACACACATTCACCGCGTTCGGCTGGTCTTGTGGCTGTTAGAACAGAAACGAAAGCTGCTGCTCTTCGTATGTTTTTCCATCATCTCTTCATTTCACATGTAAATTGCTTAAGCTTATTTTGTCCATTAGATCGAAAGATCTGAAAAAAACCATACCTTTACCTGCCCATAGACGGATTAAAATACCAGATGTAAATGGGTATGTGTCTCTCTCATCCACTTGTGATCCAATCGAACAAAACGCATCCTAATACTAGGTGTAAACAGGGCATAATAGAACCCTTTACGGTTCTGTATAGAACCTTTTCCTTTATATTCACGACTCAACCAAGAATTGCACTTGGTCTTTCTGGTATTTTACATTTATCATTGGTTCTACTGGTGTTTAGGAATTATACTAGCTGCAATATCCTCATTTTCTCACTGTGAAAAAAGTGTTTCTGAACACAGAATAGGTGCTATTTACATATCAATGTGGGCGGTCTTGTATTAAATGTATTCATCTTACATAACAAAAGTCCAAAGCATTCAAACAGTTTGCTTTTGCAGCTCAGTTGTACTAGGCTATTTATGCTCATTTTAGACTGTGAAGGAAGTTCTGAACGTTACAGTTTTCATATAATACAAACATTTCCAAACATCAAGGAAAATTCAATTTCTCATGATATGGCAGATTTAAATTAACCCAATTTACTCTCATATTTGATACGCACATTTCTAAGGCCTCTAAATTATCAACATGATCAAAACTTTGCTGAGAAACTTTTACACAATCTGTACATGCCTTCTGTCATCTGTTTCATAGTTTAGACTTTTTTTTTTAGCAAGTAAAAGGCCTTTTAGTGTGATGTCCACCTTCAGCTCATGTGGGGTTTTTTTTCTATGAAATGATTACTGAAGAATAACATTTTTCAGTTATACTTTATTTTAAGATGAACATTACTAGACTGAAGCAGCATTTTTTTTTTTGATTATCCAAACAATTTTTTTTTTTACAAAAACCATGTTAAAATATTTGACTCAAATATGATACAATAGGCTGTTGAATAACATTTATTTATTCATCTCTCAATTATTATTGTATTGCATTGCATTATATGTTTGTCCCCCACAACTGAAACTACAGAGCTTTGGTCATAAGACTAAGCATTTAAATATCATCTTACTAAGACATTATTGGCAGATATAGAATCTTGTAATTTACTTTACAATATACCAGAATTTCATCTTACTTTTTGTTCATATAAATATCAGCAACTGCACCAAATTGCATATTTTTTACAAAGTTTGGGCCTTTAAATAAAACACAGGGGTAACAAAGATCAAATGAGACATATTCGGCAGTGGTGGAAAGAGTACTGAAGATTTGTACTTAAAGGATTAGTTCACTTTATAATGAAAATTACCGCAAGCTTACCCTCAAGCCATTCTAGGTGTATATGACTTTCTTCTTTCTGGTGAACACAATCAGAGTTCTATTAATAAATATCCTGACGCACCTGAGCTTTATAATGGCAGCGAACAGGGGCAACAAGTTTGAAGCTTAAGAAAGTGCACCCATCAATCATAAACTTACTCCACATGGCTCCGGGGGGTTAATAAAGGCCTTCGGAAGCAAAGCGATGCATTTGTGTAAGAAAAATATCCATATTTAATAAGTTTTAAAGTAAAACATCTAGCTTCCACCAGACCGCCTCCCGTATTAAACTTACGAAGAAAGCGTAACTGCCGCTTTGCTCACATGCTGATACGAAATGGTTGACAGTAAGCGATAAAGCGTGAATGATGTGTGATTTCAAATCTAAAATCAGCGCATTTCATTTGAAATGTGAATATCGCAAGTATCCTGCGGAGTCACTTTGTCACCAGCGCATGCGGGCCCCACCTGCCACACAGGCCCCAGTGCGGCTGCACTGCCTGCACCATCAGTAGTTACGTCCCTGCACTGTATGTTCAGCTACTGTTATGATCAGCTTCAAAATGTGCAGCAGCAGATGCCTTTTCTGGTTCAAATATCAGGGCTTTTATTGGTTCTTTTACGTTAGGACATCTTTTTTGGCTACCGAAATGCCCGTCAAAGGTTTGAATATTAATTCAAATTGTAGGCGTTCTTAGTAACAAATTGTGATTTTAGGTAAATTCCTTACTTCCACCTGTTCGGCTGGTCACATGATCTCAACATGTTTGCCTCCATGAGGCGACCCTATCCATGTAAATAAACCTTTTATTAGGCTCCTAATATGACTGAGTGCAGTATTAAATTCAGACTTGAGTCACTGAATTCAATGATTCAACCAGCAGAAAACTGAACGTGGCCACTTTGGCAAAACATTCTCTGTACCAGTGACGTGAAGCATCAAACTCCTCCACCGCTCTCAGTGTTAAAGACAACAGAAGAAGCCGCTCAGCAGAAATTCGTTCCTCACTTCAGAGGTTTAAAGCAGATTTCCCATAATTCCACTCGACAGGATTCTCACTTGAAAACTCTGCAGTCTTACCCCTTCCATCTGACCCGCCCGACGACTCACTCTGCCAGCCCTGCAAAACAATACTTTCACAATACCGCCGGACTTTTATTCTTGCCATGGCGTTATATAATTCCAGGAATTACTGACAGGCAAGGATATGCTAAATCCTCCTCTGCTCTTCCTGAAAGTGGATGAGACAGACGCGGCGAGCAGCGGCTCTCTTTTCCGCCTTCTGACTTGGTCGGTAATCCCGATACGCACTGTCTGCATTTTTACTGTATGTGTTTAAGCGCATTTGCAGAGCATTTATCTCCCCAATGTAAACCAATTTGGCTATAAGGGCTTCGGGGCGAGCTCACCGCGGAAGGAAAGAAAGAAAAACTCAAACGTAGCAGAAGCGCTGTGGGGGGTGGTGTGACGTAGAGGAAGAAGAAGAAAAAAAAAGACACGGTGAAAGAAAAGAAGAAAAGAAGCAGAACGGCGCAGGAGAAAAGAGAATCTTGTCCAGAGGCGATGCTTATAAAACCCCAAAAGCCACCAAAACCTGAATCACTGGACTGTTGAATCGCAGAATCTTCACAATCATCGTTATCCCCCAATCCGGCGGTACGTGTCTGGCCAGACATACTTTTCAAGTTTCAGTGAGGTGTTTGTGTACTGTACATGCCTGAAACATCTGCGCGCACACAGTTTTCTCCACTGCTTGTAATCTCAGAACTACATTTTCTCTTCAGAAACCTTCACCACCATGATGCCTCCAACGTCCACCTTCCAGCAGAGTTTAGCTCCAACCTTTATCAAACTCACCTGCCTGTAACTTACTAAGTAACCTTGACTAACCTTAACAATCATGCACAAAGAGAGGGAAATCTGATTTTCCCACCAACTGATACATTATAGTTTAATTAGTGCTAAAGACCTTGATTGGCTTGTTCAGGGGTGTTTGATTACAGTTGGAGCTAAACTACAGGACAGTGGAGTTCAAAGGTCAGAGTTGAGAGACCCTGTGCTACAGCGTTATGGGTTACTGCCAAGGTAGTCAAAATGATGAAATTTCAAATATTGTTTTGTAATTACCAATTACAATCAATGGGGGCTGAAGTTTTCAAGGTTGAAAAAAAGAGACCATAAAATCATCTTAAAATAGTCCATATGACTGTGCTTTGTTCGACGTTTTCGATGCCATACAGTTGCTCTTTGTGAGGTACAGACTGAAATTTTACCCTCTTTCTGTGAACGAATTGTTCTTTTGACTCAGCTCTTTTGATCACTCTCTAACTGCTGAGAGCATTATTGAAAACCAAAAGGCAAGGGCCGGTTTTCAGGGCACATACATACCCTTCAAAAGTTTGGGGTTTGTAAGATGTTTCAGGTTTTTAAGAAGTCTCTTATACTCATCAAGGTTGCATTTATTTGACCAAAAATACAGTAAAAAAGTTCTTACAATTTAAAATAGCTTTTCTATTTGAATACATTTTAAAATGTAATATATTCCTGTGATCAAAGCTGAATTTTCAGCATCATTATTCCAGTCTTCAGTGTCACATGATCCTTTAGAAATCATTCTAATATGCTGATTTGCTGCTTAAGAAACATTTTGTATTATTGAAATGTTGAAAACAGTTGTGCTGCTTCATATTTTTATGAAAACTGTGATGCATTTTTGCTCAAGATTCTTTGATTACTAGAAAGTGCAAAAACAAAAACAGCATTTATTTGAAAAAGAAATCTTTTGTAACATTATAAATGTCTTTACTGTCACTTTTGATCAATTTAATGCATCCCTGCTGAATAAAAGTATTCTGATCCCAAACTTTTGAACAGAGTGTATATATGTAATAATGTAACATGTCTCCAGGTTACATTATTAAATCAATTTTTAAAATGTTTTTTTTTTTTTTTTTTTAAATACATTACTTTATTCAGGCCAGAATTAGAGTTAGGATTCATTTCAGTGGAAACAATAAAATGAGAAGAAATCAAAATGTCCCTAATGAGTTCCCATCCTTGATGACTCACGTAAATGAAGAATGTAAAATGTGCGCAAAACCCAGAACAGACAAATATTTACATTACATTGGAGCTGATGGTGTCATGTGTCATTAAGTCCAGCCTTTTCAACCGAAGTCATCATTCAGGGCAGAGAAAACGAACACCGCTCATCTCATAATGACAGCCAAGCAAGGAAGATGGTTTCCCAGTGAACCTGTGATGTACAGCTCTGATTCGTTTTAGTTTAATGAATTGTGAGGCATTAAATTATACAGCTATGAAGAGATGTATTCAAATCCTCATTCAGTCTTGATGAAGCTGCATTGCTTCTGTACTGAGTGCAAATATTCATACTTCATTATAACATAGTGGTAATTTGTTACTTATTAAATGTGAAGTGTGTAATTCATCGCCAATATCTTCACCAAAAAGTTAAAATTGATTTCAAATAGGTTCTTCCTGTCTGCCACTAGTTGGACAAAAAGATCAACATATGAATATAGAATATGTTTTAAAAATATACATGAACTTTAGCATTTTTTTAACAACACACAAACTCGAGGACAATCATATGTGAAAATTAATGAAATGTCTAAGGGTAAAAATGCATCTTACTACAGTCTTGTTCTTAATTGAAAGCATCATCATATCAGCTAAAACACACGATGAACAATATGTTCAAATTCTGTGGATGTTTCTGTGGTCACAGATTCTGTGTAGGCCTGTTCATAACTCAACTATGAATGAACCGTAGGTCAGTCATTATTAGTCATTATGTTTCCTGTTGAGTTTGTTCTTGGCTGTGAGCTTTTCCACCTCCCTCATAAAGCGCAGACACATTTCATCCTGCCATGGCAGAGATACACACTGTACTGCCACAGGGAGACCTACGGCACCTGTCACTGCCTGAAAACACACACACACACACAATGTTGGGTTTTTATGTTGACATTCTATAGACATAATGATTTTTATACTGTGCAAACTGTATATTCTATCCCCAAACCCTACCCAATACACATCACAGAAAACTTTCTGCATTTTCACATTTTCTAAAAAACATAATTCTGTATGAAGTGGATTTCCTCATGGGGAATAAAAAAAGTCCCCACATGGACATTTTGTCCCCATTATGTAGAGTTTACCTGAACCCCCAAACACACACACACACACAGGTCATTTTCAGGAAACTGTGTTACTTGTGCCCTATTTGCATCCCATTACTGATATTATTTGATGGGTTTGATTTTGTAATGCAAATGCAAAATTTTTTACATTACATTTATTTTTAGTTTTGTTTATTATCAAAATTGCACCCTGTTAAAAGTTTAAAATGTACCTAAATATAGCTTATTTTTTTTCTAAAGTGCTTTTTTGATTTTCTGAAAAGTGTTTCTACATTTTCTGTTGAATCCTGTTATGATATGACATTCCACCTTTAAAAATAATGGTTTGATTTAAACTTTAAATTATTGATAATAAGAACAGTATTTTGGTTACGCTTAGCCTTGTCAAGCCCAATATTTAAAAAAAATAATAATAATGACAGCAAATAATGTGATTGGTGCAATTACAATTACATTTGTATAGCTTCTATATTGACCATTCAACCTCAAACATTTAAATAAAATTATTACTATTTTTTCCAAGTTATAATGCGTGATTTATTTCAAAGCATATAAAAAACTAAAGTAAAAATAACAGAGTTGTCTCATTTGATTATTTATTTATTTAAATGAAATGTATCTCAAACACACTGTGACATGGTTGAAATAATGGAGTGCATTAGAGTCCGGCGTAAAGTTAGTAGGAAAAAAGCCCACTGTCACCACATTTTTGGAATACTGGGGGTAATAGTTAAAAAAAAAAGGGCTTATTATTTTTTTTGTAATGAAATGATTAGATAAATTAAAAAAAAAAAGAAAGGAATTCAGGCCATCTCCATAGAATGACCCAAAAATATGCACATAGTCTAAACAGTCACATATATGCCTTTACTTTTCTTTACTGGAGTTTTGCATATATCACATTGTCCAAGACATGCCTGTTTAATAAAAGTACATCCCAGTCTGTCACTTGCTGTGTGATTCTTTCTTTGTAATCGTGACTATGCTGCCTCCTTGTGGTTATCAGGCATACAACTCACAATTTAACATTTTAAGGATGACGAAATGTCCAATTGATTTAATGCCACTAAACTTCAGTGTTCTTGCATTGTGAAAACGTACCTTAACAAAGAATTGGTCCCACATGTCACCATGGATGCCCTTATACTGACTGAGCTGTGCCTCGTCCTCTTCTGTCACTGTAGACACGGCCACGACCCCAGCAGGGAAGTTCAGCAGGTTGTACAGGGTGGTGTAACTGAGAGCACCTTCAGAAGCAGAGAAAATTTACTGCATCTAGGTGACTGTTGCTGGCCTTATGTAATGCTGAAATCATTACTGTTGAGTTATTAAGTAACATTAAACCGCAGAAACCTACTGCATGATTTCAAAATGACATAGAATCACAATCTACATCAGCCTTTTTGCCCCTTTTTAAAGTCACCATGAATTCAAAACTGGCCATTCTTATTTTTAATGGATTATCACAGTTTTATTATAAATTATTTATCTGTGCACATTTTTTTTTTAAATTCTTGTGCTGATAATCTTTTATCAAAATAACTTCCCCTCTCTCTTGCAGTGACATCTCTGATGGCGTGTTTACTGGTTCGAGGGCGGGGCAACCAATGACATCAACCAATAGCAAACCACAACCATCCAATCAGTTCCCAATGGAGAAAATCAAGCCCCACCCTACATTTGTTCTTGTTCAAGAAGCAGTTTCGTTCACATATACGTCACAATAGGGAAGAAAAGGCCATCAAAACTTCGGTTCCATGCCGACTTTAAGTAAATCATGAAACAATAAGTATAAGGTTGGCATATTTTTCTAGTCACAATAGTAATTACCTAGTAATAATGAGGGAATTACAAGCTAAAAGCAACGAGACATGGGATGTGACACAGTGATTAACAAGACAAATACAAAAAATGCACTTCATGACAAAAAGGTTAATGTAATAGTAATGTAAATTTAAGGTAAATACTGTTAAGACGCCCGCAGTAACGGAAATTGTAGGCTGGTCCAAGCATCGGGCACAACAAAACGTCCACATTCAGTCTCCTCCACTCTGCGATCACCTCATCAATGTATTCCTACAGATGAGAAAACCGAAAACCTTTTACACACTCAAAATACACACAATCATGTCAGAATAAGAATCACTTTTATATACAGTATGTGCCAGGAAAATTAATTTGCTCAACTGCATGGAGATGAGGACACGTAATCATTTTTGTCAGGATGGCATTTAAATGTTTCCTAGCAGGGTTCCAGGAATGAAAATGAACAAAAACTGTGTATAATGTAACACCACATGTGCTACCGCAATGACCAATTAGAACCAAAGGCCTCTATTACACTGTCCAGTTCCAAAACATCAACACATTTACGCAACTGATTAGTGCATTTGTACGGTGGCCAAGAGAGCTCAACGCGCTGCAAATGAAGAAAACACATGCAAATAGAAAAAACACCAGCAAATAAAGGAAACATCTTCATTAGTTTGACAGCACATGCTCTGCAAAAGTCCACAACACATGCAAATAGAGAAATGCGCTGTAAATAGGCCTGCTCATAATGCACATATGATCAGAATTTTAAGATAAATTTTTTTTTTTTTTTTTAAAATCACCCGAAGAGCAAACATTGAACAATAAGCGTTCCCAGCCTGGTACTTCACTTGTTGGTGTTCCCTTGTAACATTTTCGTTGTGGTCTGTGCCAGTCCCGGCACCAGGACAAACGATTTGGGGGGTATTATTTTGCATTAAAAAATTTTATTAATAAATTATTAATAATAAATAATATATATATATATATATATATATATATATATATATATTTTATAATTTACTTTATTTTATGTCTCAAATCCCAGTCAATTATTCACTGCAGAAAGTGAAACTAAAAACTCAGCGATGAAAGCTCTACTTCAACATGTTCTGATAACACAATTTAATCTTAATTTATTTCTTAATATTTCTCTTGTGGCCCATCCGTATTGAAAAAAAAAATGAGAAGAGATGTAGGTGTTACATGTTTTTGTTTTTTTTTTAAATGAGGAGTTAGCTAATCTTATTACAGCGCGTCAGTTATGCTGATGCGCTATAAATTATTGCGGGGCAAATTAAAATATTAATTTAATTCTAAAAGTAGCCTAATCATCATCATCATCATTCAGATCATCGCAGAAGGGGCTTGAGATCGCCGGGCCTGGTATGTGCTATTTGCAGCGCGTTTCTCTATTTGCATGTGTTGTGGACTTTTACAGCGCATTTCTCTATTTGTATGTGTTGTGGACTTTTACAGCGCGTTTCACTATTTGCATGTGTTGTGGACTTTTACAGCGCATTTCTCTATTTGTATGTGTTGTGGACTTTTGCAGCGCGTTTCACTATTTGCATGTGTTGTGGACTTTTGCACCGCATATGTTGTCAAACTGATGAAGACGTTTTCTTTATTTGCTGGCGTTTTTTCTATTTGCATGTGTTTTCTTCATTTGTAGTGCGTTGAGCTCTCTCGGCCACCGTAGATTTGTGCCTGCAGCACTTGTTCCCTTGATAAAGTTGACACTCATTTCTACAGTCTCAGTGGTGTTGATGGAAGTTGATGGAAACCACACAATACTACTAACTAAATAAATATAATAAAATACTACCTCAATATTTGTATGTTGTCTCCATAATTCTGCTATAGACCTTGTGAAAAAAAAAAGTGCTATTAAAAGGAATAGTATAATTTCAATTCTGTTCTGTTCTATTGTGAAATAGTATTACAATTTAAAATAATGGTTTTCTGTTTCAACATATTTTTAATTGTAATTTATTCCTGTGATCAAAGCTCAATTTTCAGCATCATTCAGTGTCACATGATCCTTCAGAAATCATTCTAATATACTGATTTGCTGCTCAAGAAACATTTTTGGTTGCTATCAATGTTGAAAACAGTTTTGCTGCTTCATATTTTTGTGGAAAACATGATACATTTTTTCAGGATTATCTGATGCACAGAAAGTTCATAAGTAAATAAAATAAAACAAAACAAATGTTTGTAATAATGTAGAGGTCTTTACTGTCACTTTACTGATTTAATTCATCCTTGCTGAATAAAAGTATTTTTTACTTTTGTGTAGTAGTGTATTTCTAAATTTAAAACTTAAATGTGTAAATTAAAAAAAAAAGAAAGAATTGTAACCAAATTAAATTGCACTCTAGAAAATAAAATTTATTAGCATAATTGTATTCTTTATGCAAATTAATATAAACAAAAAAATATCTATAGCTTACCCAACTCCAAGACATGCATGTAGGGTTGCAGACAACCGTGGATACTGGAGAAAGTAATCCAAACATAAAACATAAACATATTAGCTTGAATGTAACAGATTGCTTAATTAGATGCAAATGAGAAGCAGGAAACCACTACATTTACAGGACTCACAAAAGGCTTTAGAACAACAGAAAGTAATTTCTTTATGAAGCCTGGAATGCCCAACAGGGTGGCCTGATCCTGGAGACACGGGTCAATGGGGCCTGCCTTCCTGAAATCACACACATATGAAACAAACATTAATGCCTGGTTTCACAGACAGGACTTAGCCTAAGGCAGGATTAAGCCTTAGTTCAATTAGGGCATTTAAGTTGCTTTTATAAATGTTCACTAGAAAAAAAACCATTACTGCTGTGCATCTTGAGACAAAACAATGGCACTGACATATTTTAAGATCTGTCAGTACAAGTTACTTTCAGTTAAACCAGCTCAAACATGCATTTTAGACTAGGACTAGCTTAAGCCTTGTCTGTGAAACCGGGGGAATGAGGTGTCTTTAATGAGGCCAGAAACACTGGAATAGATTTAATGGATATCAATCATAACATGTCAATGTGCTGATACCAGACGTACAGATGATTGAAGAAGGTACCACCTCCATCAGCCAAAATCCCTCTAAGAGCCAAATCATGGAAGACGTTGTAGAGCCGCAGAGGTTGGAAGGGAACAAGCTGAAATATGAACAACACACCAAAACATCAGACCAGCTTTTCAAGTCTGCAGATCTCAACTTATCACACATTCTCTATAATGCGTTTGACACAGCGTTTAAACCTCAGATGTATTAGGTCCACTGTGGATGCAACTAATGATTATTTTGACAACTGATTAATCTGACAATTATTTAATTGATTAATCGGATGAGAAATCCCCTCAAAAATTATTTATTAAAATGTATTAATTCATTTTAATCCATTTTTTAAAAATTGTTATTCCACATCATGCCCAATCTTGACCTAAAAAACAGTGTAATTGGCTATGAAAACAAATACAGTGAATGTATACATAATGCTATACATTATGTGCAAAAAAGGATTAAAATATGAAATACATTCTAAACAAAAAAAAAAACATCAACGACAACTGATTGCTTACTATTTTTAAGCAGAATTTAAAATGACTAAATTAAAAATAATAAAAATTTAATTATAAAAATATTAAGGTATGAGGAATTTAGTAAAATGTATAGAGGGAACGAATTAGTAAATCGTGCGCACAATTTAATTTTTTTCTTGCATGTCATGTGTGGGGCTCTGTAGAAAACAAATATAGTGTTTAAAAAAAAATCAAAGCAAAAATAATAGAACTGATTGCTTACCATTTTAAAGCAGAAGTTAAAATTACTAAAAAAAGATAATAAACAAAAGCACAAAATGTTAACTTGTACGTGGTATGAGAAAAACACATTTACTTATCTGAACATATAATTACATTACATTCATAAGCTGCTCCAACAATAGTCCCTTTACTGTTAGTGCTCTGATAAAAATATGTTACATGTAGAATTTTAAAACTACATTCAATTTCTAACAAGATAGCAAGATAGCTATAACAAGATATATTAGTCAAAATTGTTTAATTTTTAATTATTCATTTTAGATCTTAAAAGCCATTCAGACTGTGATGTTATGTCCAATACATAATGGGTGATCTGAATTTTACAAATTGTTTTGAAAAGGGCATGTCCATTGCTTATATACCTACAAACTGCCAATGGTTTACATTACTGTTATTGTGGTGTAGCTGTTTACCGTGTGGCCTGCTCTCTCCAGCAGGTCCTTAGTCTCCCTGAAGGCCCTGGCCATGCTTGGAGACGGCTGCAGGTAACCGTCGTTCTCATAATAACCAATCCTCAGGGGCTCTGAGCTCTCATACACCTGTTTAAAGTATCATAGATTCTGCTTTCACATAACACATCACAAATAATGACCTTTAAACAGACATTTGATGTGCTTTATTTAACACAGGACCTTTTGGTTGAATGGTATGGGAGGAACAGTGGGATCTAAGGTGAACATATCCTGGCAGAGCAGTGCCCGCATACAAAGAGCCAAGCTCTCGACGTCCCTTGCCAAAGGGCCAAGAGAGGACAACACTGCAAACCAGCACAAAGATGATGTCATATATTTCTGTTTGTATGCAGTTCAAAACTAGACTAGCAGTATGATAAACCTGATCTTACCTGACTTCTGGCCTTTAACGCAAGAACTGATTCCTTGAACACTAAACAAGGATGATTTAAAAAATAAAGCAAATCAAAGAACAAGAAAAAACAAGCAAATTATATGTATAACATCTCAACAAAAGAGCTACAGGTGAAAATCTGAAAAAAAAAAATCTCACAAAATCTGTCAAGAACAGACACTTTTTACACAAATTCTATCTTAGTTTAAAAAAAGTTTGTGCATCATGACAATATTCACAGAAATTAAGCACATTTACAGTGACTTTTGTGTCCCTTCATTAATTATGAAAAAACATATGCAATCAAATGCTAGTATTTTTCCTTTTTCTCTCTTTATATATTTTTTTATATGTTTTTCCTATGTGATGCATCCATCCTGTTACCATAATAACTATGCCTTAATGACAATAATCAACATAATTAACACATAAAACAGTATTACATCATCATCAGCATGAAATGACCTCTGTAAGCTGTAAATGTGTTAACATGTTTTTTTAAATGTTGTTAGATTTGTCTCTTAAACGATCAACTCTGTTACTCTGTTTATAGTAAACTATTGATTATTGAGAACTGGAGCAATGTAGAACAATATGAGCATTACATTACATTTCTAATAAATATCTTGTAGTGTCATGATCTTGAGCACAAGGCTAGTAATGGCTGAACATCACAAAACATCAACCCTGTTACTGCTTAATAAGCAAAATCTTAACATATATTAATATTTACTATTTACCTTGAGACGGCACAAGGCATTTTATAAATGACTTCGAGATGTTATTTGTCTTACAGAATCTTTAAAAAATTTGTTTTCGATTATTGTACCTTTAATTACCAAACAAAAATGTGATCAAAGATGCAAACAAACCTTAGCCTCTTCATTGTAGGCTTAAATCCACAAATCCCACAGAAGGATGCTGGGATACGAATGCTCCCTCCAATGTCAGTGCCTAGGCCCAAGATGGAGCCGCCTCCTCCAATCAGAGCTCCCTCCCCTCCGGACGAACCACCAGAGGTCTTCTGGGAGTTGCAGGGGTTTAAGGTTTGCCCATAAATGGGGTTACTGCAGTCATAACTACAGTAGATACAAATACAGAGGGTTTGGGTTGGTTACACTTAAACTAGTCTCACTGGATACAAAGGTACAAAGTCACTTTCAAGAACCTTCACTCGCTCAGTTCATCTGTGGTAGAATGAGCTGTCAACTACCTGATTTGCTGAGACCATCACGACCTTCAAGAAACGCCTTAAGACACACCTCTGCATTACCACTTCTTCTCTAGTTTCTGTACTACTCTAGCTGACCCCTGAAACTTGACGTTTGTGATCAAGATAATTGAAATCAACTTTTACCTCTCATAAAATGTTTAATGATTGTTTATGTAGGTGTTTATGACTAAAGTTAAACCACTCTTTAACTTGTTTTCAGTACAGGGGTGTTTTATCTTGAAACTCATGGTTCAGCATAAGTTACACCTTAGATATTACACATATATATATATTACACAGATATTATTGGCTTATTCCCATGTAATAGCAGCCCATAATGTCATAATACCATAATTTTACAGATGCTAATAAAACCTGTGAGTTGAAGAGCTTTTTTATGAATTCTCTGTTATGAATACTAAGGTCTGCAGGAGAGAATTTGACTAGTACTTTTAGTAACAGCATACTAGCTTTAGGAACGTTTGCCATTGGCTTGTATGTCTCTGTTCTATAGAAAATAGTACCAAATAAATTGCTTCACGAGGTGAGAAGGTGAATTTCATGAATAAAGGTCACTGCAAAATCAAAATAAGACATTAAATTCTTCATTAAGAAAAAAAAAAAAACTAATCTTTAGGAGCATTATTATTTATTATTATTATTTTATTAATTTTTTGCATTGTGTAATGGCTGAACATCATTAAATATCAACCCTGTTACTGTTTAAACATAGCAGAATCTTAACATATATTAATATTTACTATTTACCTTGAGATGGCACAAGGAATTTTATAAATGACTTCAAGATGTTATTTGTCTTACAGAATCTTTAAAAACTTTGTTGTCAATTATTGTACCTTTAATTACCAAACAAAAATGTGATCAAAGATGCAAACAGACCTTAGACGCTCTTCGTGGTGGGCTTAAATCCACAAATCCTACAGAAGGATGATGGGATAAGAATGCTCCCTCCAATGTCCAAATGAAATGAAATAATTAATTTTAATGACTAAGCTCCAGTAAATGAGCTTATAACTGCACAGTCTCTTCATACTCTCTCATTGGCTTAAGATTCATTTCTATGGCTCCTCTTGGCCTGCAAATCATCTGATATTACCAGGTTTTCCCATTTTCATTTTCCCCCCCAGGAATGATGTGCAGTGTTTACTTACTTGAGAAGGCCTTGTGGTATGTTGGTCTTGATGAACGGGATTGCGCCCTGTTTCTTTAACACTGTAACCACCACACTGTCCATGACTGCAGGCTGATCCAACTTACTCACCACACCACATGAAGAATCATGACCCTGCACACACAAACAAGAAGTTACTTACACCGCAAACAGGAAGTCACCACTCTTCAACTGTGTAATCATAGTGTGTTCTCTTATATTTACCTTATATGCGACATTGTCCTTAATGCTGATTGGCACTCCATACAGAAGACCTTTCTTTTGAGTGTTGATATCTTTCAGTTGAGCCACAGACTCCATTAAGATCTCAGTGCTGCAGTTCAGATTCTTGCTCACCTCCAGAGCCTTTGAAGTAAAAAATGAATTTCTCATAAAAAATAATAATAAAAAAAACACAGTCATCATGTTTTTAGGCCATTTCAAGTTTGATTTTGCTGTGACATAAAGCAGTGATATCTAAAGTGGGTGAGTTGTTCACTTACTTTTTAATTAGTCTTCCCATTAACGCCATACTGTTGTTCATTCCGACCGATTCGCGAACGCAGACGAAAACAAGAGGCAGGATTTATCGCACAAACCAATCATATCCAGCCATTACCAATCATATAACGCGATGGAGGCATTGCCTCCTCTCATGTGACTTTCCCCCATTCATTCAGATTACCCCCCACCAAAGCCACCACACACTTTGGGGGGTCTGTTAAAACTCAATGGGCTCAGGAGAGGCAAGCCTCCCGCTGTAACTTTACCTGAGGTTGTTGTAGTTGGACGGAGTTACTTTAGAAAAATGAGATTTATACACTTTTTAATGTCACATTTTATAATATTTGCGTTTTTTGATTTTTGTAATATGGATTATGTTCTTGTCCAATTTTTTGAGGAGGTACTGCCTCCTTCGAGGTAACGCCCCAGGCATATATATATGATTGAAATATATATATATATTTCAATCATGACAACTCTTTGAATAGTTTTAGCATGTTATTGAATATGACAATGTTAATGTATTTGGTCTTGGCGGACTAGATTCTCTTGCTGCTGCTGCTGATTATTGCTGCTGCTGCAAAGCGAGTATGGACTTGCTACTGCTAATAGATACACAGACACGCTGCTTTGAGCATGTAAGATATGCTGCTGCTGCATAAATACACATATGTAAATCCT
Organism: Elopichthys bambusa; assembly: GCA_037101425.1. Lineage (NCBI taxonomy): Eukaryota > Metazoa > Chordata > Actinopteri > Cypriniformes > Xenocyprididae > Elopichthys > Elopichthys bambusa. The sequence continues at coordinate 26,196,178 of CM074440.1, read as the reverse complement.
GTAGCAGATCTAGGCAGGTGGAGCTGGGGGAGGTGGAGGATTTCAGAGGAACTCTGTGCGCTGCATGACTAGCCTCCAGCGAACACTGAACCAGACTATTTGCAGGATCAACAGAGGTTGGTCAGTTTGTGCCATGTGGTAATGATGTGATTGCTTGCAGATTGCATGTGAAGGACTATCAGCCAGCGCCCTCTAGAGTTTCATGACTGAACTAGATATCTATACAGATTTCCCACATTATGTCCAAATCAATTAAAATGAATTAACTGCCATATATCATAACTGTAATGTTATATTTTTAGAAATGAGAATATAGACATTTATTTACTTAGTTATGACTTATTCATACTATAGCTGACATTTATAATACGAGTAAAAAACTATTAGTAAATGGTGTCTAGAAAAGACAGCAAAATACTGAAATATGGATCAATGTTAATTGTAAACCTCTGAAGCTGGCAATAAACTCATAAATCTCATAAAGAGTTATCAATAGGTAAAATATGGCCGCAGTCACAACCTTTTCCATAAAAGCATGAAGAACAGCATCTGGTTGCAGGGAGCCCTCCTTGAGTTTCCCAGTGAGCTCAGACAAAGACAGAGAGACTATGGAACTGCTCTCAAAGTCTGGGTTCTGGAAAGATGCAAGAAGCAAACATCAGATATTTATATTTTCACATAGGGGAGACTGGGGCTAGTTGTCACAAGAGCTTGATCTTAGTAACTTGAGGAAAAAGTCAAATTACACAAATTATTTTCTATAGCAGTTTTTTTCTATGTTGGTTTCCAAACAACTGTCTTAAATTAAAATATTTAGGGAAAAATTTTCAGTATCATACTATTTTTGTAATATAATATCTGTTAAGATGAGCACAATAACACCACACTGACATACATTATGACAAAAGTCAACAATATAGTGAAGATAAACCAAGGGTTATTCTCCATAAAAGTCAGATTGAGACAAGTTGACACATTTTATTGGAGAAATGTGTCCTTTGATTTAAATTTATAACAATTTATTTAAATCTTTTGGATTGATTGATTGAATTATTAATTCGTTTCATACATTATTTCATTTATTTTACATTTAATTTGTTTTAAATATTATATTTGTTATCCACAATAATGGAAAAAACAACCACTTCCACTTTTGCAGTTTCATACATTTTGCTGAAAATTCTATTCAGTAGTGTCAGATTCCACTGTAACAACTTAATATAGTGTGACAACCAAGCGGCAACCTCCCCCACTTTCTCTTGAAGCCAATACGAAAGTGACTTAAACTGCAATTCACCAAATGGCCACTAGGGACAGGCTCCAAAAGAGAGCAGAATCTCATTGACCCCCATGTTAAAATGGCTAACTTTACAGCAGAAAAAAAAACATGTTTAAGGGTGGTACAAATTGTGGTTTTGGTCTATACTGCTAATTTTGCCCTTCATGACAACTCTGAGGGAGGTGAATTTTTTGAATTATATTAAGCCTTAAAGTTCTGCATAATTAAGGGCGTGGTCACCTGAGTGACAGGTGAATTGCGCTACTGTCTGTGAGCCGTCACTTTACCTCAGCTAATTCCAGCCGCTGAACTTGGCATCTCTGCCCTGTTTGTGCTTTTTTCGGGATTATTTTATACAATTATACAATAATATGGCTTGCTGCATTAATGGTCGAGACTTGAGACAGATGTGCGTCTGTGTACATGTGCTCGCATGCGGAAGATAAACAGAACACACGTTGTTGGATCGTCTTGGCATTGGATAAAAGTTTTGTTCGTGAGATTTACTACAATGACAATGGTGGGAGGACACCCAACACAAATTACAATTACTGGTGCTGGAGCATCTATATTGTAAAAAAAGACACCGTAGATTGACAGTAAACCTTTAGAACTTATCTTTATTAACTAATAAAGATGTTATATCATTAGAATATTAATATTTTAGATAGTGTCTAAGATCGAGATAGCTCCTTTGCCTGCTAACATGATCACGTCGAGCTAGGCAGGCATGGTTTCAGAAACCAGGCACCTCAGTTCCAACCACGTCCCGCCTCTTTGCCCATTTTCAGTTATCCGGGAGTGACGTGTGTGACGCGCAGCAAAGATGTCAGCGTCCTCGTTTTCGTTTCAAAAATGCTCTTCAGAAATTAATGGGTGACGTCATGGACACTACGTTCATATTTTTTTTACAGTCTACGGTGACAACATGATAATTTCAGGCATTCAGTGATGTGGGAACCATGACTTCTCTTGACATGTATATTCATAAACACTTACTCTATACATAATACATATACCATGCATATTGCAGTAATAATTGATTTATGTTAGATTTTATACCTGTATTTTAAACTGTTGCACCGCTTGTTCAGCCTGTTGGAGTGATTTATCACGTCTATTCCGTGCGTTAAGTATTTTCTTCTGAATCTTCTGGTTATTTCTCCATTTCCAGAAGAGATATAACGCTCCTGAACCGCAAACGGTGGCTGCAAACATCGGCGTCCAGTTATTATTCATATCTGAAGTAAGTTGTTGCAAATTAAAACTGTCCATAACTGCTGCTCAATGTGTTGTAATAGTGCGAACTGGAAAGTCATGTGTCATTGCAAGAGCTGTCAATGTGTCTTTAAGAACTCCAGAACACCTAACAACATTATTCCATTTCCTGTGCTAATCGATATCAGAGCCCCTCGTAAGATGGAGACTGCGAGCTGCGTTCAAAATGGCCTAAAAGGTCCTGACAGGGAGAAAGGCCGTTCGTTTGAATGGAAGTCAATGTCTACGTTTACTGCCATTATTTCGATTGTTTGCTAAGAAGTCCTTTTTTCTTTACCTTTATTTTCGACAGTTTTAAACCTTATGCGCCGGAGAAACAAGCGCGCCGCCATCTTTATAATATTGCCTTTGAACTTCCGTTTTCGCGGTGGCTCTGTATATTTCTATGGCATCGCTGTCAAAGAATAATTAGCTGGTGAAGTGGATTTACTTTTTGTAGAGTTAATGAAAGTTATCGTGAGCATTGTAATGTTTAAAGCAGATGTCTTAACAAATGTCAGTAGACCGGGAAGGTTTTAAAACGAGCAGTTCATTCATAAGGTCTTATAGAATATCTCTTAACTCATGAATATTAATTAGGCCATGCAGACCTAGTTAAATTTGCGTTCTGTAATACACCTCCTTATGTGCATGTAGGTGACACATGTAACATGCATTTAAACATTCTGTATAGAAATAAACTTGTTTTTATTTCTTTATATTGTATTTGGTTCAACTGACATGCATACCTCCAAGCCAACAGATGGCACCAAAAGCATTTACAATGCAACGCAGATCAACACTAGCAGTATTTAAATGTGAAAAATTGTCATATTACATATGTCTCCCGCTAAAATTACACTTACTTGAATATAAGTGACGAATACGCAATTAAATACAAATATTGGTGGTTGCGTGACATGAATTACGCTTATTTACAGCTCAGGTGGATAAACACGGTGAACCGGAAGTTGACAGAGGTGGACGTCTCTCTCTGCATGAACGTCTTTAATCACTTACAACTTCCGGAAAGTGTCACGCTGTCCTCCGTCGGCTCATATCCCATTCTACAGAGGGTCACTTCTGGAAAACTGAGCTGTAATCATGGTTTTCGAAGACAAAATGATCATGAACGGAGAGCCAGAGGAGGTATATTAGCGTATATTGTTGTGCTAACCGGTTTAAATGTCATTTAGGGGGGTAAAGAAGCCACTTTATGTCGAAACGCTTTGGTTTATGTGGCCGAGCCTGATCTAAAGGTTGAATCCTGTGTACATATATACTGTTATTGTATGCTTCTGCTGTCTAAACTGTTGCGTGAGATTTTGCTTTATTCTTGTACGTGTAAACACACTCATCCTAGGTATTCTATATATTATTTTTATTTTCATATTGTAAATGTATATATGCCCGTATATGTAACCTTTTAATATACTTTGTTGTGTTCAGGAGGAGGAAGAAGAAGAGGAGGAGGAGGAAATGGTGGTATGTCTCTTATATATTATATCATAATTTTCTGAGGAAGACTATATTTCCACATTAGGTCCAAATCAATTAAAATGAATTGCTATTATTTACCAATTGCTTTAAAGTGTTTAATGGATAAAATTCCATCAGCTTTCACTATTGTGCCCTTGATCAAGACCTCAGGTTATCTCAGTAATCGTGTACTGTAAGCCACTTTGAATAAATTAATTATTATTAATTACTGTAATTAGTCATTAAAATATGACAAATTATTATTTGGATGATTTTAAAATGACTTTTTAGGTGAATCTCATGAAAACTGTCAAGTGATGTCCAGGGCTGCATTTCTTAAAAGCATCATAAGCCTAAGTTGATCGTAGAACCATTGCCTCTACAATCAATTTAGGCTTGCTATGCTTTTGGGAAACACAGCCCTGATCATTTCACCACCAAATCAAAAGAAACTGCAGCTGTAAGCATAAGTTTTGAGAGTCCACAGTTTGTGTGTGGAGAACACACACACACACACACACACACACACACACACGTTGAGGTGTCGAGGTTATAGCGCCCTCTGTCGTAACTTAAAGAAATCTGACATGTCTCCTTATATTTTTCGTGTGCTTGTTCCAACTGCTATTCACTTTGGATGTTGCAGTCCCAAGATAAAGAACTCTGTGTCTCATATCTTATATCAGTCAACCTTGGCTTGTCTCTAGATGATATACACAATTTGATGTATATCTTCATAATGTCTTAAAGTCTGTGCATACCAAGTTTGGTGAAGAATATTATTTCATATTTGCTCTGCAGGACCCTTTGGAGACTCTGAGGGAGAAGTGCCAGCAGACGGAGCATTGCGCTCACGCACGCGAGCGGCTGGAGGCGTGTGAGTCCCGGGTTGGTTCGCGCTCAGAGACAACAGAAGACTGCACGGAGGAGCTCTTTGACTTCCTGCATGCTCGCGACCACTGTGTAAGAGTGCTTGTGGCTGTTAGATGTCATTAGCTATGTTTCCAGCCATCAATTTTTATGCACATTTTGAGTTACTGTATAAATCAAAAAATATAAAATCACTGCGCTTAAGTTTTTTTTTTTTTTTTAAATTGCAATATACCTGTTTTATCCGATAAGAAGACAATTCTCAATTAACTTAAATTAAATGACTTTGATGATTCATAAAGTCGTTTATGATGGTGGAAAAAAGAGCCACAGTTTCTTCCCCGATTGCAGCAACTTCCATTTTTATTACAGATACTTCTTTCGCCAATTTCCCAGGAAGTGATTATTTTGTTCTCGAGCACATGGGATGGAAACGCTGCTTTATTCACAAATATTTTGTGATATTCCAAATGTGCACATAATTTGAATTTGCAACTTTGGGTGGAAACGGCTAATGACTGGTAGATGTTTGGTAGAGGTTTAGATGTTGCATGAAGCATTTTAGGAACCGTCTGACTTTGCCAAGCTGCTGGGAAAAGCAAATAAGAGTCACACACCTACATTCAAGGAGTAGTTTTACAGAAAATGCTAAATCTATCATTATTTACTTTCTTATTTGTCATACCTAACCTGTATGCTGCTGTCTTTTTTTTTTTTTTTTTTTTTTTTTTTTTACTGTGAAAATTCTCAAAAAAAAAAAAACTTTTCTTACAGATTTTTTGTTCTTTAATGAACTGTTTCAAATAATTTGCGAACATTATTTGTTATTATAACCTGTTCTTCTGTTGTTTTGTTCTTGTTTCTATAGGTGGCCCACAAGGTCTTCCAGTCAATCAAATAAATGGAGCTGTTTATAGATGGATGTCTGCTTATAGAAATACAGTGCTCTGTTATTTATACAAGATGTGATTTTTGTCCCAGATTCAACAATTCCCTGTAACCGATTCTTCAATTCGTCCATTTTGCCGAGTTGTGACTGAAGTGTTAATAACTGTACTGTTTTCATCTCTCACATGAAATAACTGATCATCTGTTGTTGAGATCTGTGAAGAGGTGATCTTGACATAGAATTTGGGTTTGTTGCTAATATCAAATAACATAAAACAATAAAGATCCAAAGACAGCTGTTGTATGCAATACTTTATTGCCATAACTTGGTTGTTCCGAGTTTGTTTCAGTGTAAGGAGCACAGCAGCAAAGAAGCATCAACAGAATACAGTAGACCTGTATGTGTACAGATAAAAATTAAAGCAGGTAAAGCGTTAAGGAAAATTTTAAATGAACTGGTGTAGTCATAGATTGTTCATAATGTTATTGTGCTTAAATGGAGAGGGAATATTCAACTTTGTATATTTTTGCAATATGTGTAATTTAGAAAATTTTAGATGGCTCTGTTTTGCCCTTTTTAAAGTCTTTACATGTCATCTTGTGCATTTGAAGAATATTACAATTTTATTTTGCAAAATATAAAGGGAAAATCAATAAAAGTGGATACAATGCACTTGATGCAATTTTTCATACAGGAGTAAATTAAAATAGTCTGCTATGCTTAATCAAAGGGACATAGAAATTAGTTTCCCATTTACAAAATTTACAGTTGTTAAATTTAATGAAAGAAATACTTTGTTTTATGTAATCAATCAGTGATTTTTAACTTTTGAGGAACATAGCAGGATTATTAACACGTACCACTTTCCTTGCTGGGCGGGACCTGTATCACGTGTTTTATACGGCTTGTTTCATTGGCTACACCAGCGCCCGGAAGTTAGAAGTGAACTGGTGCGTAGAATGGAATTTAACACGAAATAATGTTGTTTTAGCTGGCGGGACTTAGCTGCCCAAATGTGTCTTTACTGAGTATTTTTAGTTTGAAATATATAAAGTTAATATTCAGATTTATTTATTAAAGATGAATTCTAAAAAAATATGTTGTCACGTGATAACTGTTTCTTTTCTCGGCGCTAGGCAGATTGGCCCAATCGCAGTCGTGTGTGATTACTGAAAAAGAGTTTAAAAAATATAGAGCTTTATATCAGCTATTAATTATTTGAATGTATATGTTTAAAAGGTTATACTTTGGAGTTTATAAATATCATAAATAAACGGGGGGGAAAGATTAAGATTAAATGCATCTTAATGAAAAATTCAGCTTTCTGAGCCGCCAAGCGCCCCCTGAAGGAATTACTAATTTTTCCATTCCGATATTGTTTCCTTCCAATACATTTTTATTTCCGAAACACATGACGGAAGCACAACAATTGAAATGCATCGACAACACGCTTGGCTCTAAAGAAAACACTTCAGCTGGGTCTTTTGTGCAAAAATGGGAATTTTAGATGGAAGCTCGTTGGTGCAAATGTGCATCGTGAAAGTTGCTCAAAACATCGATGTATTAGAAAGAAAGGTTTTGAGTGAGTTTCACTTATAGCAAACATTATTTTCTTGTCAATCCTTAATCAAGACTTAATATGTAATTGAATAGACGTGAACAGTTTGACATTTATAATATTCTTTATATTTCACTTGATCTAGATCTGCCTGTCTCTCTTCTGAAAGACTTACTGCCACATCTAAACATTTACTATCTGGACAGGATCGAAACTGCTGCTGCCACAAAAGGTACAATAATTCATTCATTCATTCATTCATTCATTCATTCATACATACATACATGAAGAGCATTTGATGCTCTCTGTGTGTTCTCTGATTCAGATGCATATATATTGCAGTGCCAAAAATTGACGCACCTCTTGATGGAAATAAATGTTATGTTATTTCCATCAATTTTGGGTCAGGATCTTGTATTGAGAATGCAAGGGTCGAGCACTCTGTAAAGTGTACTCCAGCACATCCCAAAGACTTTCAATGAATTTAAAGTCTGGTGCCAATTCATGTGTGAAAATGATTCTTCATGGGTGTATTCATATGTATGATTTAGATATAAGATTTAGTGATTCTTCAATTAGGGGCACTTTTATGTACAGATATAATGTACATAATTAGGGTCAGGGGGGGTTATGTACGGGGGGGGGGGGGGGGGGGGTGGTGTATTCATATGTATGATTTAGATATAAGATTTAGTGATTCTTCAATTAGGGGCACTTTTATGTACAGATATAATATGACTTTACAGAAAAATACAGATTTATATGACTGTTTTATCTAACATTTATTAGATCTGATCATTTCCTTCAACTTTTGAAATTGTGTGATAATGACATTCTCATTTCTTGGTGAAAAGATTGGAAGCCCGTGTTTTTACAAACACGTCAAGTTATCTCAGTTTATTTAGAAAATGGATTCTTTTCAATTAAAATGTTCAAATACAGGCCTGTAATTTAATGATAAATATAAAGTTAGGGTGTTGCATGTAACACTAAAACCTAATGCTCATTTCAGGAATCTCCACCTCCGTAATTTGGGCAACAATATGGAGAGATCTGGATCAGACGTGGCGCTGGAGAGCAAAGGTTTGTTGTTCTTCGTATGATCATCGCTGCTGAACTCATCATGATTGTCATCATGTGTGATGTCAAATATAAGTACAACTTACATGGCCATTAAACCTTTCTTTTATTTATTTTTATTTTCTTTTATTTATTTTTTGTGTATTATTTTTATTTTATTTTATTTTATTCTGGATTTTTAGAGCAAACTATTAAGTCAGATTCCTTTTATAGACCTTTTTATTTTATTTTATTCAAACCTTGGTCCCCATGAGACCCATGTTGTGAGCAAGTGCACTAAACCTGAAATCTCATTCACTATTTTTTCAGTCTGCACTGCCCATTCAGGACTGGAAGCAGCGATGTTTGGAAAGGCTCTTTCACATGGTCATGTTCACCCAGGTCAGACGAGGAGGATCGTACCTTTCCAACCTCAGCGATTCTTCCATTCTCTCCATGACTGTAAAGCATGTCAGAGTCCTCTCTCTCCACACGTCAACCAAAAACATCTGCAGGCTCGCGTCCGGGGACCTGCACCCCATCCTGAGCACCTTAGAAAAGGGAGTGACGTCCCTCAGATTGCTGGATGCGAAAGCTCTATTCAAACACGGACGGAAATATGTGTTGTTTATTCTCCACCGGCTCCTGGACCACGGGTCTGTCAGAGAAGTGGTTCTGAGAAGAAATCCAGATTCATCTTTTCTGAGCTGGCTCATGTCCAGGCGCAGGGGTCCTCAGGATGGGTTATCAGTGTCCACCGCACCAGAGAAGTCCCACGCTGATGGCCATTGTTCAGTAGTAGATGATAGAGAGCTGGAGGAACCTGCAGCCAAACGTCTTGCTTTAGACGTGGAGGAAAATCCAGAGGTTTTGTGCAGCGAGTTTTCATCCTTTAGCAGCTCTGCTGACCACTGCCCTGAAGGTCAGATCCACTCGCTTGATTTTGAAGTGTCCAAATGTGAAATCCTGACCACGGTGTCACATATCCTGCCTACATGGTTGTGTCTTCGCACACTACATCTTCACAGTGACTGTAAGTACATGCTGGCAGCTAAATATGATCTCTAGTTTTTCCTAAAAGTGTACACATATGGACTAGTGCCAGGTGGCAGTTATTGGAGATATATATACACTACTGCTCAAACGTTTGTGGTCAGTAAGGTTTAAGAAATTAATACTTTTATTCAGCAAGGATGCATTAACTTTATCAAAAGTGACAGTAAAGACAAAAGATGTTACAAAAGATTTATTTTTCAAATATATTTTTTTCCAAGATTCTTTGATGAAAAGAAAGTAAAAAAACAGCATAAAAGTCATAAAAATTATATCATGGTTTGCACAAAAATCAATGTTTTCAACATTGATAATAATCAGAAATGGTTTTTTTTTGAGCAGCAAATCAGCATATTAGAATGATTTCTGAAGGATCATGTGACACTGAAGACTGGAGTAATGATGCTGAAAATTCAGCTTTGATCACAGGAATAAATTACATTTTACAATATATTCACAGAAAACAGTTAAATTTTAATTGTGAAAAATATTTCACAATATTTCTGTTTTTATTTTTTTTAATGCAGTCTTAGTGAGCAGAAGAGACTTCTTTCAAAAACATTTAAAAATCCTACTGACCCCAAACTTTTAAATAAATACACACATATATATATATATATATATAAATGGGGGAAAAAAGCTCATTATGAAATAAATGTTTTTCTCTAGTTCATGTTGACCACAATTATTGGACCCAATTATTGCAATGTCCGTTTGCCAAGATAACAGCTCTGAGTCTTCTTCTATAATGCCTGATGAGTTTGGAGAACACCTGACAAGAGATCAGAGACCATTCCTTCATGCAGAATCTCTCCAGATCCTTCAGATTCCCAGCTCCATGTTGGTGCTTCTTCTCTTCAGTTCACTCCACTCATTTTCTTTAGGGTTCAGGTCAAGGGACTGGGATGGTAATGGCAGAAGCTTAATTTTGTGCTCAGTGACACATTTTTGTGTTGGTTTTGATGTTTGTTTTGGATCATTGTCCTGATGGAAGATCCAACCACAGCCCATTATTTGATTTCTAACAGAAGCGGTCAGGGTTTGATTTTTTTTATCTGTTGGTATTTGATAGAATCCATGATACCATGTATCTGAACAAGATGAATCCCCAGCAGAAAAATAGGCCCACAACATTAAAGATCCAGCAGTATATTTAACCGTGGGCATGGGGTACCTTTTATCCATGTGTGCACCAAACCCATCTGGTGGGTTTGCTGCCAAAAAGCTTTTTTTTTTTTTTTAGTTTCATTTGACCATAGAAATTCCAGTCTTGTCTGACAACTGAATATGCTAGACATTGTTTCTGGATTAGAGCAGAGGATTTTTCTTGAAACCCTCCTGAAAAACTTGTGGGGATGTAGGTGCTGTTTGATAATTTTTTTTAGGCTTTCTGAGACTCAAGACTCAACTAATCTCTGCAATTCTCCAGCTGTGATCCTTGGAGAGTCTTTCCTCCTCAACGCGCATTAGGACGATTTAGACGCACGTCCTCTTCCAGGCAGATTTGTAACATCTTTAGTTGATTGGAACTTCTTAATTATTGCCCTGATGGTGGAAATGGGGATTTTCAATGCTTTAGCTATTTTCTTACAGCCACTTTCTATTTTGTGAAGCTCAACAATCTTTTTCTGCACATCAGAACTATATTCTTTGGTTTTACCCACCGTGATAAAAGATTAAGGGAATTTGGCCTTTGTGTTTCCTCATGTTTATACTCCTGTGGAACAGGAAGTCATGGCTGGACAATTTCATGTTCATGGTGTACTAAAAAAATGTAAATATGAATTGGAATATACTTCAGAGATATTTTACTCATAAAAAATTCTAGGGGTGCCAATAATTGTGGCCAACGTGTTTTGAAGAAAAACATTTATTTCATAATGTACTTGTGAACTTACAAGGGTAAATGAAGGGAAAATTCTGTGCGGAGCATGCCCCCTGCTAATGCAATGTTCTCACCTTTTTTCCCCCTTACCTGTTTGCATCCTTGATAGATAGATATACATGCTGTATATTGTCTGTGCAGGGCTCATTCATGAGGAGGAGATGTCAGTGTTGGTGGAGTCTCTCAGACGGTTGTTCCTGAACCCTGGCTGCTCTCTCACAGATATCAGTATAAGTCACATTTGTGGTCACACACACTTGATCAGTGTGCTGAGAGCATGTCCGACACTACTGAGCCTTTCTCTGGAGATCTGCCCACCTGCCGACAGAAACACATGGAGACAGCAGCCGCATTTCACTGACAACAAAGGTGAGGATTTCCTGAGTCAAACAAATCCATGTATGAATTCTGCAGATGGATGAAATGTTGATATGTTCATGCCATGATGATCCAGGTTTCATGCATAGATATACTTATAGATAGATAAAACATAAACATAAAGAGATAAAACATCTCTTGTTGATGTTAACTTTCAGCCTACAACCTAGAGGTGGAGTAGATATTATCTACTGTGCCTGAACAAAGAAATTGGACATCCAGGAAAAAAAACTCATATGATTTATTTAAATTGAAATCCTGCAGGGGAAATCTTTTTTTTTTTTCTTCCCTTAAATCTGATCAAAGCTTTTTATATAATTTCAGAATTTCTTACTAAATAAATAATCACACTTTTTGTCAGAACTTTACTGAGCTGAATCGGTGCAGGGTTATTATAGTTAACTAAAACTGAAACTAAAAAAAAAAAAAAAAAAACATTTTTGTTACTTGAAATAAAAAAAATATTAAAAAAATTTAACTTATTTTTTCATGTAGGTTACCAAGAAACCATTTCTCATTTTCATTTAGTTTAACTTGTATTAATATAATGTTAAAAATGTAATTGCTAAAAATATTAAAAATGACAAAAAAAAAAAAAAAAAAAAAACTACAAAACTACTAAAACTAAAAAGTAAAAAAAAAAAAAAAGTGGAAACGGAAAGTATAAAAATGAAAACATTCAATTATACTAAAATAACACTGACAATGTCATCATTCTGAACTTTTTAAGAAATTTGTTTCATTTGGTCTATCATTCATCAATAATTATATTAAGTTTCAGATTGATCATTTTGTTTTTGTCTTTGTAATTTACAGTGCTCTGCCTGGAAAAGCTGTCAGTCAAATCCACTGGTTCAATGACAGTCAAGTGTTTCCTGCCGGCCCTGACGTGGGCTCCTAAACTCAACAGCCTTCATATGACAGGAATCCATCTGTCTCGACAATTTTTTCACACATTAGCAGGTACTCCAACAAATAATCAGTTCCTGCTTTACCCAGACGTTTACACAAGCCCTCAACCTCCTTTTGTCACCCTTGTGACTACCTATTACAGAAATAACTTAACTGTGAATTGAATGTAATGTTTTCAGACACTTATGCATGCTAATTGCAATTAAATGAAAATGTATTAGTTTAAATGGTAGCACTTTACAAATAGGTCCTAATTAGTTAACATTTGTTAATGCATGAACTAACAATGAGCAATACATTTGTTACAGTATTTATTAATCTTTGTTAATGTTAGTTAAAAATACAACTGTTCATTGTTTGTTCATGTTAGCTCAGGTCCATTAATTAGTATTAACAGATGCAACTTTTGATCTCAATCTTAGTTAATGTTAAATTCATCATTTACTAATAAATTATTAATAAATGCTTTAGAAGAATTTTCACTTAGTTCATATTAACCGATGTAGTATTAACTGATGTTAAAAAACTAAACCTTATTGTAAAATGTTACCATTTAAATTAATATTAAATGCATTTAGTTGAACTTGAGATTGCTTTTTGACTGACTGTAGTAGGATTTAAGTAGATCTTTATATGTAATTTCATAATTTTTTTTATATTGTCCTTGAAATATGGTTAAATAATTAACTATTAATATTCAGTATCATTTATTGAAACTTATACAGTACTGGTCAAATGTTTGGAAACGTTACCATTTTTAAAAGAAGTCTCTTATGCTCATCAAGCCTGCATTTATTTGGTAATGGTTTTCTATTTTAATATATACTATTTAGTATATTATCACTTTATATCAATTTAACATCCTTCCTGAATTAAAATATTAATTAATAATAATGTTAAAAAGAATGGGGAAAAAAAATGCTCAGCCCAAACTTTGGAACAGTATATTGTTACAAAAGATTTAAATAAATGCTGTTCGTTTTTCAACTTTTTATTCATCAAAGAATCCTGAAAAAAAAAAAAAAAAATCACAGGTTATAAAAAAAATATTAAGCAGCACAACTGTTTCCAACATTAATAATAAATTTGCATATGAGAATGATTTCTGAAGGATCATGTGACACTGAAGACTGGAGTAATGATGCTGAAAATTCAGCTTTGATCACATTAATTACATTTTATAGTATATTAAAATAGAAAAACATTATTTTAAATTGTAAAAATATTTCACAATATTACTGTTTTGTCTGTATTTTTGATCAAATAAATGCAGGTTTGTAGAGCACTAGAGACTTCTTTAAAAAACATTAAAAATAGTAATGGGTCTAAACTTTTGACTGTATGTCGTGTATCGCACATGTGATAGTACACTTCAGTGGTCTTTTATTTCATTAATATTATATTATTTGCAATTTTTTAGAGAAATATACTCTTTAAGATTTGAAGTACAATACAAGTGCACATTCAATACAGTTAAGCACAGTTCTTATTCACAAAAGCAGAGGCCAAACAAATGTATTTCTGAGGTAATGAAGAGAACGTCATACCGGTTACCTAATACAAGTAACTTTTGTTTGTCTTTGTAATGTTTGAATATGAATTATTTCTGTGTTGTATTACAAAATGTTTTTCCTGACTAAATGCTATTAAGCTACAAACTAGTTTTTGTTTTGTACAGTTGATTCATGTTAACAAGATACATGTCTCTTCCCCCCTCCCCCTCATAGGATCTAATCCATTACTCAAGGTATTAAAGCTGGAAGACATAAACCTAGCTGACTATCACCAGGAGATTCTTCATTTTCTGGAATATTCTGTGTTAGAAGGTACAGCGTAGTAAAGAAAAACAAGCTAGCCTGCATCTTGAAATGAATGACTAATGTTTGTACTGTTGTTTGAATCTCAGAGCTGTCCTTGAAAGACTGTAGACTGCTGGATAAGTGTACAGTAAAGAAGGACTTCCTGGTGCCATTTGTTGAAGCACTGAAAGGGATCTCGTCCCTCCAGAGCCTGATGCTGGCCCAGAATCGACTGGGTAAGACTGAACTAGCTTTATATGCTACCACTCAAAAGGTTTGGGGTCAGTGTTATTATTTTTAATACTTTTTATTCAGCAAGGATGCATTAAATTGGTCAAAAGTGACAGTAAAGACATTTATAATTTTACAAGAGTATTTACACATTTTTAAACATTTTTTTTTTTTAATGCTGCTACTTTGAACTTTCTATTCATCAGAGAATCTTGAAAAAGCAGAACTGTTTTCAACATGAATAATAATGTGAAATGTTGAGCAGCAAATTAGAATGATTTCTGAAGGATCATGTAGCTTTGTGTGAGCAACAGACTTGAAATATGTTGATTGTTTAAGAAAAGTTAATAATTTTGTTTCATGAATGGGGAAAAAAAAAAATGATCAAACTTGTTTTTCTTCTTCCAGCAACAAGTGCCATAGAGTTTGCCAAATTGTTCTCAGGATGCCGTCCCAGCAAAATCACAAAATTAGACCTTAGGTAATGCTGGTTTTGTTGCATGTATCTTCCATGCATGTTTACACCATAAAAATGTTGTTAAATAAATGTAATGTCTACTTTCTTACAGCTCTAATTTCATTCTTTCTGCTGAACTTCTGGAGTTTGCACAGCTGCTGGAAACATTCAGGCCGGTTCAGCGACTAACACTGGACCTGCGCTTTAATCCACTGGATCGTGCCCCTGAGGTCAAAGGTCAAGCTCTGCGAAAGCTCATCCCGTACTGTAACATATTAACGGATGACTGGGACTCCAGGTCCACTATGGCCGATCACATCAGTGTGATGTGACAAACTCTTTAGCTGCCTTTTGAAAGACATTTCCATGTGGGGAAAAAGATCACGCAGATGTGACTGTAAGAAACAACCAGCATAAACATCTTGGATATATTTCACATTTAATAACGCTGATACGCATAACCATTAAATTTGATTATAATATTGTTCACAGAATAAATAAAGTGAAAGAAACAGGAAAAGAATTCAATTACAGTGTACTAATGATTGAACAGTAGCTCTCTTACTGCTGTTCCCAGTTCAGCTCTGATATCAGTTGCGCAGTGTTCAGCATTTTTGATCTGGTACGTTCATTCATGATGCTCAGACGACTCCTCTCTGGTCCTCATGCGAGCGCTGGTGAAAGACAAAAGAGACGGCAGCGTCCCAAGATGCCTGCAGAACCGGGTCCCTCAGGCCTCTTTTTTCTGCGCAGTGGTGCCAGTTGGATAGATCGCTGGTGCAGTCTGAATCATCTGGGGGAGGACGCACCTGCCGATTGTTTATACAGCGTCTACAGCGAAATCTGCCAAAAAAAAAAAAAAAAAGGACTTTAATACAAATACCTCCTTTGCTAATCTTTGTACTAGTAATGTATTTTAAAATGCTCTCATCTATGAATGAATTTAGTCAAAAAACAATGCAGCATTAGGTGTTAAAGGGTTAGTGAAAAATGAAAATTCTGTCATTACTCAACCTCATATCGCTCCAAACCGGTAAGACCTTCGTTCATCTTCAGAACACAAATTAAGATATTTTGATGAAATCTGAGAGGTATCTGACTCATCCATAGAAAGCAGTTTAACCACTACTTCCAAGGAGTCCAGAAAGGTACTAAAGACATAGTTAAAATAGTCCACGTGACTACAGTGGTTCAACCTTAATTTTATGAAGCGACAACAATATGTGCTCAAAAAAAAAAAAAAACGACTTTATTCAACAATATCTTCGTGTCATTCTCCTATGCGGTTTACGCTCAGCGCTTCCAGGTTCTATGTCAGAACGCCGACTCATTATTGCTGCTCACGTGAACCGCGTCGGACAATACTGAGCCGGCTTTGAAGCACAGGGGAATGACACAGAAGAGAAGATATTGTTAAATAAAGTAGTTATTTTATTTTTGTTTTTGCAGTCTCATGGACAATTTAACGATATCTTTAGTACCTTTCTGGACCTTAAAAAGGGGTGGTTATATTGCTGTATAAAAAGTCAGATAACTCTTGGATTTCATTAAAATATTTTAATTTGTGTTCTGAAGATGAACAAAGGTTTTACGGGTGTGGAACAACATGAGGGTGAGTAATCATTTTTGGGTGAACTAACCCTTTAAAGGTGAAATACGTAGTTTCTACAATACAGTGGATTTACAAAAATAAAGCATATTTTCAAACAACCTTGCAAACGCCCCTTTCACGTGTCATGCCTCCCCAACTCCAACATCACAAACACAGCTTTTTCGGTGCTTGTGAAAACATGTCTCAACAGGTAAAAGTAGGCTACTTTCAATAAAAGGTCCAACATACTACTTTTAGCTGTGTTGCTATGTGTCATAAGTAAGCAACTGAGTAGACTAACACTCTTGTCTAGAGTGAAAGCTAGTGTCTCTCTTATAATAAACCCATCCAGCATAACTGCACCGGGCGTATTTTGACATGAAGCGCCACAACTATTTGAGGCTGTCTACACTGGACATGTAAAGGTAAACAATATAAACAAGAACATTTTTCTTTCTGAATAGGTGCATGATGATGCTGTATGGTATTGATGCATCCACTGTAGTGGATAGCATCACAATGCCCCGTTCGCTTTGACGTGTTTATGACCGGGTTAATCTTAGGCCTAAATGCAGTAAGTGTAACTGAAGCTGAATGTCTTTTCTCATGCAACTCGTCAGTCATGGTCCCTCCATCTCCGCCTGCTACAGAAGACGCCCCAAACTCTCACTGAGCTGGAAAGAGTGACGGATCCGAGCGAACCACTCTCAATGTTTTGATAGTGACTGGGAGGCTCAATGTTTATATGTTTGGGGGAGATTAACCCATGAATGGCATACTAATAGTCATCGATGAACAATGAACTGCCTTAAGAGATTCTATTTTAACAAAAAAAAAAAAAAAAAAATCTTACATCACCTTTAATGCATTTTTACCTGTCATGTGTGTCGCTGACTGTGTCCTCGTTGAGTGAGAAGAGTTCTCGTAGCTCTCCAAGTGAGAAATGTCTTTCCACGTCCTGTTCTTCATCCACTACGCAGCTACTCAAAGCTTTCTTATGAGCCTGTCTCTGTAAGATCTTTTCCTCTATCGTTCCCGTCTAAAAGAGTGTGTAAAAGAAACAAGCTGGCTAATGATCCATTTTTAAATGATGAGTATCTTGTACAAGAGACATTTTTTTAGGCATTTCCTGCATAATTTGGAAAACATCTCTGCCAACTCACCGACAGCAGTCTGTAGATGTAGCAGGTCTTCTTCTGTCCATCTCGCCACACTCTGGCCATCGCCTGCTCGTCATTGGCTGGATTCCAGTCAGGGTCGAACATTACCAGGCGATTTGCACCAATCAGATTCAGCCCACAGCCTCCAGCCTTACTGCTCAGCATGAAGATGAACTCTGGATTCTGGGAGAGGAATTAAAAGTGCTAATGGTGAATTAAAATAAACTATAAATATTAGATGAAAAACAAACTTATTTCAGGTGGCTCACAAGGCAACATTTCCATTTGAACTCTTTCCCTGCCATTGATGGAAATTTCTGGCTTTCTGTGTTTTCAGTACTATACAGTAAGGGGCACTATCACGCATCCTCTGCAAGAGTACTGAATCAAAACACAGGCAAAGAAGCAGCAGAAACAACCGATAGCATATGTAAGCAGATGCATACAGTACCGGTCAAAAGTTTGGACACATTACTGTTTTTAATGTTTTTGAAAGAAGTCTCTTATGCTCATCAATCCTGCATTTATTTAATCAAAAATACAATAATATTGTGAAATATTACAATAAAAAAAAAAGAAAAAA
This sequence comes from Elopichthys bambusa, assembly GCA_037101425.1. Taxonomy (NCBI): domain Eukaryota; kingdom Metazoa; phylum Chordata; class Actinopteri; order Cypriniformes; family Xenocyprididae; genus Elopichthys; species Elopichthys bambusa. The sequence continues at coordinate 26,177,738 of CM074440.1, read as the reverse complement.
AAAAAAAAGGTTTTCTATTTTAATATACTTTAAAATGACACTACTGTTCAAAAGTTTGGGGTCAGTATTTTTTTCTTCTTTTTTTGAAAGAAATACTTTATTCAGCAAGAATGTGTTAAATTGATAAAAGAAGTGATAGTAAAGACTTATAATTTTAGTAAAGATTTCTATTTTGAATAAATGCTGTTCTTTTTACCTTTTTATTAATCAATGAATCCTGAACAAAGTATCACAGGTTCCAAAAGAAAAAATTAAGCAGCACAACTGTTTCCAACACTGATAATAAAGGAGTATCAAATCAACATATTACAATGATTTCTGAAGGATCATGTGACACTGAAGACTGGAGTAATGATGCTGAAAATTCAGCTTTGCATCACAGAAATAAATCATATTCAAAAGTATATTAATGGACTCGATCTACTCCGTCTATGTTTTGATTATTGTTCTGAAGCCGATCCAGAGTTAAGTCTTTGACAAAAACATTCTCAGCTTTTTGCTCAAAATGTTGCTTTTTTTAATTAAATTTACCCACATTCAAATGTTAATTTATACAACAAAATATTCTGGGGGCCATGAAAAAAATAAAAATGCTGGCACTGGCTGGCAACTTTTTCCAAAAATGCTGGCGGGGAAGGAGTCAAGTTGAAGCACTAAAATTTCTAACTGAAAATTAAAACTGAACTAAAATCTAAAACTGAAATAAAAATAAACCTAAACAGTGTAAACTTAAGGACGATCCAAGGCACTCGAATCATGTAGAGAAACTATTTTTAAAAAGCCTTTATTTCATTCATTTACGCGTTGTGGCTGGTTTTGCCAGACAGAAGAGAGGAAGTTTGATGATTACATATCAAATTAAATCAAACAGTATAATATGTGATTACATATGATATGTAATCATCAAACTTCCTCACTTCTGTCTGTCCTGTGTAGCAAAACCAGGTGATTGTCATTAGACTAATCAATTGCTGCTCAAAATGAACTCTCAATGTGTCTGTTACTCACACCCTGACAAAGGCAAAACCAGCCGCAACGCGTAGGTGTGCAGTCTGTGTCACCTGTTTTTAAGATTTAGCCAAGATGAAATAGTTTCTCTACATGATTCGAATGCCTTGGATCATCCTTAAGCTACAAGTTAAAATTATCCCTTGCATCCAAAGAGCCCTGAAACGGAACTCGCACCTCGTGCAGCACTTCTTTGGCATTTTTTTGCTTTGCAAAAATCTAAATAGTGATTTGAAAAAAAACATAAAAGTGAAATGAAAACTGAAAACTGAATATATAAAAAGAGCTAATTCACAAAATTAAAAACTATAATAGTATTAAAATGATACCAGTAAGACTTCAAATGCCAGGTTGAACACCAAGTGTGAATGGAAACACTTACAGAGGGGCTGTTGAATCTCTCCACAACCTTTGCTCTCTTCTTGATGGACATTGTCCCATCCAGTCTAACGTAAAGATATCTATTCATGAAGAAAAATATGATATTAAACCATCAAAAAGCTGATCGGTAATACTTTGGTTCATGCTTAAAAATTTTAGATAGTTTTGTGATCCTCTATAGAGAGGTAAATGGAAAAAAATGCTTCCAGATCAAGGCCACTTGCACTCTACACTAATGTTGGATTTATATTATCTGATTCCCCACCTTCGGGTTCGACACAGCTTTTCAAAAAGGTCCAAAGTCTGTGTATAGTTAGAGACCAAAACCACTTTGTCACTCGTTGTTGTTCTGGTCATCGCCAGGATATAGTCCAGTACCAGCATCTTCCCTGAAAACAAGACAGACATATAGATTAGGGTCAGACATTAATGAATCAGGACTTAAATGTACCTTAGCATAGCTTGTACTGTGTTGTTTTAAAGATAACTTATTTGATGTTGATTTAATTATATAGGTTGAGATTTTTTTCAAAAACAGATTATACATAAAGGGATTTGATTTTATATGGTTCAGAAAATGCAGTCATGAAGGTAAAAAAAAACAAAAAAGCCACTGAATATGTTGCTGAGCACAAATATTGTCAACTTATTTAAAAAATCCATTCCTCCTGACATTCATTAAATATTACTGTTTAAAGGATTAGTTCACTTCAGAATTGAATTTCCTGATAATTTACTCACCCCCATGTCATCCAAGATGTTTATGTCTTTCTTTCTTCAGTCAAAAAGGAAATTAAGATTTTTTGAGGAAAACATTCAAGGATTCTTCTCCATATAGTGGACTTCACTGTGGTTTAAGGTTTGACATACACGACGTAATTACGTTGGAAAGGTCACGCGTGACGTAGGCGAAAGTACCAAGCCAGTGTCTACAAAGCGAATGTTCAAAGCAGTAAAAAAAACAATGACGGACGATTTTGAAGTTGGAGGACAAAATGAGACGGAGTTTTTTGCCCTACCGTGTTACTTCTGCCTACATCACACATGACCTTTCCAACATGATTACGTAATGCGCGGTGGATCGCAGAGCAGTGCAAGACGAGCATTTGTGGTTAAAAAGTATGTAAAAATGTTTTCCTTTTTCCAAAATGGCCTATCGTTTTGCTAGATAAGACCCTTATTCCTCCTCGGCTGGGATCATGTAGAGTGCTTTGAAGCTGCACTGAAACTGCAATTTGGACCTTCAACCCGTGGTACCCTGATTAAGTCCACTATATGGAGAAAAATCCTGAAATGTTTTCCTCAAAAACGTTAATTTCTTTTTGACTGAAGAAAGAAAGACATAAACATCTTGGATGACATGGGGGTGAGTAAATTATCAGGAAATTTTAATTCTGAAGTGAACTAATCCGGTAAAACTTTACAATAAGTTTCATTAGTTAACTACATTAGTTAACATGAACTAATGAACTGCATTTATTAATCTTTGTTATTGTTAATTACAACATTTACTAATACATTATTAAAATCTTGTTAACATTAGTTAATGCACTGTGAACTAACATGCACAAACAACGAACAACTGTATTTTCAATAACTAACGTTAATGAAGATTAGTAAATACAGTAACAAACGTATTGCTCATGGTTAGTTCATGTTAGTTAATACATGAAAATGTTTAACTAATAAACCTTATTGTAAAGTGAAATTTGAATAGATTTTAAGATGTAATTTATTCCTGTGATCAAAGCTGAATTTTCAGCATCATTGCATCTTCAGTGTCACATGATCCTTCAGAAACCATTCTAATCTGTTGATTTGCTGCTCAAGAAACATTTTGGATTATTATCAATGTTGTAAACAGTTGTGCTGCTTCATATTTTTGTAGAAACCTTTTTCAGAATTTTGAACGTAGTTTGAAGTTTGAAAGAACAGCATTTATATACACAATATGAAATTGTTTTTTTTTTTGTAACATTATAAAAGTGTATACTTTTACTTTTATTCTTACTGGGAAAAAAAAGTGATTGAAAAAAAAAAAAAAAAAAAAAAGTAGTGCAAGTCAGAACTGACCTGAGAGTTGTGGTTCTACTGCTTTAGTTGAATAATTTTGTGGGAAGAGGTCCATTGCTCCATCAAAGCCCTCTTCTCCTGCCAGACACTTCTCATAAATCAAGGCAGGATCTAACAGAGAGAACAATAACAATAACTTTGTCAGAAAAGAAAAAAGGGCTGATTATGTTGATGAAGAGGTCAAAGGTAAAGAGGTCCACACTCACGGTTGCAGAGCTTCTTAAGCGAGGTGATGGACGACAGAGAAGACACCGTGATCTTGCCGGTCTGCAGACTCTCTACAGGTTTGGCCTGCTTCAGGAATAACTTGTACAGCTCTTTCTGGAGAGGAGTCAGACTGACAAAAACACACAAATATTATTCATTAATGCTTCCTTTAAGACAAAATGACAATAAAAAGCCATTTTCAACTAGATATCTTATTGCTCAAGTGCTAATGATGAACATGCATAAGGGCTACTGATCCCTGTATTAAACACTTGATATTGTTATTTATGTTGCAGTATAATGAGCCTTGCTTTTACAGAAATTAGAGAATATGACCATCAACTGATCTCTTACTTGCAGCAAACAACTTGTTCAATCTTCACAGGCAGATACTTGGAAAGAATATCTGAGGTTCTTCGAATCAAACACCTTAACAAAACAAACACAGTGTTTAATTTAAATGATCTGAATGGTGAGATAGAGTGGAGAGTCTTTTACAGACCGTTTTCTCTCATGCTCACCTGTTTACAATGCTGATGAGTTCCTGGAGTTTCTCCTCTCCGGCAGCCCTGTCTTTATCACTGGCGTCAGCATCACGACCCTTTAGGATTGGAATCTCAAACCGTTTCTTAAACTCCTGAGCTGTGCCTGAGAGAAGAGATGGATGGATGATTACTCAATCAACATTTATTGTGTGCACTTCAGTAAAGTTCTTCACAGGGTCATGCACAACTGGAACGATTAAAAGTCTCTTACCAAGGATACCAGAATTTACGAAGTGCACCAAACTGAAATATTCCAGTAAGTCATTTTGAATGGGAGTTCCAGATATCAGCACTCTCCTCTGGGCGTTCATAGAGTTCAGCGCTTGGTACGTCTGATTGTCTGAGTTTTTCAGCCTGTGACCCTAAACAAACAACACAGATACGGTCATACGGGACATACGGAATGGAAACCCAAGATACACTACCATTCAAAAAGTTTAGGGTCAGTAAGATTTTTTAATTTTTATATAAATAGTGTCAAAGCACGTTCACACCAAGAATAACTATAAAGATAACTATTTTAGCGTCCACACCAGCGCTTTCTGGTTATTACAACCGTGTGCTGCAGTTTTGTCAGCTGCCGCTTTAAATGCTCAAGCTTTTTGAAGTGGGATGAATTCTGATTGGCTGCTAATGTTTCTATAGTTCATTAGTTGTGGTGTGGACTCTGCTATTCTTTTATATTTAGGATGATTTTTAGAACTTTATATTTATTGCCCTTGGTGGGTACAGGCTTTATTCTCATCAAAGCTGCATTTATCTGAACAAAAACACAATAAAAACAGTAATATTATTAAATATTACAAAATAAAAGTTAATATTGTATGCCTACTTGGTGCTCAAGAAACATTTCGTATTATTATTATTAATGATAAAAAGTTATCAAAAGGATTCTTTGATAAATAGAAAGCAAAAGAAGAGAATTTATTTGAAATGGAAATCTTTTGTAACATAAAACGTCTTCACTTTTGATCAGTTTTGCATCTTTGCTGAATAAAAGAAATTTCCATGACTTTTAAAAATTGTATACATTTCTCTTACTTTTCCAGGTCTTAAAATAACAATTTTAAAATTGCCTAATATTTGCAGGTTTTCTAGTATGGATCATTTTATTATTATGTACTTATTATTGTACACTTTACCTCATCACAGATAACCAGTCCAACTCTGCCTTTGTGCAGGACTTCAGTGTGGAGGCGGAATGTTTCATAGGATATTATCAAAATTGGAGTTGGCACTCTCATGCCATGCTGGGAGATAAAGTTCTCTGAAAGAACACATGCAATGACATGAACGTAGTGAAGCTGTCAATGTGGGGTTTGTAATAGCCAAATTACTAAAATTAAAGGATTAGTTTACTTTCAAATGAAAATTACCCCAAGCTTTACTCACCCTCAAAGATATTTATTAAAATATCTCTGATTGTGTTCATCAGAAAGAAGAAAGTCATATACACCTAGGATGGCTCGAGGGTGATCTTGGGGTAATTTTCATTTGAAAGTGAACTAATCCTTTAAACATTTATTTAACGCACTAATACTTCCATTAATTGAATAAGCATGATTATTGCCTGATTCTGATTTATCTTGTCTTAGAGCCTATAAATAACTCCTGTTGTAACAAACGAATGAGAAGAATACCAAGTTTGCGATCTATCTCATCTTTGGAGCCGCCATCAATAGCGACAGGCTGCACACGTCCACCGAGCCATTTGCCCACTTCATTGTACCAGTTTCGCACAAGGCTGGAAGGGGACACCACGATGGCCTTGTCGATTTCAGGTTTGAAATCAGGACTCTGTCTCAGTAAAGTCCACATGAGAGCGATGCACTGCAGCGTCTTGCCCAGCCCCATCTCATCCGCCATAATACAGCCATACGAGTTTTCAATCCGCCTTCCTGTCACACACTCCCACAGGAACTTTACACCCTACAGGAGAAAATTGCAGGGATTACCTAAAAGGTCTTTCCCAAATATATGGGATAAATATTTTTTAAAAAAAGAAAGCGTTATAATTATAGTGAAAAGTTATTCTGGGATAATCCACTCATTACACCCCCGATTCCTCTATATAGCAAGATCCTACCTCTCGTTGATGGGGTCGAAGCACTTTACTGAGCACTGGATCTACGACCACATGCACTGGTAACGTCTCCCTGCAAAAGAATCAATCACAAAGTCAATCATGTCATTGGCGAGGAGGTGCAATATAAGACCCATCTAATAATCAACAGATATGACTGACTTGTCTGCTTTGATGAGCTCATGTGCGCTGATGGCAGGCGGCTCATACAGAACCAGGGCTCCATCTTCAAACGGATCATGCAGGGCCTTCCTCACACCGGCTCGCCTCAGTCCCAGAGCCCGCAGACCCAACGAGCCTGATTGGAGAACACAAGACCCTCTGAACCTCTACAACTTGTCTATTATTACACTAATTATTTATAATAAAAAAAAAAAATACATAAATGAGCTGTGAGTGCAGACTGACCTGTATAATTTGGAATGGGAACTTTAAACGGCTTTGATAAGATCTTGCGAATAAAAGCTTCCTGTAAAAAAAAGAAATGGAAATAGTCATTTAATTATAGTAATAGCTCATTACAGTGCCCTCCACAATATTGGCACCCTTAGTAAATATGAGCAAAGGCGGCTGTGAAAATAAATCTGCATTGTTTATCCTTTTGATCTTTCATTCAAAAAAAAATTCACAAAATTCTAACCTTTCATTGAAGTAAAACAATTGAAAGTGGGGGAAACTCACATTATGAAATAAACCCCTGGCACCCCTAGAATTTTTTATGAGTAAAATACCTCTGAAGTATATTCCCATTCATATTTACATTTTTTTTAGCATACCAGGGTGATCATGAACATGAAATTGTCCAGCCATGACTTCCTGTTCCACAGGAGTATAAACATGAGGAAACACAAAGGCCAAATTCCCTTAATCATTCATCACAGTAAAACCAAAGAATATAGTTCTGATGTGCAGAAAAAGATTGTTGAGCTTCACAAAATAGAAAATGGCTATAAGAGAAAAGCTAACGCACTGAAAATCCCCATTTCCACTATCAGGCCAATAATTAAGAAGTTCCAATCAACTAAAGATGTTACAAGTCTGTCTGGAAGAGGATGTGTGTCTAAATCGTCCTAATGCGCGGTGAGGAGGAAAGTTTGAGTGGCCAAAGACTCTCCAAGGATCACAGCTGGAGAATTGCAGAGATTAGTTGAGTCTTGAGTCTCAAAAAATTACCAAACAGCACCTACATCACCACATGCTGTTTGGGAGGGTTTCAAGAAAAATCCTTCTCGCTCATCCAGAAACAATCTCCAGCATATTCAGATGTCAGACAAGACTGGAACTTTAAACAGGACCGGCTTCTGTGGTCAGATGAAACAAAAAAAAAAATAATAACAATAATAAAAAAAGAGCTTTTTGGCAGCAAACCCACCAGATGGGTTTGGTGCACACATGGATAAAAGGTACCCTATGCCCACGGTTAAATATACTGCTGGATTTTTAATGTTGTGGGCCTATTTTTCTGCTGGAGGTCCTGGACATCTTGTTTAGATACATGGTATCATGGATTCTATCAAATACCAACAGATAAAAAAAAAAATCAAACCCTGACCGCTTCTGCTAGAAATCCAATAATGGGCTGTGGTTGGATCTTCCATCAGGACAATGATCCAAAACAAACATCAAAACCAACACAAAAATAAATGAATGAGCACAAAATGAAGCTTCTGCCATGGCCATCCCAGTCCCTTGACCTGAACCCTAAAGAAAATGAGTAGAGTGAACTGAAGAGAAGAAGCACCAACATGGAGCTGGGAATCTGAAGGATCTGTAGAGATTCTGCATGAAGGAATGGTCTCTGATCTCTTGTCAGGTGTTCTCCAAACTCATCAGGCATTATAGAAGAAGACTCAGAGCTGTTATCTTGGCAAACGGACATTGCAATAATTGGGTCCAATAATTGTGGTCAACATGAACTAGAGAAAAATATTTATTTCATAATGAGCCTTTCCCCCCCATTTTCAATTGTTTTACTTAAATGAAAGGTTAGAATTCTGTGAATTTTTTTAATGAAAGATCAAAAGGATAAACAATGCAGATTAATTTTCACAGCCGCCTTTGCTCACATTTACCAAGGGTGCCAATATTTGTGGAGGGCACTATATATCTAAATATTTAAATGTTACCTCCCTTGTGTCTGTTCAAGAATTTTCCAACAGCCTTGTAAATGAATAATGCACAATATCAAAATTATCTTTTATCCAATTTGACAGGACTGACGCTATTAGATGAGATCAAAACTTGAACTGATTTGAGCTGGAAGATGACATCACTGTTTTCTGCTGAGCTGCTTTATACCAGATTCGACTTAATTTCATAATTGACGAACTTTGCAACATCAACGTTACTGAACTAAATTGATTTAACATTGAACTGACTCAAAAGTGAATTAAGACATTATTGTATTCTTCACATTAAACTGAGTTATTGAACTCATTTTAAAATATTGAAAACATTTCATAATTGATGAACTTTACACAGTTATTGAACTAAACTAAATCAACACTGAACTGAATAATGACACTAGTGTCTTTCTGCTTCACAGCAGAATTTGTCTCGCATTTGATGAAGTTATCATCATAGATCGTTATTTTCCTGCTTATCACTGTGAAGCTGCTTTGAAAAAAATCTGTATTGTATAAAATGCTATATAAATAAAGGTGATTAGGAGCCTCCCTATAATGCAACTTCCTGTCAAATCTATCACGTAATTCATCATTCCAAAAATTGCCTAAACTGTTATGACTGAAATCTTGATGTGAGGGGAAAATTCCCGCTCTAAATGTAAAAGAATAACTGCCATGTTTTTATTTATTTAAAAATGACTGTACTCACACACTTATGCCCATGGGATTTTTATTTTTAATATTTTGTAAGGAGTTTTCTGTTTATATTTAGATTTCCAGTGTGTTCTCATACAAACAAGTCTAAGTGAATGTTTTATTTTTATTTTAAGAATAACTCACGTGCTCACTGCCATCTGTGCATACGGGTCTATTGGTGAGCGGCGTCAGTGGTTTTCTGAAGGGAGAGATGTAGTTTTCTCGACAGTCTCTCTTACTCTGTGATGTCTGTAGGAGTGACAACAATCAATCACATCCTCACTGATGATGATCATTTAATCAAGAGCTTTAATTGTGTCCAACTCACGATTTCAGGCTCCCAGTCTTCATCATCTGAATCCGCCCCTTGTTTCCTTTTGGCCACCTGACTGGGTGCTAGACTTCTCCTCTGCGGTTATTAATAATTGAAGTACACTTAACTGAATTATCTGAACATACACTATACAGTATGTATACACAAATATCACAGGTATCTAAACATACATAAATCGACATCAAATTAAAAGATTAATACTGCAACCTACCATTCTGGATCAGGAATTTAATCCAACGTAAATTAATTCATTCAAATAAATATGCATTTTCCTGTCTTTTTTCAAGTCTTTTTTTCCTGAGGCGCTCTGCCTCGTCCACTAAATAAATAACTGATCCGTTTAAGGAAATTTCCGCACCAACACTGTCATTTTAAACTACAACGAATATCGTATTTAAGAACATATTAACTCTAACATGTTAATCCACATTAATTAGAACTGAAAATTAAGTCGTTGTTGTTGTTGTTAAACACTGCCATGTTTGAGAGTCCCGCGCACAGTTCACACAATTCTAAGGCAACCGAGAAGGAACAAACTTTGACATGCGTTTCGAAAATAAATGCTGCTACGACAGAAAATACAGAGAACGAAAATATCATATATATATTATAAAAATATAAAATGTATGTTAATATAAATAGTTAATTTAATAGTTCATATATATATATAAAGTTTTATATTAACAACAAAAGTTATTATTATAATTTTCTATTACATTATATGATTTGTCATTACTTTTCTTTAATTATATAGAGTTATAATGTCTTGGTGATTGCATTTTACTCAATATTAAGGTTTATTAGTTAATAACAGCAAATATTTATTAATAATAATAATAATAATAACCTCCTTAAAGGGATAGTTCACCCAAAAATGAAAATTTCCTCCCCCTCAACCAAGCAGATCTTTGCTTAACATGCATGTAGACTCTATTCTTATGAATTTCTAACCAGTGTTGGGTGTAATGTAATGAATGTAATTACTGTAATTTAATTACTTTTCCTTAAAAAAATAAAGTAAGGGATTTCTCTTAATTTTGTAATTTAATTAGTTACTTCTGATGTAATTGGCCTACTGTATAAACTATAGAACAATTATATATATAAAGCAATAGTGGATTTAACAAATTTAATGTCTAATGATAATTTTTAATTTAAACTTCTCCCTTTAAATACTTTGGTCAATTCAGGAATTATTTCAGCAATTTTGTATTATTTATTTAAAAGAATTAAAAGAGCAGTTTCATGTCCTTGTGAGGGGACAGCAATCTAATTACACTGTCAAAGAAGTAATTAATAGCTAATGAATTACTTTTTTAGAGTAACTTAACCAACACTGCTTCTAACCCCTAAGGTTACTCTGAATGTTTTGAGCATCTTGCAATTGACTTGAACTTCCACTGTGACTGTCCACTAGATGGCGCAGTTGGGTTATTTATATAGGGGTCAGAATTCATAGCGACACTGACTGCGGAAAAGTTACATTAGAACTCTATGGGAAAGCAGAGAGGAACTGGAATGTAAATGTTGCTGCAAGGCAAAACACAAAATGAAACACGTGTATGACACACAAAGGTAAAATGTATTTCTCTTTAAATGCATCATCTGTATAAAAATTTGAGCAATAAATTCCAGGTATATACACTTTATAAATAATAAAAAATATAATTATGATAACATGTACACAAAAAAAACACAATAAATACATCAAACAATAGCAGTAATTTCCCTTAAATAAAGCAGGGGATGCATAGCATCCAAAGGGTAAAATGATGTCATCTTTAAGGAAAAGAATTCACTGCCCTGCTAGGAAACAAGAGGAGTAGTTCAAGACTACAGCCACATAAAACCCGGCTTTCCTCAGATCTCAGAGGAACAAAACCCACAACTGACCAAAATGTCCCAGATTAGCAAAACAACATTATTGTGTTTGATATAAAAAAGTGATTGATTTGTCAGTGATGAACATGACATGATGATAAAGCTTTTCCCAATCTGACATCTTTCAAATGTTGGGAAAAATAGTAGATAATCTATTAGATCTATGATCTATGAGTCAAAAACAGAAATGCAGATACAAACAAGGCCAAAACACTGCAAGTAATCTAACAAAACATAAGAAGGTTAAACTGACATCTATTAATCGATTGCTTAATATCAATACAAAACTGTTGATAAAATCCCTGTTACATTCAAAGGCAGGAATAAAAAAATAAAAAAAATTGGAATTTGTGATTTTGTAATTTCCTTAGTAATAAAATGCTTTCAGTATAAGGGTGAATCTCATGATGACACATCCTGGTCAAATTTAACCGCAAAATAAACCAGAAAAGAAAAGAAACTGATGCGAAAAGATATTGATGTCACAATTACAAAACAAAAATGGACCTAAAAATTGGTTTCATTTCCTGAAAATATTTCCTCTATATTTTCCTGTTTATTTCTGTTGAAACATGATCCAGACGTGTTCTTCACTGGTTTTGTGAGATTCACCCATGAGTTCACAGGTAGTTATAGTGTCTTTTAGAACGTTACAAGTGATATACAAATAAAAGTTAAAGTAAACCATGAGATTAATACAGTAACTGTGAGAAGTGGAATAGAAGCGTGTGACTGTCGATTATAGAGGTGTATCTATCTATCTATCTATCTATTCCTTAGGTCATTCAGCTTGCATACAATTATGTCAACACCCAAAAACAGAACAAAAATGTGAAATGTGACAATGTCTCTATTTAAATACAATTTGGTAAACTGGTATAGTGCTGTGTGCGATGAACCTTAGCTAGAGCATCGTTTAATTGACTGACAATAATGAAAACAAGACAAAGGTCATACTGTGGTGTATGGTAATCTTTCCAGTGAGCAAAAAGCTTTGGAAAACATGGGTTGTGAAAATTAGACATGACCCAACACCTGACGACAGAACTACCTCATGAACAGACCGTACGCCTATCCAATGAAATATGGCATCCACCCTGACAAAGATCCAGTCCATAAGAGAAAATGCACAGACATTCACTTGAGCAGTGAAACAAAAATAACAATGTTGATAACAATGCAATGAAAAAAGGTTATTATAAATTAAAGAGGTATTTCTTGAAATCTCAATAGAGGTTTCTGAATGTGGCATCAGGATAACTGGTTCGCTGTCTGTGTGGTTGGTTGTGTTTGTGTGAGTGTGTAACGCCAAGGGCACATTACAAGACGGTCACAAGTCAACCTGAGCAATTGAAACACTCACGGGTGAATTCACTACACAGTTTTGCTTACAAAAACCTGCATCTTATTCACTAACCACCCGCAATCCAGTTTAATCTGTGCTGGTACAGCAATGCACAATAAGTATTTACATTATTGTTCAATGTTTTTGAATATAGTCTCTTCTGCTCACCAAGGCTGCTTTTACTGTAAAAACAGTAATACTGTGAAATATTATTACAACTTAAAACAACTGTTTTTTATTTGAATATATTGTAAAATGTAATGTATTCCCAGGATCAAAGCTGAATTTTCAGCATCATTACTCCAGTCTTCAGTGTCACATGATCCTTCTGAAATCATTCTAATATGCTGATTTGCTGCTCAAGAAACATTTCTCATTATTATCAATTCAAAAGAACAGCATATATTTGAAACAGAAATATTTTTTAACATTATAAATGTCTTTACTGTCACTTTTGATCAATTAAAGGATTAGTTCACTTCTGGATGAAAATTTCCTGTTAATTTACTCACCCCCCCATGTCATCCAAGATGTTCATGTTTTTCTTTCTCCAGGAATTTTCTCCATATAGTGGACCTCACTGGGGTTCAACGGGTTGAAGGTCCAAATTACAGTTTCAGTGCAGCTTCAAAGAGCTCTACACGATCCCAGCCAAGGAATAAGGGTCTTGTCTAGCGAAATGATTGTTCATTTAAAAAAAAAAAAAAAAAAAAAATGATATACTTTTTAACCACAAATGCTCATCTTGCACTTGCTCTGCGATCCACCACGCATTTCGTAATCACGTTAGAAAGGTCACGTGTGACGTAGGCGGGAGTGCCTCGCTAGGGCCAAAATTCCAACTTATTTTCTCGTCCAACCTAAAATCGTCCGACATCATTGTTTTACCTTTTTTTGTAAAGGCCGTTTTGTAAAGGCTTTGTATGTCCGTTTTGTAGACACTGGATCGGTACCTTCATCTACGTGTGACCTTTCCAACTTGATTATGTAATGTGTGGCGGATAGCAGAGCAGTGCAAGACGAGCATTTGTGGATAAAAAGTATATAAATTTCAAATTTTTTTTTATTTTTTATAAAATTATAAAATGGCCGATCGTTTAGCTAAATAAGACCTTTATTCCCCGGCTGGGATCGTGCAGAGCTCTTTGAAGCTGCACTGAAACTGCAACTTGGAACTTCAACCCGTTGAACCCCAGTGAGGTCCACTATACCTTAATTTCTTTTCGACTGAAGAAAGAAAGACATGAACATCTTGGATGACACAGGGGTGAGTAAACTATCAGGAAATTTTAATTCTGAAGTGAACTAATCCTTTAAATGCATCCTTGCTGAATAAAAGTATTCATTTCTTACTGACCCCAAAATTTGGAACAGTATTGTAAATTAGTTCATCGTCATTTCTTAAAAATGCAAGCACGGTTAATTTCTATGTAAAACAAGCCTATTATAGAATAAAACATTCATAAAATTCAACAAGCTTGTTCTGCATATGGAAAGCTGGCTGAATTTTGTTTAAAAGAGGAAAGAGTTGAAAAGAGTTAAAAATAGTTTGTGTACATTTCCTAGTGATCATGGCAGCAGTAATTAATCTAATGATGATCAGATGATGGAGGAGAGCGTTAAAACCGGGCATACGTCCAGACATGCGGTGTAATCGAGCACGATTTCATCATTCTAAAGAGCCTATTCAGATGCCTGCATCGCAGTGCAGAAATCCACAACTTAGCATTCAGAACCGGCCTGCAAAATGGGGAATTGTTGCACGTTAATTGCATTCAGCACAAATGTTTGGCCTGTGTTTGGAACAATTTATTGTAAACATAAATAGGTGATGTGCTTCGGTCTTGCAATGTGCTCTTGGCTTAAGGAAAGTGTGTGTATAACAAACACACATGCTAAGCTGATAAGTGAATTAAAGCACCTTCTGTTAAAATGAACCTTCATGGTATTCACGTCATTCTTGAATCATACTGAATACTGTGAAATGTAGGCCTTCAAGTTACTTTTCACAAACTTTCCATGTAGAGCTGCAGTCTGTAGCAGATACTGTATCTGAGGACTCGCTTCGCAGGTAGTTTTTAGCTCTCAGACCTCTACACTTTCTGACCGTTACCCTGCAGGACATCCCGCTCACGATGGCAGATCCGCTGCGTTTACACCACACTGCTGAAGCTCTCATCAACAGGAGTGCTGCATCACAGATTCCTTGCAGTGGAATTCCCTTTCTTTCTACACCGGAGCTTTGGATTGACTTTACCGGCTGTGTTTCCTCAGGCTCTCTCATCCCACACAGCTGCAGTTGGCTGCTGAAAGCCATTTGATGGTTTGCCAGCTCGTCTGGGCGTCCATGAAAGAGACGGTCTCGAAGCGCGTTGGTCTGCAGCAGGGGTGAGTGCTCACTTTACGGCTTGGAACGCTGCCGTTATCTGTTAGCACTTTCAGGGCCAGGTCGTAGTTCTTACGGGCGCTCATGCACGTCCCCACACAGTACTTAAACAGCACGATCTCGTCCGAGTCGTAACCGAGGCCGAGATCACGCACCCTCATCTCCTTCCTCTCCAAACGACAGTCCTGGCTGCTCCGGCCTCGTGTACGGTTGCGACGTTCCTTGCGGTTCTTAGGAGATTTCCGCAAACTTGAGGTGTTTGTAGAGGAGCGCTGCCAACGGATTCGATGACCCTCACCTTCTTCGGCTAGCAAAGGGTCTGAGGAGACAGAAAGCACAAGCTGACAGAACTGACCACAGCATGTGACCAAAAATGAATATTCTGTCATCATTACTTATTTTGTTATAAACCTGTATAATTTCTTTCTTCTGGG
Organism: Elopichthys bambusa; assembly: GCA_037101425.1. Classification (NCBI taxonomy): domain Eukaryota; kingdom Metazoa; phylum Chordata; class Actinopteri; order Cypriniformes; family Xenocyprididae; genus Elopichthys; species Elopichthys bambusa. The sequence continues at coordinate 26,162,239 of CM074440.1, read as the reverse complement.
TGACACAAAATTTCAATTTTTGAATAATATTTTGGCCACTCTTTTCTAGATAATGAATGATCTACTGAGTTCCAAAATGACAAAAAAAGCACCATAAATATATAATAAATTATGCAATACTTAGTTCTGGTCCTTGAATCTGATTGGTTGAGCAGCATTCTATGAGTGCTAATGTAACAATCCAACATCACTTGGAATTTTCACAGTTTGACTCTTTCTGCATGTTACAACGTTCAACGTTCTAAAAAAAAAAGAAGAAAAAAAGGAAAAAAGAAAAAAAGAACAACTTCTATTTTGCAAACAAACTCTAATTTAAAGGTTGATTGAACTATCAAATGTAGCAAAAGTTGGCATTACATCAGAAATTAGATACACTGTGTGGAGAATTATTAGGCAAGTTGTTTTTTTGATCATATGTTTTTTTCCAAGCACATTTTACTAATTCCAAACCACATCAATCAAAATAACTAAATTATAATATTATAATAAGGTATAATACTATAATGAGGCATGATCAATGGACAGCAGGGTTGGATAAAAACAGGTGGAGAAGAAAAGACACATGTTAACTGCAAAAGAATTAAGAATTAAAGTGAAGAATTAAGTGTGAAACCATCAGGAACCCTTTAGTCACCAGCGCCACCATTTTCCAGAACTGCAACCTCCAGAAGTGCAATAGGTGTCAGGATCTCAGAGACTTGGGTTAGGTAAAGAATCCTAAAAAATGACCCCCACTTAATAAGAATCACATACTGAAGTGTAGTAAAATACATGGAGACTGATTTTTTTTATAGGCTTTGCAGACATATAGATATATTGAGAGTGACTCTTGATAGACCAGCACCGCATCCTCTTGTACCACTGTTTGAAGAATTTATCTTCCAGAAGCTGGCAGCAAGTTTTGGGAGTTCATTTTTAGTCCATCTCATACAATGAAGTCCATCTTGCAGAGATGTGGTGCTGGTCCTTCAAGACTCACTCTTAATCTGTCTGTCTACAAAGTCTATAAAAAAACATTATTTTACAACACTTCAGCTTGTGATTCTTATTAAGATGAGGGGTTATATTTTAGGACTCTTTACCTAACGTAAGTCTCAGAGATCCTGACACCATGCACTTCTGGAGACTCCAGGTAGGTTGCAGTTCTGGAAAATGGTGGCGCTGGAGACTAAAGGGTTCCTGATGGTTTCACATTTTCATTCTTCACTTTCCTTAATTCTTCATTCTTTTGCAGTTAACATGCATCTTTTCTTCTCCACCTGTTTTTGTCTGACCCTGCTGACCCAGTGAGCGTTTTACTGTCCATTGGTCATGCCTTAACTTTGCAATTTCTAGTATTGCATTCTTCTCATGGCATTTAATAATTTTTTACTTTTCAGTCTGATTTGAATCTCTTTTTTGGCTAATTTTATCTTTAAAAGAAAACCTAATGCCTAATAATTATGCACACCTGAATATAGGGCGTTTTTCACTTCCAGCCTTCATGGACAATTATATATCACTTATAAATGATTAAATACAAAATGAATAGTGGTAATTAAGATTGATGTGGTTTGGAATTGCTAAAATGTGCTTGGGAAAAAAAATATAATCAGAAAATCAACTTGCCTAATAATTCTGCACACGGTGTAAGGTCAAATTTTAGGCCATTTAGTATGAGCAACTTAAAATATTATGTTATATTATATATAATATTATGTTATGTTTCAAGTCACCATTAGAGTGATTAGAGTTCTTTTTGGTGAGGTTTCGTCTATTTCAATGAGTGTTTTAAACTTGTTTTGGTGCATATAAGTAACTGAATACACAAGAAACTGATACACAAGTTAGATAAAAGTTCTACATCATATTAATGTATGGTCTGCTTAAAGGTCTGCTTAAATTTTCATTCAAAAATGGTCAACCCAATTTTTTGAATTTTCTCAACTAAAACACTGATTTTTTTTTACAGTGCAGTAGGTGGCGACAAGTGACTTTGAATGAATTGAATGATTCATTCAATCAAATCTTTGAAAAACACTGATTCATTCAGGAATGGAAAAAGTGACTTTATTAAAAGTCTTTATTAATGAGTAATTGAATCATTCATTCAACCGGTTTAATGCAAAAGACATTTGGTCACAAGAGCCAATGATGTTTGATGTAATTTACATAAAACCTAATGCTACATACCTAATGGAAACATAATGGATCTGACATCTACAATATTTCTGCTCCTGTTCTATTATCAAATAATTTCAGAAAACTTAAAATAAAATGCAATAAGTTTGTATTGACTATCATACCTTTATGTGCTAGTGTTTTTTTTTTGTTGTTGTTTTTTTGGTTTTTTTTTGTCATCTTGACAAGTACTTGTCCCCATTCATTTTCACTATATGGACCACAGTGGCCAGGATTTTCTTTTTTACACACACACACACAAAAAAAATCACCTATTGTGTTCCGCAAAAGATCATTCAGCCATTCAGGTTTGGTTTGGAATGACACTGGCATGAGTAAATGATTTTCAGGTGAACTATTTCCCCAGAGAATACAGCTTCTGGCACGTGGCTCGGATGCATTAAAATAGTCTCCATTCCTGACAGCACAAGGCATATCCGCCCACTGTAATGTAACACTGGCATTTAAAAAGGTGATAACACTAGTGGCCCTGGTTCACACCTCAACAGCTGATTGTGTAACGGTGCATGTCTCTCCAGCGAGATCACCACAGTGTGAAATTCCTCCTGCAGTTACTGCTACTGCTCTGTACTATTGTTGTACTGTAACACATGCAACTGCAGCATGCACCATTGAAAACATCCCATGACATGCCACATCATGTTTATAGAGTTTTGTTTAAAGTCACAAGTTAAGGAGAACCTTAGAACATGATTCAAACTTTCTCCAGGCGAAGACTGCAGTAATTAGCTTCCAAGGGAGCAATTTGCTGTGTCAAAACCTGCACAGAGGAGCTCTGGATTATTTGAAGTGGAACACAAAATTGATAAGGGAGAGCATGCTGAGATTATTCTATCGCATGCATGAGCTGGGGAAAACATGTCAAATGTACTGGGTGTGAGAACTGGTATACTGTCAAACATGGTGTGTCTTGGTGAGAAAAAATCCTCCCTCTTAATGGTAAAGTGTGTAATTTTATATTTGCGATATGGAAATACTTTCTCTTATCCAGGTGTTGGTTTTGTATAAATCAGTAGCACTTTACAGGTTTCATTAGTTAACATTAGTTAATTTTATTAACTTAGAATGAACAATGCTTCTACAGCATTGATTAATCTTAATTAATGTTAATTTCAACATTTACAACATTATTAAAATCAAAAGTTATATTTATTAACATAAGTTAATGCACTGTGAAGTGTGAACTAACATGAATGACTGTATTTTTATTAACTAACAATAACAAAGATTAATAAATATTGTAACAAATTTATTGCTCATGGTTAGTTCATGTTAGTTAATACATTAACTAATGTTGTTTTTACTTTCTATTCATCAAAGAATCCTGAAAAAGAGTATCACTGTTTCCACAACAATATGAAGCAGCTCAACTGTTTTCAACATTAATAATAATTAGAAATGTTTCTTGAGCACCATATCAACCATATCAGAATGATTTCTGAAGGATCATGTGACACTGAAGACTGGAGTAATGATGCTGAAAATTCAGCTTTGATCACAGAAAATCACAATCACATTAAATTGTAATAATATTTCACAATTTTACTGTTTTTATTGTATTTCTAATCAAATAAATGTAGCCCTGATAAGCATTAGAGACAATTTGAGCTTTCCTGGATATTTTTAGTGGCCATTCAGCATCCATTGAGAGCAGGGTTTTGATGAATAGGGTCTAATTCGGTGGCTGCAAAATGGCCAATATCACGGTTGACTTCCTGAAGAGTGTAAACATTGTGACTCCGTAACTCTATAAAAACATCCCTCTGTTTGTTTGCCCAACATGTCAAGCGTGCAACCAATGCTGATCATGTTTATCATATTGCACAAAACAAACAATGTCTTCATGTTAGCATGGATATGTCAACATCAAATGACAGAAGATCCTTAGAGCAATTAAAGAGAACATCATTTAGGTCTGTATGTGTGCATGTCCTCACAAGAGACACTCACGGTAAGTTTGCATACCACTCGTGTTTCTACATTATTATGTGCACAGATATTTTATTTCCACTGAACATAAAAATACAATAATTTGCAAGGAATTCGCCTTTAAGCAAGGTGTGAGCCGTCACTGTGACAACACAGAATCACAGGATTAGAAGAACTTTGTCTTACATTTCAACAAAGATATTCTGTAGAAATGCAGAAAAAGTGTACATGGTTACACTTTATTTCGATGGTCAGCTTTTGACATTCTATTAACTATAAGTAACTTGTCAACTAAATGTCAACTAACTCTCATTAGAGTATTAGCAGACTGTTAGGTTAGGGTTGCAAAGTTACTCATAGTTTGTAGAATGTCTAAATATCGAAATATAATGTTAAAGTGTAAAACGTCATGTTAAACCATCAAAATAAAATGTTACCATTTACATAAACATTTTCAGGTCACGTTTCACCCATAACATCAAAATAAAAGAAGAAATTATATTTTGCATAAAGAAAATGAAGCCTATTTATGACTGCAAAGATATTACCCTTTGTGACATTATAACATTTCATCCCCAAATTTTTTTTTTTTTTCATTTCCTTATTGTGTTCAAAATATTAAAATATATATATATAACTTGTATATAAATTATATTATATAAATCACAATGCAGTAAAATATAGGAGGAGTTTAAACAAGTTTTTTCTTTTCTTTTGAATTTGGGATGAAGTATGATCTGGACATGACAGGTCTCGTGAGATTCACCCATTAAGTCTTTGTGAAGTGTTTAAGATAACAGAAAGTGTAAACCAGACTTCCCAAAGGATTCAAACCTCTGACAGGTTAGACAGAAAATGTAATAGTAACTTAGTAAGAAGCCTGAGAAGACATGAAACAGAACAAGTATTCTCAGACAGAACTGGTTTCACCTTCCATTCCTCTGACCTAACCGAGACAGCTTCCCATACAACAGAAAAACAACAAAGAAATCTCTTTAATTTCTCAGCTGTTTTTCCTATCCAGCAATAAGAGAAAATTAAGAGTTTTGTTTTAGTGAAAAGTCAGATCTCAATAATAAACACAAACATTTCTTATTAAATTTTTCCAATGCCAAACAATCTGCTATCCACATTCATTTTATAGCTCTATACACATACTGCATGTCAACTATTGACTCATTTATGACTATTTCTATTTCTCCTAAGGAATTTTAAGAGAAACACCTGAGACAAAGTTGGTAGTTTATTGAGACCTTTATTAAGATTAAGCTATGAAAGAGGATCTTCTGAGCAAAGCAGCCCTTCACATCTGAAACAGTTTGGTAAAGATCCACAAGCTTCTATCTGCTACACAGAATCAGCTACAATAAATGGCTTGCAACACAGCTTTAACGTATAATTTTGAAATTGCTCACATTTATCACCAAGTGTTGTCGATGGCTTGATTTTACTGTGGCAGTGTTCATTTCCTTTTTTATGACAAGTACTTTAAATTATGACACAAATTATTCGTCAACAACATTTTTTTACGGACGGAAACGAGACAATGACTAAATAAAAATGCGATTTGAATGACTAAAACTATGACTAAAATTGACTCTAATTAAATAAAATAAAATTAAAATAAATAAAAACGAGACAAAAATGATAGAGAGGGACGATTTGGGAAGATATCTAGTCAGGACTGCTGTCCTGTGTGGAAGATGCGCACATTTGAAGTGTAACGTGCTGATTTAACCGCGGGAAAAAGCGGCGCTGTTGCACGCTCTACAGGCTCGCGCAGCAGCACTTCACAATCATTGAATAGCGCACATTTATGCCAAGCGATTGCTTATAAGCTAATGTTGATGAATTATGACAATGTTTACTACACAATGTTTATATGGTAGTATGTTTTAGACAGTTGTAAGAATGCATATTTTATCTCCCTCATCTGAGCTTAAATGAGCAGCCTGCTACAGTGCAGACTGCAGACACTTCAGAATAAGAGTCACGGTGTATTTCGGGATGGTTTATAATTATTATTTTTTCCTGGTCATTATTGTTATTTTGTTTACACAATAAACTATATTTAATTTAATTTCTATTTAATTCATAGTAAACTACTGTATCTTCTTTTACAGGTAGGAAAGACTAAGAACATTATTTGACACATTATTTTATATATTTTACAGGTATAAGGGTTATTATAGTTAACTAAACCTAAAACCATAAAAAAATCTTCATTACTTGAAATAAATGTTAACTGAAATAAAATAAATATAAAAAATGTAAACTTATTTTATTTCATCTAGTTTCTAAGCTTAGCTTAACCTGATGTACTAAAATAACTAAAACAGAAATAAAATAAAAAACTATATAGACATTTAAAAGCAAAAACTAAAATACATAAACACAAAAAATTACTAAAACTTTTAACTAAAATTACAATGAAAGCAGAAAAACTAAAAATCAAATTCAATCAAAATTTTAAACAAAAACTATAATAGTACCTCAACGATAAGTGTGTCAATCCCTGACAAGCACTGAATTGAGCTCTTTTTCATGTCTTTTTGCACTTGAACGGTCAAAAAACATTGTCTTAAGTGAACATGAACAGTTTAGAGAGTATATCAGATGTATATCAGATGTATATCAGTGTATTGGATCTGTGTATTGTTAGAGAAATGCTTACTTAATGCATTACAATTTAACTAAATTAGATTTTAGTTGACTAAATCTACTGTAGATTTAGTCGACTAAAATCTTATGATATTTAGTAGACTAAAACTAGACTAAAACTAAAATAATTTCTGATGACTAAAATATGACTAAAACTAAATCAAAATTTGCTGTTAAAATTAACGAAAAGTCTCCAATTTTAATGACAGGCTTTGCAACAACGTTAAAGGTGGATGAGGCTTGTAAATTGAAGTGAAGCATACTGTAGTTAAAATGGGGAGGTTGTCTCAAGAGATAAGTATCTCAATAACTATAAAACTGAGTCAAAAGTGCAATTACATGTGTTTGTTTTTTTTCTAACAGTGTTTTGTGTGTTAAATTCGGTCACTTAAAATGGTCCTAAATTTTGGTCATATGTGACCCGTGCTGGCAAAATTAGTTGCAATGAGCAAATTTTCAAAAATGAGTTATTGTTATTCTCACATTCTCTATTAAAAACCTTCAAAGTGATGTATGATTTGTTGGAATCCGAAAAAAAAATAACTGAGCTACACCTGTTTGAATTCAATACAGTCAGCAAAGTCAATTTTGAGTTTGGCTAAAAGCATCTGCTAAATGCATAAATGTTAAGGTAAATAAAAATAAATGTTAAGACTTTTGTAGCCAAGACTTTAAATATTCATTATTTAAAAATGAACCCGCTTTGAGAATTCATTCACTTAAAGTTGATTATGATTTCACTTTTTTTAACTTCAGTTAGTGTGTAATGTTGCTGTTAGAGCACAAACAACATCTGCAAAGTTAGGATGCTCAAAGTTCAAAGCAAAGCAAGATATTTTCTTTTAAAGAATTCTCTGTTTAAGGACTACAACAAACGGCAACGAGCTTCTTCCCGTGTTGGTAACATCACTAACCCTAAAATTGACAAAAACCCTGCCCCCGAGAACATAAAAGCAAGATGACAACAAGACATAACCGTAATTAAACTGAACTATACCTGTTCTATCTTCATGCAGCATATATTCTCTGGCTCTGTAGTATTCTTACAACAGTTCCCACACGAGCGATTTATAGATTATCATGACAGAATATGCTAATCAATGACTTTAAGATAGTTAAGTCCACATCAGCTACATAAATTCATCAACTAACCATTCAGTTGCATTCTACATGTTGTCACTTCTTCTTGAGTCTCTCCATCATTGTCCAACTCTGTTTTGAACATAAAAGGCTGAACAGTTTCTGACATTTTTAGCGAGTCTGCGTGGGGCAATCGGCGCTGCTAACACAAGCTCTTGAAACTCCGCCCTCTTTTTGAGATCAGCAGCTCATTTGCATTTAAGGGGACACACAAAAATGGAGCATTTTTGCTCACACCTAAGAAGTGACAAATTTAACATGCTATAAAAAATTATCTGTGGGGCATTTTAAGCTAAAACTTCACATACACACTCTGCATTATATGACCCCTTTAAGTAGAAAGCGTGACAACTAGCCCCGTTTTCCCATTCACCGTCTATAGTGTACTGACCATGCAATCCTGCCCATGATGCTCTGCTCTGCCTCTCATCTCGGTCTTTCTGCAGTCTTGGACTTTCTGGATGGTTTGAAAAGGTTCTCAGTTTGCTAGGACGGGGTTCTTCTGTCTCCTCCTGCAGGAAATGTCCATCAACCAGAACCAGAAAACATACAAACACCAGCAGCATCACCTACAGGAAGAACAAATAATGTCAGCATTAAAACTGCTACAACGTGTATGAACTTAAAGCCAATAACACGTACAAAAACAAGAAATAATCGCTAGTAGGCAATATAATGACATGAATCCCCAGGGTTAATCTCCCCGCGCTGTCACAACCTGCCCATTACTCTTCTGTGTTATATAAACCCTGAGTAAACTGATCCGTGATGTCTGATCGGCCCACTCACATGGATACACTTCCCACCCCCAAACCTGAACCACAGCAGACCTCCAACCTGCCGCAAATGATCTTACACAGCCAACACTTCAACCTCTTTAATTACTTAAGTAACACCTAACACCGCCGTAGATCCCGATGAGTAAATATTTCAGGATGACTTTAATGAATGAGTGTCTGTGGAGTGTCTGGCTGAAAAGATCTGATGAACCGGAGTGAAAATCAACCGCAGTTGACACACAAACAAGTCCAAACCGACAAGCTTCTGACACACTAAAGCCAAGACCAAACAGAGATTGAGATTATATGTCAGACAGCATCAAAGTGTGTGTTTATTTATTAGGCGATATCCCAAATGATATGAGGATTGCTCACCTTCCAGTTTCTCAGGTGACACTGGGCAGGTGCGGCCATGCAATTCTCCGGACATCTCCACCCTTTGCCATCTAGAAAACAAAAGAAAGGATATTTCATTTGCTATGCATGCAAATACATGGACACTAAAGAAGAGGTTCTTAAAGAAACAGTTCTTTACATGTTCTCTCAACTCTGCATTTCTAAATGTGACAACAATTAAACAACAGGATGTGATGAAAGTAGAAAAAATAGATCACTGGAAACACTCCTTGTACAGAAAAGAGCTGTGTAAGAGCTATCCAAAATTACAGCTTTTGCATTTTACAGGGGAAAAAACAGCATATATTTGACAGACATGATGGTGTTGAATTAATGATGAAAGGATTTTAATTTTGGGGGAAAAAATGCTTAATATGTCACAAAATAAAGTTATTTTACCATTTTCTATCTTGTTAAATTTCCTCTGCAGAAGGCATAATGTGTAAAGAGATACAATATAGATGCACAAATAATATCAATCAGATTTTATTACAAATAGATGTATAAATGTTAATTTGTGCTATGGACATTCATTAAATTATGAAGCCTAACGAGGAGACTTTAGAAAATTACCTTTCTAATCCAGGCATTGATCAAATGTGATGATCCCTTTGCAAAGGACAACCTTCAATGTAAAGACTATATATTTAAATACATATTTTATACTATATTCGGGTCAATGACACGACGAGTCTTTTTTTTTGTTTTGTCAAAAGGCCTTAATAATAATAAAAAACAAAGATATGACATTCAAAGTATGTAAGGTAGTACAACTAGATCTCTTTTATTGAATCCAAAAGGTTTTAACTATATTTTGCTACATATAAAGGTATTTTAAAGATTTTAAAGTGTCAAAAGGTCATTCAGTTTAGCCGTCCAAAGGCCAATACAGCTATTTCATTTGTGATTAAAATATCTTAAAATGTAATAAATTTATATATTTTTTTATTCTGGCATGATTTTATAACATCATATATTAACAGTGCAAAAAAGTATTAAAATTAAGTGTAGAAGTCATTGCTTTGTTATGAAAAAGAATATCCGGAAAAATTAATTTCATTGATCATTCGGAGTAACCAATATAAAGGGACCATTCTGGATCAAGTCATGCGGTCAGTATCATGTGACAGGATGTGACATCATTCAAACACCTGCAAAGGACCACATGGTTGTGAAGCAAAGTAACTAACTCTCTCTTAGCTATTTGAAAAATTCATGTTTTCACTTGCTCATACGCATGTCCCGAAACATCAGGTCATTCGGTACAACCACTATAAAACATGGAAAATGTTGTAATATTTTAAAAACTTGTATTAAATATGAAATGTTTAATTGTCCTTTTGCTAGCTAGCTAGCAAGCTAACTAGCATTGTTGGCATTGTTTGAAAAATGTCATCATTCGGTATAACCAAAAGTGTAATTCGGTAAAACCGAAATTTTGGTTAAACCGAATGACTTTTTTTGTGACAAAATTTTGTCCATCTCGTAAAAAATGACAAAAGCAGTGTTAACTGATTATAAAAACCACATCATCTCATTTTTAACACTTAAAAAAACTTCAAAATTAATCTCCATTATGTTTTTTACACTTTTAAAAACCCTATTCGTCAATGACCCATTCACATTTATACCTTTTTTAAAAATTAGTGACAACATAAAAAAACATAATAATTAAATAAATTCATTTAGTCAGTTTACTAAAGTAAAAACATAATACTAATATTATATGGAAATTATTATAAATTCAAAATAATTATTAATATGCTATAAGCAACCATTGTTCTTCATTTCTTTACACTTTCTTTTCTCTGAAATGTGTTGCAGATTCCTGAAAACTCCTTAACTAAGCGATACAATGATTTTCACCTAGCAACACCCTAGCAACCACACACACCCTAGCAACTACCTAGTAAACCTGGCAATGCCGTGGGAAACCACTTGGAACAGAATGTGTGGCACTATGTCTGTTCTAATAACGCATTCCACCTAAAATCACATTATATCATCATTAATCACATCGCTTAGAGGGTGTCCTTGACAACATGTATAAACATGCAGACAGTGAAATGCTCTCTCGTGCTGCACATAAACTGCACACATTTAAAGGTGGCTGCTATAAAATGATTAAACAGCAGGATGTGATGAAAGTAGCAACACAATTCAGAGCTGCAGAGATGTTTTTATCTGCAGCCTTAATATCTGTTTTACAGCACTCTGTTGCTATGAATAACCCGCCATCGCCGAAGGCTGCAAGCTGTTGTGTGCACTGACACAGTCTGCACAGTTTAGCAGGTTCAATAAGTGACATAAAAATTTGAAGATTTAAAGCACTCACTGCAGCTGACACTGATAAAACTCTTCAATTATAAACTACAAGCATATACAACAATTAAAGCTGAAGTGTTTAATGTCACGCCACTGGTTGAGCAAATGTTTCAAAGGATTTAAATGATAAAACAATAGATCTAGTACTTAAAAAAATTGAGACAAACAGTATTTTGTCACTTTGAGTTTGTGAAGCGTTAGTAGAACATGTCCATAGTTACTGTGATTCTCTACACCTTCTGAGGAGGACTGACTTCATACATCCATTAAAAATCACAAAAAAACACCAGCTGATTTAAAGACATTGCACAAAAATAATAAAGAAAAGTGGCATTAGTCCTGCAGCATCTGATACAGACACTTGTTTTTATATTTTATCATCAAATGCATTGACATTCAGACATTTTTAAGTGTCAAGCCTCAGTTCAAATAGTTTCAGGGCCACTGTTTAGGTCTAAGAAGGTCATAGGTATGTATGTATTCATGCATGTATGTTTGTATGTAATGTATTTATGTATGCATGTATGTATGTGTGTATCTATCTATCTATCTAAAATTTATGACCCGAGGACAGAAAAGCAAGGTCCATAGCTAAACATTTGTGATGAAGCAGCAAATCACAAACACACACGCCTACACCCGATCAAAAGTTGTAAATAAGTTTGAGATGATTCACTGTTGAGCAACTTCCTTTAACTTTAAGAAAGAGCATCATTCATCACTGCGGACGGTTGTCAAAACATGCAGTAAGGTTTTGTGAGGGTTTTGATGTGGCAAAATGATGATGACACAGGAATATTCTTTTTTTGTCATGAAAATCAAATGATAAGAAACCTAAGTCAACATCCTCCTGGCATACATCAGAGAGAACATGTATAAAGACGGACGGTGAAACTGATATGATAGTGTCTGGTTTCAAACAGTCACACTGAGCTGCTAATGCTGTGCTGCACGTGCCAACCAATCAGATTCTTCCAACAGAAATTATTGGAATATAATGCTGCATTCATTTATGACGAATGTCATAGCTAGGAATGTTCTTTGTTCTTTCAGAATACAAACACACAAGTGTTATTTTGCACAGATAATGCCAAAGTATCATGTCCACAAATAGAGGTTTGAGAGGGCTGTGTGCACCACTGAGTTTAAGTCAAGTCAAGTCACCTTTATTTATATAGCGCTTTATACAAAACAGATTGTTTCAAAGCAGCTTTACATTGATAACAGGGAAAAGATGTGTTTTGGCTGTTATATATCAGCTGAAATATTATCAATTATTAAATTCATTTCATCTATAAAGCAGTTCTGCAAAAAATGTCAACATCCAGCTCAGTCTAGTTTTCATACAATAGCGTTAGTACAGTCAGATCAATAAAATTTTTGAATATTAAGTGTCATGTAATATGTTTATTGGTGTACTCCATTTGTCCTCGGAAGTGGGAAATTCCTAGTTCCCAGTAGGAACTTTTAACTGGAACTCCCCCTCAAGTCAGAGTTGTGACTGGGAAACTTGGGGGAACTGCAACAACCCAACTTCAGAATGCAATATGGCTGCTCAGCGCATCAACCATAGTGAAACAGTAATAATATATTGTTTATTATATATTGTTTATTGAGACACAGACAAACAGAAGCACTAATAAACAATATATTATTACTGTTTCACTACGGATGCGGTTGCGGTAACCGACTCCTACTTGAGGGGGCATTCCAGTTAAAAGATCCTACTGGGAACTAGGAATTTCCAACTTCCGAGGACAAATGGAACGCAGCCTAAATTAGCCACTAAACATGTTACATAACATTAAAGTATGTAACATGACACAGAGGAGCAAGTGTATTCACTTTGTAGCATGTAAAACCAAAGGCAAAACTTGAACAAATACACCACCATTTTTTTTTCTTTGGAAAGAAATTAATACTCTTATTCAGCAAAGACACATTAAATTGGTTAAAAGGTGACAGTAAAGACGTTTATACAAAAGATTCAAAAGATGCAAACATTTTTAAAGAAATGCTGTTCTTTTGAACCTTCTATTCATCAAAGCATCCTGAAAAAAATACGAAGCAGCACAACTGTTTAAATTTTAGCCGCGTTTCCACCGCAAGGACTTTGGGGTGGTACTTGGTGTGTTTCGACTGCAAGGACCATGGTCTAAATGAAGTTCCAGGTAAAAATAGTCCCCCTCAGAAAGTCCCTGTTTGCTAGGTAGTACTTTTTTCAAAGTTCAGGAACTTTCGGGGGTGGGACTTGGGCACTGAACATGCTGATTGGAGTTCACACAGCATTTTGATTGGTTGACTCCATGCAGCATTTGATTTCAACCACTATTTTTCAAAGTCTGTCGCGGTGCGTGCAGTAAGAGTTGTTTGCTATTCGAATCAATAATGGAGTTTAAAAATTACAACCAATGGACCGACAACAAGGTTCAGGCTTTTTTAAGCTCATCTGCGGGGGACAAAATCAAGCGGGAGCTGGAAAGTTGCGTGCAGTCCTACGTCACCGGACTGATCTTCACGGTACTTTAGCCCGTAATGGAAACACAGACAGCAACAGGTCTGGGGGGAAAAATTTCCTGGGACAAATTGTTCTAGGTAATTTCGCTAGAAACGAGGCTATTGATAATAATGAGAAATGTTTGTTGAGCAGCAAATCAGCATATTAGAATGATTTCTAAATGATCATGTGACACTGAAGACTGGAGTAATGATGCTGAAAATTCAGCTTTGATCACATGAATAAATTACATTTTACAATATATTCAGATAAAAAGCAGTTATTTTCAATTATAATAATGTTTTACAGTATTACTGTTTTTACAATAAATGTAGCCTTGGTGAGCAGAAGAGGCTTCTTTCATAAATATTAAAAAATCTTACCAACTCCAAACTTTTGAATGGTAGTGCAAGTCTACATGAAAATGTACTGTATGTGTGGTGCAGTGTATTGCCATTCCTTTATTACTCTGAGCATTATTAGCATCACTATCACTATTGCTCACATTAAATCTCTAGCCCTAAGTGTTACATGTTGGCATGTAACTCGTCTTGCACTGTCTGTCATGACATGAAAGACACTTTTAAATCGTGCAACTTGTTGAGGGGCAGTGTCCTTTCTTTTTCTTTTTCTTTTTTTTTTTTTTTTTAATTTTGCCTTAAAATAAACATTAAAAATGCTACTGTGGCTTGGAGGAGAGACCCAAGGCATATAAAGACCAGAATATCACAGAGACTTGAGGATGAACTCTTTTCAACTGCACCAACCACCTAGCAACTGCCCAGAACAGCCTAGCAGCCACCCAGAATGCCCTATATACTGCATAGCAGTGGCCTTGCATCATGGCAGGGAGATATTTTACAGTCAGTTGTCTTAGACAGACAGAGAGATGATAAGAGATGTAGACATTTTATACAAGCCTGTCTGTGAACTAAGAGACATGAGCTGCTCTGGAAGAACAATTTTGACAGAATTTAAACATGTTTCAGTTTCTGTAAATGAAGAGGCGTCTGTTTGGATTCTCTACTGAGAAACTTCTGTGTGAGCGTGACAGTGGAGAACCAGATGTCCAGTTATGAGCTCTCCTCAAACACACACACACACACACACACACACACACACAAAGATCTAGCTCTCATCTCCTTGTTTCTCTGTGGTGTATACAGATACACACATCTGTCCGCTCCATTAAGATAAATGAACCTGCTCGCTGACATGATGAATCAATAACATTTTGCAAATAATAAAATCCAGCATGTGTGTGTGTGTGTGTGAAACAAATCAGATACACTTCTCAGCGGTGTGTGTTCATTCTCTGTGGGGTCCAAGCTGTCATTTGGAGAAATGGGATCCAAAGGAGTAAACTGGGGTGGGTAACGAGTGTTACTGGGAACAATGAAGACCGATTTTGATAGCTCAACTGAAGTGACAGAACGGACAGAGAAGGGGAGAAAGAGATGTATTTCTGAAAAGTGTTTGTATTTGTTTACCCAGACGACATTACAGAACATTCCACATGGCTGAGTTTGCTGAGTGAACCCAATGCATCTTCAGTTTTTTAGTCTCAAACTATCCTGCATACAAGCACAAACTGGTGCTTCTCAGAAATTGCTGGATGTTGGTTCAAAGCCTTACCCAGAGGAAAATTTTACTCTTTCATAGTTCAGTAGACATAAAGTCATCACTGACTCAAAATTGACAAATCTTGTTTTTTTTATGGAATATATTTATTATAAAAGATTTATCAGTGCACATCATTATTTTTTAAATTAATGTGCCTCGTAATCTTTAATCAAAACAACCCCCCCACCCCACCCCGCAGCAACATCTCTTCTCTGATGACGTGTTTACTGGCGCGAGGGCAGGACAACCTGTCACTCACATGAGATCCACCAACAGCAAACCACAACCATCCCTTCAATTCCCCATGGACAAAATCCAGTCCAGCCCTACATTTTTCTTGTTTGAGAAGCCACCTCACTCGGACATACGTCACAATAGGGAAGAAAAGACTATCGCAACTTCTGTTTACATCACTCTGCTGCTCTCGCCTGGTTGCCCACTGAAGCTAAGCTGGGTTGTGCCTGGTCAGTACCTGGATGGGAGACCTCATGGGAAAAACTAGGTTCCTGCTGGAAGAGATGTTAATGAGGCCAGCAGGGGGTGCTCACCCTGTGGTCTGTGTGGGTCCTAACGCCCCAGTAGTGATGGGGACACTATACTGTCAAAAAGCACAGTCCTTTGCATGAGACGTTAAAGCAAGGTCCTGACTTTCTGTGGTCATTAAAAATCCCAGGATGTCCTTTGAATAAGAGTAGGGGTTTAACCCCGACATCCTGGCCAAATTTGCCTATTGGCCTCTTTCCATCATCATGGCCTCCTAATCATCCCCATATATATATACAGACTGGATTCATCACTCGTCTCCTCCCCACCAATAAGCTTGTGTGTGGTGGCCGTTCTGACACAATATGGCTGCCGTTGCATCATCCAGGTGTTATTAATTTATGCTGACTTTAATGAAAGCAACCGTTTTTTATTTCTTAAAATGAGGAGAAATACATAAATAAAAATAGATCAAATTAGTCCATCGTTGCTTTAAAAAAGTATAGAGATTATAATTTCTTTTAAAGTATTGTGTAAGCAGCTCAGATCATTTGGTCTTGGCCTCTATTGCCAGCAAGACAATTAACACTTTCAGTGCCCAGAAAGGTACTAAAAACATATTTAAAACAGTTCATGTGACTACAGTGGTTCAACCTTAATGTTATGAAGCGACGAGAATACTTGTTTCGAATCAGTGACTTGGATCGCACATCAAACTGCCAAAGTTACGTAAACTATTGAAATTTGAAACAGTATGACGTAACAAAGCCTCGTTTACTGAAATCACGTGACTTTGGTGCTCTGAACCACTGATTCGAAACAAAAGATTCGTAAAGCTTTGAAGCAGTGTTTTGAAATCGGCCATCACTATATATTGTTGAAAAGTCGTTATTTAGTTTTTTTGGTGCACAAAAAGTATTCTCTATTCAATAGAGGCCTCACTGAGCCATGGGATTTCATCAAAAATATCTTAATTTGTGTTCCGAAGATGATCGAAGGTCTTACGGGTGTAGAACGACATGAGGGTGAATAATTAATTTTCATTTTTGGGTGACTAACCCTTTAATACTAATAACCAATTCATCAAGGCAAGATGCTCATCATGAAGATGCTTCAAATAAAATGAGATGCATCTAATGTGAAAAAATAGATGTTTATAAGTCAGAATGCACTTGGAGTGTTTAACGCTACTGCGTTCACATTGGTCTCTACACCCCCTCCAAACAGTTAGTATTTAACTAGTTTAGATTCACACAGCTCCGAGTTTGTGGCATATCATACACAAAACTGGAAAGCACTTCTTGATCTGGAAAGCTTTAGCTACTTTATCTGACTTCTGGAAGGAAGGACACACAGATTCCTTTTATAAGTCCTTCTGGTTTTAAGGATGAAATAATCACCAAACTGCCAAAAACTGCCAAACTGCCAAACTGCCAGGTAAGTAGCATCAAATCTTGATGGGTTTTGTTTGAGGCGATTAGTAGCAATTGTATAATAATAATGAGCAAAATTCAATCATTTTTGATCACAAAATCTATAAACATTTTCTGCTACTTTTTCTTTTTATGTTTTCTGCTGTGCAATTACTTGTTAATTTATCCATCATGGTCTAAACCTAAACAAATGTACCTATCAGTCTCTTCCTGTCTAAGTGGGCTGTTCTTGTCCAAAACAATTTGTATAGCGTGCACCAGACTTTATATCAAAAACTTGGCTATACAAAACTAGTATTTAACTTTATGTAAGAATCTGACCCTCTCGCCATGGGCTCTAGTGTCCCTCTGCCCTGCTCTGACCCTGGATAAGGTGTTTCTCATTATTGCACAACTAGGCTGTTCATTAGTGGAGCCTGTAATAAATTATCCAGCGGTGGACTGCCACACGGTGAATGCGGCCCATAATTCTTACTAACACCAAGGCGCTCCAGTGTCCCGTGTGATCGCCTGACACTCATGTTCTGCCCCGTTTCCATGCACTCAAGAGTCGTGAAACCTACACTTGCTATGTAGTTGCTTCATCAAAATTAAATGGACACTGAAAACACAAATGAGCAATTCAAACACCACTTTAAATGGAAAAATCTTGTGGGTCAAAAATGGACGCAAAATGTGAAACTAAAGTAAAATGCATCTAACCATATAATTGTGCATATCACTCTTAGGGGGAAAAAAAGGGTTCAGTGAGGTTCTATATAGAACCCTAGGGTTCTTGACTCAATTTTAAAGAACGCTTTATGCCAAAAAGGTTCTATATAAGGTGAAATGTCTTAAAAGATTGCATAATATTTTCATGTTTAATGGATTATTTAACTCAAATTAAAAATGAATCAAAACATAGGTAATTCATTAAAAACAAAATCCATAAAATGATGCCATGATAGGAGCCCCTAAAAGGTTCTATATGAAGCGCCTGACAGAATATAGAACCTTTTCTTCTATAAGTGCAGTTAGGATAGCAAAATATTTATTTAGCTTTTTAAAAAAGGAAGAGAAAACACTTTCTGTGTCTCACTTTCTTTAGTTGTCAATGTCAAAGGCTTGTGTGTCCAATCAGACTATTTTGCACATTATTAACAAAATTTAAATAATTTATTTTATAATATAATTTAATTATTTTATAATATTAACGGCTTTAAATTTTTATATTTAGAACTATTTTATAAAAATTATAAAACAATTAGCTATATTGTTTTAACAATTCAGTTTTTTTTTTTTTTTTTTTTACATTTAACAAAAAAACAAAACATGTAAAATCTGGTTCCTGGAGCAAAATAGTTGAGAACAACTATATGACCCACTATAAGACAGTATTAAAGCAATTAAAAGCAATTTTTCAAAAATAGACAGTTTAGAAGTGATTAAATGGTATTACTGCTTTCAACAGACAGTAAAACTGAAAAGGGCTGGGTGCTTGCATTAGTGTCTCTTAAAGCAGGTGTGATTCAGGCACTTCAGCATGAAGTGCCAGCACACCCAATCTATCACAGCAACAGGAAAACGGAGCACATTAAAGACATTTCATCATGGATACATGGCAGGTCATAAACTAAAGAGACCCACCTATGATAATAAAGAGTTTCACAAAACTCCATCAAACTCTATCACCGTAAAGCACATCATGTGCCCTGTGAAAACACACATTTTAAAAAAGAGCAAACCAATGACTCATCATTGCTACTTAATCTTTAAACATGACATAACAAATAACCCGAGCGAAAGGAATTGCCTTAGTCACATAAAACCATGCCAACAGACAAATAAATGAATAATTTTGATCCAAGGATTACAGGATACCAGGCAGTAGCCTGCAGTCAATTTGGAAGTGTATGCGATCTGATACTGAAATGCAATATTACCTGCTCAACAAACACAACGACCAACTTATCCAGATGGGTGGATAGGTACATATGGAACTGGTTCTGTGTAAGAATCTCTGAGCATTCCAATCAAAATCTTTAAAAAAGATACTTACAAGGCGGCATTACTGTGGTGTGCTGTTCATTTGTTCCAGCATAGAACATATGCAATGAAAAACAATGCACCTGGACTAGAAGTGTGAACTGAGAATTTGTTATTACACTTCAGCTAAGAAGATCTCATAGCAGACGAGACTTCATAGCCAGATATAAGACTTGAAAAATCACGAATGGCCATAATAAGAACATAGAGTGGAGAAAACAGTCCTGGGATTCTCTTTTAACTGTATCCAGATTTCATCCCTTCCAGACAGGAAAACAGCTCTTTCAGGCGCACACTTACTGTCAGTCCCATAATCAATCATCAGCTCAGCCAGCAGAGAAAAAGCTTGTCAAATAAGCAAAGGAATACACTTAATTAAGTATGTTGAGGTACATTTTCAACATGTTTGTGTGAGATTGAGTCGTTAAGCAGCTTTTATTTTGCTTTAATTTTCTGGGATCAAGCACCTTTCAACAGATCCAAGAATAACTGATGTATATTTATATGGTTTTATAAAGGAAATATTAAAGGAAAAAGACAATTAAATTTTACTCCTGCTATTTTAAAAAACAAGTTACACGTTATACTTAAAGTGAAAAATTAGATAAAAATATCATTTGAAACGAATATCCTGAGATGACAAATTATTTCTGATTCTTATTCTTTTGGGGCTTAGCAACGCTTAAAGCAAGAACATTACATACGCGAGTTTATTAGATTATTATATAAAAATTAACATATTTTAAATTTATATCGGAAATAGCCTATATCTGACATGGCAAAAATGACATGGATTTTCTCTGATAACAGCCACAATTAGCTAGTGAGAAAGGTTCTACCAACATAAATATAAATATTTACAAATTATTATTTAAATATATTGTATGTAAATATAGAATCATTTAAATGTAGCCTAGTATGCTAATACAATTGTTCAAAGATGCAAACTTTATACCAATGCCCTACTATAACATAATTCAAATTAAATAGGAAAAAGAAAGGAAAAGAAAAGAAAAGAAAAGAAAAGAAAAGAAAAGAAAAGAAAAGAAAAGAAAAGAAAAGAAGAAATATATAAGCCTACCTTTTCTGTCCTGATCGACCTCTCCTGTCATGGACTTGAGTGAAATAAATTAAGAAACTGACAAGTGAAAATAATCCACAGATAATGAAAATGTATTCCTTAAAATATTTCCTCTCGACCTCTCCTCGTAGTGAAGATGCATAATTCTGAACATCCACGTTTTTCACATAAAATTGTCCTGGCGACCAGAAACTAGGGTTGTCTTGAATGACTCAGATGCGTCTTAAACGCAAGATCAGGCGCTTTCAGGTCCAGGACAGCCCGTGCGCGGTAGTTCCTCAGGAGACGCTCTCCACTATAAACGCAGGAGCCTGTGCCAAAATCAAGTCCCATAAACACATGAGAGTTTTCAACCCCCGAGGTGTCAAATTCCAGCCCCTATCACATGATACACTACAAGCGAGCGACGCGACGCGATTAACTCCAGCGATCCCATGATAATCCACGAAGCTGTAACGCGTCGCGCCCCGCAGATTATAACGAGAGCGTTCTGATTGGTCGATTGGCTGCCTACGTCAGAATTCCATCTCTTGCACTGGAGGCCGCTTCGTTGATTATAATGAGTTCTAATGGAGTGAAAGACTCAAGATCAGGTAACGCGCTCACCTGGTCGAGGCACTGCAGTACTAGAGCAGTATTGCAGCATTTCTCTTGCCCCAGCCTCCATTATCAAATATTCTATTTTACTCCATTCTACGAGTCTTCTGAAATTTTTACAATTTCAGAAGAAAATGTGAGTGGCTGCCACATAGTGCCGAGGATGTTTCTCAGTACGCTCTTAAAAATGAATTCTTTAATGGCATTTATGTTTCCATGAAGAACCTTTAACATCCATGGAAAATTTTCATTGCACAAAAGGTTCTTTAGATTTTTAGAAAGTTCTTCAAAGTAAGAAAAAATAGTTCTTTTTTAGAACTGTTCACTGAAAAGTTATTTCTTTGTGGAATCAAAAATGTTTTTTATTTTGTAAATCTATTTTTCCCTATGTGCCACATTTTAATACTTAGGTTTATAGTTTGGTCAAAACACTAACAATTATGTGAAATTCTAATAATTAATAATACTAATAATTAGTGTAAGTATAGTAATAATAGTCTTTAATAGACCTATGAGGATTAAGATTGCATAAAGCTCTTATGGTTTCACCTCCATTCATTTCTAATAAATAAATAAGGTATATTTCAATTTGGCAAGTGTCATAAGATACGCAGCCAAGAAAATGAAAAGAGAAATTAAAATCAGTGACATATTAAATAAACAATAATGAGACATTCTGATTTCAAGGTCAAATACCAACATTGTGCGACTTTCTGGCTCAATCAGAAAACTGCAGTCTTATCTGTGATTGCGTCACTTCACGGCTCTAATATAAATCAGCACAGATATCAACACCAGATTTCTGACTAATAGAATAACTGACAGGTTAGCAAACAACACACTTTCCCACAATACAGAGGCGGGATTTCTGTACAGCTGAGTTTATCAAGATTGGCTGCAGCTCAAGCTCTTCTGCGCCGGATTTTGAGCTGCTCTCAGACAGTGTGTGTGTGTGTCTGTGAAGCAAATGCCCATGCCATCTGAAACAGACAGAGAAAGAGGATTAAAATACCTTCCTCGGGCAGTGCAGGTGGAGCTTGACCTGATGTCCCACTGGGTGCTAATAGAAAACCTGCGTCAGGGTGTAAATGAGGGGCTGTGGCTTAGTGGTTACAGATCTGGGCGGCTGCAAGGTTGCAGGTTTACATTGTTGAAGAGGTGATTTATGAACTACTACAGCTGGAATAAAAGGGACTTAAACTCTAATCTTGGCAAATGTCCTTTTAGTACAAATGTAACATACATTGCTTTGGATAACAAAGTCTTTGTTGAATGATAAAAATTAAATGTGTGATGTCTGCCCATGCAAAACTCCCACCATGATGCCAGGATGATCCTATGTGGTTGTTATTTTCTTCTGAGGGAGTCTAACACATATAGTAGATGTATCCACAAACAAATCTCCATGACTGAACCGTCACAACTATTTTTACCAGAAAAACATCGGCAACAGTTTCAAACTAGGAGACAGTCAGGAACCTGACAGACACTTAGACACGTTCTTAAGATGGACACATTGTGTCCTGTACCGTATGACACACAGTAGGGATTCTTGTTTTTCTCTCTCTCTCTCACACACACACCCTCAGCTTAAAGCAAACAAAAAAGATCCCACCTGCTCTGACTAAAGCGACAAACCCTGCAGACACACACACACACACACACACGCACGCACGCACGCACGCACACGCTATTATATATGCATGTTTTGTTATGGTTACAGTACATAGTTTTTAGTAGATTCAGTAGATAGTTTTTCACTGAGCATATTATGTAAATGGTCAACCTTGTTTATAATATTTAATTTTATAATAATAATAATAATTCAATAATAATTATCTTTCTAATGCCCTGTATTTTATCAAATTAAATTAAATTAAACATTTTTGAACACTTTAGTCACACTTAAAAATGTCACTGTAAGACAATATCAAAGTAAGTGTCATCTGCTTATATGCTGCAGGATCTTCTCCTTTTTCATAATATTTGCTTTTTTAACCAACTAGTGGTATTTTGTAATTTTTAGTGGATGTATGAAGTCGTTTTTCTTTAAGTTCACACAGAATCACATTAACTTTGAGTCTCAATACTTACAAATCTACATGTTGAACAATACATCTATTGTTTTTATCATTTTTTATCATAACTTCTTTTCTAGAAATGATTTGCGGGAAGTTTTATGCTATTATTCATTTAAATAAATGCAACTTGGTTTGATTTTGATATTGATATGTAATGACATTTATACTTTGTTAATTTCAGCATAACTTAAGCGATAATCAAGTGCAGTAATTCAAGTCGCTTTGAATGAAAAGCAGCTGCTAAAATGCAACAAAGTACGTTTCACACTGCATTTTTCCCAAGCGCTGTCTCTAACAATAAAGTAGGCTGTGAAAACTGACTAATGACGAATACAACTTTATTTCGATACTCATTTACTCTATTCAGGTTCTGTCAAAGTGATATATATTCAGGGATACGTTCTTCAGCTGCGAAAACAAAGCACTTCGCTTGTAACATCTTACAGTGTGAGGGAAATTCGGTCCCCGTAGTGTGATCACAGAGCCGAAGCTGACCTGCGTTCAGACAGATGTGATGGAGTTCATTCAGGAAGCCAGACTGCATGTTTTCAAAATTCCGGGTACACAAAGTTCTCCTAAAAAAAGTCTAGTCTGGATAACATCAAACTAATTAAAACAAAAAGCGTGCTGTTTTTCCACAAGAAAGTCCTTAGATTTGGTATATTTTGACAAAGTGTGCCAACATTAGGAGCCAGAATTTTACACTCTTTTTACTCTTGTGACCTGATATTTAATCAGGGCAATGAAAGAATAATTTACATTAATAAATGGCTGGGGAAATAAATAACCTATGAAATATGCAGCATCTGAGCCAGTATGAAATTGCATTTGTTGACCAACGTCATCAATCTGAAGCACACTGCACTCTTAGAAGAAAAGGTTCGATATAGAATCTTAAAGGTTCTGTCATATACTGTAGAACCTTTTAGCGGTTCATTTTATGGATTTAGTTAAACCCATTGAAAGTATGTTTATGCAGTCATTTAAGACATTTCTCCTTATATAGAACCTTTTTGACATAAAGGGGTTCTTTAAAATTCATGTCAAAATCTAGGGTTCTCTATAGAAACCCAATTAAACTTTTTTTTCTAAGAGTCTGTGGCTTGAGCCCAAACAGTGGATTGAGGAGGTCTATGGTACCTGGAAAGAGTTTTCTGCTCTCATTCCCATTTCGATGCGTTGCACGGCTGGCGCAGGACCTGTCGGAAGACATCAGAATGCAAAATTATGCACCTATGTTGGTGACCCCAGAGCCTGACCTTTGCCCCTAGTCCCTTTCTTCTTCATGTGTGTCCAGATGTCCCACTGAGATCTGCTCTCGCTCTGGTGTCTATTGTGAGGAAGTTCTTGAGCAGAACGAGAAAACAATGGTGTCCAACACGACTGCGATCATCACATGTTGACCTCTTGGACTCTGGATGCAGAAGAGCGTTGAAGGTGCCTGGGTGGTCACTGGAGGTCCATGGCTTCAGGATCAGACTCCTGTGGTTCAGGTCAAGCTGGTAAATAATTCTAAGCCTTACTATTTAGTCAGCCAAAAAACAGCACTTTTTTTCTGGTTAGTTAAGAAACAACACACCTCTCCTCAACAAGACACATGACTAATGCTGCAAAAAGAGTTACATGCCAAAGTTTAAAACATTGGACTTAATAGCAGGACTTATGGGTTTGATCCAGTGTTATTTCAGTATCACAAGACACAATTATAATTTTTATTAATATTTGGAATTAATTTTATATTTTCCATTGTATTGTCAGGTAAAATTTTAGTCATTTTGCTTTGTTTTTGTCACTTTTATAATTAAAAAAAAAAATGTCTATATAGATTTTATTAATTTTTATTTCAGTTTCAGTTATTTTAGTACATCAAGATAAACTAAATGTAATTGAGAAATGTTGCAACTAACTGAAGTTTTGGATTTGAATTTTAATCTTTCATTTTATTTCAGTTAATTTTTTTATTATTTAAGAATGAAATGAAATTATTATTATTATTATTATTATTATTAATGGTTTAAGTTCTAGTCAACTATAATAACCCTGGATTGATCAAAGTACACTACTATTAAAAAGTTTTGGGTCAGTAAGATAGAATAAGAATATAATAATAATAATAATATTTAGAATGAAAAAAATCTAGTTCATCACAGGCTGTGAATGAAATGTGAGGTTGAGATTATTACAAAAACATACAGACTGTAAACCACCATTAGAAAGTCAAATATTCAAGGAATAGACATTCACATTGGAAAACAGCACACGCTGACCTCTTTAAGACAAAATGTAAACTAACACGATATAGCAAACAAAGCTGGAGTTTATATTTAGTGCCTCCAGCCAGAGAATGTACCAGCACATAGAGAGGATGCTTGACGCTGAGGTAAACACACACATGCTTGGCTTCCCAGAAGGGCCTCAAACTCTACCTTTATCTTCTCACATCTTCCAGATCAGATCCTTCCCTCTCTCGAGGTACAAGTTAGTGGCATGCTGTAGTTTTACAGGGAGCATTCTGAGACAAACACTATTAAGATGCATGTGATTACCAAACACAAGGACTGGTACAGGACGTGAGCCCTGAAAATGAAGATCTTGAGATCTGGGGGATTTGGAGGCCAAGTCAACACCTCAAACTCATTGTTGTGCTCCTCAAACCATTGCTAAACCATTTTTGCTTTGTGACAGGGTTCATTATCCTGCTGAAAGAGGCCACAGCCACCAGGAAATACAGTTTTCATGAAAGGGTGTACATGGTCTGCAACAATGCTTAGGTAGGTGGTACGTGTCAAAGTAACATTCACATGGATGGCAGGACCCAAGGTTTCCCCGCAGAACATTGCCCAAAACATCACACTGCCTCCGCCAGCTTTCCTTCTTCCCATAGTGCATCCTGGTGTCATATGTTCTCCAGGTAAGTGACGCACACGCACCCAGCCATCCACATGATGTAAAAGAAAACATGATTCATCAGACCAGGCCACCTTCTTCCATTGCTCCGTGGTCCAGTTCTGATGCTCACTGTTGGACAGGGGTCAGCATGGGCACCCTGACTGGTCTGCAGCTATGCAGCCTCATACGCAACAAACTGTGATGCACTGTGTATTCTGACACCTTTCTATCAGAACCAGCATTAACTTCTTGCGCAATGTGAGCTACAGTAGCTCGTCTGTTGGATCGGACCACATGGGCCAGCCTTCACTCCCCAAGTTGTGAATGGGGTCCATCAACTGTTTGGTTACCTTATTCTTCAAAATATCTTCTTTTGTGTTCAGCATAAAAAATTCATACAGGTTTAGAACAACTTGAGGGTGAGTAAACGATGACAGAATTTTCATTTTTGGGTGAACTATCCCTTTAAGTTAATTTTTTAATTTTTTATATCAAATGATCTGCAAACCCATTAGAAAACAACTTCTCTAGGAAACAAAATCCACATCCAAACTCTTTGTCATTAAAATTAAAATCCATTTGACCCTGCAAAAGCTGCTGTAGGTGTGTTTTCTGGTCGAGTTTTAAAAGTGAGGGTGAGAGTCGATGACCTGTCAGAAAGAATAAAGCCAAAGCAGAATGATTCTTCACAGGCAGAGCTCAAAAAAACAGCACACACTGGCCTTCAGTCAAACTTCACATGTAAAATACTCATGTAACTAAAACCTGCTCAACTCTGCTCCGTGGAGTGTGAAGCTGTCAGGATGTGACCTCTCCATCGCAGCCGTGTCACGAAGGCCCACCTACATGGAGAGACACACCTGTCAGAGCCAATTCCAGCCCTCCATTCACTTCTTCAGCTCTGAAACCTGCCTCCCCCCCACTGCACCCTCCGTCCGGAGGCGTATGAACAGGTCAAGGATTGTCTTTAAATAGGAGACACCTGCCTGTTGTGTCCATAGCTCAACTGTCTGTGATCTCACACTACTTTCTAAATCTGTGTGCTATTTACTGCACTGCAAGCACATTAAATGTTTGAGTGCAGCAGAGAGACGCGACACAAGTTGAAGGCAAGGCCACGAGGAACATGGCATCTTAGAAGCGCGGCCCTGAACGTCACATAGCCGCAGAATCCATGTTTAAATGCCTGTTTGAAAGATTTACATTCCAGATTTTACTGTTAACATAGCAATTAAAAAACATCTGGTAACCCTTAACAATGTTCATTAATAACATAAACAAACATTAAAAAGTGCTGTTTTTACAGTGGATTTCTGGCTGCCAGTTCTTTACTGTAAATTTAACGGGACTTTTTCCAGTGTACATTCAGCTATAAAGTATCCAGTACTCTGGTCAGTGTACCAATCAAAATGTTACAAGTTTGAAAGAATCTCAAGGACTGAAGGAGTGTTCAACGAGTGCTTCAGGATTTTAGGGAGTACTTTGGGTTGCTTCATTTCAAAGACAGTAGCATACAAGTTGTAATTCACTAGAATCCATCTGAATTTGCTATTGAAGGATTAGTTCACTTTCAAATTAAAATTAGCCCAAACTTTACTCACCCTCAAGCCATCCTAGTATGTGACATTCCTTCTGAAATATTTTAATAAATATCCTGACGCATCCGAGCTTTATAATGGCAGTGAGCGGGATAAACGAGTATGAGCTGCTCGTTTCTGCATCTCATACTTGTGGGTCCCGTTTACTGCCATTATAAAGCTCAGATGCGTCAGGATATTTATTAAAATATCTCAGAGAGTGTTCATCAGAAACAAGAAAGTCACATACTAGGATGGCTTGAGGGTGAGTAAAATTTGGGCTAATTTTAATTTGAAAGTGAACTAATCCTTCATCCTAAAATCTTTTAACACAGGATTTCATTTTTTTAACACTGTCAGAAAAATGCCACCAAAAGTCACAGTAATGTACTTAAATTTCAAAACGCGTGGGCAAAAATAGAATAAAATATATATTTGTTTTTCTGACATGCACCACCATTCAAAAGTTTTGCAAAAAAAAAAAAAAAAGTAAGAAAATAATACATTTATACAGCAAGGACACATTACATTGATCAAAAGAGACAGTAAAGAAATGTATAATGTTACAAAAGATTTCTATTTCACAGGAATAAATTTCACTCTAAATATATTACAACAGAAAACAGCTTTAATAATATTTCACAATGTTACTGTATTGACTGTATTTTGGATCAAATAAATGCAGCCCAGGCGAGCAGAAGAGATTTCTTTCAAATACAAAACTAAGCAACATCAAACTTATGATCGGTAAAGCAAATTACTCATAAAACACTTTTAATAGAATTTGTTAACTCATCCATTTTAATAATGCAATTATTCATATACTGAATTTATAAAAGATAAATGATTAAAAATACATTACAGGATGAACTTTTGTGTTAGTTATAAAAATAAATATACCCTTTTAAAAAAATGTAAAGAAAAAAAAAAAAAAAAAAAAAACTGAAAATCAAATCCAAAGAGCCAATGCTGCCTCGAAACATAAAAGCTAATTTCTGCAACTGTCCTAAAGTAATCTTCTGTAACTAGGTTGCAGGTACAATCCTGGCTGTATTACATAAACTTCCGATCTTAATTTATGAAAAGTTCTATTTCCTAAGTGAAGTTATGGTTACTAAACATAGGATTCTGAGTTTGGTTGTTTCTGTCCAAGGGTTTTTAGATTCAAAGCCTCAGTTAAATACATAAAGCCTGACAGAAACAAAATCAGCAGGTGAACACAGAATGAACAGTAAACACACAGTAGACAAGCCGTTACCCACCAGCCCCACATCTGATGAACCACACATGAGTAACTATAATCACATTCTGATATGTCGCTACATGATTCTTAATAGCCTTGAGCAGAACTTCATGCCAGAGGAAGACTGACACACAAAAAAGGAAAGGAGGTGGATTCTGCTTTCAGATTGTCTGGGTGGGTGTCGGGAGACAGGAACAGTACTGATCTCAGAAACCAAACAGAATGATTTCCAGGAACGGCGTCTGACAGAAAGGACCCTTAAAAAATTCCTAATGCTTCTATTAACCTTTCGGCACAAGGACCCCGAAAAACCCCTCGACGCACTGTGAGTCATGAGACAAGCAGCCATAGTGTTTGCTTCCGCCACACACATAAACATCCAACTGTTTATTTGAAAAAAAGTGGGGCAGGTGGATCAGGTGGAAGTTTAAATGCTAAACATGAGCTGTCCATAAACATGTGCTGATGTTTTCCAATCATTTAACAGTAGAATGAACATAAGTCAATGACAAATGTGTTTACATGAGTAACAGACTGTTATGTAGTTAGTTCTGCTTCTCCAATTTGATTGGTTGAGCAGCAAACACAGATATATCTCTGCTAACAGGGAACATTCTCAGAACTTTGGCCAATGTTCTGGCAAGGTTCTTTCAAAGTTATAAACAAATGTTCTCACAGTAACATTAATAGAATGTTGTTCAAAGTTATCTGGTCTTTAAAGGGTTAGTTCACCCAAAAATGAAAATTATGTAATTAATTACTCACCCTCATGTCGTTCTACACCCGTAAGACCTTCGTTCATCTTCAGAAGATATTTTTGATGAAATCTGATGGCTCAGTGAAACCTCTATTGCTAGCAAGTTAATTTACACTTTCAGTGCCTAGAAAGGTACTAAAAACATATTTAAAACAGTTCATGTGAGTACAGTGGTTCTACCTTAATATAAGGTAATATAAGGTTTGACATGCAATCCGAACTGCTGATTTGAAACAAAAGATTTGAAGCAGTGTTTTGAAATCAGCCATCATCACTAGATATTGCTGAAAAGTCGTTATTTTGTTGTTTTTTTTGGTGCACAAAAAGTATTCTTGTTGCTTTATAATATTAAGGTAGAACCACTGTAATCACATGAACTGTTTTAAATATAACTTTCCTCAAAAATATCTTAATATGTGTTCCGAAGATGAACAAAGGTCTTACGGGTGTAGAACGACATGAGGGTGAGTAATAAATTGCAGAATTGTCATTTTTGGGTGAACTATCCCTTGAATAATGTTCAAACGTAACATTCCCATAATGTTAGAATAAAAGAACCAAGAAACATTTTATAAAACGTTCAGAGAACATTCAGAAATACCATTTCATGGAAATGTTAGCAAAATGTTCTTAGAACATATTTTTGTTAGCTGGGATAGTACAATCAGTGGCAGGGCTCGCTTTTTCAATATGTCCGATATGACTAATAGAGTGCAACAGTGCCGGTCCACCTTTTCAGCAGCCTTGGTTACAGTGTTTATTTTTTCATTCATTGTTCATATAGGGATTTAAAAAAAGTCTTTGTTAAAGAGTTATAAGCCATGAACCAAACTAACCGAACCAGCTATGTAGTGAATCACAACATTACAAACTGATTTAAAGGAGAAAGAAAAATAAAATAAATATTCACACAAAAACAAAGGTACAAGACTGAGAACACAACAGCTTTAATAAGGGAAAGAACTACATCTCCATGATAGTGCAATGCAAATTTGATAATCAAATTGACTTTTTGAATTGTATTGAGCGGGATAATGGCACTAACTTTGTTACTGAACTGAATCAACACTAAACTGACTTAAGCTGAATAATGACACTATTGTCTTCTACAGAGCTGCTTTATAGCTGAAATTTAATTTATTTTTTAACAGATGAATTTTACATTAACATGTTTATTAATGAAGCTGCTTTGAAACAATTTGTATTGTACAAAGTGCTACATAAATAAATGTTAAAAAAGATGTTATGTTAGTTTTTACCAGGAATTCCACTGTTAAACATGATTATTTAAAAAAATAAGTTGAAATGATTTAGGCTGACAGCTTTAACAACCTTGTAGCTCACAGTATGTCTGTTAAAAATTAATATCCCTATGGATATTTCTTCTGGAACCTGTCTGTTGCACTTTAGTATGTGAAATAAAATTGAACTTATTGAGAAATACTACATGACATTCTTTTAAACTTAATTATTAAAATATTTATTTTATAGGTTGTATCATCATTGGTATCGAGGATCATGAAATTTGACTGACTACTGTAATTTCGTACTCTACAAATGTATGCAATACCATACAATTCTTATGCGTTATTACACCGTCAACAATTCAAATGAAAACCCCTTTTCAGACTGAATGTATAAAGCTTGACAATACTTTAATTTGCCTGGTCTCATGATCTGGTTACACACGGAGATGGATATACATGTGGAAGGTACAGGAACAAGTGGGTACTGATTTGTTTAAAGGATTAGTTCACTTTCAAATGAAAATGACCCCAAGCTTTACTCGCCCTCAAGCCATCCTAGGTGTATATGACTTTCTTCTTTCTGATGAACACAATCTGAGATATATGAATAAATATTCTGATGCATCCGAGCTTTATAATGGCGATACCAACGAGTATGAGCTGAAGAATGTGCCTCCATCCACATCCATCCACCATAAAAGTACTTCACACGGCTCGGGGGGGTGGGGGGTTTAATAAAGTCCTTTTGAAGCAAAGCGATGCATTTGTGTAAAAAAAAAAAAAAAAAATCCATATTTAACAAGTTAAAATATCTAGTTTAAAATATCTAGCTTACGCCAGACCGCCTTCCGTAACTTATGAAGAAAGTGTGAACTGGCGTCGCCAGTTACGGAATACGGAAGACGGTCTGGCAGATGCTAGATATTTTACTTCATAACTTGTTAAATATAAATTTTTTTTTTTACACAACCTTTATTAACCCCCCTGGAGCCGTGTGAAGTACGTTTATGATAGATGGATGTGGATGGAAGCACTTTCTTCAGCTCATACTCATTGATCCCGCTCACTGCCATTATAAAGCCCGGATGCGTCAGGTTATTTAATATTATATCTCTGATTGTATTCATCAGAAAGAAGAAAGTCATATACACCTAGGATGGCTTGAGGGTGAGTAAAGCTTGGGTTAATTTTTCATTTAAAAAAGTGAACTAATCCTTTAATGGCACATGTCAGAAGAGCAGCAGAAAGTCATTAGTGACAATCATCTGTTGTGTGTGATTGTGCACTGTGCTGTTGTGCATAGCCTGAGATTTAAGAGAACAGTATTAAAACATTAAAGCTGACTTGGCTTAGAAAATAAAGCATCTTAATGACGGTGATTAAAATACTGTCTAAAATAAATACTGAATCCAGTTCACAACAGCTGCTGTAGAGTAAAAAACAAGAAAGCAGCATGTTTCCAGTTTTTGTCAGGCGCTATGGCGCGTAGGGACGGACTCTGGCCTACGTGGCATCCTAAAACAAGCATTACCATGATTGAGGTGAGGTTGCCATGGATACCGTCCAGCATGTGAGGTTGCCATGGATACCGTCCAGCATATGAGGTGAGGTCACTTCCTCCGGCGGCATCATGCGATTGTACCTGTGACGGCTCGCATTAGTGAGAGACCATCAGCTGGGGTAGCTGTCACCACTTTGATATGGTGAATACTAACTATCAGCTGTATGATGCAGATGTAATGTCAGATCCCATTGGTCAGGTCCTGAATAACGCCCCCCATCACCAGTTTCCGGAGAAACTCCTTCTCTTTGGATATGTTGTGTGTCCATGACTGAGCGTGTGTGAGAGAAAAAGAGAAACAGAAAGAGCACAATGGAGTAAACATCAATGGAGTCATCAACAATTTGTCACAATGAAATACAGTGCATCTACTGATTTCTAGAAAGAAAAAAAAAAAAATATATATATATATATATATATGTATACACACACCTGGCAAACAATCATATGCCATCATTGTCTGGCAAAAGTGTCTATGAATTTAATGATTAAGTTATAATACAGCTAAATGTTTGGTCTTGGTGGAATGGATCTACTACGCTGCTGCTGCTGCTGTTGGTTATTGCTGCTGCTGCTGCAGAACAAGTATGGGACTGGCTACTACCAGTACATACACAACATACTGCTGTGAGCAAGTAAAACATGCTGCTGCTGTACAATATAGCATACATGAATTACCTATAGCAGATCTATACAGGTGGAGCTGGGGAAGGTGGCGGGATTCTGAAAGCGCGCTGCAACTGTTAAAGCAATGCTGACCAAGCATTTGAAGGTTGAGCAGTGAGCTCATTGGCCACTGATACAGCAGGAACCAATCAGCTGTGCCCTATAGAGAATGACATGACTGCTGGCAGACTGAGTTAAGGGTCTATTAGCCTGTTCCATCTAGAATTTCATGCCAGAACTTTGTACATATTTTTATATTTTATGTTTTTGCTAAAGAAATATATGTTGCCATCAATAAAAACCGATGATTCTTTTGTTGTGGGGCAAGTAAAACTACTGGCCTGGACTAGCAGAAATACTTATTGTTGATGGCTGGTTAGTATCCTGTAGTATCTGACTATTCCACTTTAGGAGTTGCTTGGTAAGCTAGAGTTTGCTTGACCTGCCAATGCTGGTTCATTACTCTGACCTCTCGGGTTTCTGCATGTTCCTGGAACAGAGAGCACAGTCAGCCGTGAGGTCATGTGACTGTTTGTGGATGTGACTCAACAGACGGGATATTCCCAAAGACCATCGATCAGCCACATTTACTTTTATATTCTACTCTTCTTAGATGCCAAAACTAGGACATTTCTGTTAACTATGATAAGACAGGGGACAGAAATTAACCAGGGTTCAAGCTAAAAATGCCCCTGGAAGTGACAAACATCTGAGGGGAAAGCAGCAAATTCCTCTTTTTTTTTTTCTTATCAAATATTCCACAATATATGTAATAATGAGGTTGAAAGGTAAAGTTTTCCTAAATACCAGTTCCAAATATTGCTCTTTAATCTGATTAGTGAAGCGGCTAGTTTTGGAGTTTAGGCAGAAATCATTAAGATCAAGTCAGTGTGGTGCCGTTACCTCTTTGATTGCAGACATCTTGAGCTTCTCGTAATAGTGCAGAGGTGCATGAGGTGAATTCATGTCATATCCGAATCCAGCCACCGCCACCTCGTCGCAGTTATGGAGGGCCATTGTGATTGCAACAGTCCCAAGTGTGGGAATATTCTGGAGAAAATAAAACACCTATTAGTATTACATGTTGATTAGTGTTCAGTGACTGCGTATAAAGTACCCAGTAGTCATACAGGTACTTGGGTATGTAGGCAAAGATACCTTTATAGAAAATGACTAAACTTAAAGATTCATTAAGAAAAATAGAGGTTTTTGAGACTGAACTGAAATTACATAAAAAAAATGATCAGCTGAATGATTAAGTGTACGAGTGAATGTTTCAGAGAATTCATTTTATAAATGAATCATTCAGACCAATTTATGAACCAATTTCACCGATTTACTGAAAAGAATCGCACAATTAAAAATTATTAATTCGAATAGGTCATCACTATCCACCTTATTTATAATTTAAGAACAGGTGCAGCCATTTGGAAATTCCGGACATTGCAAACTGGTATTTCTTCTAGTTATTTACCTAATGCAGCTTATTTGATACCTAATTGAAGTTTTGCACGTTCACAGAAAATAGCTTACTTCCATGTTGCAAAATAAGTTGGATAACTTGTAACTATATAGTTTATGCAAAATTAATGCATCAAAGTAAAAGTATTCAACTGCAAAAAGTAAACAGGAAAAATGTAATTTCTGTATATTAATTCATAATATATGGTACGATGAAATGCATGACTCAAGATGGAAGTGCAACACTGAATGGACAATGGATGAACTGGATGCTACTGTCGAGTGCACTGCTTACACACTTCAGTGCAGATAATACAGCGTGTGACTGACTTTATCAGAGACACAGAGAGAGCAGGAGATGTGTGTGTCTGTGCGTTTATCAGCAGAGAGGGATCATCCAGTCACCACCTGATCCATCGCGGATACGAGTCTCATGGTGAAAGCCTTATCACCACAGTTAGACACTCTGCACAGTTAGACAGGCTAATCCTGCTCCAGACACTCCGCCTGCATGCTGATAACAGGAAACGCATCACAGCTAGAGCCCCTCAAACACTTGTCTCCATGGCAGCAGAGGGCAAACAGACTCTGGATCAGGCAGGGTTTATATAGTCAAAAATAATGATAACCAGCTACAGGGCGCAGCCGAAAGCCTGGGACATTTTATGTTGCTGTTTTATTATGCTTATATGCCGCAGTAGGCTACTCCATTCGTTTTGTTGCTTATGTTTATTTTATGATTAAAGTGTCCACCTCCTTCTTCTCTGAACTTTGCTACAGTTACGTTTGATCACTTAAATATACATTATTTTATTTCATTTAAGCCACAAGAATTACTACTCATACAGGTCACTTTATTTTGTTTTAATTGGTCAAAATAATCATACTAAAAATACGTTTAAGTGTGTTGAAAGTTATGTTATAATGTTACTCTGCTGGTATGAGACACTTGTTGCACATCGCAGTAAGCTAGACCACTTTTAGAATATCATATTAATAAAAGCTGGATGACTTGTATTGCTAAATGGCATGCAATTAATTTTAAAACATTGTATGGTGGAGAAAATGCTGTATTACTGTTACAACAAGTACAGCCACTTGACAGAATAGTGTGGTCTCCGATGCATGGTGCAAACATGTTACTCGCAGTAAATCAAGAAAACGTCTCAGGTTACGTATGTAACCATGGTTCCCTGAGAACAGGGAATGAGACTCTGCGTTTGCAAACGCTATGGGGAATGTCACGTAACTCGGTGTCTGAAAGCCAACTATCCAATAACTCCAATTCCTATTGGCCGGCGACAGCCTATGACATCATACAGCTTGACCCGGTATAAAAGGGGCGCCTGGGGAAACAGTCATTATCCATCGTCTTGAGGGACTGTTCAGCAGGCAGCCCGAAGCATGGCAAGGAAACGCAGAGTCTCGTTCCCTGTTCTCAGGGAACCATGGTTACATATGTAACCTGAGACGTTCCCTTTTGAAAGGGAACTTCTACTCTGCGTTTGCAAACGCTATGGGGAACGATATATCCACGTCGCCATGCTTGAGGAGAATGCCTGCCAAGAAAAATGGCTGAGACAAAGGCTCCAGAGCAGTTAGAGAACTGCTTGGCAACTCCCCCTCGGGTCACACCAGGCTGTCAGTGACAGCATTCCCTTCGGCCAACAGCCCAAGCTGCACTCCAAGAAGGCCCTCCTCAGAGGTCTTACAGAAGCTGCTAAGGCGTCTGGAACCAGCTTTTCTGAAGAAAAAGCGGTCCCTTTAAGGGAATGTGGCCAAGGAAAGGAAGGGAACCTCGGCCAGTCACTAGAGGGGAACAAAGTCACCCCCAATGCCACCAGGGAGGCCGACCTGGTCTGTCATGAGACAAACTTAGTCTTGGCCAACCCTGTCTGAATACAGAGCCTCTAAAACGCATTCTTCATAGAAGATAGTAAGTAAGAGTGACTGCAAAGAGGCAGAAACAAACTCAAACCCATGCGTAGAGACGGGCATCCTGGAGAGCAGAACTCAGCTAAGTGCTATGAACCCTCGTACTGAGGGGAGTACAATCCACTCATCCTAGGATCTACTCAGTGCTTAATTAACGCACTGAGGAGGCCGTACGCTACAGAACCCTGATCCAGGGGAGGACAAACCAGCCTGAGGCTGGATCTTAGGAGGAGGCCTGATTAAGGCCTACCACCATGATCAGCTTAGGGAGTTAAGCACTATTACAAACATAACCCTAAAAGGGAAGTACGAAGCTCACCTAACAGGTAGACCATGCAATGGGCACATATTCATGGAGGCTGAGGAGGCACCTACAGCATGATAGTAGTTATGTGAAAAACAGAAGTCTTATACAGAAAGTGGCCCAGTTTTAGGGGCCACCCCGAACACCTGTCTTGTCTTTCTGGGGTAGGCAGACGACTTCAATGGCAGCCTAAGAGGCTGCAAAGTGCCCGCATGACAATCCACCTAACACAATCCAACGAGCAGTGTACTCAGTAAACAAAACACCTTTTACTCTTTAAAGCAAGAGGAGTACAGCATATGCCAACACGTATTAAGGAAGGCCCGGAGGGGCCTATAACCTCAACAGACACATGGCATCAGCTCGTGGCAGTGTTTAGGCCCCAAGGATGATAAACAACCAGACAAAAGGAGGTTGGATTTATCACTTAGGCCTCTGGCCAACGGAAGTGTATACAGATAATTCTCAAAGAGAAATACACCCAAACATACTCCATTGTGTTCAAACCAGGCGGCCCGTAGGCCTAGCAACCTCTAATACACACAGCGTAAGTCTCGTGACTGTTTCTTGGAGCACAAAAAATCCACCCTAGGCGCTAGGTGGCTCTTAGCTCAACTAGATTAGAATCAGACTCAGAGAGGCAGATATAGGTTAAACCAACCTTCAGTAAGGTTTCACTACCAAATCAACCTGAGGGGCTAGCCACTCGGAATCGAGGTAAAATACTCGGCACCCTGTTACCCTCACAGCAAGAGGAGTACATGACTGAACTCCACATATTACACCGGAGGCCAAAGTAGGCCTGCCTTAGTAAACACATGGCATCAGCAAGTGGCTACCATAACCATACCACCCAAAGGCCATGTATTTAGAAGTTTTATGATTAATACATGAAAAACGCTGCCAAACATCATGAACAGGCCTGTTAGGGCCTATCCGTCAGCGATGGGGCGTGGCCAATGGTGGCATGGTTTCCCAGGCATCCTGCCAACAAGTCGACTAGAAAAAGGAGGCCTTAAGGGGCCTCCATTCCAGTATCAGGTGGCGATCAGCCTACTCACAGATTCAAAAACACAAACTGTTCCATCATGTAAACTAAAAAGGAGGCCTGAAGGGGCCTGCCAATTCAATAACATGTGGCTTCAGCGCATGAATTTTAAGGGAACCAAGCTACAGGAAACCAGCTCTAACCCAAAAAGCTAAGGGAAGCTAACGGCAACCTGCGCTAGGCTACACATTCCAACAGGCAATGTACCCTAAATATTTGTGACTAAAGGGAACCAAACAAAGCCAACATGGTCTAAGGGAGGCTATTACAAGCCTCATACCTTAAACAGACACGTGGCAGGGCCTGTTGCAGCGTAAACCTGTGAGAATATGTGAGCATATTATGATCAGTTAAACAGTATTGTAAAACAACTGCTAACTAGAAGGAGGCCGAATATCATAAGGCCTACAATCCGAGTTATATGCAATATAGCTGTTAACAAGATCACTAAAAAAGGGAGCTAATAGATACCAACTTTCCTCAAAAAAAAAAAAAAAAAAATTGGTTCTAACTACCCTGAGTATGCAATCCAACAGGTGATGCACTCAGTGACACAAATTAAACCTCTTAACTGGGGAATATAAGTCACCATATACTCAAATAGAGGCTGTTCACAGCAAAAGGGCCTATTGTTATGAGAGCAGGTGCTAATCTGTGGCAGCATAAAAAACTCACATACGATGTAGGGCAAAAGTCTAGAACTCAAAGTAACACAAACTTTGATCTACATGCTGTTTTTGAAAGGAAAAACACTCTCTGTACAGATCCTCAAATCTGATCTAAGCCCTAGAGGACAGGAGCTAAAAACTAGCAACGTCAACTCAAACTTGATAAATACAAAACATCAAGTGGCTCAGAAGAAAGTCATTCCTTTAGCATGAAAGTTCTAGAAAGTGGGGCCTAGCACACACCTGCATAACTTTTCCGTGCAAAGATAAGGGCCTACCACCTGAGAAACAGCATCAGGGAGTCAAAAACAGCCTACAACCTAGCTGTTAAACTCATAATTGCACCTACACAAGCAAGGGGATAATTGGGCGTACAGCCTAAACAACTCCCTCAGGAGGAAGCCAGAACTAGGAACACACATCCTGAAAGGATAGTAAATACATATGGGGTTACTTCATAAACCACACATCACCTAGCTCTAGCCTGGCCGCTAAGCTATAGGCCTATATATACAACAGGCACCATAACAAAAGCCACTTCTCCACTTAAAATCTCCACTACGGCGGTAGACATATAAACTGAAGAAATGAGTGCCAACTCAAACTATACTGAAAAATAGCTGAGAGGCTACTCATATATAGAGAAAAAACTAAGCAGCAGCCATTTTGTGGCCTGCTCAGTCAGTCTCAACCCCTAAATGGCTACATTTACTGTTACATTTTACTGTTACATGTTCAGGAAATACACAGGAACAACACAAGGTCAAACATTTAAATAATTATATCCGACCTTGTCTTACCTTCCCGTGGCTCGAAGACCAAAGACTCCTCCTTCATTATTTAAAATGGGAAGGAAAAAATCCATGGTTCTAGAAGCCCAAAGAACCCTTTCACTATCAAGCCAGAAGGCGGGCCTTCAGAAAAATCTCATCATGGGCCCGGCCGTCAGCCTGACTGTTCAAAGGTGTCAACCTGAACATGCACAGTAATTAAAAAACGCCCCGGGAGGCCAAGGAAAAGGGGCGAAGGCAAATGTAGAATTACCTTCGCCAAGAGAAGGGATCGATCAGCGGCGTTGCTGGCGCCCTCAAATCAATCTTCCTCTTCCTCATATCCCGCCTCTTCTGCGACTTGCTCCGAGGTGGAGGAGGCGCTTGAGCGGCGACACTAAACCTCTGGCCTTGCCTCAGAGCCTCGACTCGAGACGGGCCAGGGCCTCCCGGCTGTCTGGGCCCAGGATTGGACCTGAGCAGTATGCAATTCTTATAAGCTGCTGAGCACGCCTTCGCCTCCCTGAACTTTCCAACCACCGTTTCAACGGAGCCGCCGAAAAGTTCAGTTGGCGAAACCGGGGCATTGAGGAGAGAGCCCTTCTCTTTCTCCCTGATGTCCGCCATGTTCAGCCACAGATGTCTCTCCGTGGTCACCATGGCTGCCATCGATCTCCCAATCGAGGCGGCCATCTGCTTGGTGGCCCGGAGAGCAAGATCTGTGGAGCGGCGCAGCTCAGCCACCGCATCAGGGGACAAACCTTGCCCCTGATCCAGGTCCTTCAGCAGGTCAGCCTGGTAGGCTTGCAATACTGCCATAGTGTGCAAAGCCGCGCCAGCCTGACCTGCAGCAGCATATGCTCTGCCGTTCAGACGAGATGTTTGCTTAAGGGGTCTGGACGGCAGAACCAGAGCTTTTAGTGTCCGTGCCCTGCCCATGACAAGATAGTTGGCAAAGTCTCGTCAATGGGCGGCAGCGACACATACCCAATCCCTCCAAATCAGCGAAATTCCCTCGCTGATGTGGATGAATTCTAGCCGAGTATGGGTTCTTCCATGCCTTCTTGATCTCTACGTGAAGATCTGGAAGGAATGGAAGGCTCACTGGAGTTACGGGGTTGTGGTCAGAAAGAAAACGTTCGTCAAGTCTGCCGCGAACGGGCTCCCTTCTCACGCGCTCCCACGGCAGCTGCAGCCTGCTGGCGGTGCGTTCCACAACTTCCAGTAACTCGGCATATGCTGGGCCAGGAGGCTTGGAGAAAGAAGACGACGCAACTTCTTCCTCCTCCATTGCCATCTTCTCACGGGGGCTAGCAGCCAGAAGAACACTCGCTCCTGGATCCAATGATGTCAGAGATAAGATATCATCGTCATCCAGGAGCTCATCCCCGCCAGCCGCCACCGGAGGCTGAGAGACTATGACACCTCTCTCAAACTCGGCAACGAGCTTCATCTGCGAGCCCCATGAGTGCAGCCGCTGCTCTGCTTCGGCACGAGCAGGGCCGGACCCACCAGGCGCAGATGTTGACGCCTCTTCCCTTGAGAAGAGGGCCAGGCAGGAACGGAGCGTTCTCATAGGAAGACGCTCACAATTCACACAGACGGCGCCCTCAAGCACCGTCCGTGCGTGTTCTTCTCCCAGACAATGTACGCATAGGGTGTGTGAATCTTCCGGAGTCAAAAACCTCGAGCATGGATCCGCACACTTCCTGAAACGTTTCTCTTTGCCCTCAGACATAATAGAGACATACTTACAGAATATTACTAGAGTATATTTACGACAGTGGCAATGACACAAACAGTCCCGAAAGACGATGAGATAATGACTGTTTCCCCAGGCGCCCCTTTTATACTTCCGGGTCGCGCTGTATGACGTCATAGGCTGTCGCCGGCCAATAGGAATTGGAGTCATTGGATAGTTGGCTTTCAGACACAGAGTCACGTGACGTTTCCCATAGCGTTTGCAAACGCAGAGTAGAAGTTCCCTTTCGAAAGGGAACAAGAGATTTAAACAGTAAGGCTAATGGTATTGAGCTTTTTAACAATGATTAGTTTTCTGTCAATAAAGGTGTCCAAACAGTTGCTCACATGTTTAATAAAACACATAGGTCTGGTTTCCCAAACAGGGCTTAGATTAAGCCAGGATTAGACCTTAGAAAAAAACATTACTGGTGTTCATTTTGAGACAAAACAATGGCACGAACATATTTTAAGGTACGTTAGCGCAAGTTGCTTTCAGTTAAAACAGCTCAAACATGCATTTTAGTCTGGGATTAGGCTTAAGTTTTGTCTGTGAAACCGTGGGATAACATATTAAAGCGTCTTTAGTGTTTTCTTGGTTTCTACGGAAGTAAAACTTGAAAATAGAGGGTAACTCAATTACGAGTTGACACAATTACACTGGTTATATTATCTGATTTCTCTGGATTTAAACATTGTTGGAAACATTTGGAATACTATAAAGTCAACAAAATAAAATATTTTTTAGTGGTTTTGGATATTTTAATAAAAAAATCTGACATATGCCTTAATTTAATGCCATCTCTTGTGACGCTTTGCAGACTCTGCTCAGGCTGTGCGCGTTCATGTGTTTTTGAGGAGGCATGGCTTTGGAGAATGATCCGAAGGGAAGGCAGGATCTTATGCTTTCAAAGCTAGCTTGCTATTGCCCTAGCTTTAATAGCAATGACTGCTGGATTTTTTATGAACTGACTGCTTTAATTATTAGTGT
This sequence comes from Elopichthys bambusa, assembly GCA_037101425.1. Classification (NCBI taxonomy): domain Eukaryota; kingdom Metazoa; phylum Chordata; class Actinopteri; order Cypriniformes; family Xenocyprididae; genus Elopichthys; species Elopichthys bambusa. The sequence continues at coordinate 26,120,151 of CM074440.1, read as the reverse complement.
TTGCTCCTCACCCCTTTTCCCATGAGGCCTTTGTTATGTGGAAGCCCAATGAATCTGAAGGCTGCTTCCTGGATGAAATATGGGTTCAGGATCCGCATGTCTTCTGGATCTCTGGGAACGACACGTGCCACGGACTTCCAGAACCCCTCCATACTCCGCTGGAAGACATCAAGAACACAACACACATCAGAAGACACATTGCTGAATGAACACTTAAAACAAATGCAATGAATAAACCTGCGTGACTTCTCTGATGGTGAGCAGAAGCAGCTTTTCTTTTCAAACACTCCCTTGACTCCTGCTCTGTGAATACGCTATTATAACTCCAGAAAGGCCTTAAGTAAAAATGACACAGAACAGTCACTCGCGGCTGCTGAATAACGCTTTCAGCTGAGTAAATATGCCGCTCACTTTGATATTCAGAATAAAAAGGGTGACGCTGCATTCGAGCCAAGAGCGTGCCCGAACACGGACCTCTCGCACTCCTCGTGGGACGCCCACTTCACCTGCAGCCAATATCAAGGACCTTATGGACACACCTGGGAGAGTGTGACTATTAGAAGCCATAACTACATTTGACATTCTGGAGTAACAACTCCGGTGGGATTTCATCAAACGGGATCCCACTCCTGAAAGTCATGGTACCACAAATAAACACACAATGTAATTACGTCCTGCACAATGCTTGTTTTCTTTTCAAGGAAAGGACAGGCTTTACAGAGGGACACATAACTACACAAAAACTACAAGTGCTTTGACCCAGGGATATGTGGCATAACACATACACAACTATCAGTTGCCATCAGCCTCATTTAAGATGTGCACAAACTCCTCTCTTACAACCATCTACACCAATCAACTTTGTGGCACTCACTATGTAATAGATACTGAATGAAGCCATTGTATTTACAAAGATTTTGTGATTTTTTTTTTAGACTACCATTCAGTAGTCAGTAAGATGTTTTAAAGTCTCTCTGCTCACCAAGGCTGCATTTATTTGATCAAAAATACAGTAAAAACAGTAATATTGCAAAATATTAAGTTAAAATATCTCTTTTCTATCTGAATTGTTAAAAATGTAATTCCTGTGATCAAGGCTGAATTTTCAGCATCATTACTCCAGTCTTCAGTGTCACATGATCCTTCATAAATTACTCTAATATGCTGATTTGCTGCTCAAAAAACAAAACAAAAATTTATTATTATTATCATCAATGTTGTGAACAGTTGCTGCTTAATATTTTTGTATAAACAGTGGTACATTTTCTTCAGGACTTTTTGTTAAATAGAAAGTTAAAAAGAACAGCATTTATTTGAAATAAAAATCTTTTTTAACATTATAAATGTCTTTGCTCTCACTTTTTTGCATCCTTAAATATTAAAACTTACTGACCCCAAACTTTTAAGTGATAGTGTTCACAAGCAATGTTATTTCAAGAGCATTTTTGTACCAAACTTTGCATTAATTTCTTAAACCATAAAAAATATCAATAACATTCAGAATTCAGCACTATAGTAATAAGTCATGATGTACAAGTCTGAAATGTTTAAGTCTGACCAGCATTACTAAGAATGCAGAAAGCAGATGCAGGTAAAAATCAGTTTTTCTACCCTGCCAGAGTAAGATTCTAGATAAAGTGGCAAACATTCAGAGAATGCTCAAGCACAGTTGAATCGGACAACAGTTCAGACTCACAGGCAGAGAGTCATAAACACACAGGTGGAAAATGTGACGTGGCTCAGGCAGCGAGAGATGAACACAATACCCTGCAGTGGAGAGGAGAGGGGCCATTTAAAAGCCCCATGAAAAACAAGAAGCGCAAACAAAGCCACAAAGGCAAGGAAGACCCTGTATCAATCACCCTGTGGCAGGATCCACCTCCTACATTGCACAAGGCCTTTGTACGCAGTTTCTCTGATACCTGCTCTCTGAGCTGCTTGAAACAGACCTGCAAGTAAAAAAAGAAAAGAAAAAAAGAGCTGACTAATGATTACAAACTCTGAGCTGATGTGTGTCCGCCTGATAGTGCCGTCCAAATAGCTCATTGTGCTGTATCACAGACACGGTCACTCAACACTGCCGTAGCAACAAACGGAAAACTAATCTGACCACAGTGTTTTCTGCACTGTTGCTGCTGAATGTACAGACCTAGTGTGAGAGCTTAGTGGTCTAATGCAGAATTATATATATATATATATACAGTGGGTACGGAAAGTATTCAGACCCCCTTAAATTTTTCACTCTTTGTTATATTGCAGCCATTTGCTAAAATCATTTAAGTTTATTCTTTTTCCTCATTAATGTACACACAGCACCCCATATTGACAGAAAAACACAGAATTGTTGACATTTTTGCAGATTTATTAAAAAAGAAAAACTAAAATAAAAACATGGTCCTAAGTATTCAGACCCTTTGCTGTGACACTCATATATTTAACTCAGATGCTGTCTATTTCTTCTGATCATCCTTGAGATGGTTCTGTACCTTCATTTGAGTCCAATTGTGTTTGATTATACTGATTGGACTTGATTAGGAAAGCCACACACCTGTCTATATAAGACCTTACAGCTCACAGTGCATGTCAGAGCAAATGAGAATCATGAGGTCAAAGGAACTGCCTGAAGAGCTCAGAGACTGAATTGTGGCAAGGCACAGATCTGGCCAAGGTTACAAAAAAAATTCTGCTGCACTTAAGGTTCCTAAGAGCACAGTGGCCTCCATAATCCTTAAATGGAAGACGTTTAGGACGACCAGAACCCTTCCTAGAGCTGGCCATCCGGCCAAACTGAGCTATCGGGGGAGAAGAGCCTTGGTAAGAGAGGTAAAGAAGAACCCAAAGATCACTGTGGCTGAGCTCTAGAGATGCAGTCGGGAGATGGGAGAAAGTTGTAGAAAGTCAACCATCACTGCAGCCCTCCACCAGTCGGGGCTTTATGGCAGAGTGGCCCGACGGAAGCCTGTCCTCAGTGCAAGACACATGAAAGCCCGCATGGAGTTTGCTAAAAAACACCTGAAGGACTCCAAGATGGTGAGAAATAAGATTCTCTGGTCTGATGTGACCAAGATAGAACTTTTTGGCCTTAATTCTAAGCGGTATGTGTGGAGAAAACCAGGCACTGCTCATCACCTGTCCAATACAGTCCCAACAGTGAAGCATGGTGGTGGCAGCATCATGCTGTGGGGGTGTTTTTCAGCTGCAGGGACAGGACGACTGGTTGCAATCGAGGGAAAGATGAATGCGGCCAAGTACAGGGATATCCTGGACGAAAACCTTCTCCAGAGTGCTCAGGACCTCAGACTGGGCCGAAGGTTTACCTTCCAACAAGACAATGACCCTAAGCACACAGCTAAAATAACGAAGGAGTGGCTTCACAACAACTCTGTGACTGTTCTTGAATGGCCCAGCCAGAGCCCTGACTTAAACCCAATTGAGCATCTCTGGAGAGACCTAAAAATGGCTGTCCACCAACGTTTACCATCCAACCTGACAGAACTGGAGAGGATCTGCAAGGAGGAATGGCAGAGGATCCCCAAATCCAGGTGTGAAAAACTTGTTGCATCTTTCCCAAAAAGACTCATGGCTGTATTAGATCAAAAGGGTGCTTCTACTAAATACTGAGCAAAGGGTCTGAATACTTAGGACCATGTGATATTTCAGTTTTTCTTTTTTAATAAATCTGCAAAAATGTCAACAAGTCTGTGTTTTTCTGTCAATATGGGGTGCTGTGTGTACATTAATGAGGAAAAAAAATGAACTTAAATGATTTTAGCAAATGGCTGCAATATAACAAAGAGTGAAAAATTTAAGGGGGTCTGAATAATTTCCGTACCCACTGTATATATATATATTTATATGTGTATACATGTATACATATATATACATTTATATGTGTATACATGTGTATATATATATATATATATGTGTGTGTGTGTGTGTGTGTATATATATATATATATATAACACTTTTTCAACAAACTTAGTTCCTGAAGTAATACTCACAATTATACAATATTTTTTTTAAAAGTCATAAATATAGTTATATATAGTGTTTAACACAATCCCAGTATATGATAAAATGTACTGCTTTAAAATATATATTTCTTCCCAATTTAGTCATTAATTATAAGTATAAAAATAGAGGTTATTTTAGGTCTTGTTGTAAAATCACATATAAGGAATAAACGTACAGTTAATAAATAAACATTTAATCTGTAATAATGACTGGTTATCTACATAACTAAATAAACAAATAAATCTTATGTAAGGGATAAATGTACAGTTTGCTGCATTATCACAATACAAAAAAAACAAAACAAAAAAAAACAATCTGTAATAGTTACTGGTTAACTGAATGAATAATTTAATAAATGAATGTATGAATCTTGTATAAGGGATAAATATACAGTTAACTGGCCATTATCACAAAACAAACAAATAAATCTGCAATAATAACTGGTTAACCAACTACTTAACCAACTTGAATAAATAATATAGTAAATAAACAAATCAATAAAGAATGAATTTATGTCCGACTGATGTAATGGGGTCTCGCTTGGGAGCCCAATCACCTCCAAGTGGTAACTAAATGAACCAATGAACATCGGCCAGTGAGATTTGCATGCCGAGTCACACCTACTCGGACATACGGGTATAAATATGACCGGCATTACTCACTTCATTCATGTTTTGCTGAGGATCCCGGCCATTCAGCGGTGGTTCAGGGCTATGGCAGGTGGGATGTAATTTCTCTGTTCCCTTCTTCATATAAATAAAGGTGACTTGACTTGACTTCAGGAAACAGGGGTTACCTAGACATTCCAATTCAGTCAGTTAAGTTCGACATTACGTTGGACTGACATAATGGGGTCCCTATGGAAAATGCTACAGCCACTGAACTGTTACGAGTGTCGGAGACACAGATGCTGGCAAGCTGTAGGGTGCCCTTTTGGAAACTGCTCTCATACAGTCGTAACCTATCCAGCACCCTATGTAAGCCCGAGGACAGTAGTCCTTCATACCAAAAGGGATGGAGGGGACAGGGTTTAATCGGGAAGGGTTGTAGCTGCTCTCAGAAATTGCTTCAGTGGAACCGCTGTCTTCTGTCTAAACTTATTCAGGCAGTTCAACACTGACTGTGTGCGCTCACTGGTGAGACACGCGTCATACTGACTGATTCTAACCCCACATCAAGAAAAGAGATGCGCTGCACGAGGGAGAGCTTGCTCTTTTCCCAGTTGACCCAAAGCCCCAGATGGCAGTCGTCGAGATAGTTCAAGATGCGAGATACCCCTGAGCGGGGTAAGGGCAGCCTCCGCGACTTTGGTAAAGACGCAGGGAGACAGGGACAGCCCAAAGGGGAGGACCCTGAACTGATATGCTCGACCCTCAAAAGCAAAACGTAGGAAAGGTCTATGTCGAGGTAAGATCGAGACATGAAAGTACATGTCCTTCAGATCAATCGCTGCAAACCAATCATGAGGGCAAGCGCACATGAGGATGTGTTTCTGCGTAAGCATCTTGAACGGACATGCTGATCCAAGATTGTCTGCCTTTCTTGGGTACAATGAGGTATGGACTGTAAAATCCTGACTTCATCTCGGCTGGAGGGACAGGGTCTATTGCGTCCTTTGCCAGGAGGACCTCAAGTTCCTCATGCTTGCCTGTCACTGAGGTAAACAGGATGCCGCTGAATCTGGGGGACGCCTGGCGAACTTAATCGCATGGCCGAGTCTGACTGTCCGAATGAGCCAACAAGATGGGCTGGGAAGCGGCTCCATGCTCCGTGCAGGGGGGTGGGGGGCTGGGTGCACTGAGGAGTGCTGGGAAGCACAGCATCCCAAAGTAGAGGCAGTGAGTGTGGTGCACTTACCTGGCTCCGTGGGTCTGTGAGGAAGTCAGACGTAACATCGAACGTGACTGACTGAATGGGAACTCAGTTTCTCTTTTGAGAGAATGACCACTTGATTACTTCCAGAACATTTGACTTCTGTTTCAGAAGTAAACCTCTCTATTAATTTACTCAAATATATACATTTTTAAATGAATTGAAAAAGACTGTGCTGAATCAATGTAACAAATCAGTCACAGACTGAACTGAATCACAAGTCATTACTTTCAGTCATATCCGATGTACACATGCATTATCCACACACTCACATACTTTCCCTGATGGGTAATCCTCAAAACCCTTAGTTTTTAGCTCCAAACTTCCCTTTCTTTGGTTAAAAGAGCTCCTGACACATTTTTGAGTGATGATGCTGGCCTGTAACCTGTGGGCGTGGAGTGGGCGCTGTGTTTCCCTGCTCTTCAGAGGGGCCATGGAAGCCATTACGGCTCATACACTACAATGGCCGCTCTCAAACGCACTGGAACTCTGTGCAAGTAGCAAACTTTATCACAGAAACCATCAGTTTCCAGTGGGCTGACACACACTGTGGCATTCATAAACCACTGTGGCTTTCTGCAGCAGTCTGTGGAGTGGTAGAGGGCGCTGACCCTGACCTTGACCGCCAACCCTCTGTCTCCTCATGTCTGAATCACCAGACTCTGAAGACACTTGACACTCATAAACACCATTGTGCCACAGTGTGTAAGCTGAACATGTCATACAAGGCATCTAATGATTCATAGACATGAGCTCTGTTCCCTAGTGAGCTGCCTTCCTAGGCAGCATGTTTAGTAAGGCTTTGGATGACAGAATAGAAGAGCTCACCAGGGTTTGGAAGAGTTAAATTATGTCCTCAGAAAAGAAGGATCCACTAATGAGTATTCAAATTTTGCATGTCGAATCAAACATTATAGTCACATTGGGCGTGAGCACACTTCTCGAGTTGAATCAAATCTTCTTGAATTATCTCAAACTTTGAATGTTCTCAAATTTGACTCACATCAAGTTAACCTAGTCCAAATAAATCTTATCTTTCAAATTCAATCTTTCTCTTAATCTTCTAGTGAAATATTCCTTCTCTTCTCACGTCAAATCTCAAATTTTCTCTAATCTATTCTTCTTAAATGTTCTCAAATGATCTCAAACATTCTTCAATGTTCTCAAATTTGAGTCACGTCAAGTCATCTTAGTCACATTAAACTGTATCTTTTCAAATGCAATCTTTTTTAAACTTATGACATGTTCTTGCAATGTTCCTTTTGTTTGAGTCAAATCAAATCTCAAATTTTCTCTAATCTGTTCTTCTTAAATGTTCTCAAATGATCTCAAACCCTCTTGAATGTTCTCAAATTTGAGTCACATCCAATCATCTTAGTACAATTAAATCTTATCTTTCAAATTCAATCTTTCTCTTAATCTTCTTGTGAAATGTTCCTTCTCTTCTCGTGTGAAATCAAATCTCAAATTTTCTCTAATCTATTCTTCCTAAATGTTCTCAAATGATCTCAAAGTCTCTTGACTGTTTTTAAATTTGAGTCACATCAAATCTTATATTTGCAAATTCAATCTTTTCTTCTCAATTTTTTTAATTTTTTAATCTTCTCATGAAATGTTCTTTCAATGGTCCTTCTCTTCTCTTCTCTTCTCTTCTCTTCTCTTCTCTTCTCTTCTCTTCTCTTCTCTTCTCTTCTCTTCTCTTCTCTTCTCTTCTGTCTTCTCTTCTCTTCTCTCAAAGCAGCTCGACGTGACTCATTGCACTAACAGTGGAAACAACAGCAGCTAGTTTTCTGACCCCTTGTCCACCTGCTCATGTTTACTTTTTTGTATGGCCGTGTTTGAAGCTGATTTCAAAGAGGAGACAAAAGCAAAAGGACAGCTACTACTACCGTCCACAACTATGACAGCTGACACAACCAAAACCTCCTCGGCAGATCTTTGGCTGGGCTAACATCTCACATATGGTGGCATTAGTCTAAAAAGGCCATGCAAAGACTACAGATGATTTAGCTGTTTTGACGCATCATTTACGACAAGATATCTTGGCCGTTCTTTTGCTTTCAGAAGACATGGCTGCAATTTAATTCCAAATCAACAGAGATTCAAGTCAAAGAAACACAAGCTAAGATTACAGCCAATAAACACACACAAATGAAAAACATCTACTTCATCTCTGACCCCTCAATTATCCTCATCAGTATTCCTGACTGAATGTTTTGAACGGAAGAATATTTACAAGACAGTCTGCACACTTCAAAACCTTCACCGAATTAACACGTTCCGCTCAATTTCATGTGTAAATTAGAGCCGTGATTGTAGCATGCAGTAGGACATGAATGAATGCTTCACTTGGATGGGTCAGTGACAGATAATGCTCTCAAAGTGGAAGAGACATTTAAACTGAAAACAATTATCTTATTTATTTCACTGGTCTTAGCCGTGAAGTTTTTGGTTTAAGTCTGTTTATCATTATGCAAAATTACACATAAATTCGTCTTAAATTGGTTCATTTATTGTTCAGTTTGTTCAGTAAATCACTGTTTTGGCAGTAAAAGGTAATGGATCTACTTAAAACGCACGCTATGGCATGAAACAATCTATCTTCACTCTCAGAGTAGCTGCACATTGAAAAGAATGAAACATAAAACCTTTTCAAGACTTTTTAATGCAAATTAAAGAATAAAAGACCAATTTTGCAAAGACTAAAATACATTAAAAATATAGTTCAATGTTTTTTCACTAAATACCCCAAAATGTAATAGTACTAGTCTTAAATTGGTTAATTTATTGTTCAGTTTGTTCAGTACCCCAAAATGTAATATGGTAAATAGTTTCCACCAAAATATCATTGTTACTGTAGTATATTCCTTGCATAAAAAGTACAACCATAAATAATGAATATTTAGTCTACAGCTGTCTTTACACTGCAGTCTGAAGCAGCATTTTTTTTAACGCAGTGGTCAGTACGATTTTTAAAAAGACTTAAATAAAAAAAAAATAATAATTTTTTCAGCAAGACCGCATTAAAATGATCAACTGTGCCAGTAAAAAAAAAAATTACAAGAGATTTCTATTTCAAATATGTTGTTCTTTTGGACATTCTATTCATCAAAGATTCCTAAAGAAAATGTGTCAATTTCCACAAAAATATGAAGCAACACAACTTTTTCAACATTGATAAAAATAAGAAATGTTTCAAATCAGCATATTATAATGATTTCTGAAGGATCATTTGACACTGAAGACTGGAGTAACGATGCTGAAAATTCAGCTTTGATCACAGGAATAAATTACATTCTAAAACATATTCAAATAGAAAAGTTATTTTGAATTGTACTTATATTTCACAATATTACTGTTTTACTGTATTTTTTAACAATGCAGCACTCGTGAGCAGAAGAGACTCCTTTTAAAAACATTTATAAAATTTACAGATTCCAAACTTTTGAACAGTAGTGTATATCACAATTAATGACAGATTCTTCCAGAATGATATCAAAAAAACAAAGCGTGCACTTAATGACAAAAGCAAAATTTGCGTTTCATTTACATTCATGAGATGCTGCATCTTGATCTCAGAGCTGCCTTATTAAAAGACTTTCATATCTGCCAGAATGCCACCATTTTTAGGACCTCTACACAAGCAAGACTTTTTTTTAGACTTTAGGATCTTTTTGATTCTCTTTTAATTTAAGCCATATTAATTATTTTTCAGGACCTCTTTCACAATACCATATTTAAGAGATTAATTTCTTGCTCTTCTCGGAAACTACAATTCTCTCTCTAATGGCTTTTCGGCTGGAAGTGGGAATTCTAATGGAGTAGGATATAGAAGGCACGTTATCTGTGTTTTTAGAAAGAGAACGAGAAAGTCAAGCTGCTGCCCATGGGAAAAGGTGCTGTATAGAGACTTTCTAAAGACACATCAACAAATCTCAGCCACTAACCCTTTCAGGATACAGTCAGACAAAGAACAGATCTCCCACAATCACTTCAAAACCATGGAGTCAAAATGTGATTCAAAACCAAAAGCACTGGATTGCAAAGATGGCTTATCAAATTTTGTTAAGTTTCAGCATAAAAAAAGAGGGGGGGATTCACTGAAAAATAGCCTGTGCTAAAAGTGTGGCAAAAGAAATATTACAAGCAACTCCTCACCTCACGACCAGCTACACGTCAGTGACTTTTATTACAGTGCTGTGACCCGCGGATCCAAATAATGCGGAAATGTCCTTGAGCTGAGTGAACTAGAGTCAGCTTTCATCATGGGAGAAGGTCCTCTGAACAGAGACCAGATGTGTGCGCCATTTTTATTAGCATTCTGGAGATAACGCAGAGAAAGAGCTGCTTGACTGAACACAAACCCAGGAGATAAGGTGCCCATTCTGCAGCCCAGACCACACAATTAAGCACATCACTGAGTTCCCGTCAGTCACCTGAGGAAACGCTACACTGGCCGTCTCACAAAGACATCAGCCTCGCACACAGCTGCATATCAAAGAGGTAGGAAACACAAAGCCTCATCCAGCTCTATTCACCAAATGCCAATGCAGTTTCATAGGTACCTGTGGTGATAAACCTCTGCTCCACATTTCATGAACTGAGTTTCAGAAGTGGTCTGCTTTCGACTTATATTAGATTCAGCACTGCCTTGGGAGCTTTCCATTCATCGATCTTGTAAATCCAGCCTTCTTCCTTACATTGTAACATTGTTATGTCAAATTCTGCTGATTTGTCACCAAGATAATGTTGTTTATCTGCCTAACACAAAGCAAAACTGCAAAGATAACTGTGTAGTTTTGAAACCCTTTAGTAAGAATGTGTTTGAAACCAACAAAAAACTGCTTTGCATGTCAGCGCTTTGTTCCAGCAAAAATGCTTAAAATTTATGGTTTCATTATAGCTGTATAATTTCCTTTTTTTTTTTCTTCTTTTTTTTTTTGGTAATAAACTATGTGAAAAAAAACAAAACGTTTTTTAATTTTAAATGTTTCAAAATATGTAGCTAAAAATAAAAAATGCTCAGTCTTTTTTGGTGGGGCCAGTGAGAATCTTGGCGGGTCAAGTAAAAAACAACTGGGCCAGCAATAAATCAAAATTCTTATTGTCACTGTCACTCATATTTAATATGAGTGTACAGACCACACACTATGCTGCCCCCTACTGGTACATGTATTGCCTGTTCACATCTAATAATCATCTTTTAAAATATTGATTTTTTTTTTTATCAGCAGACTTTTTTTTTAGTTTTTCTGAGCTGATTTTAAAGGAAAAACTGTGGAATAGATTTAAACATGTTATAAATGGAACTAAGAATAATGAGAATATGGAAGCAAATAAAATTAAAGTAGTCACAATATTTGATAAATACATTTAATAAATAAAAAAAGAGAATGCAAATTTTTCTGAGCTTGTTTATCATGTACTGTATGAGTGATCATATTTGTGCATGTCTTACAAGCTTGTCCTTGAACACCATGTGACGCAGCCATTTGAAGTCCATGGGTTTAAAGGCAGAGACGACGAAAAGAGAACTCTTCTCGTAGCGTTCTGGTTTCTGGATGGCTCCTTCAGGGTAGGTGATGCGCATGGTGGTCTTTGAGCCCACGTCTTTCTCGAAACCGGCGACTGGAGCCTCGTTTAGTCTGAACCCAGAGGATAAATATCAACATGAAATCCAAACGGTCTCCATTTGTGTTCCTGTGATTAATGTGCTAGACTCATCAGTGACCATTACTAAATGTTAATGCTTATTTTCATAAATACTCATCAAATGTAATAACTTGTTACCCTACTGAAACAACAACAACTTATTTCTGTTAATCTGCTAAATATCAAGTGGTGAATTTGGAGAATGCATGTTGAACTCTGCTTTTATTATCAAAAAAAAAAAAAAAGAAGGAAAAAATTATTATTTTATATTAACTTACCGTACAACAACATCATATTGATCAATTTTGGAGCCCAAGGACTTATTGTAGAGAATGCCTCCGTTGCCAATAATAATACACTTCTTACAACTAAGACTGCAGAAGAAAAATATAAAACGTGATTACTGATCAACTGTACAGCATTACAAGCTGAAAGCATGACAATTTTTAATATATAAGATATGGTTTATCATGTAATACACAAATGACGTGTTTGATGGATAGTTCTTGTAAAAGAAAAGGAGTGATTGCTGTTGTGTTTTGGTGTTTATGTGGACGTTAACTACCTGTCCAGTTCTGAACCCAGCGAATAGCTCTTTGTAGCTAATAAAATATGATCGATGATCTTTTCTGTGGACAGAGAAAACAATTATTTACTCATTTAGAGAGAAAAACTATAGAAAATGCATTAGGGGTCTGAACCTCCTTTCAACAGAAATATATTGTGACACATCCATGCTGAAGATAACTGGAAAGTTGCTCAATTTGCGGCGTGATGAGCTGTTTGCAAACTATAGCGTATTGAGACATATTTTCCATTAACATTATGCATAATGATTCAATGTTAGTTATACTTCCATTCCTTTGTACTGAGCACCTTTTGCATACTATGTTTATGTAGTATTATTTAACCCTCAGGTTGTGTTCTGGTCATTTTGACCCAGAGAGGATTTTCTTTTCCCCAAAAATGCTAGTTAACGTTATCGCATTGGACTAAAACTTTACTCAACCAGGGTATAACTACTTACCCAAAAAGTTTTTTGAGAATAGCCTATTTGTAATTTTTTGTGGGTTTCCCCCCACCTAGCCACCAAACAATTGTGTTGTTCCTGGTCAAATAAATCTCTCATTACTCTATTCTATCACCAAATATTAGATTTTGCACTTTTTGTCAAGTTTTCTTTCACTTAGCACAGGTTTTGTATTTCTTTTTAGATCTGATTGATCGTAGGCCTCTTTTATCGGAGCTTATGCACCTCAATTTCTGACATTATTTGCATTATTTGTGGGTAATTTTGTCAATATTGAATAAAAAATTTTGTACAATTTATCACACTAGTGTGCTTTAATGTTCAACCAGGTTGTTTTGAAATGCTTTTTTTCCTTGTACAAAATGGCATAAAGTCACACTTGTGGTGTTCAAAACCTGTCCTAATTGACAGAAAACAAGTTGACAAAAAGATTGAATCCAATATTTTGTGATAATATAAGGTTTTTTTTTTATTATTGTGTAGGCTGGTCATTTTTGATGTGACTTTCTTCCATTTTGTATAAAATAAAAGTATTTTAAAACAAACTTCCTGGTTAATCATTAAAGCACACTAGTGTGATAAACAGTGCATCCCCCCCCCCCCCCCCCCCCCCAACTTTTTTTTCTTCATATTTTTCCATATTTTTATGACAAATTTATCCACAAATAATGTTTATTTCACCCAAAAAGTGAGGTGCATAAGCTCAGATCAATGAGGCCTACGATCAATCAGAAAAATTGTGCTAATGTGCTAATTAAAAGAAAACAAGTTGACAAAAAAAGATTGAATCCAATATTTAGTTATAACACAGCATAAGCGATTTACAATTTTTAAAAAGCCGGTCATTTTGACCAGGAACACCAAAGGTGTAAAAGGGTTTTCAACACAGCCCAAGGGTTAACAATCCTAATCTAGTCATACATGCTATTTAGGGTTGATGAGCTACATGAATGATCTATGTGTGAATGTCGGGTCACATTAAAAGGGACATTTCTACGCTACCATGAACAATGCTGTAGCCTCCTGGGAAAGAACCTGCATCACATCCTCAAGCACACTCAAGAATGAGAAAAAACCCTAAGTTTAGAAAGCCATTTATCCTCTACACAAACCATTGTGCTATTTTTAGTAAAACCGAAAGGCTTTCCACTGGGAAACAAGCTCTTTATGCTAAAGATAATAGAACAGGATTTGAATGTCAAGTCCACAACAACAATCACTTTTTGTCCATTTTATTAGTCTGCCTGCCAAAAAAACATAAGCTAGATCACTTGAAAAAGTAATAGTACACCTTTCCTTAAAAAGCTATACTATTTAAGTTATCATTCATGTCTGCAGCACAAAACGTTTAAGGGGTCTGTTCAAAAGCAGTATTTTAAGTGCGTTTTCATCTCAACATCACATTAGAGCACATTAGGCAGCAGTAATTCCCCCCCACACACACGTAATTCATGCATACGTGTTTCTGCTGAAAGGCACAGCTTGAGAAATGTCAGCAGGAAGGATGCAGAGATGCCAATAATTCTGTTCTTAACATCCCACACCATCTGCCAAAGCAGCTAAACTGAGTTAGACAAAAACTCATCACTTTACAAGCACATTTGTGATTTAATCAGGCTGGAAGGTAATTACACACAACCCCTCAAGAGCAGAGATGAATGAAGGTGAGTGGAAAGGTTTCTGGTTTAAACACATGTAAACTCACCGGGTGAAGGAACCACTAAAGACGTGATTGAATAGATGCCATGAGAATATGGCTTCCACTTTACCTGCATGAGCCCCTGATGACTAGTTAAGTGGACATTAGTTTAATATCTACCTAATTTTTTTTTCTCATCTGTACTGTAAGTCTCGTGCAAATGTTAATCTAAACGAAAATACAGACTTTTTTTGTAAATCTGCATGAATTCATCACTCAATTCTTGACTGAACATACTACCAGTCAAAAGTTGGGAATAATTCAGACTTTTTAATGCTTTGCTCACTGCATATATTTGTTTATAAATACATTAAAAACAGTAATATTGTGAAATACAGTATTATTACAACTGTTCTCTATTTGAATACATTTAAAAATGTAATTTATTTCTTTTTATTTCTTCTAAAATGTAGTTTATTTCTAACATAATGATAAAGAACAATAATGACTTTATTCCACAATTTTTTCTCTTCCCTGTAAGTCTCCTACGCTGATCATGCAGTGCAGCGCTTCAGTGTTTACGTCTGAATGCCGGCTCAGTATTAGCCAACACTGTTCATGTGAGCAGCACGACGCATTCGTGTGATGCTGACGCAGGAGCTGGCCAGTAATGATTCGGCGTTCTGATGTAGAACACGGAAGTGCTACACTGCGTTCACTACAGTCAACAGCATAGGAGACTGACATAGAAGAAATTGTTAAATAAAGTCATTATTTTTGTTTTGTTTTTGAACACAAAACGTATTCTCGTTGCTTCATAACATTAAAGTTGAACCACTGTAGTCACGTTGACTATTTTAGTGATGTCTTTACTACCTTTCTGGACCTCAAAAGGTGCAATGATGTTGCTGCCTATGTGTGATTCAGAAACTCGAATTTCATCAAAAATATCTTAATTTGTGTTCCAAAGATGAACGAATGACTTACAGGTTTGGGACGACATGAGGGTGAGTACTCAATGGCAGAAACTTAATTGTTTTTGTGTGAACTAACCCTTTAAATAGCCCACAGGTGGTATAATAAACTATAATATAATAAATGGCTTCAAGTTCAGAACAATGATGAACAGCAGAAGTTCATCCCAATAAATGAAGGATCATAGTCATAACCCTTATCATAAAAACTGATCTGAAGCAACTCCGAATGAAAGAAATACCTTGTGTTTTTATTCCAAAAGGAGGTGGGTAACTGCTGATCTTTGATAGCCGCTTAAAATTCGGATCAAGGAACATGGGAGCTGGTTTTGAAAACCTAAAAGAATAAATAAAAGACAAAGAGAGAGAAAACAAGTTAAAACAAGCACAAGTCTCACACTAATTACTGCACAGCCCACATGAGAAAAGGGATGCGATACCTTGATAACCGGTGGAATATTTGATAGGATTATGTGGTTCGCATTACCCATAATCCACTGGCTACCAGTGTGTTTATCAGTTCATAAGAGATGAGCCCTGGAATGTCCAGCCTAAACCTGACCTTTTCTCAAAACAAGCAGAGACTTATAAGGAGCTGAGCTCGCCAAGATACTCATCATCTACAGACGTTAGACTACAGTCAAGCTACACTTCTGAAAAAGTAGTTATACACAATATACAAGAAGTTATTTAAGGGGCAATATCTTTTAAAAGCACACTATGTAACTTTTCTTGTTCAAAATTTACAAAAATTATACAATGAGTGAGTACATCATTAATCTATCTTCCAAACAGTGTTTTTGTCTTAACCTGGATCACTATGTTATGCCTATAATAAGTGTTTATATTCTGAATATTTTAGGCGGGACAACAGCGAAAGAGCTTGTGACTTGTCATATTCATAAACAGAGATAAGTTCTTTATCTAAAAAGACACATGCAATTTTGTTTATTAACCACTAGAGCGCCAAAAGTTACATAGTGTACCTTTAAATATACAACTATGTAATGGCATAATTTATTTTTACAATTAGAACAGTATTTTTGGCTCAAAAACTACAGATGCACTGAAATTGAGAACAGAAACCATTACTTCCAATAACACCCAACCAACATCCAATAACATTATTTTTGAAATGGATATAAAGCAGCATGCATTTGAAATGATCTACATTTAATTATATTTAATGCAAATGTAAATGAGTTTAAAAGAAAAGAAACTTGACTCACAGAGATTGACGAGTTGTTTTTTTGAACAGTTTCATTTGCATGAGGGCCATAACCACCATAGACATTGAGGAGGACAAGTCCCCCCCAAAAATTAGAAATGGGCAAATTGTCCCCCCCAATATTTGATATTCTTGAAGCTGCTGTGCTGTCCATTACGCACCGCTCTGTTTGTTATTAGGATGACAAAAAGTGTTAAAAGTAACATTTTTAGGCTGGTTTGCCTCAGCAGTCTAACAAAGCTTGTCAATGTCAAAATGACTGAGATGGCCAGTCAAATCAACGAAGGCAGGCTTTACTGTTCACAAAAGATGCAAATTCCAACACAACGCTTTAGTTTTAGGAGTGAAAGAATAAGTGGCAAGATGCAAGTAGCTAAACATTTAATATTTCATCAGCACTGGTAAGATCATTTAGTCTCATTACTTTTAATAAAAATGATTGTGTTTTGTGCGTCTGTGATGGCGAACTATCAGTTTAATTTGTGGCAGTTTGCACGTCGCCTTGATGAAGAGATACTAAGCTATCATCTGCGGAGATGCGTGTTGCAGTAGCGCTGTCATATCTGGGTATAACATGTCAGCTCTCACACGTTTATTTTTTTGCTATTTTGGAAGGAGTCAAATTTACATACAGTATGTGATTTCAACGGTTTCAAAAACCAGATACATTTAGAGCTTGTTTACACCTGGTAACTTCATGCGTTTTCTCTGATCGGATAGCTATCCGATCGTGAAAAGACCAGGTGTAAATGCCCTCCGAAATGCTTTCGAGACAGATTTAAATCCGATCACTCAAACCACTTAAGGAGGTGGTTAGAGACACATTCCAGACAAAATTGGACAAGTGTATGCATCTGCTTGTTGAAGCCACATATGTAAATTTACTCCTCTCAAAATGTTAAAAAAAATGTATGTGTGAGAGTGCGTTATAGGCTAAATGACTTGTTATAGCCAGATATGACAGCGCTACTGCAACATGCATTACCGCAGATGAGCAGCTGAGTATCTTTTCAGCGAGCCAACACAAACTGCTGCAAATTAAACTGAAAGTAAGCTGCACTCCTATTGCGGTCTTTGATCTTAATGTTAGTTTATGATAAATAAAATGCAGCTCATATATGTTGCTTTCGTTGACGTGAACTATAAATTTGCAGATAGCGTGAGAATTGAAGATCGGATTTATATTCGTTTTGCGGAGACATATTTATGTGGCTTAGTGTAAGTGGAACCATTTTAACAAATCAGACAGCTATCCGATCAGTAAAAACACACAAAGTGACCAGGTGTAAACAAGCCCTATGATTAATGTGATCTTCCAAAGCTAGATAAGCTACTTAAGCAATATTTCCCTAATATATACAAAATATAAGAAAAGAATACACCGATCAGGCGTAACCTTATGACCACTGACAGGCGAAGTGAATAACACTGTTTATCTCTTCATCACAGCACCTGTTAGTGGGTGGGATATATTAGGCAGCAAGTGAATATTTTGTCCTTAAAGTTGATGTGTAAGAAGCAAGAAAAATGTCTTGTGGGGTGTTCCCGGTCTGCAGTGGTCATTATCTATCAAAAGTGGTCCAAGGAAGGAACAGTGTCGAATTTGCGACAGGGTCATGGGCGGCCAAGGCTCACTGATGCACGTGGGGAGCGAAGGCTGGCCTATGAGGTCCGATCCAACAGACAAGCTACTTTAGCTCAAATTGCTCAAAAAGTTACAGCTGGTTCTGAAAGAAAGGTGTCAGAATACACAGTGCATCGCAGTTTGTTGTGTATGGGGCTGCATAGCCGCAGACCAGTCAGGGATGGCCGGGTACGTGGGCATCTCTTTCCTGGGGAACACATGGCACCAGGATACACTATATGAAGAAGGCAAGCTGGTGGAGGCAGTGTGATACTTTGGGCAATGTTCTGCTGGGAAACCTTGGGTCCTGCCATCCATGTGGATGTTACTTTGACATGTACCACCTACGCATTGTTGCAGACCATGTACACCCTTTAAAGGAAACGGTATTCCCTGGTGGCTGTGGCCTCTTTCAGCAGGATAATGCTCCCAGCCACAAAGCAAAAATGGTTCAGGAATGATTTGAAGATCACAACAACGAGGTTGAGGTGTTGACTTGGTCTCCAAATTCCCCAGATCTCAGTCCAATCGAGCATCTGTGGGATGTGCTGAACAAACAAGTCCGATCCATGGAGGCCCTACCTCACAACTTACAGGACTTAAAGGATCTGCTGCTAACATCTTGGTGCCAGATACCACAGCACACCTTCAGGGGTCTAGTGGAGTCCATGCCTTTATGGGCCAGGGCTGTTTTGGCAGCAAAAGGGGGACCAACACAATATTAGGAAGGTGGTCATAATGTTATGCCTGATCGGTGCATATAAGGAATAAGGAAGAAGGAAAAAACAAAAAAAACAAAACAAAAAAAAACAGACTATAACAGGTCTTGAGCAATTCTTTACAAAAAGAAATGGCTTTATTGTTCTGTGCTATGTAGCACCAACACCTAACATGTTATACAAACAATAGGGGCACCAGTTAGTTCTAGGAACTTAGTTCTAGGAACATAGTCCTAGGAACTTAGTTCTAGGAATTTAGTTTTAAGAACTAGCCACCAGGGCGTTTCCCCGAGAACTAATTTCTCCCCTGGGCCATGTTCCTGGTTGCATTCGCACTGGCAATAGGAACTCTAAAGCAGCCGACAGTGGTGTCTTTAAGCGCGGCATTTACAAACGCTAAAACCGGTGGATGGAGAATGCCGTGACCGGAGCTATGTTTGTTGTGCGTCGTGGGTTTCGTGATAACGGAGATGGAATGTAAAAGCATAATTTACGCCAAGGCCCCCCTCCTCTCTGAATCAATACTGCACGCCCCCCCCCCCCCCCCCTTTTTTTTTTAAATTCACAAAAAACATTTGTATTGTAGTGTTATTAGCCTACTTTTCAACCCCATGTTATTATTTTTTAAAGAAGAAATTCAAGATAGATTTAAACCTTCAGTGTTCTGTTTTGCAATCATACTTTGCAGATATTCTTTACAACTTCAAAAGTATTTACTCAAGTAATTTGCTCAGTTATACAGTAACTTAAACAAATAAACGCAAGTCAACCTGCCATACCAAACAAGACCACAGGGAGATATCAAAGGACTGAATTTAAATACTATGCAGATCCACTTAAAATTATTAAACACATATAACACCACTGATCCTCTCAAACTTCTCCAAAACACGCTTGTTCGGCAAGCATCCGTTATAAAAGACTCACAGTACATTCATTTATGCGAATATATTGAACTGTGTTCATGCAGAATTACAATGTTATAGCAATCAGTGAGTCGAGAGCGCAAATGTGCGGTTTGTTTGCGCATAATAACTGACTCGTGCATGCCTTATGAACGACTCCTGTATGACACTATAATCGTCTTTACCTTCATTACGATCGTCATTCATCAAAATCTTTTTAGCGACACTGGTTTTCTTTTTCTAACTGAGAGAGTTAGTTTGCGTATGCTATGTTCATGAAGCTGTTAGCCGTTTTGAGCCACCGTTTAGTCTGTATTTCAAAGCAGCACGATAAGAAACGGCCTGGGCTGATCCGAAACAATCACAGAATATCTACGAGAGAGGTGGTGCCTTGTTTTAAATGCATTTTTTTTTAAAATATTTAATGTAACGTAGTAATAATTAAATGAATTAATTATATTAATATTAAATTAATTTAAATTTATCTCGCGGACTCCCTGGAGGATGACTGTGGAAACCCCTAGACAAAATCTCCTATGATGGTGCAAATATGGCAAAATCCTTCAGCAAGTAGTTCTAGGAACTATGAACATGTTCCTCCGGTGTGAAAGCCCCTAATCATTTATACTGCTGATCTCCCTTTCCAGCCACAAATACCTCCTGTCAAAGCTGCATTTCATGGAGAAACGTCCAGATTTCTGTTTTATCATCCACCCAACATGCACCTGATACAACTATCCACAACCCGAACTACACTGAACATTTCACTGGCTGACAAAACAACACCTGAACACTTCCGTCATGTTGTTCACAGCTGCCTGACCCCTAGTGTAATGTACTAATGACACAGGTGGTCCGCTGTATTCAAGTTCCCATGACCACAATACTCTGTGCTTCTTCACATCCCAGCAGTTTAAGTGAAGGTGACACACACTCCCGCTGTTTCTCACCGGCTCTAACCTCCAAACATGTACACTTGTGAGAAAAGTTTGTGAACCCTTCATAAGTATCAGGATTAGAGCATACATGACTCCTAAACTATTCATGTCATTATAACACCAATTTTTAAAGGGCCATATTTTCACATATTTTAAGAATGAAGGTTTCAGCAGGTGTTTCAATTAATTTAGATGTGGTTTTGACATGCTCACTACATAAAACAAAGCAGACAGAAAGTGTTCCGTCAGGTCTTGACGTTTACTTGAAAACAAGTTGAAAACCTTAGAAGCACAATGAAAATGTATCAAATGTGTTTGTCCTTAAAGGGTTAGTTCACTCAAAAATTAAAATTCTGTCATTAATTACTCACCCTCATGTTGTTCCAAACCCGTAAGACCTTTGTTCATCTTCGGAACACAAATTAAAATGTTTTTGATGAAATCCAAGAGATCTCTGACCCCTCCATAGACAGAAATTTAATTACCACATTCAAGGCCCAGAAAAGTAGTAAAGACATCGTTAAAATAGTCCAGTGGTTCAATAGGTTTGGAACGAAATGAGGGTGAGTAATTAATGACAATTTTCATTTTTGGGTGAACTAACCCTTTAATAAAGGGATACAAGGCGACATTTACCAGCAAAATATTTCTATACACATATTTAAAAAAAAAGTATATATAAACTTTAATAAACAGATTATTGTGCTGATACTAATAAAATCTACATGTTGAATAATGCGTGTTAAATAATGTTCAGGAGTCTTTTAACCTTTTTAAATATGAAATAAAGCCTTTAAAAAATAAAGACTTTTATTTATAAACAAGCTTGGACTCTTATTTTGAAATGTCTATGCTTTACTATTGCATGCTGCTCATTCCAAAAGATGGAGATAAAATATGCACTCTTACAACCATCTACAACTTATTACATTATAAACACCATAAAGTAAACATGGTCATAATTCATCAACAGTAAATCATAAGCAATCGTTTGGTATAAACGTACAGTATTCCTTGATTGTGAGCATGTAGAACATGCAACAAGTGCTGCGTTTCTACTCTGAAACATGCAGCACTCATATTTAATTAATGAAATCATACTTTTAAAGTTTAATAATCGCATTAAGCCATATCACGATTCACGTTTTTTCCATCTCCAAATTTAAGACCTCTTAAAATGATCATTAAGATGTTTGTTATACCATTAAATATAATTAAAAATATTTAATGACATTAAATTTCATGAACTGACTAGCAGGGATTTGCATACGTGCTCCTAAATACATTTTACAGTTCGCACTAGGGGTGGGACGGTTCAGATTTCTCACGGTTCGGTTTGTATCACGGTTTTAGTGTCACGGTTTCAGTACAGTTCGGTATGTGCTATGTTCAGTAAAAAATAGGACAATTGTCAAATATAGATGAAGAAAATAAAAACAAATAATCTAACTACAAGAAACAGCAGAAATACATGAGAGCTAACATACAAATAAAATAAACAATGCTTTACAGGTTTTTCAGGTATCTAACAGCTTTCAGGTACAGAAATTGAATAAAGTAATCAAATATAAAATAACACTTCATATAAACTTCTTTAAATAGTTAAATAAAGATGAAACATTATTGAAGTTACAAAAGCTATTCAGTCAAGAGTGATTTCTTCATGCTTTGTCATTCGATTAACATTAAAACACATAGAGCAGGAATATTAGACTGCTTTCACCTCTCCAAAGGGCATTAACAGAAAACATCTAATATCAGGTATCAAAGTTGAATGCTGAAGTTAAATAAAAATGAGAACTAATAAACGTCCCCTGAGCTATGAAAGAGAGGCCTCTGAACATTTTCTTCTGTTTCACAATACTTAATAAAATACACAATACTAGTTTATATTATTAAAATCAAAAGTTGTATCTGTTAATACCTAATATTATTTAATGACCTGACCTGAGCTAACATGAAATAACAATACAGTTGCATTTTTATGAACTAACATTAACAAAGATTAATAAATACCAACAAACATATTGCTCATTGGTTAATGCATTAACTAATAGGATCTCATTGTCATAGTGTTGTTACATATATGACAATTAAGCATTACAATAATGTCCGTTTCACACTGCAAGCTTAAGGTTCACACTGCACGTGTCAGCAGAGCGTAAGGACAAAAAAAATAAAAAGATTTCACACAAAAAGTGCTCTAAATGCACAAAATAAGCACATCTAGTGTGTTTTAACAAGAACTGGAGTATGTTAGGAAAGAAAATTAATATTAAAAAATATTTATAAAAGATAAAGTGACAATGCTAAATGATCATGGCCAAAATACACATGTACTGACACGAAAAAGTAATTTTCCCCAAAATTTGCATTAATGATATCTACCGTGTTTGAGCAAATGACATTAAAAATGCATGATATTTAAAATTCACATTTTATTCTATTTTTTTTATTTTATTATTTTTTTTTACAAAATCTGTCAAAGTACTTACAGTTCTATCCAAAAACAAACTTTTTGCCCGATATACAAAAACAACTTTAAATAATTTATACTGCTAGTTTAGCCTTAGAGATTTGTTTATTAGTAGTAGTAGTAGTTGTATTCTTATAACTAGGCCTATATATTGGCAGAAGAATGGATATCGTGCTGACATCATGCTGACAATCATAAACAACAGCACGTGGTGTCATCCTGAAGTACTTTAGATGCCGTTCACTGTCAAGACGCAGTTCAGCAACAAGATGGTAATATGCACCATATTCTCTCCTGCGTCTTTTTCGTAGTCTTCGTAATAATAAATATAGCGCGATGGCCTTCCTTCTATCAACAACAAAAACAAGCACGGAAAACAAAGATGCGACAAAAGTTACAATGAAATTATTAATTAAAAAAATCTTCTTGCCAAGTCTTTTTATTTAAATGTATTTGAAATGAAAATAAAACAATGCGAACTTATCCATTATAGAGCACTCTGTCTAAAATCCGCTGTTCAGTTGCGTGCGCAAATGCTGCCAGTGTGAAAGCAAAATAGCCGCGCGCTGCTTCCACTCTGCCTACCTGCTGCTTATGCGCTGCTGACGCGTGCGGTGTGAACCTGGCCTAAGCGGCGCGTGAGCAGCGCGTGAGCGCACGCGCGAGTATTCACACTGGAAGCGTTTGTACAGCAGCGACTCGAAGCTACATATAAAGTGTGCACTTCTTTACAAAGACAGCTATAAATTTGTTTTTATAAGTTGGTCATTTATAAACTTGATAGTCTTGAAAGTTTGTTAACATGGGAAGGTGTACAACATTCACATATATAAATAAACATAAATAAATAAAAAATAAAAGCCTCGTGTCATTCACTGCTGCACATGAATGAGGTAAGCTTTGTGTTTTACATCATCTGCCGCGTGCACATGTCAGCAAACTCGTGTTTGATTTGGGAATGCTGCAGCCTATATATCTCCCTGTGTAATAACTAAAATAATGTTTATATGTCTCATCTGGCTAGTTTACTTTAGTTTTTTTTTATAATACACCATACTTTAACCCAAACTGAATAATTAAAAACAAGTTTAAATGGGTAAATCTTCTATAAATATTTTTGATTCTTAAATTGTCTTTTCTGTCATACTCAAATTCTTGTTAAAACACATAAAATATGCTTATTCTGTGCATTTTGAACACTTTTATGTGAAATTATATTTATTTTGTCCATCAAAAGTGTGCTTTCACTTTAATTGAGTGTCAGCAGCGCAGCAAAAATAGACTCGGCGCCGAAACCCCAGCTTCACTGCTGCTCACGCGACGCACCTGCTTTGACGCTTACGCCATGCTCCTGCTGCCGGTGTGAATGCATCGGTTGGTTAACATGCACGCCGAAAAAAATATGCGCTGTAAATAAGAAAAAGAATACAATTGTGTAAAAATTATGGTAGGGTACAACGGTCCAAAAGACGCCTTTTATTTTATTTTCCTCTCTAAACCACTAGATAGCAATCTAATATCTAATATTATATTCTAATATCTAATATAATCTAATATTTGATTTTTTAAAAAAAAAATTTTGTTGATTTAAGTAGCAAATGAGGATCGATTAAATTAATCTTTATATTTTCAGACAAAAGTCTTCTTAATGATTTTCAGTTTTGTTCAAGGTAATTAAAGCAACAGTTTTTCAATAACGGAAGAATATGTAAAAGTATGGTATTTGGGGCAAAATGCACAATAATTAACATGATAATAAACAGCTGGCTGACTTTTCAATTTGTTGATATGACATGCTTTGATTCAGATGGTAAATATCATATATCAAATTGGATTGGGTATCCACCTTAGAGATAAAACCCATATTTATAATGAAACAATCATATTTAAAAAATATGATTTTAATCATATATAATAAAATATAATTTATTTTGAAAACAGTACAAACTTTGCTAAAGTGATTCTTTTGAACAAGTATTAACCAAAACATTATTAAAAACATATTTTAGCTGAAGTATTGGTATCAATACTGTGTGACCTTTTGCCCCGTGAAAATGTTCCATGAAAATGTCACAAATCAAAAAATGGTTCTAAAAATCATTACCTGGACCAGAAAACAGGTCAATTCAGACTGGATTCAGACTCTAACTGCAGAACCATCAGAAGACCCAAACACTCCAGGTTCTGACACCTAGTTCTTCTGCTCTCAAATCCAACTTTATGACAGCACATTAACATCTCCTAAAGGAGCTTACACAAACTCAAATGTGTAGATAGAGCCCACAGTGATGAATCCTGAAAGGATTCTGTTGATCCATAAACTGGTTTATATGTTCTTGCGGCTAAACGAAACCTTTGCGTGTCATTCGTGTGAATCAGAAGCACATCTCTCTCACGCACAGGGAGCCCAGAGGAGCACAACAGACCTAAAAAAAGATCTGTGGATGCATTTTTTAAACATTCCTTAAATCAACACACAAAGGATAAAGAGCATTCACTGTGGGGAATCTTGTCAGATGCTAAATTATTGAAAAGGTAAAAGAAATATTTCTTTTTATGCCACTCTGAGCTCCTCCCAAGAGCATTTCGTGGTAAAACATCCTCACTGTATAATGGGTTTAAGAGAAACTACACAACACACACGCAGTA
This sequence comes from Elopichthys bambusa, assembly GCA_037101425.1. Classification (NCBI taxonomy): domain Eukaryota; kingdom Metazoa; phylum Chordata; class Actinopteri; order Cypriniformes; family Xenocyprididae; genus Elopichthys; species Elopichthys bambusa. The sequence goes on along the minus strand of CM074440.1, from coordinate 26,094,430 downwards.
ATGCATGATTCTTAGAAAAAGATAGGACAGGCCAAGTCTTACGCCAACAAAACTGTGATAAATGTCTTTTTTTGTTCTCACTCCTGAAAAATATGCAAACTTGCAAGGCTGGTTAAAACCAGTTAAAACTATTGCATCGCTGGTTACCAGTATAAGGCTTGTTTTGTTTATCCTCTTTCAAGATGACTTCATCAGGTCAAGCTAGTTTATCTGCAACAATAACCAGCACTGCCGGTGTCTCAGAAAGGTCAACATGAAATCAAAATGGACTCTTTTTACTTTCATGTACCGGATTTTAATGTCAAAGTTATAAATCTTAATTATTTTGTAAATAGCAGAATAATGAGGTGCTTGTCTGCATGTGTATTTATAAATCTGATATTGTAAACTTCCTGTATTTCACAATGTATGGTGAGATCAACTTACTTTGGATAGATTAATGTCATCTTGGCCTCTGTATAACCCGGTTTACACTCTCCTTTACTGAGGTTACCATATTTATACTGCAGCTCCAGGGGCCTGTGAACCAATGAAAGAAGAACAATTTGAATGCAAAAGACATGATGAGAGGATGAAACTGCAAATCCTTGAACCTTTATGGTCAGGCAAAAAGACTGTACTGTACTACCTACAGTACTATTCAACAGTTTAGGGCCTTACGATTTTTTTATTTATATTTTTTAAAGAAATTGTTTGTATTCAGCAAGGGTGCATTACATTAAAGACATTATATTCATAAAAAAAAAATCATGAAAAAATCTATTACAGTTTTCAAAAAAATATGAAGCAGCATGACTGTTTTCAATATTGATAATAATAAATGTTTCAAATCAGCATATTAATAGGATTTCTGAAGGACCATGTGACACTAAAGACTGGAGTAATGATGCTGAAAATTACTGTGTAAAATTATGTAAAAATGTCATTTTACAATATATTCAAATAGAAAACAGTTCATTTAAATTGTAAAAATATTTTACAATATTTCTGTTTTTACTGTATTTTTATCAAATAAATGCAGCCCTGGTGAGCAGAAGAATTTTTCAAAAACATTAAAAATCATACCGACCCAAGACTTTTGAACAGTAGTGTACCTTTAAAACTCAACTTAAATTATCCTAGTTATCAAACCAAGTAATTTTGTGAAATATAAATAATGCACAATATACATTTAGCTCCAAAGATGGTTGCAAGTTAAATGAACATAACACTTAATTTCTAATAAAACAGGGGAAGTCATTTAAAATGCTCCAGACCACATTTATTTGAAGATAATTAATTTGCCTGGGAATAATTCAACTTCATATTCGTCAGATTAACATCCATAAAGCGGAGCTCTGAGACAAATCTTGCTATATGCTTTGGGGTCTGGAGAGAAGGAAAAGCAGCTGTAAGGGGGATGTACAACGATAAAGCCTGCTCAATGAGATGACAACCTGTTTGATGAGTAGTTTATTTTATATAAGCGCCAGTATAAACCCACTAATTCACAGGCCGGCAAATGGAAACTTTCTAGTAAGTTTACATCAATACTGTGAGTGCTGGACATATAAAGATGACCTGTTGACAGTGCCATTTATACAGGTGGGCGTTAATGGTAATAAGAGAGGTTGAGCCATGTTTTATTTCAGGTAAACGGACCTCCCATATAGATACAATCAGGACTGTTAAATCAGACAACGCTGGGTGAGAGCCAAGACATCATTCTTTAGAAATGCTTTAGGGCGCCATTAATTATCCTTCCACAGTAAAGCTCAAATAAACAACAAGCCAAGTTATTAAGAGAGACAAATTGCTGGACAGTACAGGCCAAAGTGAAATCACACATACATGCATACATTGAAGCTCTGTTACAAAACCTAGTTAGCAGCCTTGCCCTACATAGTCAGCTGCTTTCTAAAGGCCAATTCACACCGCACAGACAGATGCCAACAAACACCGACAGACACGTTCGTAGGGATTTGTCGGATCAGCGTTTGTTGGTGTTGGTCGGGGTTTGTTTTCACCCGACTGAACATGTTCAATCGGCATTTGTCGGGTCTTGGAATGTCTAAGCAGTGTGATATGATTTACCAACAAAAGCCAACAATCTCTGACGTAGGCCACTCTAATGTAAACATCCTTTATTGATATGAAAATACCCCAAACCTCATGGAAAAAAATTTCAATCATGTATTTAGCTTCATGTTCTATGTGTAGAAACAATTCTCTGGGATGATTCTGTCTAATAAATGTTAAACTAGCTTGTTTAAATATATCAATATTTCTCCAAGTATGCACTTTTGAAGTAAAAGCAAATTTAACAATAGAGATTTGTTTGTTAGCCACCATTTCAGTCCCGCAATGTAATGCAGCTCACAGTCACTGAACGTGCGTGGGTTAATGATGTAAAACTCCGGACAAGTTTTCATGCACGCATCCGTTTTTTAAAGGGATAGTTCACCCAAAAAAGCTTACTCTGTATGTCCTACGCCTTTCCTATTCAACTGACGGAAAAAACGGAACTGGCGCCGTTCTGTAAGTTAAATAGGCGTAGGACGTAAAGCGTAAGCTTTTAGAAGAATACGGAAGACGGAAGCACTTGCAAAGCGATCGTTTGTGTTTATAAAGCATATACATTTGTATTTTTTTTTTTTTTTTTTTTTTAGAAAATGACCGATCGTTTCACTAGATAAGACCCTTATTTCTCGTGTGGTATCGTTTGAAGCCCTTTGAAGCTGCACTGAAACTGTAATTTTGACCTTCAACCTTTTGGAGAAACCAGTCCACTACAAGGAGAATAATCCTGGAATGTTTTCACCAAAAACCTTAATTTGTTTTCAGCTGAAGAAAGAAAGACGTGAACATCTTGGATGACATGGGGGTGAGTAAACTATCAGGAAAATTTTATTTGAGTAGTTAATCCTTTAAACGACGCCAGAGCACGTACACATCTCACGCACCAGATGCCGTGTGTGCGCTCAAGGCAGTTGGACATAGTGGTGTATTAGAGGTAAAAGATTATATAAATACTGTTCGGTTTCTCGCACAAACCGATAGTTTCATCAATGTGTCATCACAAGCCACAGGGTTTAATTTGGATTTGTCTGTGCATGTTTTTTTAGTCTCATAGATTTTGTTACCATTGACATGCATTATAAGACTGACAGACTGCAACGGTTGGAGTTAAAAATCATCATTTGTGTTCTACTGAAGAAACAGTCACCTACATCTTAGATGCCCTGGGGGTAAGCAGATAAACATCAAATTTTCATTTTTGGGGGAACTATCCCTTTAACGCATCTTGACTGTCGTACAGTTACAGTACTGACATAAATGACAGCTGAGATCCCACAGTGTGACATGAGGATCATGTTCGTACAGTCTGACAAGCAACAATCGTAAAGGACTATTATAAATCGCACAGTGTGCACCCAGCTTTAGCCACCATTTCAGTCCCACGTGTAATGCATCTCACCGTCACCAAGTGTGTGTGGGTTGATGATGTAAAACTCCGGACAAGTTTTCAAGCGCGCGTCAATTTTTCACGCGTCTTGACTGTCATACAGTCTAACATTTACGACAGCTGAGATCCCACAGTGTGACATCATGTTCGTACAATCTGACAAGCAACAATCGTAAAGGACTATTATAAATCGCACAGTGTGCACCCGGCTTAAATTCAAGTACGCGGCCCGCCGTACTCTTTCCCGCTGCAGCTACCTCGGCTTCACCCACAACTTCTTTCATTTCCTTTTGTACAATATTGCACCATTTCATGCTTTTCATCTTCAGAAAGATCTTTCTTCCTCCCCATATTGCATGAGAACTGTGACTTGCTTAATAATGCGGAACAACCTATTTAAGAAGGGTTTCCATTTACCTAAGTAGACCTGGCAAATTATGTTGTCTGAGACTGATACCAGTTATCTAAAAAAGACATGGATAAATAACAACGTTAATAACAAACACGTTCTTAGAAAAACTCAAATCTGAATGTTTATTGTACTGAAATCCTACTGATATGTCACTTGCATAATAATTTGGAACACAGTGTATTTAATAATCAACACAAGTAAAAACTGAGTTGGAAATAACATTTAAATTGCACATAAGGCAGTTTTATATCAACCTTTTAATTACACTTTTCTACTCCAATTTGTTGTTGAAATATAAACATTTAAAAATAACAAGCATAAAAATACATACATTTCATACAAATCTTGGGTGAAGTAGTCCATTTAAATTAGACTGAACACTTTTTTCATCGCTTTTTGGTATTTAATAAATTGTATGTAAAACCAATGGATTTTCTGTTTCAGTAGAATTTCTGGGATTGCCTTCTTTGCAAAATATGTGATGCTGTCTTAGAATTTGCCTGAAAACAATACATTTTACAAGGCAGCATAATTTTACTAACAACCTTTCTCGTTAGGTGCGTGCGTTACAATGCTGCCTACGTAGAACTCACTAGGTTTTGGATCAGAACCTTATGTAGAACCAACACGATCAAGGTGATACTTACAGTTTTCTGTCAAGCTTGGTAAGAAATCCCTGCTTGTCGTACTCTAAAGAGAGAGAAATACAATAAATCAGCAGAGTTTATGACCCTGCAAGAGAAAGGAGAGAGAAAGAGAGTGAGATGCAGTGTGTTAATGTGCCAACAGGAAGGGATGGAAATATTTTGGCAAAAAAGAGTATCTGTTGTTAAAGAAAGGAATAGATTATTCTTGTAGTTAAACAGAAAGAAATGTGAGAGGCTGCTTACTCTTTATAGACCAACATAGGCGGTACATATGTAACAGTTAGTAGTAGCACAAAAACAATTTTGCACAAACAATTAAGCACAAAATTTAATATGGATCTTCAGCTAAACCGCATTCAATGCCTATCTGCATTTACTCTGAATAGCTAGGAAGCAAAATGCTGAAACATACGCAAAAACATAAATGCAAACACTGCAGAGCACAACTGATTACACAATGCAAATACGCATAGCATTCCCGCTTTAGTAGAGCAATAGTTTGAAAAGAATCTTGATTAGATAGCACATAGTCAATGTGTTTATTTATAGAATTTGGTCTTAACATCAGTGTCTTACTATGTTAATACTTAGTACAAACCTGGTAAAAATGACTGGTGAGCAATGAATGAAGGAAAGCCCTGTTTTCCCCTCCAGGTGGTCATTCCTATAAAGGTGTGACGTCACTTAAAAACTATGAAGTAAGTAACTACACCAGGAACGTGCACTTGAAATGCATTGGTATTAAAGGGATAGTTCACCCAAAAATGAAAATTACCCCATAATTTACTCACCCTCAAGCCATTCTAGGTGTATATGACTTTCTTCTTTCAGCCAAACACAATCAGAGTTATATTAAAAATATCCTGGCTCTTCCAAGCTTTATGGGAGTAATTGGAGGATGAGATTCTGAAGTTCATCGATCATAAAATGTACTCCACACGGCTACTGGGGTTAATAAAGGCCTTCTGAAGCAAATTGATGCGTTTGTGTAAGACTTTATAAAGTAAATAATATGAGCTTCCAGCGCAACAGCCATACGCCGTTGAATTGCATCTAAATAACGTTAACTTCTGCGACATAGTACACAATGCCATGATGTTCTACGCTACGCCATGACGTACAACGTGTTATAACGTAGGACATAGCGTAGTACGTCATGTCATTGTGTACTACGTAGCGGAACTTAACGCTTCGTTGAACGCACGGCTGTCGTGCTGGAAGCTCGTTATTTTACTTTATAAAGTTTTAAATAAAAATATTTGTTTTATACCAACGCATTGATTCGCTTCAGAAGGCCTTTATTAACCCCCTGGAGCCACGCGGAGTATGTTTTATGATTGATGGAAGCACTTTTTTGGACTTTGGACAAAATCTCAACCTCCAATAATTGCCATTATAAAGCCTGGACGAGCTAGGATATTTTTAATATAACTCTGATTGTGTTTGGTTGAAAGAATAAAGTCATATACACCTATGATGGCTTGAGGGCGAGTAAATTATGGTGTAATTTTCATTTTTTGGTTAACTATCCCTTTAAGTATGTTTCTGGCCGAACACTTTACAAGCTTTAAGTGAAACTATGTAGAGTCAGACAATTATTAAAAAGACATGAATTAATTGGTGTTGAAATTTAATGTGTGAGAATAAAAAGAGCATGGAAAATGCTGAAAAGTAATTCTTTATAACCCATGAAGAACCGTGACGTGACATCATGTTGAGAGTTCAAAATAGAAGGACAGAACAAAAGGAAACAGATAAACATAAGAAGAGCACCCTGAAAAAACAAGTCAAGACCATTTTTGATAAAATAATCTCAGAAACAGAGTCAATGGAGAGCTCAGGGTTTCTGGGGCAAGTAAATGCACAGGACACTTGTACAAACGTGGCGTTTGAGCACTGCATTAGTGTGCTTGCAGTAGCAGCGGTGTTGCATTAGAGGTCGCAGGAGCTACAGCAGGTGTTAGTTCACAGCAGAAATCACTGCGCAGGGAGCCTTACAAAGATCACAGTGCTTCTGTCAGCTACCCGCAACCTGTTATCATTGCATAACTGAAGAAATATTCTGGGTCAAATGCAGCTTAAGCTCTACAGACAGCATCTGTGACATGCTGACACATCTAATGGCTATGCCTTGGAAAAATGCAATTGCTGTATATTTTAAACGTTTATACTTGTACTACTGTGAACACTTTTGTTTTTATAAACAGCAAGAAAGTATTTGCACAGGTTTCACAGATATTGTTGATAGACCTTAAGTTGTATCTTACAGGAAACATACCTTTGTTAATGATGTAATCATTATTTAATCATTACCAGTACATCATCCTTCTTTTAATATTATTAGTTGTAGTAGTATCATTACTGTAAACTTTATTAGATTTTAATATGGGTAAACGTTGTAATACTGGTATTTACCCCATATTAATAGATGGATGTTTAGTACAGAACAGAAAACATTCCAGTTCTATGACTTTCAAAAAGGTTTTTCACCATTGCTTGACCTGGCAAAAAAAAAAAAAAAAAAAATCTGCAAAGCAGAAAAATCTTTATTAACTTCATCATATAGTCAGACAGAAGCACGACGGATGTCTTTGCATTGAATTAGCATTGGGGATTCTCCTCAGTAAATGCAATAGAGAAGATTCATAATGTTGGGAGATTGAATGTACAATTTAATATTTTCATATTTTATTTGAACTAGGTTGCTTGAGAAAATAAGTACTTGTTTAAAAAAAATGCAAAGTTTCATAGTTTTATATAAATGTTTAAGAGTTTGGGGTCAGTAAGATACTTTTATTCAGTAAGCATGCATTAAATTGATCAAAAATGACAGTTTGTGACATTTAATGTTCTAATTTTCAATTTCAAATAAATGCTGTTCTTTTTAACTTTCTATTCAAAGAATCCTGGAAAAAAAAAAAGTATCAGTTTACACCAAAAAATAAATAAAAAAAATAATGAAGCAGCACAACTGTTATCAACATTGACAATAATAAGAAATGTTTGAGAAAAAAAAAATTGTAAAATATATTAAACTGGTGAGCGGTTATTTTAAATAAATAATGTCTCACAATATTACTGTTTTTGACTAAATTTTGCTCAAATAAATACATATACTGATCCCAAACTACTGAACACTTATGTGTATATAAAAATTAGGGCTGGGTAAAAAAAAAATATTGATTTCTCAATTTTAATCGATTCTCATTTTGATAAACCAATATTAATTCTTAAATTCCAAGAATCTATCTTTTAGTGCGTTTTCAGTGTTTTCCCACTCTACCGCACCTCCCATCCAGTAAATTACAATAAGCTTTGTCACTTGATTTAAACAAAGTCCCAGACTTCCAATTTTCTTCATTTGGAGCACTTTAATGTGGCGTGGCAGATCGCTGTAGTGCTTTATATTCAAGTGAAGCACACAAACCGATCGTCTCTTTAGCTTTATTACTAGTTACAGCATGGAATAAACCTGAATGATCATCAGAAGGTATGTTGATAGATACAGTACAACTTGCTGAAGTCCATATCATGTGTCATAATCACTCAGTGTTTCAACCGCAGAAAGACGTCAATAAAACAGCTTGTAAACAATGCGTCATGTAACGTTACATTTACCTCAGAAAAGTAATTCAATAACCAAAAAAAAAAAAAAAAAAAAAAAAAACTTTAAAGGTGAGCATTTTGCTAAATATATGCACCATATTACATTTTTTTTTTTTTTTTTTACTGTTCTTCAAGATATAAGTTATGACAGCCACCATTAAAATGTTTAATTTAAAAAAAAAAAAAACTGCAGTAGAAACATTTAACTAAAGTTAGTATTATAACTATTATTATAAAAACTTCCTGTTGTGTAGTTTAAATATTTGTAAACAAATCAGTTAATTTTAACCTTCAATATTATAGTAATGTACCAGCTGACTCCCTGTATAGTTTACAGCATTAGTTGAGATTTTTTTTTTTTCCTTCAGAAAATTTGACATGTAATGTACCTGATGGTGTCAAAAGCTTGTGAATCGAAATCGAATAGTGAAATCTGTGTCAATACCCAGCCCTAATAAAAACACAACCATTCAAAAAGTTTTCAAAATATTTTTATTTATTTTTATTTTAAGTCATCTTGTGACAACTAATCCCGGTCTTCCTCAATGCAATTATACAGCGTAAACTCAATCTCCCAACATTAATGTAGGATATGGTATAGGGTGAACCTCTACCTGAAGCTACTACACGTCCCACGGAGTGTAAACTATCCAAACGAGCCTCTGAAACAAAAGAGTGCGAGTTCAGCATACAGAAGTCATGTCATCACCGCTGTTTGTGTGTGATCAGATGCTTTGGTCTCTGTAAACAGTATTCAACAGGAGCACCCGGACTAGAGTGATGACAGCAGATCTGGGCCATGACTCACTCAACATCCGACACGCGGGTTAGCAGTTCAAACAACGGATGACACACACACAATGTATAATGCAACTAAACCAGACAAACAGGCCTACAGAGAGTGCAATACAGTAGACTCGTATTCATTTGTAATGCAGTCAGGTCCATAAATGAGAGAAACTGGACAACAAAAGTTACTATGAAACTGAAAATGCAAAATGCATACATTAAAATTCACAAATTTACTAATACCAATTTAGCTGTAAAAATGATTTATACTTAATTTATGATACATGACTTTAACAAGCTTCTGATTTGGAGACAAATTGTGCTTAAAAGAATTTCTATACGGAAAAAAAAAAAACGACAACAGCTGAAATTGATGAGTTGGATCAGACGTGAACTCAAGGCCCTGTTTCCACCTGGTATTAGGATGCATTTGGTCGATCGAATAACAGGTGTAAAAAGTTTTGAACTTGTCCACTCAACCATTTCCAGAGGTAGTCGAAAACGCATTTGACTGGATTGCTTTTGTAGTGTAAACGCTCATGTGGTCGAATGTGTTCGAACAGCTACAAAAGTGTGCTAGCCAGATGGGATTTAAACTTTGTCAGCTGAAGACCCAAGTTCGATTTGAAGACTAAAAACCTACTAAGCACAACGTTCTCGCACCATTTCACAGCGTTTGGCTGAATTGGTAATCTTTGAAGAGATCAGGACATGAGTGGATAAAAATGGGGGGAAAAAAAAAAAAAAAAAAAAAAAAAAAAAAAAAACAGACAAATTAAAATACCAGGTGAAAACGGGTATGTCTCTCCTTCGTCCACTTGTGATCCAATTGACCAAAATGCATCTTAATACCAGGTGAAAACAGGACCCAGGAATGTCAAAGGACAAAGCAGCAGCTCAAATATAAAGAAGTTGATTTGATCATTATTCTAAAATATGGAAAATAGTAATAGTCATCAATGTGTTCAAACACTTGATCTGCAGAGTAGGTGATTAACAGATCAAACTGTTTATTCTTGTAGTCAGACTCCATGTAATCTAATAAAACAGAACATCCAGAATAAAACAGGCTAACAGCAAGGCCAAATTCAATTCTAATGTACAGTCAAGTGTTTCTGCCAGGTGGACTTTGAAGCGAAGCAAGACTATTCTCAGAAAAACACACTACATCCGGATGAGGAACATGCAAAAGCTGGTTTACTATTCTTGCACAAAAACGGTTTCCAACATTGATGCTCAAGAAACTTCTCTTATTAAAGCAGCATATTAGAATGATTTCTGAAGGATCACGTGACACTGAAGACTGGAGTAAAGAAGACTTATTTTAAATAAATAATGTCAAAAAAGATTCGGCAACACTTTACAATAAGTTTTATTAGTTTACATTAGTTAACTACATTAGTTAATATGAACTAATAATGAACTGCACTTCTACAACATTTATTAATCTTTGTTAATGTTAATTTCAACATTTACTAATACATTAAAATCTTGTTAACATTAGTTAATGCACTGAACTAACATGCACAAACAACGAACAACTATTTTCATTAACTAACTTAATATATTAACTAACCATGAGCGATACATTTGTTACTGTATTTACTTATGTTTACTTATGTTTAACTAATGAACCTTATTGTAAAGAGTTATCAATAATGCTTACAAACCCCAAAATTAACAGCAAAGTACACTACCATCCATTATTAATATAATTACAGGACTTTAGTTTTATGAGTTCCATTAGTTACATAATGAATTCTTACTCATGTCATGATGACATCCGATACCACAGATTCTATTTTTACACTGTGACATGTGATCATGGTAGTGCTGCATTAGGCCTGTGAAACTACACTGTGGCACCTAAAAACTGTGGTGAGAAAACAGTTTTCCACACAGAACAGTTAAAAGCTGCAAATCTACAAGGTGCCTTTGGGAAATACAAAATATTTGAAGATTCAAAAACAGATGATCTTTCTAAACAAACACACGTGCTGGGTAATATTAAGCATGTCAGCGATAATCAGTTTTGGGTATCATTTTGCCTTCAAAGCTGACCATTTTTTGGCTTGCTGGCCATTTTTTGACTGATTCCAGGAGGTGAATATGGTCAGTGATGATGGGGTCTTTAGCTCCCTCCTCTGGCTATCAGAACAAACCATTTTATTTTTCAGGATCTTATCAGTTTAAGATAATAGTCTTCCTGTTTGGAATCAAATTACTGGTGAAGTCAAGCAAAATAATGTGCGAAAAGTGAGAAGGTTCCTAAACTGACAGACTTAATTTTAGGCATGACATATAGGGGAAGTACAGACAGGACAAAACAATTTAGAGAAGCGGAAGTTTGACATTTCACAGTTCAGAGAAATGAAAAGCTACTTGCATTGTGGAAACAACCTCAGAAAAACATCACAAAAGCATTTTCAGAGACCCATGCATTGTCAAACATTTATTCTAAGTGACACCAAACACACATAAGGGGATTCAGCCATATGACTAACTAGAGCTGCATCAAGATCCACTCATGAAAGTAAGGGCGCTTTCCCGTTAGCACTTTTGGTGCGCACCAGGGTACGATTGACGTCAGAGTTCGGCACGTTTTGTTAATGTGAACACGGTCTTCTGAACTCACAGAAGTCAAGCAGAAATGAGATCTACAGCTCTCTGCTTGCAGCACGTCAGTAACGGTCGTCGGGAAAGTGAGTGAAACCGGAGTACCGGAGTTCACTTGGATCCATGCTGTAACCACACGTACTCTGACACTCATTTTAATGAACCCAAAGGCAGGGGCGCCGTGAAGAGTTTTAAGGGGGGTATTCAAGACAATTTTTGGCCCCCCTTTTTCCAGATGATTTGGACGTTTAATAAGAAATTGAAATATAAATGTTAACTAATAAATTATTATTTCAAGTAACATCCCCCTCCACCCCCGAAATGCGATCGATTTCAACCCTTTGACGCGTACGATCACACCGGTGTGATTAGAACGTTCAGTCCGTCACTGATAATTCAAACTTGCTTTTGTGCTTTGGCGAAAAGGCAGAGACGGATGCACTCAGTGCTTTTCATATATCACAACTATACAGTGTTTTCAAACAATGTTTATTTGAAGTTTCAGATATTTATTTTGAAGTTTCAGACATTAAAATGAATAATATATATGACAGACTTTTTTTTTAATTCAAATTCCATAGGCCTACACTGGAAGCTGCATAGCTCAAATATATAATTTGACGAAGTGTTCTATTCATATATCAGATACAGATTGTGTATGAAACAATTTATTCTTCTCCCATTGACACTGGCCACTGTATTTAGGGGAAAATGGATTTTAAAATGAACAGGTAAAATCAATTCAGACGTAAAATCACGTAAACTCATGGTGCGTTATATCAACTAACATGATCATTAAAGGTGTTTAAACGACACCGCACATTCACTTCCACATTTGACAATCGGAATGTTATATCATACAATTCATGATATAGTTTAACAAGTTATATATTCAATATTTTGAATAAAAAGGAAAAATAAAAAACGCGATACATATCTGTGTGGCTGCATGACGCTTCGCCAATGAATTAATACGTTCTAAAATAATGTTCTAAATAAATAACTTTCGCCTCAAAAAACTCACGCTGGTGGCTAGAATATGTAGAGCCCATAGAATATAGAAATATCCCCAGCCAACACAACGAAATTCGGCAATAATGATTCAAGGTTTCTCTGAAGAATAAAGTTAGGTTTTTCAATTGCGGTTTTGCACCCATAGAAGACCGCCTGCACTACAGACTTATTGGATTAGGTCTTTCGACACTTCCGCAACCAACAATCATCTCCAATTGTTTATTCTATACAATATTAGTTAACGTGTTGGTGTATGTAAGGGGGGGGGGGACAAAACAAAAACAACAACCAAAGTCTTGATTTGGGGCCCCCTAGCGTCCTAAGCCCATATACCTGGCATACTCTGCACCCCCCGTAACGGAGTCACTGCCCAGCTAATCAAGGTGTTCATGACTACTAGAAACATCCAGGCAGGTGCATGATGTTGCTTTATAGTTCACCCAAAAAAAAAAAAAAAAAAAAAAATTTATACTCACGAGATTTCTGCATTGAGGTCCGTAGGTGCAGTCTGCCAGAGGAATAGTAGAGGAATATCAGCACCATGATGGGACAAATTAAAAACATGAAGCTCCGTGTGAACTTCATCCTGATCATCTCACACGAGGCTTCATCTGGTCTGAGTCACCTGAAAACACAAGCATGGACCGCTTTGGCAAATCATGAACCTTTCGCAAGACAAATGTGAACTTTGGTCTTTCAATTCATGACATTATAAAACCTAAACTGGTTTAAAAACAAATAGAAAGGCATTATGAAACAATCGAAGAGTTAATCAAAGGACAGAAACGACAGAGAGGTATTACTTTAATGTGGGTGTGTCCAAACCTTCACAACATGCAGTGACAGGCCTGAAGGTGAAATGAAGCATGTTCACCTACCAGGGCTGTGTTTCTCAAAAGCATAGTAAGCAAATGGTCTTTGTGGTCAACTTAGCACATGATGCTTCTAACAAATCACAGCAATGGTTTGTACCAAACCACCCTAATTACTATAGTCCACTATTGTTTTGACCCTTTTAAATTATTTTGTTGACTTATTTTGAATGATTCTGAAAGCTACGCAACTGTTTTTACCTGCTTTAACCATGCTGTCTGTATAACCTGTCATATTTTTGACTTTAATAAAACCAGTTAGGTTGCCTAAGGTAACCTAACAAAAGTTTTCTACGGTGTACAGCATCTGAAAGAGATCCCACATTATTATTATTATGAACTATGACATTTTGGTAAAAAGTGCAGATGCCATAGTAAATTCTTTTAAATATGAATATTTCAACACTTTCATTAAAGTCTATATCAACATCTAAAACTTTATAGGGTTGTGGTACAAAATTACTCAATTAAACTGTACATTCTGAATATTTAGCATATTTTTTGAAAGGTAATTTCATTAAGAAATGTTTGTAAACTCAGAAGGATCAGGTCATAGAGTGCACGGTGTCACTTCAGCAGCTCTGAGCAAAACACCTATCCACTGTTGTACATCAAGTTTTTAATATGAAGATCCGTATATCAAGAGCAACCATGCAAATTACACTGCAAATCAAGCATTAAATAGAGTTTAATTTGACAATAAACCAGGTGATGGCTCACCACTACTGGAAATGGATCCAAGAAAAGAGAAAATTGTGGAAAACAAGAAGGGGATAGATTAATTAAAGATGACCTAACGAATTGCCAATGGTTGAACAACCTTTGGGAGCAAAGGTTTAAGAGACTATAAAAATGAGTGTTTTGACTGAGATTGATCAGCTGGCATCTTGGCATTGTTGTCTCCACCAATAGAGTATTCTTTTGGCACCTGGAACTCCTGAATCAAGAAGTTTCTTCAGAGAAAAAGACTGACACTTGCCACCACAAAATTCAGTTTATTTTGTGACTTACCTAGTACTGCTTGCTAAAGTACTTTTTTGTATCCCTAGTAAAATACTTCAGCTGGGACTTTTAGCATAATTTAGAACCAGTCCTAAAAGGACCCACATGGGAATTCTCATATATAATATAATTATAATAAAATATTACATTTTAGAATATATATAAATTTACATCATTTAAAATAAAAACTGGATCTTATGACACATAGCTCCTAACAGAATAATAAAAAAAATGTTTGTGTGGTACAGTGATTGTATAAGATACCAGCTATCCCTAGTAAAAAAAAAAAAAAAAAAAAAAAAAAAAAAACAAACAACAAAACACCACGTTATTTACATGGCACGCCCAGATACTTCAAAGAATACGTGTCATTATCATGACGTATTTCCAAATGCATAGTACAATGCTAAAACACTGCATTACCAAAATACTTTTTGGGTCATTTTATTAGTATACGCAGTTCATTGCTTCAAAGACTCAACTCCAAAACACACAATTTTAAAAAGTAGTGATCGTTAAAAAAAAAAAAAAGAAAGAAAGAAAGAAAGAACAAAAAAAAAAAGAATGAAAGAAAAAAAAAAGAATTTTAACAGTCAGAATCAGACGTAACTAACGGAAACCGCACGGCGACCCTAACCCTTCTCTAGTGTGCTATAACGGTAACGGACACATCCGGTTAGCGCATTAGCTAACCTCAACCACCAAAGACTTATTACCTTTAATCCAGCACATATGAATTACACAAAAACACGGTTCCACGCAGGCCTAATAAGAAACATCTGACACCACCGCGGTTACAAGAGACAAATAGTAAACAAAAAATTAGCGTGTGTGTTGAGAACGGCTGGCTAAGTCCTACCTCACAGAAACGGAGCGAAAATGGAAACATGTCCATAAACACACCGCTGTCTCACTCGTCGGTCTCTACGGCTCTTCTGGAGGAACGGGAAAAAAAAACATTTCTTTTATCTCTCGGCTGCATTTATCAGCTCGGTACCCAGGGTGAGAGCAGTAAAAGTGAAGGGAAACCAACAGAGTTCATGCCATAAGGGAGGGGGAGGAGGAGGATGGTCCCTTGTGGGGCCTTAACAGCTATTGGCTTGAACACAGCAGAACACACCATACAGGTCTAGAAGACATGATACTTGAATGTTATCACACTCATCGCAGATGAAAGCCGCTTTCTACTGTCATTTTCGTAGAAACAAAAAAAAGAAAAAAAAAAAAGTTTGCTTTGAGAAATAATGAATTATCACATACTGTCATATTTATGAGATAAAGGTGGAAAGGAAGATTTAAGGAGATTAAAGGTCGATTTAGTATGTCATAATTTAGATCACATAATGACTCTTTAGTTATACTTTTGTTTTGGTATGCCAATTTTTAAGTTTTAAGTCATGATTTACCAATTTTATTTCCTTATGTGGCAGAAATGGGTTTCCATACATAGCTATCAGCACACAGTGTTGTACTACCTAAAATAAAAATTATACAAATGAAACTAATAATAATGACTATAGCCAGACAAGAGCAATAACACTAGATCTGCTATTAACAAAGAAAAGCAAAATTAGACTAAACCACTGTCTGTGTATTACTGTATTAAAGTCAATTTAGAAAAAAAAAAAAAAAAAAAAAAAAAAGAGAACTCTAAGTGCTATGAACTATAATAAAAAAAAAAAAAAAAAATCATGTTTTTCTATACCTGATCTTGCATACATAAGTATTTTTGTCACTGTGCTTCACAAGCTTCAGTAAAGCGTTACCCCTGGATATAATTTTATAATGCTGTGTGCGCCTCTCATAAATGCGTGTTTGGTATTACAAAGGTTTCCTGTTGACATATACAAGGTAGGTTGAGCTTGTAGGCTGCGGTATTGTGCAAACTTCAGGAAATCCATTTAACCCACACTAATCTCTGAGTGATGACTTAATATTGCAACTTCTGCAATCTATGACCTGCTTTATTAATAATTGATCCCTTACCTTTCCGTTTTCTATTGCAGACAGATTGGCAAACTTTCTCTTTTGAATCACAACGAAACTTGCCTTCTAAATAAATGATATTTTGTCAGTAATGAACAGGCCTTAAATAAGGGCACCACTTCACAAAGAGACAGCAACATTTGTCTCAGGACAGTATTGGCAGGCTTCCATTTGAAACCCTTCCTGTTTCTCTGATGTTTAAACCGCTCTTTCACACACTAGAAAGCACTCCTGGCATCAGAGATTGTCTGGGATGGGTGAAGGCATGTCCCAGCACCCTGGAGACCTACAGGCAGGTGATGGTGGAGGTGCAGACAGGTACAGAGGTCTCCAGGGTGGGTCTAGGAGCTCAGGGAGCCATGGCGGGTCAGGAGCCTCGGGGAGCCATGGCGGTGAGGCCTCCGTGGCCTTGGCCACTCCGACCATGGGTATATGGCAGATTCTGGAGCGGGCTCAGGCACTGGGGCGGAGTCTGGGGCTGACTCAGCAACTGGTTCTGACCAGAAGTCTATTAACCAGTGGTCCTCTTCAGATACTGGGGAAAGCTCCTGCATGGTGGTGGCCATCTTAAATGAGGGCTCAGGTATGGCGGCAGCCATCTTATCTGAGGGCTCAGGCGTGGCGGCAGCCATCTTATCTGAGGGCTCAGGCGTGGCGGCAGCCATCTTATCTGAGGGCTCAGGCGTGGCGGCAGCCATCTTATCTGAGGGCTCAGGCGTGGCGGCAGCCATCTTATCTGAGGGCTCAGGCGTGGCGGCAGCCATCTTATCTGAGGGCTCAGGCGTGGCGGCAGCCATCTTATCTGAGGGCTCAGGCGTGGCGGCAGCCATCTTGCAATGCGGCTCTGTAGTGGTGGCGGCCATCTTGTTTGAGGGCTAAAGCGTGGTGGCCATCTTAGTCACTGGACTGAGGACTTGGGGAAGTGCAGGAGGACAGAAATGGACATATCCATTGGAGGGATATGTGGAGGGAACCGGCTTGAGGTGAGTTTCTGAGGCCTTGTGTGTTTGATGGAGCTGGATGAGGAGGATACTTAACTTCATCAACTTCAAAATTTGAGCCATTTAAAAAGAGAATCAGATTAACAGACTTGACTAGGGAGAAATAACATGTTCGCTATAGCGAATAGTATCCCTATCCAGCCTCATCCAAAAACACACATGGAGAGAAGTCATCCAAACTCACCTGATTATAAAGCACAAGATATTCCTCCACATACCTCTCCAGCCAGGATGGTGGTGTGTTGTTTGGGTCCAGTCACCTGTAACAGTATGTTACCCAGGAGGAAGTAGGCAGGAGAAGCAGGTCTTCAAAGAACTCAAAAAGGTTTAATGATAACTCAAAACATAGGTAAGACATCCAAAAAAAATGACAGCAAGTAAATACATCCCAAACAACAATGACTGGACAACTGAAGGTGGTGAGTGGTGTGCTGATGGGGAACAGGTGAGTATGATTTGCAGATCAGGAGGTGATGAGGAAGTGAGTGCAGGTGTGGGCCAGGGAGGATGATGGGAAATGGAGTCCAGAAACGACGTGAACTGTGACAGTAAGCAATAGTCTCAGACAGCTTGTCTAAGATTATTTCTATGAGTAAGTAACAAAGCAAAGTAAAACACCGCTCACTTTACGCATCTATTTCAGCACTTCTACAGACACGCGACCGCATTCAATATAAGGTACACAAGCGTCAGGTGCGTTCTCTGCGAGGCGTTCTAACCATAAATATCTATGGTTCTAATAACATGCTGGTTCTACACGCAAAACAGTGTAATGGGTCAAAGCATCAGGAGGAACATCTGACTGTCTGCAGGTGGGACAGACATGTCCATCAGACTCCAGCAAACACATTCTGATACCTGATACCAAAAGATGGTGTTGGTTTTTGTCAAAACAGCCCTGTTTCTGACTGATGTTTGCTTGAACAGACACTCACATTTATCACAGTAGCTGCTCCTGCAGCAGGGAATCATCACAGCATCAATCAGCAGATCCTTACAGATCAGAGAAGGTCGGTGTCTACTTCTTCCCAATAGCATAGGCCTCACTGAACAGATCAAGCACAAACAGACACAATGATGGCGACTGTGAAATTTTAGCAAACACTAGAACATGCATCAAAACCAGTGTACAGAATACTCATGCATCATACTCATGCATAATGGGAACAACGTATTTCCCACTGCGGTCCATCATGACTCCCTTTCTGTCAGGATCATCCACTTCCACCAGGAAACTACAAGCTGTGATCTCTGAAAGCCCAATTACCCCATTGGTTAGGCAGTTTTTAATGTGATTTCCAGGGATCCCACAGCAGAAACAGGAGTAGTTTGGTGGAAGCAGTCCAAGCAGCTTCATCACATCACCGATAAACGTCAGAATCACATATCTCTCACAAATCTCATATATCAACTTTAAACTCTGTCAATGTGTGAACACTCACCTGCTGGAATAACAGCACAGACTGGACTGGTACATCACAGCTTTGATTTTGTCCTTCTCTGATACATTTGCCTCAGCCAGATTCTCAGTCTGTTTCACACTCATTTACATGTTTTAATGTTTAACACTGATATGCTGAAGAGCCCAGAGACACACAAACCTCCTGGTAGAAGCTCCTTGCGTGTGTTGTTGTGTGATTTCTGCTCAGTTTCAACTTCACTCTACATTGTGTTTTGATATTCTGCACAAAACACTTTTTTGTCTTGATTATGGCACAAAAACTGAAGTTCAATACACTGCAGCAGAGAGTATTTCTCACTTATTTCAATACCTGTAATAGCTGATCCAGTTAAACTAGTGAAGAATCACCAATCTGCTACTAAAATAAACATTAACACACAGAGAGACACAAATGGAAACCCAATCAAAATGAACACGAAGGTCTGGAGTGTCAGGGAATTAATAAGAGTTTTGTTGCATTAATTATACAGTGAATGTGGTCTATTCATACAGAAAATGTCATTTAAAATCGTACAGTAGTCCATATAAAATATGCCCCAGGAGCCTCTGAAAAGTTTTCAGTGGGGCCGCTGTCCTGCACTTGAGCGTACTCAGGCAGTTCAACACTGACTGGACGTGCTCCTCGGTGAGGCGTGCTGTCTGGGCGATTGAGTCCAATTCCATACCGAGATAAGAGATCCTCTGCCCGGGGGCGAGTTTGCTCTTGTCCCAGTTGACCTGAAGACCCAACCGGCTGAGGTGAGCTAACACCATGTCCCTGTGTTCGCACAACTGCTCTCGCGAGCTGGCCAGGATGAGCCAGTCGTCGAGGTAGTTAAGGATGCGAACGCCCTGTTCCTTGAGGGGAACAATGGCTGCCTCCGCAATCTTTGACAGGGCCAGCCTGAAGGGTAGGACTTTGTACTGATATGCCTGACCCTCGAACGCAAACCGTAGGAAGGGTCTATGTCGAGGCAGAATCGAGACATGAAAGTATGTGTCCTTCAGGTTGATCGCTGCAAACCAATCCTGGGGACAGACGGATTTTTTAAAAATGCGCTTCTGCATAAGCATCTTGAACGGCAGCCTGTGAAGGGACCGGTTCAGGACACGCAGATCCAGGATTGGCCGTAGCCCACCGCCCTTCTTGGGTACAATGAAGTAGGGGCTGTAGATCTCTGACTCCATATCAGCTGGAGGGACCGGCTCGATTGCATCCTTCGCCAGGAGGACAGCAATCTCCGCCCGGAGAACAGGTGCATTGTCCAGGGACACACGAGTGTAGTGGACACCACTGAAGACCGGGGGATGCCGGGCGAACTGAATCGCGTAGCCGAGTCCCAGCGAGGGATCCCAGCGTACCCCTTGGCCTCCCCGCCATCCAGGGTGGTGAAGGCGGAGGAGGGACCAGGCCTGGCACGAACGCTATAGGGCATTCTCCAAGACTTGGTCACCTCCTCATGCACTTCCGGGATGAATGGCACCAAGGCGGGGCGCTGAGGACCAGCGCAGGCCGCCATGAGAAACCAATCATCCAACCGAGAAGGTTCGGGACGCGGTGGGGGATTCCACACGAGCCCGACCCTCTCGGCAGCCCCGGCAAGCATAGCTGTCAGCTCGGGATCAGGCTCAGGCAATGCTACAGTCCCGGAGGGAGGTAGCGCAGCCGAGCCTTCATCTCCCGAGGACTCAAGCTCACCTTCCGATGCCGCGATCGACATCTGTTCGTCCGCAGGCGCGCCGAAGGCAACAGATAGTCGCTCCGTGGAGGGACCAGCACGCTCCTCCGGCAACACCACAGGTACACACTGATCGCCTGACAGTACACACGCAAGGAACCGGCCCAAATCGCAAACCAGCAGGGCAAAACAATGATGTGACAACAGCAGTTGAGAGCAATAGCTTAGGCTCCTCAGGAAGTCGCGGCCTCGCTGTAGTGTGCCGTAACACCAACACTCTAACAGACAGCTCTCACAAAGGCTTGAGAAACACACTCTCAGTCTTAACAGGAACACAAGTTGGCTCCGAAGCGAAAGACAGAGTGCGATTGCATCTGCTTCCCTATTTATACCACCTGGCAGGGGCAGTGCGCATTATGCAAATATTGCACACCAATTCCATTGGCTTGTTTTTATACACTCGAAGCTGATAGGGCTCTCTAGCAATATCCCAAATCCAATTTCGTCGGTCACTACTTACGTACGTCGAACGTAACCGACTGAAAGGGAACTCACCTTTCAGGTACACACCACTGAAGAGTAAACATAAACAGTGAACATATGTATTATTTTGCGTTAAAAATATTATTAATAAATTATTAATAATAAATAATATATTTTTAAAATAATTTACTTGATTTTATGTCTCAAATCCCAGTCAATTATTCACTGCAGAAAGTGAAACTAAAAACTCAGCGATGAGAGTCTACTTCAACATGTTCTGATAACACTATTTAACCTTAATTTATTTCTTAATATTTCTCTTGTGGCCCATACGTAGTAAAAAAAATTAGAAGAGATGTAGGTGTTAAACGAGTTGTTTTAAAGGAGTTAGCTAATCATATTACAGCGTGTCGGTTATGCGTTATTGCGGGGCAAATTAAAATATTAATTTAATTCTAAAAGTAGCCTAATCATCATCATCATCATCATTCAGATCATCACAGAGGGGGGCTTGAGATCGCCGGGCCTGGTATGTGCTATTTGCAGCGCGTTTCTGTATTTGCATGTGTTTCTGAACATTTGCAGCGTGTTTCTGTATTTGCAAGTGTTGTGAACTTTTGCAGCGCGTTTTTTTGTATTTGCATGTGTTGTGAACTTTTGCAGCGCATTTGTTGTCAAACTGATGAAAATGTTTTCTTTATTTGCTAGTGTTTTTTCTATTTGCATGTGTTTTCTTTAGTTGCAGTTGAGTTGAGCTCTCTCGGCCACCGTACTATTTACCTTATGCAATGTAAATGTACAGGAGCAGCATTAAACAGTAGGCCTATGTGTAAATAAACAAATGCCAATTACACTGCCATCTTTGCAGTGTAAATGCCTTTAGTTGATAGCTAAAAAATTTTTTTGATTGGTAACAGTCTGTAGACTGATTAAAGCAGGAGTGGGGAACGTTGATCCTGGAGGGCCATTGTCCTGCAGAGTTTAGCTCTAACCCTAATTAAACACACCTGAAGCTAATCAAGATCTTACTAAAGTTACAGGCAGTGTTTTTTTTTCAGGGTTGGAGCTAAACTCTGCAGGACAATGGCTCTCCAGGATCAACGTTCCCCAGTGTTGCCAAGTCTGCAATTTTCCTGCGGAATTGGGCTACATTTATACTGTTGCCGCAGGTTGTTTTTAATGTCCGCGGCTTGAAACGACCCCAAATAACATGATATTTAGCAATTTTTACCAGGGGAGACCTGGTAGCAATAGTTTTGAGTAGCAATTGGGCGGGTTTTGTTGCGAAAACCTGGCAACCCTGACGTTCCCCACCACTTGATTAAAGTAACTGGTTAAATTTGGGTATTTGAACAACCCCCCAACCAGTGTTGCCAGACGTACAATAATTAATGTATTTGATATTTTCAGAATTTTGTGACACTTCAAATGATGGTCATTATAATCGGCTTATACTCATTGATCTAGCTTCTATATTATGATTGTAAAGAGAATGTGAACGTTGTTAGGCATGTTACGTCTTCTCTACCAATCATCATGGAGAATGACTCTCTCTCACAAGCACAAATTAACGTTCCTGCCACAGCGCTTTTAGGTCAGTTGTTTCCCACTAAGGTACGCCTAGTTATTTATTGTGCCCCCACTCCCCCATTTAAAATGTACAAAATGTATATAATGAGCGAGCATATCATGAATCCATTTTCCAAACCATGTTTTTGTCTTATCATGAATCACTACGGTACACCTTTAATAAGTGTTTATATTGGGACTATTTTAGACTGGTTTGAGTCGGCACCGCTGCGGAGTAGCACAGTATCTGCACAGTACCAAGATGCCTGCAATTTTGTTCATTTACCGCTAGAGTGCCAAATGTTCCGAACTGCAGCTTATATATATACTTAAAAAGCATGTCACTGAAAGCCAAATAACATTTGATTTGACTGAACAGTGGCAGGGCTTAATTTGTGCCGGAACAAGCTGGATCCGGCACCTCCGTGTAAGATAAACAGAACCTTAGATACTTTGATCTCCTGAGATATGGACAGTACAAACACATACAGCCATTTGTCTCCACACCCCACAGAGTGAAGTTGCAGGAAAGCTTCTTTCCATCCTGTCCTTCCTTCACATTTGTTCCTTCTCCCCCACTTCCTTTACACATTCTTCCCTTAACTTCTTCCCTCACTTAGAAAGATTATATAAAGATTATAATGTTCTGTCAATGCAAGTGAATTAACAGTCATGTTTGGTATCATTTAAAATGTCTCAATGCAACTGGTACAATGGTCTCATTTACATGGAAGTAAACCAAAAGGTAATAAAGGTTTTAAGAGTTTAGAGATACTTTGGCTGCAATCGTGGGTGTTCCCCATTTCCCAGGGTTCTTCATCCGAACTATCTCCTGTTCTACAACAAGGTGCGAACTCCCTAGGTCTGTGACCCTAGTCACTGCAAATTCTGATTGTAAGTTCCTGCCCCACATTGGGGATGTTTTGTCTTGGTCTGAGTATATAAAGAAATGTTGCAAAAGGCTCGGGGTGATTCTGTAATCAGATCAACCCACATTGCTGAGTGCCCAGGGCACACCAACTGAGATTTTAGAGCTCCGACTAACGCTTGGCATTAGTTCAAGTGTACTTAGACTGTAAAGGCTAAAAAGGGAATTTCCATTTAGGACAACAAAATGTTAGATAGGGTGAGACTTACCTCTGTTTAATGTAATGTTACTCTAGTTAAGTGTACATGGGAAACCATGGCAAAACCAAACCAAAGCTACTATCAGAGGAGTAATATTGGTCGGCTTCTCTGTAGTAGTGGTTGTGACCTCTGACTAGAGATAGCGTTAGAGTTAAATAGAATATTCAAATGTCTAGATAAATTATAAATATAAATGGTCAATAATCAATTGGCATTCCAACCTAAATTCGAGGTCATAATAAAATGGAGTCAGATAAGAGTTTAATTGGAATTAAACTACTTTCTACTGGAAAGACTGAACGTGCAAGAAACCTTCCCCGTCCTATGGGGAAAACGCCATTGGGCGGGCCTTACAAAGTGGTGACCATCCTCTGTGATCTCCCAGCCCAGGCGAGTGACGTCTTTTCAGAAAAATATTGGGATTTGCAACAAGCAAGAGGTTTGATCTTCTTCTTTTCTTCAGCTGCTGTGAGTTCATTCTTATTCGTTTTTTTAGAAGTGTTGAGGGAAAAATAGATACATCTCATATAGACACATTTATAGAATGGGTCGGCAACACCCAGAGTTAAAACCGGACACCGAAATCCGGTGGGGTTAGAGAATTAGACAACGACATTGCTTCAGGGACATGATAGTGGCAGCGTAGATCAGAAAAGACATCCCTTGCTATGAATTTTAAGATCTCAACAAAAGATGAAACCTAAATTGGAATAACATCTACTAAATTATATTCTGGTACTCATTGGAGAGTTGTGAGTAAAAATAAGTTTTAAAATCAGCAAACTGACTTCTCCATTGTTTTATTGGCTTTGTTGCAACAAACTAGCAACATCTCGATGAGAATGAGCAAACAACAGGATAAAAAAACTCAAAATTTAAAAACAATTGGATAATTTGGTAAATGGAAAGGTAGGTCAATACATTGTTTATGAAAATTAAGTTGGGAAAAACAGGGTGATGTGATGCAACACGTAAAAAGTCAAGAACTTTTTTGTTTGGCCAGAATTACACCTTAGCTCTTACTGCTACAAAGCAGAATTACTCTTGACTACAAATAATCAAGAGGTGATAAGCTTAATATCCTAAAACTGATACAAAGAATGATAGTGATGTTGTTACTATATTATAGTCAATAAAATATATGACTTCATGTTCCTGAGTGGCTCATAGCTGAGCACATGGGTATACCCACTCAGAGAACACACAATTTTTCTCCCTGCTCCATAGGAAATGCCAAATAGTAACACAAATTAAATCTATCACATCTGGTAAATGAGAAGAATGGCCACTGTGCCTTCATATAGTCTTTAAATAGACCTTTGAAATCTAAAAACAGAGATTGTGCATTGCATCAATGCTGAGCCAAAACCTTTTCATATTCAAATGTATTAACACAAGAACATCACATTTGTAACAATCTGTGACATCTTAGCTCTAAAAAAGAGAAATTAAGTGGGGATTTGACCATGCACCCAACATGTGCTTGCAATTTATTGGATGTTTACAACAACGGAGTCCTTCATTGGCTTTAAGCCTGGCCATTGTTGTACACTCAATGTACATGCCAGTACAGCTGTGACTGCAGCTGTGACCAGAATTGTCTCTTGATAAACACAGACATTGACAACTAAGTTGTTCCAGAGACTCTCCAGAGACCAGAAATAATATTATTTAACTTATACTATTTATTTTTATATATTATAATTATATTATGAATCAAATTATAATATACATTATATTATAATCGCCAAGCAGGGCATTAAATCATAATAGAAAACTGATACATTCATCCTTCCAATTTGATTTCATTGGTCTACTACCCAGTGCCAAAAAGGAGAGGGGGTATGCTTTCATTTTTTGCCCTTACAAGAGCACTACTAGAAGTGTGGCACATGTGATAGCAGACCAAATCATCCTTCACTGGGGTGCACCATCTAAAATTGAGTCTGATCGGGGAAGTAAATTTACAAGGAGGGTGTGAAATGCTAAACATCAGGCAGAGATCTACACTGATCGAATGTGTGAAAGACACCATAAAACAGCAATTGCTAAGCAGACAACACCAAAACAGGTGAAATAATTTGACCCACAGATCTGACTGTACTGAGAGTAACGGAAACTAAGGACCTGGGCATCAGCCCATTTAAGCTTCTGATTAGGTGGGTGATGGAAACACCCGTTAATTTAGAATTTCCTCAACAGAACGGGGGTCTCTAATGCTCATGACACAGCAGACTGTGAAGGCTCAACTGCAAGAGCAGCTTTAGGTGTGGCACTCAGACTGCACTGAATTCAGTGATTCAGATCGCACCAGTGAGACTCAGTTTCACGTGACATCTGGAAGTAAAATGGCAAAAAATTATATAATGGTGCAATTAAAATAACTCCACATGTCTGAATATGAAGCTGTTGAAAACTTTAAAATTAACTGTGGTTCTCTCTACATTTGTTTCTATCTCAGGTTGACCACTGCAATTCGTTGGAGGATGGATACCAGGAAGGTGCCTGACCCCAACTGCATCAAGCCAGGACAGAGGAATTGTTAGAACATATCCTGAGATGTGGGCCATTCACACCTCACAGTAGTACATCACTACATGTATTTACATGGCCTCCCGGTGTAGCACCGGAGCTAAATTCTGCTACACAGATTGTTATAGATTAGGTTCCACCCATCTTCCAGACATGAACACAGAACACACACCCCCACCATTACACCCCCATGGCATCGCCGCCTGGTAAAGATCTAGACTATCCAGGCTGAACACTACACATCATAGAAGACAAAGATGGCTTAGATTTCAAAAGTGTTACTCCACTAAAAATCTATTGTCCATCTACACACTAACATATGCACATAGCGTTACACACATTGGAAAATCCCATGTGACAGTTTAACAAAGACACACATAGTATACACTATTTACAATTCTCTGCCAACTCATGGGAAAAAACACTGTACTATACATATGCATGGCTACAGTCACAAATTGATGATGCAAATTCTAAAGCAGAGGCAGATCTGCTATTAAAATTCAAAGTGTTTAAACTTTCTGATTGTTATTGGGGTGGTTGGCAAACCAGAGGGCCCCTGTTTTCCCACAACATATCACTAACAAAAACATTATCAAAGTGTCACAGACACGCCAGGCTCCACCATCACCCAATCACAGCGCACTCCCTCACCAGAGTTCTGAGCACACGCACCTGTCACCAATCATCACTCCAATCAGCCACGACATAAAAGACTCACCTACACTTCAGTCAGCATCTGGTCTTGTTTGCATGTAGATCTACGTCTATGTTTACCTCAATGACTCCAATATATTTATCGCCTCCACGATCTCCACTCCTACAACACAAAAGGACAGTATTACCACTGTTATTCAAAATTATCCTCCATTCTACCTGCTACTTTGAATAACATCACTTACCTGTTTCCCGTTGTCTCCGTCCCTTCTGTACTGTAACACAAAGCAGATAGATCTGGAGTGCAGGCACTTCAATCAATCGACTACAAAATTTATAATTTAACCATACCATCAACTGTGAATTAGCCAGCATAACACACAGCACACACGCGTGCACAAACACACCGAACTCTAAGCATGACTAAGTATGTTTCAAGTCACTTCTTAGAAATCTTAGATCTTAGATCTGTATTAGGTGGCTATATAGGAATTTCCATTTAGGACAACAAAATGTTGATTGACCAACCTAAATAGGGTGAGCCTTACCTCTCTTTAATGTAATGTTACTCTAGTTAAGTGTACATGGTAAACCATGGCATAACCAAACCAAAGCTACTATCAAAGAAGTAATATTGGTCGGCTTATCTGTAGTAGTGGTTGTGACCTCTGACTAGAGATAGCGTATACAGATCTATGGGGACTAAACAAGATACTTTTAGATAGAGCAAGCATGAAAGCAGCCTTCTAAACAGTATAGTCAATTACCTCTGTCTTGTGGACAAGACTGGCTAGTTTGTGATCGTGGGCCCGCATAAGAAATGAATGGCCAGTGCGAGGAACCTGTGCGACTCTGAGAACCGAATGAACAAGTACAATAAGAGTAAAGAGTTAAATAGAATATTCAAATGTCTAGATAAATTATAAATATAAATGGTCAATAATCAATTGGCATTCCATCCTAAATTCGAGGTCATAATAAAATGGAGTCAGATAAGAGTTTAATTGGAATTAAACTACTTTCTACTGGAAAGACTGAACGTGCAAGAAACCTTCCCCGTCCTATGGGGAAAACGCCATTGGGCGGGCCTTACAAAGTGGTGACCATCCTCTGTGGAAAGATGAATAAATACTGAAAAGAGAGAGGTCAAACAACATTTAATGGTATAAAGCCAGTTTAAAACTTTTATTCATGAATATGTATAATAACATCTGAGAATGTACATATGACACCACTGTACTGAAAAATACAGTATTTGTCAAGTAAGTGAGGATCATCATCTCATCTAAAAAAATATACCCGAAATATTAACAGATAACAAGCAAATGTTCATGAAAATACAGTTATATGGTGCAAAGAGAGTTTTTGTAAATGTCTATAACAAATCTACAATGCAAAAATTATTTCAAATATTTTCAATAAATCATGTTTCCATTCACTCGGGATGAAGTCTAGTTCAGTTTAGTTCCACAAATGAAACTAAACTAAATAATGTCAAAATTATCAAAGATATTCAATACGCAGACGCAGATTATCTATGAGTATATATGAGTTTTGCGTTCAAATGCGCGTTAAGGTGATGGAAGCAATTTATTGGCATACTCATGCTGTGTTGTGACCATTTGTGCGTAAAACACCATGGCATTATGCATTAGGCCCAACAAAGTCTGACAAACACAGCCCTCGGCAGTTCAGATGTTTAAACTCGTAGTCATTCATGTGGAGGCTGCCAGTGTATGGGCATAAGCGTTTAATCATCCGTATTTCATCAGTTCTTCTGCGTCTCCTCATAGAATTTTAATAAAATGATGTAACAAGTGTTACTTTCGTCCCGACAGGAACTCCTGATATTTAAACCCGATTTACTTTCATACTGAAAAATTCTGACAAGGCAAACTTCAGGATGTGTTACAGCACTAATTAACCTGTAGATTGCTCATTATTGTGACACATGAAATGTCTAATATATTGTACATTTTATTTATTTATTTACAGATAAAGAGAATCTGAAAGCACGAAAAACTGACTTCATATAT
Source organism: Elopichthys bambusa (assembly GCA_037101425.1). Classification (NCBI taxonomy): domain Eukaryota; kingdom Metazoa; phylum Chordata; class Actinopteri; order Cypriniformes; family Xenocyprididae; genus Elopichthys; species Elopichthys bambusa. The sequence goes on along the minus strand of CM074440.1, from coordinate 26,065,515 downwards.
ATATATAACAAAAGTAAAGTGTTGGTATAAAAATATTCCAGGCACGTTTTCAAATAAAATAAAGAAGTTCTTATTCTCAAGTTCTTGTTCTCATTTTGCAGGAACTGGTCGATAGAACTACAAAATGCATTTTAAATTAATGATTTAATCATTTTAAATGATGTATTGTTATAATTATAGTTGTATTTATGTAATGTTATAATGATGTTTATGTTTATAAATGCTGAGTGACTGTGGCGTTTTAACGCGCGCGCGTTGAACGTTCGAATCGCTTTCAAACGCTGGAGCGGATCTGAGTTGCCATGGAAACGGGGAAACGTCAAGCAGCAAGACTCCGTTTCGTTGTTGTTTTCACTGCTTTTAGGTCAGTTTAGTCCATAAAATCACACACATAATATATAAAACTGTTCCTGACACTTTTCTTAAGTGTAACTGACACACTTCTGTTGAATATTTACTTCAAAGAAATGATTTGGTGTCTTTGAAAAAGTCCGTTAGCATCTTAACCGTTTTCAGAAGAGGTTGGCTAACTCTATAGATTGAGCTCTTGTTTAATGAAAGTTTGGGCTTTTAATCGCATCTTTATATGTAGATGAGATGTTTTGATAGTTTTGTAAAGGTTTTGCTGGCAAATTATCAATGGATGATAGTATACTTATTTCTTTAACCTAAAAGTCACTTACATGGAGCGCGAAAATGAGCTGAAACCTTTTTGAAACACGTTTTGATCTCTAATGGTAAACAAATATTGATAAAAATTGTTCTGTAATTTCAGGGAAGACAAAAACAAACAAACAAAAAAACCCATCTACAACAAAGGGGAAGCTGACAGAGAAGGAGGAAACAGGTGAACTGAGAAAGCTCATTAAATACTTTAATATTTATTTATTTCACAATATATTTAATCTATATCACCATGCATCTGCAATTTTCTTTTGCAAAATTATATATTTTTACTTTATTAGTTAAGAAGGCTTTGGCATCCAAACGTAAGTGACACTGTATGTACAATACTGAATCCTAAAACTAAAAATATAAATTCTGTTAACTTAAGAAATTATTTTTTAATATTATGTATAGTATTCTTTCCACCTCTGCTCTAGCTTGGTTCCTTGTAATAAACCTGGCATTTTATACTAAATATTGTTGGCTCTGTGACAAATTGCATGTTGTGTTAGTAGATCCTTCCATGCTGATGGCCTGCTGCATCCCAGCTCCTGTCAAAGGCTATGACCCATATGAATATAGTAAGCAAAACCTCAAATATACAGTACACTACTGTTGAAAAGTTGTGGGTCTGTAAGATTTCTACATGTTTTTGAAAGAAGTCTCACATTTTAAAATCATTAACCCCGGGTTGTTTCAGTGAGATTGTCCTTTAAAGGACTGTAGGCTAAATAATTAGCTAAATGAGGTAACACAGGTGACAAATATAATGTTATAATGCTTGTAGTTATAATCATTTATTTAACTATTATGATAACAGGATATTATGGTCGTTAATCTATTTTACTGTATTTCTCTAGGTCTGTTTTGAGTTATGTTTGCCAGTGAACAGACGCCATACTGTTCCACTCAAAGGTATTTATTTATTTGTGAATATGTGAATGTATTTTTTACTGATAAATTCTTAAATACTTTTTACTTATAAATGCTGATTGTGGTTCAGGGGGTCGACAACTTTAGGCATGTAAGTTATTTCTCACAGAAATCTGGGCAGCTTACTCATTGCTCATTCTCTTAGCCTCTAATATGTTTGAATTTATATCATCAATGCAATATCAGAGGGTAAAGATTTCATTACAGTTCTTACAGTTATGGCTTTACTTTGCTCTTGTTACCAGATGAGATGTAATCTCTAGCGTTTGGAGCTGTGATTCTTCAGGACAAGGCCTTGATGCCATTCACACTTGATACATGAAGATAGTGAGTTTCACAATAGCTGCACAGTCACAAATCAAGAGACTGACACAAGCTTTCATCCTTATGAACTCACCCATATGTAGGGATGGGTATGAAACCTGGTATTAAACAAGCCAAAGGGCTAAATTATGAAAGACCTGGCTGGCAGTTGTGCGTAAAGATGCATTTTAGCCACCACTAACAAAACCTCACAAAGATAAACATTTACAGTGGGTTTAGAAATACATGAAGACTCATTTTTAAATAGTTTTATTCACTGACTAAATGTAGTACTACAATGGATGGTCTAAATGGATGGATTTCTGGATGGTTGGTTAATGGCCGCCACGTTCCAACAAGACTGCGATGTCAGCAAGGAGATGGCGGGTGATGATTTGGGCTGGAATATTGGGAAGTGAGATGGAGGGTATTTAAATGACTTTTGCAAGATATGTGGAGTTCATAACTGGCCATTTCCAGCTATGGTATAAAAAGGAGGATAGTGCCTTCTGAAATACAATGCACTATCCCATGCTGCAAAAAAACACCAAAGCAATAAAACTGTTTGAAAATGTATTTCTACACCCACTGTAAATGTTTATCTTTGTGAGGTTTGGTTAGTGGTGGCTAAAATGCATCTTTACGCACAACTGCCAGCCTGCATGGAGAGGTTCTCAAGACTCCAGAGACACCAGCAGCTTCAAATACCTGTTTGCTGCTCAACACTGGCTTTTTTATAGCTGCCCTTTTAATATAATTAATTTTTTTGACAGGAACTTTCATTAATAAGCCTTTATCTGACCGTGTTCTGTTGTGCTCTAAATCACTCACAAATCTTATGACAATTCGATAATCTCCATTCAGTTTTCACAAAATATTAGTTGTTTTCATGCCTTTTGCACAACATTGGACCATATTGCATACTCCACAACATATCCCCATATTGCAGGAGAACTGTGACTTGCTTAATAATGTGGAACAACCTCTAAGAAGGGTTTCCATTTACCTAAATAGACCTGGCAAATTATTTTGTCTGAGACTGATACCAGTTATCTAAAAAGACATGGATAAACAAACAAACAAACAAACATTTTCTTAGAAAAACTAAAATCTGAATGTTTATTGAACTGAAATCCTACTGATATGTCACTTGCATAATAATTTGGAACTCAGTGTGAGGGAACATAGATTACATATTACAGATATATATCACTACAGTTATATTTAACCTGTCCGTTATTGCTGTGGAAAGAATTGCGCTTTTTCATGGTCTATTTAAAGTACCTTGTTTTGATGCTTTTACACTTTTAAATGTCCTTCTAATGTTCGTTGGTTGAAGGGTGAGTAGAATAATGTCATCTCATTGTACCCAGTTAAAAAAAAAAGAAAAAAGAAGTGCATTATTGCGTTCATAGTGCAAGCTTTTCACTGACTATTTACTGCTTAACGAAAGTTACACCCATAATTAGCGCGAAGGGTCATGGGGTGTAGGAATAAGGTGGATACAATCAAACTCTTTGAATGGGGAAACATTAAATTATCCAAAGCTGTTCACCAAGCATTCGATTAAATTATATATATTTGAAGCCACCAATGAAATCTGACAACTGTCTCATGAATTTTGTTTCTAAACTCTCGATTCATGACAAAAAAAATATTTTTCAGGCTGAATCAAGCTAATGCGCATACACAGTCCTAAATGCGTGTCTCTTGTGCTTCATTTCGAAGGCGTGACTCTGACTGTTTCTATAGGAACCCGCTGCAGTGATGCGATGACTTTACCTTGCTCTTGTTTAGAAGGCGGGACTTATTGCAGTAGCATTCAGCTAAGCTGTCCTATTTTCCCTTGCAGGACAGGTGAGATGTGCATTCCGTGATGTGGACTCTAAATCTTTAAAAGAAGCGGCTCGCAACAAGCTCTCAGATGAGCGAAAGCTTAGCAGTCGTCAAGTGTACTAATTCAACAAATAAAAGTATGTCTAAATATATAGTTGCATTTTCATTCTTTGTGTTATTGTGCTTTTACCCTAGTTAGTAGTATATAAATATGTTTGTGAACAGTCATGATATTTGTTGTGAATAATGTTAAAATGTAATATACCACAAGTGTATATGGTATGTTCCATTCTAACATGATATACAAGGTAAATTACTACAGTAGGTCAACACGTGACCACTAAAGCCTTGCAGGTTCAGATTATTACAAGTATGCAAGTAATTTCACAGGTTTATCATGGACAAAACACTTTTCTTGCAGGAATACCATACAATGTTACCATATTTACAGGAATAATCAGTAGCCCCTCACTGCAGAACAGGAGATCCAGGGGGTGGAGATGGGTTGGTAAAGTGGGAGGAGTTGGATCCGGATCCAATTGCAGGAATATTACATACTGTACAACAAAATCTAGTGGTAGTACTGCAAAAATATTACAGGAATATACTGTACAACAACATTCTGTGGTAGTACAAGAATATTACAGGAATATTACACACTGTACAACAACATCCTGTTGTAGTACTACAAGAATATTATAGGAAAATGTCCCAAAAAACAACACAATACTACACAATTACCACACCAGTTCTGTGTGGTACTTTTGATGTTTTATCACATGGAATACCACAGGACATTTTTGTAATGGGTCAACGAGTCCGCCATATTGTGCGGAGCAAGACAAACAAATGCAAGTAAACTGGGAGCTGCGACTTTTACTGGACAAAAAGCGCAATAAAGTTAACATTTCTCAACCGATTCCAACGGTTTATGATCTGCGTGGAGTACGAAAAAGGTTTTGTCTCCAATTACTCAGAATCGCTAGTTTGAACTCGAAAATTATTCATTCTGTCATAAGGAACTGTGAAAACTCACGCTTCTCAAGCATAGATTTGGTTTATTTTTCAAAGTTAATAATTGTGGAGATGTTCCTAATGTAATACAATTTAATGTACATGAAATGTGCACATCGATTTTAATTGTGGAAATGCTTTTCTGCATTTTACAGATTTAATAGCAGATACAGCGGTAGAATTTTTTTTTTTTTAGTACAATTACAGTACAATATAAATTGTATGTAGTTTTATTCTATAGCATATTTGCCTATATTATTATTATAAATAGCCTAAAAATACAATGGAGTATAAAACAGTAAAATATAGTTTAATGCAGTAGTAATATAATAACTGAATAAAATAGCAGACAGTATATCATAAATTGTAAAATAATATAGTCAATAAAATAAAAATAGCAAATATTTATATCCGCTGACAGCCTTCCTTGAGGTTTGTGTTGTCCTGGTTCCACTGGCTAAACTCGGGTAAAAATTTAAATGAGCCACGATTAGATGAATCAGATCACCTGCTCTTCGGAGACGAGTCGGTTTAGGTCTATCTGTAATTCTGACAGTTGTCCTGTCAAAGTCCTCTTCATTGCATGGAAGACTCACTTGCGATTTTGATTAGTTAATGATATAAACTGTAATATAATCTCAGTCTTCATAAGAATCATGTAAACTTTATATTATTTCTTATAAATCTCTCTCTCTCTTTTATTTTTATAGATAACTAGCATTGTCGTTAGCTTTTAATAGTTTGACTTTGGTGGTCAACTAGCTGTCAAAACGATGTTATAATGACCAAATACAACCAGAAACAACTGTTCAGGCTTACATGTGAAAGATAATTCCTCGATAAGTGGTTTGGATTGTGCGACGGTTTGTAAAACCTCAAAATAGTCAGGCATCTTTTCTTCAGTCCACTTATGAGAGTTACGGCATGTTGCCCCGCACAATATGGTGGCGCCGTTGACTTGCGATCCAGCGGCCAATAGGGCGTCTATGTATTTATTATGTCTATGGCTATGACCTTCACCCAATGGTTCTGTGTATCACCAAAGACTAGAAGGGACTCTGGTGTCACTACCCTTAGCCACCACCACTCTTAGCAAGGTAAACATGTGTTTGTTCTCATTGATATTGTTCACTGAAGCTTACTGTATTATGTAGAACTAGAGGAGTACTGTGAGAAAGAGATCGATTGAACGAGTTTATTACCTGCATTCAGATTTAGCATTATCCTTCAGGTCAGTCCTATGTTCATAATAAAAAAAATCTGTTTAAATGTCCTTTGTATTATCTTGTCCTTTTAACAGTTAAGGGGTTTTCCCGTGACTGACAGCGCTAGTCATAGCATTTGTCAGTTGCGTCTTGTTCTGTGTTCACAACAATTCAGTCTTTTCAATGTAAAAGTCTTTGCTACTGACTGACACACTCATAAAGACAGTCTTTGCTGCCATCTAATGGCGTAATAATGTAACTTCTGTTGCTGTTCACGTCAGGGACTTTTTTTTCTGGCAGGAGGAAAGCTTTTAATGATTTTACTTCATGAAAATTGCATACATATTTTTGGCTTTAATATTTGTATTGTGTGGTAACCATTTTATAAAAGCAATAAGGTACTCGAGGCTAGTGCTGTATTGTGAATAAGTCACGGCTGAAGGGGTGCTAACAACACCCTTCAGCCATTATTGCTTACATAAACTGTCATCTCCTAATGACTGAACGTTTGTCACTGCTTTTTTAATTAATAAATTTAACAGATTTTTTTTTTTAAGAATCTGATCCCTTTAATGTACTATTATAAATAGATCAGATATATATATATAGACTGAAAGGTTGTCACTTCATTTTTATAGTAAATTTCAGGCAAGCAATGCTTTTTCTAACAATATATAATTTTTTTTATACTGTTTATCCCTTTAATGGGATTTATACTTTATTATAAATACATGAAATGTTTTTTATTCAGAATTGTACACACAAAAAAAATATTTTCACCTGTTCTGAATATCAGTTTTAATAAAAACTTACAGCTGAAACTCAAAAGTTTTCAAACAAATCCAACTATGCTTGTCAGAGTCTGACATTAACATTTTTTTTACTTCTTCAGGCCATATTCTTCATATATTAACAGTAAAAATAAAATACAATAAATGTTATTTACAGTTTACATAGCTGTGTATCATACCTGCAAACTCCAGACCGGCGAAAAAGGTGACGGATGGGGAATTTTTCTTCTAAAAATGTATTGGAATTAGCAGTTGAAATAGTTCCGGAAAATTCTGATATTAAAATAGAACTACATGTTGGGAGTACTAATGTACTAATGTCGATGGTAACATAAAATAACAATATGACTATGATTTAAACAGCTTAAAAGGTTAAATAAAACAAGTTTTGAAAAAAATAAATAAAAAAAATTGCTATTTCAATGTCAGAACAGAGATTTGCAGGTATGGTTTATGCCACATACAGTATGCCTGCATCTAAAAAAATACTGTGTTAAAAAGTTAGTTTTGCAATGCAAGTAAAACAAAAAAAAAGACACTTCAGTATAAGAACCATGTCAGCTCACATCTTTTACTGATGCACATTAATGATTTTTTACAAAATACATGTATGGAAGTCCTAGAGCCTCTGCATTCAGAAGTGCAGTGAGAACGAGGCTCATGTTTGAAAGCAAAACAAGAGGCAGAAGAAACGTAGCGAAAGCTCAAGATTTTTTAAATTAACTACATACAACTCTATCTCACATGAACATTAAACATGTATCATAAAACATAGCAATAAAATAGGCTTCTTGATAGAAAAAAATCTTTTATAATTTTTCTTTTTTTATAGTGAAGATTAGCCCTATCTATCGAACAACTTAAGAACTGCAACAACCTTACTTTCTCCAAATGCTGTCGGCTCAAACAAGGGCCTCCTCAGCTTTCATGAATGCATTTCTGTCTCTAGAGCTTGGCTACTGCAAGGACAAAAATGACAATTCATAAAAGTACAGCTGAGAAGTGCAAAAATAGCTTATTAAAACCATGGGGCTTTTGATAAAATGTTGACAGCAGTAAGCTACATTAAAAGAAACGTATAAATGAAAGTGTATTGAACCAGAGTGCAAGGCAGGGCTCTGAACAGCTGCGAAAGTGAGATCCTTGGCATTTCGCTATGGGCTTTGCATCTACTCGCGAGCCTCCTTCCAAAAACAGGACACACCCATCGGCATGGAACTTCGACAGCACTGGAACTCATACGTATATTGCAAGTTACTTTCGTAAAGCACCAGGTAATAAATAGGCTTGTACAAAATTACTCTCAAAGACAAGCTGAATTCATTATGTTCCAAATAATGTACAATATTCAGGATCTCAACTGCACAATTTATGACAGTGTAGATCTTTAAAAAAGGAGATCCCCGTTCATAAAATGCAATGGCACCTCCGTTCGGTAAAATACGGGTAGAAACAGCACCCTGAATTGAGTCAAATAAATTAATGCAATTTGATAAAATTAGATATTTTTTATGAAATGGAGATTACAAATATTGTGTTTCAAATGAATATGATTTAGAGCGACTTCATGAACAGGATGTTCATGCTGAAGTGTTTTTATTTTTCGAGTGTGTCTGGCACAGTTTCACAGCGCTGAGGTTAAAAGGGTATCACCACACCCAATGAAAAAGCTGCATTTTGAGAAAGACACTGTGAAACACCCTGCCTCGACTCCAGATGATATCAGAATAGATGGGTGAGTGATTAAACCCATCCAGGTGTCCGACACTTGCAAACTGAACATGGTTGACATTGGCAGGGTGTGCTAGAGTCCGCTGGAAGAGTGCTGGTGGTTTTAGGTGAAGGCCGCGTCGTCGATGGCTACTCCATGATGGCTCGGTAGATGACGGGTTCGATGTAGTCCCCTCTGTACCTGGAGTTGATCACTCGCTGTCTCTTGCTCTCCTGAACCTTCTTCTCTCCAAACATCCCATCAAAACGCATGTCTGAGGCCTTAGACTGAATCACACACACACACGAAAATCAATAGAGTGCATCAGTGCCTGCACACTTTTTCAGCTGCAGTTTTTTTTTTTTTTCATTATTTTTTTCCATAGTGATTTAAAAAAAAAAAAGTCTTAATTAAAGAGTTATAAGCCAGGACCAAACCAACCAGTTACGAGCTGAATCACATTACAAAACTTGATTTGAAGCAAACAAGTATTTGAAAATCAGAAAAAAAGACTTGATGGCTTTAATGAGGGGAAAGAACTACAATCCCATGAAGCATTGCGAACAGCATAAACAAATTAAAAACGATGGAGAAATATAAACACTATATGACATACACACAAAAGTATTTTGATAGCATAGCAAGATTGTTTCGATTACGTCATTTGCTCACCACAACTCTTTGATTGATGGTATTTTCTGTACAGCGTCATGGGTAATGTAGTTTTTCACCACAAATTCAGCTAATAAACACACTTTAAAAAAATAAGTGGAAATAATGCAGACTGATGGCTTTAAGAGAAGCATATTCCATCGATTAACAACCTCATAGACTTCAAAGGTTTATCGTTAAAAATCTATTTCCTTATGGAGAAAATGAATAGGGTTTTTACTTCCGGAACCTGACTGTTGAACTCTATATGCAGAAGATTATGAATTATTGCTGATTTTGAATTATACAAGCTCAACGACTATGAAGTACTATCGTCACGTCACTATTTTTTATTTTTATTTTGGTATTTTTAAAATATTTAAAATATGGAGCTCACCAGACGAGATTTGACCCTCTTGGGCAGCTCTTCATCTAGGGTGTAGACGTCATCTCTTTTAGTCGTCAGCTGCGAGCCGTCCTCAAATTCCACCTGAAGAGAAGCAGTGCATTTACTAAACGGCTAAACGCAGACACAGGAACCTCTGCTTGAACTCTTCTCTGAGACATTTACCTGGTACATCTGAATGACATGAGCTGCCACAAATTTGGCTCCATAGACAAGACCATCCGTCCATCGGACCTGAACCACTTCACCCTGTGGTGGCGGACCCAGCTGAGCGCAGTCTCGGTTCTACACAAAACCATTAATATACAATATTTATACAATATAAAATATTGTATTCATAATTGGACAAAACATAAACTACGGTTTAAACGTTTGGAGTCAGTAATGTCAGCAATGGTTTTTGTTTTTTGTTTGTGAAAGAAATAATATTTTTTATTCAGAAAGGATGCATTAAATTGACCAAAAATAACAGTAAAGACATTTATAATGTTACAAAAGATTTCTATTTCAAAGGGTTTCAAAGAGCCCGATTGTTTTCAACATTGATGATAATCAGAAATGTTCCTTGAGCTGCAAATCAGCATATTAGAATGATTTCTGAAGGATCATGTGACACTGAAGTCTGGAGTATTGATGTTTCACAGGAATAAATTACATTTTACAATATATTCACATAGAAAATGGTTATTTTAAATTGTAATAATATTTCACAATTTTACTGTATTTTTGATCAAATAAATCCAACCTTGGTGAGCAGAAGAGACTTCTTCCCAAAACATTTAAAAATCTTACTGTCCCAAAAGTTGATCGCTAGTGTATAACTTTCAAGATTAATTTATTCATTCCATAATACTTAAGATATTATTAATGTGACTTTTCCAAGCCTGCAAAACTAAATATTCGAAATATAAAATATTCCCTGATACTTCCATGTTTTTCATGAATTATTAATTAGTAAATCTAGTTAAAATATTAGTTAAAAATGCATGTCTTGTCCCTTACCACGATGTCCTCTGGGAAAAGGTTATCACTAAAGGAGCCATCGTCAAAGTTGACCTCATAAAATGTCTCTTTTGTCAGCTGTATGACTTCACACTGGTAGTAGCGTCCGTTTTTGTGTTTGCAGATGACCTTCTGACCCACGCTGAGCTCTCGCATGGCTGCTTTATTACGCTGCAGAGGAGAAACAGACATCAGAGTTAGGGCCCTATGAAATTGGTTTTATTTCTTCCCAAATTTCGTTTTATTTTTTCTCCAAATTCCATTTTATTCTATTTAAATTCTTATGGAATTTGTTTTAAATGACCGATCATGGCATCAACATAAATGATGGTCACTTAGTGGATAGACGGGTACAAAGTAATATACTATTTATATCAGGTGCAAATTATCAAAGCAATGGTGGGTTAGGGTTAGGTGGTCAAATTATGCAAATTATGCAAATGACCACTGTCATAAATGTATTCTTTAATTATGGTTTGTGGACATATTCCTATCTATAGCGGCCTTAAAAAGTATTTGAACACTTAAACCTTGCTTAAAAATGTCTAAAAAAGGAAACACGAGCCACATCCAATTACAGTGCATTCATATGTGAAATTGCAGAACCTCAGTGTTTCAGAACTCAATACCTCTGACTGTACAGGCCCTTTGTGGCGGCAACAGGTGACGTAGACGACGAAGGGCCAGTTGTCCGGGTGCATGATGACGCCCGCGGCCTGTGCGCAGGTGGGATGGTATGAGGTGGGGCAGCGACCGTGAGAACACTGCACACAACAGCCCGACGTTTTCTTCATCCGCCGTTTGCAGTAGTAGCATTTCTGTAAGCAGATACAATAAAGGCTCACAGGAAGTCAGTTTAGACTAGAGGAAGTGTGTCAGGACGAAAGGGCCCCAAGTGCAGATATAAATAACTGCCAGTAAATGTCAACATCCTAAAGTTACAAAGTGTGGCAAAATGTGTTGTTCTCTTGCATTAAGACACGTCAAGTTGTTGATTAATGGAGGTTTGGTGTAGAGCCATGTCGAGAAGTGAAATGTTGCTAAAGGGTGGCCCTTTAAACGCAGAAACTAACCAGTTTGAATCTCTGTAAGGGAATGCCACTGAGATCCACGGGCGATCGTTCAGTGATGTTCACAAAGCGAGCTTCTAGCACTGCCACCGCACACAGGACGTGAACCCATCTGCGCATGGAGACAACTTTATTGCATTATATTAGCATTGTTAATGACAATGAGGGGTGGGGGTGAAATAATATGAATAATAATGTCAAAAAAAATCTCAAACCAGTATTGTAATAAGTGAGGTTACATGAAAACAAAAGGTTCTTGTTGGTCTAAAGCACACAAAATCCACAAAAACACAGCTCTAGCAAAGCTCTACCCCCAAAGCTAATGTAACTTCTAGGTCAAGGGTCATGGCTATGTGTTTCCTCAGTCCTGCCCTCTAATGGACTTTCATTTTACTTACTTGCCATTATTGGCTCTGTGTAATGCTCCTCCTCTCAACGAACATAGACAGCAACTCTGTCAAGAATCACAGATTCAAACATCATTGACATACAACACATCCTACTTGTCATTGAATGGAGAGATGAAAGATCATTATGTGTTTAATGCAGGTGTACAGTGGCCAAAAAAGTATTTGGACACTTAAAAAGCCACACTTATCACTGTATATCACTGTATTACAGAAACATCAAAGCAAGTGTCATTCATTTTAAAGAAAAATACACTGTTCAAGTAAAACATTTTCACAAAAAGAATACTAGGTGTTGTATACATTTTTCAATATTTCATATACATATTTCAAACTGGCGTTCATGTATGTTACTTGTATTTTTGTTTTTTTTTGGAGCTTGACAGCCTTGATCACTGTCTGCATTCACTTTATGGAAAAGCACAAAATCTTATAGGGGAAAACTTTGAAGAAAGTTATACGGGTTTTTAACAACAATAAGGAGAGAATTTCTGGGTGAACTATTTCTTTATGTGTCCAAACATTTTTGGGCCACTATATGTAAAAGTGTTTATGTGTACCTCGGCGAAGGCGTTGGCTTTACAGCGGGCACATTTCCAGTCTTTGGAAATTCTCAGAGGGGCCACACCATAACAGCCTAGAACAAACAGCACAAACAGACTTTTACTGACACAGTATGTTCAAATCTATGATGAGACCACTTATTTGTCCATGGTGCATCCTGGGATTTCAAACAGTACTGAAAAAAGTTCACATGTATGCTGGACACTTGTTCCCTAATAGTCAATATCTTTTATTTAGAAAATCTTAATTCAAGGCATCATAACTTAAAGAAATTACATTAAAATCCATGTTATAACCAGACAAACTACACCATCGTTCAAAAGTTTGGGGTGGGCAAGATTTTTTTAATGTTTTCTCTTCTGCTCATCAAGGCTGCATTTATTTGATCAAAAATACAGTAAAAACAGTAATATAGAGAAATATTATTAGAATTTAAAATAAGAGTTTTCTATTTGAAAATGAAATTTATTCCTGTGATCAAAGCTGAATTGTCAGCATCAATACTCTAGACTTCAGTGTCACATGATCCATCTGAAGTCATTCTAATATGCAACTTTGGTGCTCAAAAAACATTTCTGATTATTATCAATGTTGAAAACAGTGATAGAGCAGTTATTTGAAATGGAACTCATTATAAATGTCTTTACGGTCACTTCTGATCAATTTAATGCATCCTTGCTGAATAAAAGTACATTTCTTTAAAAAAAAAAAAAAAAAAAATCTTAATGACTCCAAACTTTTGAATGATACTGTATAAAATGGGGAACTATCCAGTATTGTGACAGGCCAGTACTCACTGGTGTGCACACGGACACTGCACAGGGAGCAGCTGATGAGCAGGCTGGTACCGTCCTCCTCCAGGTGGGGTGTGGACGGCTGGACATCTGCGCTGTCCTCTGTGGTGGTGGTGAAACATCTCTCTGGAATCAGAGGTTTGGTCCTTATCTGACCCCCAGGCAGCACCACGGCTGGCTCACTCTCGCCCCCTTCAGACTGAACACAAACACATAAACACGATGTTGTACAGGAAAGCATACGAAGTGTCAGACATCTGTTACACTCCAGTGAGAGGAAGGAAATAAACACGTCTGAAACAGACTGACATACCCGTTGATGTGCCTGGAAGAGCATGCACACAGCGCAGTACGGAGGCAGCAGACCCATCTCTCTGTTGTACTCTCTCTCTCTTTCTGGATTATAGGGTCTGTTCTGCCACAGCTGGGTCAAAGTACGTGCCCAGGCCTCCCCGTCCAGTCCGTCCTCCTCTGATGCAGCCTGATCCTGCAGCTCTGCACATGCACACACAATCACAACATTTTTCATTCAGCAGATGCTTTCGTGCATTTAGTATCTTTTTCCATTGTTAAAATACTTTGTGTCAAAGTTAAATGTACAGTGACAACAGTATGTAAAGCATTCTTATGGTGACTTCCTGAACTGTCCAACACTGTGACTCTGTGGAACATTTCAACATTGCTTTGTTTGATCAGCCCGACATAGCAACCATGACTCAACTAGTGGTGTCATGAGTTTAGGGCAGGACTGTCGGTTTGCACAATGTACAAATATTTGTCATTCTGTCTGGTGGTGCTAGTGAGTAGACTTCAAACACTTATTTCAGACTGAAACTAATTTTCATTGGAAAATAATGTGGGAATCTATGCACAGCTGCTTCCGCATTTAACTGCACAAATGGAACTCGTTACTAACAGGTTATGTTTTAATTAGAGCTGTTTATTTAACACATTAAATTAATAATAATAAAAAAAATAACACGTTAAAGCGATTGACACATTTAATGCCCCCACTCCAGACCTACATAGGTCATCTTCTGTTTCATACAGTTGCAGGGAAACAATTCACTGCATGATTTAGCCTATAGAATGCAGTTAGAATGGCCCTAAAATTCAAGATATTGGGGCAAAAATTAATATTGTATTATATTTTAGACACCATATTATTTTTTTTTAATTATATACTTTTTAACCATAAACGCTCGTCTTGAACTAGCTCTCTTCTTCTTTTTCTTCTCTATTAGAATTCCGGCAGTGTAGACGCTGCTAAGTGACCTGTGCCCTCCACAGGTCAAAGTTTGAACTAAATTCTCATATACAATATGCTAGTTCAAGTATATAACAATTAGTTCAAACTTTGACCTGTGGAGGGCAGTAATACACTTAGCAGCATCTACACTGTTGGAATTCTAATAGAAAAGAAGAAGAAGAGAGTTAGTTCAAGACGAGTGTTTATGGTTAAAACGTATATAATTTTACACATTTTTTAGAAAATGACAGATCGTTTTGCTAGATAAGACCCTTCTTCCTCGTCTGGGATTGTGTAAAGCTCTTTGAAGCTGCACTGAAACTGTAATTTTGACCTTCAACTGTTTGAGTCCATTGAAGTCCACTATAAGGAGAATAATCCTGGAATGTTTTCATCCATAACCTTAATTTCTTTTCGACTGAAGAAAGAAAGACATAAACATCTTGGATAACATGGGGGTGAGTAAATTATCAGAAAATTTTCATTTGAAAGTGGACTAATCTTTTAATAAATATCCTGACACATCCGAGGTTTATAATGGCAGTAAGCATTACCAAATGAGTATGAGCTGAAGAAAGTGTCACGTCAGTTCCATAAGTTAAATAGGGAATGTGTAGGACGTAGCATAAGCTTTTTGAACTGCTAGAGTTCTTCGTAAGTAGAATATGGAAGGCGGTCTGGTGGAAGCTAGATATTTTACTTCATACCTTGTTAAATATTGTTTTTATTTTTACACAAACACATCGCTTTGCTTCAGCAGGCCTTTATTAACCCCACGGAGCTGTGTGGAGTACACATTTATGATGGATGCATGTGAATGGAGACACATTCTTCAGCTCATACTCGTTTGGTAACGCTTACTGCCATCATAAAGCTCAGATGTGTCAGGATATTTATTAATATTTTTCCAAATGTGTTCATCAGAAAGAAGAAAATCATATACACCTAGGATGGCTTGAGGGTGAGTAAAGCTTGGGTTAATTTTCATTTGAAAGTGAACTAATCCTTTAATAAAGAGAGCAATGACTTACCATTAAGACATTTACCACTACCTACTGGTAGTTTTAGTTTCTTTTTTAGAGTATCATTTCACTTAAAAAAATTCGGTTCACCCAAAAATGAAAGGTCTGTCATCATTTACTCACCCTCATGTTGTTTCAAACCTGTATGAATTTCTTTCTTTTTGTGGAACATAAAAGATATTTTAAGTTCATTTCAATGTGTGATTAATTTGTGATTAATTAGATTTATTAATCTGCACATCATGTAATTAATTAGATTTAGGGATGCACCGATACCAAGCTCATGTACTTGTACTCGTAAAAATACCCCCGATATCAAAGACCGATACCTCACGTGACGTAACTGACAGGATTTTCCGTGCACAGAGACAACGGCAGTGTGGAAATACTTCAGAATTACTGATGACAACCGAAACATTGCGAACTGCATGCAAATCACGCTAATTGACAGACCTCTCTTGTGCGCTCTCTCTTTTTTTTCCGCGCAATCCCAGTCCCAGTTTTCTCAGACAGCGCGCGATCAGTTCTCCTTGCGCCTGAATGGTCATATGCACAAATAGTTGTCAAAATGTCCATCGTGTGGAGTATTTCATGTAAATACAGTCGGTTATGGCTTAAGTGGACGTCAACAGGTGGGTGAAAACAGGATATGTGTCAGTATATTACATTCATGGATTTGGTCTCAAAGGGAGAGTAGCGTAATTAAATATTTGTCTGTCATTAATGTTAATAAAACAACAAAAGAGGTTACATTAATGTATATATATATATATATATATATATATAATGTGAAATAAAATTATATTTTGCCCACTCGTCCATATTCCACTATGAGAAATCTGGTCACTCTAGGTTGTGTGTTCTGTTCTATGTTCTGTAATATTAATTTAGCACTTTTTAAAAAGCAGGTTAAAAAAAGACTTGATTTCTATTATTATTATTATTATTATGACTTTAATGATTATGCCCTTTGAAGGTTATTGGACATTGTGAAATTTGTGCTTTGTTTGTTTTTGCCCTTACTCTCTGACCTCCTGAAGGCTGCTGTGTTATTCTCACCCTGAATAAGACATATTGAGGGAAGCATTTTAATAACCCTATGAATGCATATTAAAATGCAGAATCGAATTAATCGAATCACATCAAATTTTAATGTGAATCGTCTCGAATTGAATTGTTCTGAATTTGCAAAAATTGTTTTTGAATCGAACACCTATGAATCATGAATCAAATTGAATCGCTGTCTACCCAAAGATTCACAGCCCTACAGATAACACAACAGTGTCATCTTAGCATTATTTATATACTATAGTATAATTATATTATAGTATTTATTAATATTTTGAATTATATTTTTTTATATTTTCAGTATTCATTTTTATTTTAGCTTAGCGTTTACAAATTTTATTATGTGCTTTTGTCATTTTTATAGATTTTACTTTTTTTTTTTTTAACTTTTAATTTTTCTATTTGAGTTTTGGTTTTAGTAATTTTAGTACTTCAATGATGCACATGTGCACACTGACCTTCATCACTGATGCTGTCCTTCATCAGAGGATGGTGCCTTGGGAGTCTGGGAAGTCTGTGCTGAGCTTCCACTGGACGTTCATCTTCTTTCTACAGGACGACACAGACTTACAATCATTATACACAGCAGAGCTCGCAAACCCCCTAGTGATTCATGATGGAACAGCAGGGGGTTTGTGATTTTGTGACAGAAATACCAGTCAAATTAAATGTGGAAAAAAACTAAAGCTTTTAATTAGTTTAATTTAATTTTATAGCATAAAAAAAAAAAAAAATCAGAACAAAGTTTGTTTTTTGAAACCAATAATTACACTAAGCACATAAACCTGCATCATCTCCACAGATAAATGCACTGAAATGCATTTGAGCATTTAAATTATTCTAAATTACAATTCTTTTCAGCACAAACTTTCCTTTCCATGTAAATTAGGCTTTCCTTTCCATGTTGTTACAGATTGTATTATATCGCCTGGAGCAATTAATGTCACGCTAAAAAAAACAAAAAAAAAAAAAAAAAAAAAACACTGTCACTCTACTTCTAATCATGAAAGCAGGTGGTACTCTGACTTTTATTAAGAGAGATGTTTGTGCATGTTTTAATTGATGACAGCAGTTATTCATTGGATGAGGAAGAGCGCTGTAAGCATAAGGCACATGTCCAGAGGTGAAGTAGTAGAGTGCAGTGTCATCATTTTAAATAGCCGGGACTGTGTTAGCAGAGTGATGCTGTACAGAACCAGCATTGTTTCCTAGCATGAGATAGTAAACTGCATCCTCTACTATGTTCAGTAGTACTACTGTGGGTGTGTTTTTAAATTTCAAGTTCCCAAAGTCAATGGGTTTTTGGTTAAATGCCTGAAATAAGGTCTGTGGTTAACATAACCTCGAGATATTTTCACATTTTATTCTGTAACATATTTTGCTTGTCTTGAAAAAGGCAGCTAAATGAGAGGTTGTCTGCGACACTCATCTATTCACATGTCCGCTTTTACAGCTTTGTTGTGTTTATAATCGTGCTCTTGCAAACTATTCTTACTCAAACTTTCTAACTCAAAACTTTTTAGTTTTAAATAAAGACTGAAAGAGTTGTCTGAAGATTAATGGTGGTGACGTTAAAAGTCATGTGACCATGGTGTAGTTCGTTTATAGCCTAACTCTAGCTTTTTACTTCTACCGATTAGGCGTGTAACGTATCAAATTTTCATGTTGCGATAATTGCAGAAGCTTTTATCACAGTATACGGTATTATCATGATAATAAAATAAGTTGCAAAAAAAGTGTTGTCATAGTTTAACAGGTTTAAGAACTCTTTTTCTTATAACAAAAAGAACTCTGAACATTTAAACATTTAAATACAATAACGCAATACACAAAAAAATTATAAAGTAAAATGTTTCAAACAGATTAAATTGCAAAAGAATTATAAAGGACAGCAGGTAACACTTTATAATAAGGTCTCATTATTTAATGTTAGTTAATGCATTATAACTAAGATTAAGAATGAGCACTAGCTACACTTGTTACAGAAGGTTTTTTTTGTTAATGTTAGTTAAAAGATACAACTGATCATTGTTAGTTTTAGCTCAGGTCAATTAAATTATAGTTACAACTTTTAATGTTAGTAATGTTATTAAACATTAACAAAGAAACTAACATTAACTAAGATTAATAAATGCTTTATAAGTATTTTTCATTGTCAGTTTGGTAATAATGAATTCACATGCTAACTAATGAAGCCTTATGTCACTAAGTTTTACTGAACAATAACAAATAATCAGAACATTTTCAATCATTATAGGGCATGTTGTAGTCCAGATCAAAACATAAAAATGTTTAAGTTAATAAATAGCCTATTAAGTATTTGAGTATTAAGTATTTGGTGCTGTGATAAACAACATTGCGAATACAAAAAACTGAATGGCTGTTTGAAGCATTTTAAATACTGTTCAGTATAGCAGCTGCTTTGTTTACTGGTTTTCCGGGGTAACCGCTGCATTTCTGCTGTTCCATCAGCGCCCTCTGCTGTCAGAGAGTGAATGTTCACTTTTATTCAGCACGCTGCGTGTCTCCTTCACTCGTTCCACCATGTGCTTCTCGTGCACATTGGCTTGTTTACATCTGAGTGCATGTGTCCCTTTGACGCAGAATACAGCGGTTTTGTGCATTTTATACGGTTGATGGGGAAAGTATTCTTAAAATGGATTATTAAAGTTTGAATAGTTCATAAATAATTATTCATGGTATTTTGAAGTGTCTGCGATAACAATATTGTGCATATTCATTATTGTGATAAATCATTTTACCGAATATCGGCATGTCTACATGTCTACTTCTGATTGTATTTAGGCTTCAAAATTCATAAAAGTTGTATTCATCTGTGAAGGTTATCATGATGTACGGTTATTTCCTGCAAAAATCCAAAAGCCAATGGAAAACCCTATTGGTTTCTTGTTAAAGGAACCAAGGTGTAGTGTTGTCAAAAGTACCGACTTCAATACCAAGTCGGTAGTGAAATTTAAAAAATCTCTTTGAGAGCTGTTGAGCATATTTGTAAACACCTCTGATTGGCCATTTTGTTCACGTGCTCATCAGATATGTCTGTAATTGGCTACAATGATCAGTGCTTCAAAAACATATTGTAAATTGACATCAATGACGCTCTTCACCGAGCGCTTACACAGATACACACGAGAGCGCTTGAAAGCAGGCATCTATTAATGGACCGGTCCGCTGATAGACGCCTATTTTCAAATGCACCTGCTTTCAAAACTCTTTCTAACTCAAAGACCTCTGTGTGCTTTCAAACGCTCCTGTGCGTTGATCATCTTTTTAGCCAATCACAGACATAATGTATATGTTGAGTGTGTGAACACAATGGCCAATCAGAGGTGTTTACAAATCCACTCAACAGTGCTCAAAGTGTCACATTTCTAAAATTTCAGTATCGACTTGGTATCGAAGTCGGTACTTTTGACAACACTACGCTAACTTCTGGGTTGGTCTAAAAAATTACATCACCGCAGCAGTCAATCCCTTTAATGAATCAAGTGCCTAAACAACAGACACAGACAGCATTGTACGTACCTTACTGTCCTCTTGAGAATCACTATCAGAGTCGCTGTCTCTGTATCTCTCATGCCGACTGCGTGGCTCGGGATCGCTGTAATCTCCCTTAGCATAGCTATGGACGTGCAGCACCTCTGCAGGGCTCAGCGTTCTCTGGAAGATGTGCTGGACTGCGGGCAGACACACCGCACTACTGCCCACTGACGCAGAGCTACACCGCGATTCTGCAAGCTTAGGATTGATGGTGCTGCTGCTGGATTCTGTGATGACATCATATGTGAGGGCGGAGTTAATGCAGGGCTCGTGTTTAGGGCTGTTGCTGGGTTCTGACTGGACATCACAGGTGGGGGCGGAGTTAATGCCAGGCTCACGTGGACTAGGGCTGATGGTGCTTATAAAACTGTTGCTGGGTTCTGATTGGACATCACAGGTGGGGGCAGAGTTAATGCCAGACTCACAAGGAATAGGGCTGATGGTGTTTATAATGCTGTTGCTGGGTTCTGATTGGACATCACAGGTGGGGGCAGAGTTAATGCCAGACTCACAAGGAATAGGGCTGATGGTGTTTATAATGCTGTTGCTGGGTTCTGATTGGACATCACAGGTGGGGGCAGAGTTAATGCCAGACTCACATGGAATAGGACTGATGGTGTTTATAGTGCTGTTGCTGGGTTCTGATTGGACATCACAGGTGGGGGTGGAGTTAATTCCAGACTCACATGGAATAGGACTGATGGTGTTTATAGTGCTGTTGCTGGGTTCTGATTGGACATCACAGGTGGGGGCGGAGTTAATGTCAGGCTCACATGGACTAGGGCTGATGGTGCTTATTGTGCTGTTGCTGGGTTCTGTGGTGACATCACAGGTGGGGGCGGAGTTAATGCTGTGCTGAGAGGAGATACTGCTGGTTACAGATACGAGGGGCGTGACGTCAGTGGCAGAGGTGTCATTGGAACAGGAATGGGGTGTGACGTCACTTGGCTGAGCATCAGAGAGCTCAGTTGTCGGCTCACTGTTTGGAGTGATGTCATCGGGCTTGCTTTGGACATCACAACTTTGAGTGACATGTCCAGACTGAGAGGCATCACTGCTTGGAGCCACATCATCACCAATGCTGTTTGTGGATTGTGAGGATGAGGTGACATCGCTGGGTTCAGACAGAGTGACATCATCTCTTTGCTGCGTTGTGATGTCACTGCTGGAGGTGGGGTTTGATGGTGAGAGCTCTGCCTCCATGTAAGGAGGGGCTTGATTCTCTTGCTGCTGTGGAGGGGGCGTGTCTGTCTCCATGGTCTCCTCAGCTTTAACATCACCTACAGAAACACACATTTTAATATTTTTATTATAGCAACGCCCAGTATTATATGCTGTATATGAGGCTCTACCTGGGTCAGCGGAGATGGATTGTTCTTTCTCGTCACCTGTCTCAGTCTGGCTGAGTTTGGCTTTCTTTTTCTCAACTTCCTCCTCTTCTACCTTCACTTGATTGTCATCTTCTTTTGCTTCGTTACCAGTGCTGGGTCTGAGCCGCTTCTGCCCCACGTTCTGCTTTGGACTGCTGCTGTATGAAGAGAAGGGAGATCAGAGATCAATATACATTTTTTTTTAAATTAATGAACCATCCCCACTGTCCCTTAAGAGATGTCACCCTCAGTAGAACTGGGAGAAATTCTTGTTATTATTATAAATAATAAAAAAAAAACAAAAAAAAACATGTTCATAATGTATTTACAACTAGTTTCTAAAATGTAACAGACACACACACACACACACACACAAAAACAAATATATACAGTATCTCACAAAAGTGAGTACACCCCTCACATTTCAGCAACTATTTTAGTATTTCTTCTCGAAAGGGACAATACTATAGAAATGAAACTTGTATATATTTTAGAGTAGTCAATGTGCTGCTTGTATAGTAGTACAGATTTACTGTCTTCTGAAAATAACATACAGCCATTATTGTCTAAATAGCTGGAAACAAAAGTGAGTACACCCTAAGTGATAACAGCTCTACGTCTTTTAACCATGCAAAGCCACGTCCTATTCATCTTGTTCATGTTTTTGTCTGCTTGACAGGACCATACAAATTTGCGTATCTTGTATTAGAGCAGTTAAAATTTGGTGCTTTGAGTACAATCCTCTCATACTGACCAACATGGCACCTCATGGCAAAGAACTCTCTGAGGATTTGAGAATTAGAATTGTTGCTCTCTACAAAGATGGCCTAGGCTATAAGAAGATCAGTAACACCCTAAAACTGAGTTACAGTACAGTGGCCAGGGTCATACAGAGGTTTTCCAAGACGGGTTCCACTCGGAACAGGCCTCGCAAGGGTCGATCAAAGTAGTTGAGTCCTCGTGTTGTGTGTCAGGTGCAGAAACAGGCTTCAAAAGACAGACGCATGAGTGCTGCCAGCATTGCTTTAGAGGTTGCAGAAGCGGAAGGTCAGCTTGTCAGTGCTCAGACCATACGCCGCACACTGCAGCAAGTCGGTTTGCATGGCTGTCATCCCAGAAAGAAGCCTCTTCTGAAGCTGGCTCACAAGAAAGCCTGCAAACAGTTTGCTGAAGACAACCTGTCCAAGAGCATGAATTACTGAAACCATGTCCTGTGGTCTGATGAGACTAAGATAAACTTGTTTGGCTCAGATGGTGTCCAGTATGTGTGGCCCTGGTGAGGAGTACCAAGAAAATTGTGTCTTGCCTACAGTCAAGTGTGGTGGTAGCATCATAGTCTGGAGCTGCATGAGTGCTGCTGGGACAGGGGAACTGCACTTCATTGAGGGAAACATGGATTCCAACATGTACTATGACATTCTGAAGCAGAACATGATGCCATACCCTCAGAAACTGGGCCGAACGGCAGTTTTCCAACATGATAACAACCCCAAACACACCACCAAGATGACAACTGCCTTGCTGAGGAAGCTGAAGGTGAAGGTGATATAGTGGCCAAGTATGTCTCCACATCTAAAGTCTTATTTGAGCACCTGTGGGGCATCCTCAAGCGGAAGGTGGAGAAGCGCCATGTGTCTAACATCCAGCAGCTCCGTGATGTCATTATGGATGAGTGGAAGAGGATCCCAGCAACAACCTGTGCAGCTCTGGTGAATTCCATGCCCAGAAGGATTAAGGCAGTGCAAAATAACAATGGTGCTCACACAAAATATTGACACTTCGGACACAGTTTTGACATGTTCACTTAGGGTGTACTCACTTTTGTTGCCAGTTATTTAGACAGTAAATCTGTACTGCACATTGCTGCACATTAGTATATACACTACTCTAAAGTATATACAATTTTCATTTCTATAGTATTGAGAAGATATACTAAAATGGTTGCTAAAATGTGAGGGGTGTACTCACTTTTGTGAAATACTGTATGTGGAAAAACAATTATTTTTAACCTTCATTCTGAGCCTCTGTCTGAAATGACCAGTTTTTAAAGGGTCGGTGATGTAGTTGCTCACAGATCCAATACAGCTGGCTGTTACATCTTTCAACAAAAGTTTCTTTGCGAACTTTCCATTACACTCTGCCTCATTTATAAAGCTCAGAACAAACATATAATCCTTCAACGGGATTCGGGACGGCATTAAAATAAACCATCTACTTGTTTCTGATACTGGGATCCTTCTAAAGACTGTACAGAAATGCAAATTAGCTGTCACTGGACGTGTCAAAGAGAACGTTCTTTCGCTCTTCCGTTTGTCCTGTTGTCGACAGACTCAAGTGTGTGGAGTCTATCATAAACTGAACATGCATCTGTACACTGTATCCAGTGTAGACAGCATCAGAGATTATAATGGGTTCTATATGCTTTTGATGTGACGCGATGCTCACATCCAGTGTAGGCAAATGACAGCCGTTAAGTGACTGAATGCCAGTGGGCGGGGCCTACGATGCAATAATGTATAAATATTGGTCAATGTATTTGCCAATGTAACATGACAGGTCACCCAATATCAAAACGAAATGCAGGATGCTTTAATGGTACAAACACCTCTATATGTCAAAAGATCAAGGCAAATTTGATTTCTCATCTCATGACCCCTTTAATAGCTTTTATTGTTATATTTTCAGTTTATTTAAATATTAATTTAGGTTGTTTTTTTGTATTTTTATTTATTTATTTTTTAATTTTTTAATTTCTATTTGGTTTTTAATACGTTTTATTTCAGTTTTAGTAATTTTAGTCCTTAAACTTATTTATTTCTGTTAGTTGCCAAAGCAGTTATTTACCAAACTTTTAAAAGTTTGTTTTCATCTAATGTTTATTTTTTAAACTTTATTTAAATTAAGAAAAGCAATTTTACTTTTTAAATTTACTTTTAGTTAACAATGACAAGCCTGCTTCATATAATAATGTTTAATGAAAATTTGTGTTCTTAATATTTTTATTGTGTTATTTTGTAACAATATATAAAAACAATAAGGCATTTAACATCATGATGATGCACTGTGAATAATATCACTTTGCTGTGTCATACCTCAGCTGTGCAAATACATTTTCACATAGCCACTAAAAATTTAAATAAACCATCAATCTTAAGATTTTAAGAAAAATTACCCAAGGTGATCCTTGAGCCTTTATTTTGGAAAACTAGAATGAAGACCTTTGGGTTTCTATGTGTAGTTGACAACGTTTGTTTTTAAATAATAAATTGCTATTTTTTACAAATCTGAAGAAAAGCTCCCTCTCTGGCCATAAAGTTGTGCACCTGTTAGATTTGTATAGTACATTGAAATAGCAAAATATTTTTGGAATTATGTGAATGATGAGTGCTTTACAATCATAATCCCACAGATTTAAAGCAAACCAAATGCAGATCACCTTCTGAGAAGGAGTTTGTGAAAACAGCCATAATTTCCAAGCCGATTTGAGAGCACTGAAACAATTCTATCACAAGCCATGCACTTTCTTTCTACACACCTGTTAAATTGCTCTGATGTGCTGCTCGGTTCTTCATCACCAACAGGCTTTTTCTCCTCTACCTCCAGCTCTCCTTTCTCTGCTTCTGTTTTCTCCTTTCCAGCATCTGTTTCTCTTTTCACCTCCTTCCCAGACAATGTTTCTGCGCTGTCTTCCTCTCCACCATCCATGTTAGCTTTCTTCTTCTGTCCAGTCTCTGCTTCTCCACTCTCCTCCCGCGTATCTGCTTTGTTGCTATCGCTGAGCTCTCCCTTCTCATTCTCTGTCTTTCCGTCTGTCAGGAGCTCTGACACCTCTGGTGTGGGCTTTGAGTGGTCAATGGGCGCATTATCCTTTCCTGCTTTCCAAAGTTTATAACGTTCTGGTTGGAACTTGCGAACAAACACATCCATGGATATCTTCACCATGTCCTTCCGGCAGGAACACTGAGAAAGAGACACACATCAGCAAACAAAAACATATCTGCGGTACTATTCTTAAAGGGATAGTTCACCCAAAAATGAATATTTTGTCATTTACTCCCCCTCAAATTGTTCCAAACCTGTATACATTTCTTTGTTCTGCTGAACACAAAGAAAGATATTTGGAAGAATGTTTGTTACCAAGCAGACCCCCCCCTCCCTCCATTGACTACCATAGTATTTTTTCCCCTACTATGGTACTCAATGGGGGGCGAGATCTGCTTGGTAACAAACATTCTTCCAAATATCTTACTTCATGTACAGCAGAACAAAGAAATTTATACAGGTTTGGAATAACTTGAGGGGAAGTAAATGATGACGAAATTTTCAATATCCCTTTAAGATCCAAAAACTAAATCAAAACTGAGGTTAAAATAACATACTAATGTTGCCAGCTTGCCATAATCTATCCAGCGCTGGGTGGCGAAGTTGGTGGATTCTGCACAGTTGAAGCCATGGTTAAACCCAGCGTGATATCCATATGGGAAGGTCACAATGAACTGACCTGCTTCCTGTGTGACCTAATGAATTAAGCAGAAAGATGTCAAATCATGAGATTAAAATAAAGAATGACAAGATAAGATGATAAAAACAAGGTAACTAACCTTCTCAAAGGGTATTCCATACTTCCTCAGAATTGACGGTGAAATTAAAGTCATTTTGTGTCGCAAAAACGCTTCACAACTTTGGGCGCTTCCAGGAAAAAATCCTGCATGAATGAAAATGAGTTAATGAGCTGCTGAAGAAGAAGAGGAACTAATAATATGTTTTCAAAAGACCATTGTACCTTTAGCAAGACGCTCCAATCTTTTCCCATGCTCTGGAGGCACAACGTACCTGCAGAAGATAATAATGCTTTGGTAATAATGCTTTTGATATCTCTTTGGGACAGTATGTATATTATTAGGGTCTGTAAGCTTTTTTAATGTTTATAAAAGAAGTCTCTTCGGCTCACCAATGCTGCATGTATTCGATCAAAAATGCAGTGAAAACAGTAATATTGTGAAATATTATTACAATTTAAAATAACTTTATTAATGTGATCAAAGCTGAATTTTCAGCATCATTACTCCAGTCTTCAGTGTCTCATGATCCATCAGAAATCATTCTAATATTCTGATTTGCCTCTTAAGAAACATTTCTGATTATTATCAATGTTAAAAATAGTTGTGCTGCTTCATATTTTTGTGGAAACCATAAAACATTTATTTTTTCATGTTTTTTGATGAATGGAAAGTTCAAAAGAACAGCATTTATCAGAAATAGAAGTCTTTTGTAATATTAAAAATGTCTTCACTTTGGATCAATTGAATACATCCTTGCTGAATAAAAGCAATGATTTCTTTTATAAAATCTTAAAAACACATTTTTTGAATGGTAGTATATATGAACAAATGCTTCTTAGGAGCTACATTCCCTATGATTCCTATCTGTAAATGCACATATTACACACAAGTTGTGACAGTACCAGGACTTGGGTTCTCCAAAATGAAGGTAGTTAATGCTGTAGAGATCCATGTCCTCTGTGTGCCAAGCGAATGTACTCTTCCACATCCCGAAATAAAGATATGGAGTGTTTACTCCTTTGATTGTGATTCCACTCTCTCTCTCCACGGTGTCCAAAATAGTGTTGAGATGACCAATATTCCACTCCGTCACATCCTGTATACAGTCACATATATATTTGTAATCATTGTATAGCACTATTATGACACTGTGTTCAGGGGTTGTAACTGAAATATAGTAGTGAAGAATATTTCATTAACAAAAAGGGCAGATTACTCACTGGATCATAGAGACTTCCACTGACATCTGCTCCATATAATGGTGGATTGAATGTTAAATTCTTCCAGAATTTTCTCTCCAGTTCATCAAAATCAGCATATCTGGGATTACAGAACCTGCAGTCGAGTAAGAGAATCATTTTATTAAACAGTGACATGAAGTCAACGCATCTCAATGCATTACTTCTGGAATGTGACGTATCTCAGAGTAAAAAGAATATACAGTGGGCGATGATGTTGGGCAGGATAGGTTTTTCTAATGTTTCTCTGTTCAATCCAACTTACACTACCATTCAAAAGTTTGGGGTCAGTACTTTTTTTTGTTTTGTTTTGAAAGATTAATACTTTTATTCAGCAAGGATGCATTAAAATGATCAAAAGTGACACTTAAGACATTTATAATGTTACAAAAGATTTCTATGTTCAAATAAATGCTGTTCTTTTAAAGTTTCTAGTCAGCAAAAAAATCCACAAAAATATAAAGGCGCAAAAATGTTTTCAACATTGATAATAATCAGAAATGTTTCTTAGAAAAATCTGAAGGATCATGTGACACTGGACACTGGAGTAATGATGCTGAAAATTCAGCTTTACATCACAGAAATAAATTAGGTTTTAAAATAACATATTCAAATAAAAATCAATAATATTTCACAATATTATTTTAACAAATAAATGGAACTTTGGTGAACATAAAAAATCTTACTGACCCCAAACAAAAAAGGAAAAGTCACATCACACGGTGGGGAATGTTATTACTTTAGAAAATAAAGTGCACTGATTAAACCTGTATGATAACATCAGGAACATTTGTTAAAGTCTTTAAAGAATTCTTTGGGCATTAGGATTCAATTGCATCTAAATATATCAGCATTTTCTGCTCACTTGTCTGTGTTGGCTGTTTTGCGGAACTCGCGGACTGTCATTGGCTTCTTCTGGATGTTGTACTGAGTGAAGAGACCTGATTGGCCAGTCACCACCTGTTGAATAGGGGCGGGAATCACCAGATCATCAATGTCATCATATGTGCGCCGAGGCTTCCAATCCTTTGGTGGCACCACCTGCAACAGACAAACACAGCACTGAGCAGTGCAAACTTCCATCCGCAGCACGAAAAGAGTCTCTCACAGCTATTTGAGCTGAAAGAAAATCTTATTCAACAAAGAGCGGCTAACCTTTGCCATCCCGGCTCTGTGAGCCCCCTGCGACTCCATATATGCAATGTATCTGTTGAAGTCTTTGAACTCCTCTTTTGTGGGATGAAAGGTCATGATCCTGATGGCAGGACTCTGGGAGCTTTGAGAGACCGAGTCCGAAGCCATTCTGTCACTTGGACTGTAAGGCAAACATGAAGAATTCATCAACAAAAAAATTAACAACAAAACAAAATCCGTAACATAACATGCTATTTTTTTTAAGTCATGCACCACAGAAACACTGGTGGGTAAAACTTACATTTACATTACATTATTCTCCTAACAAGTGTCTTGCTCCAGAAGACATCACCTGACCAACTATTAAACTCCACAAGTAAATCACCACCACTACTACTACTACTAGTAGTCAAGGTAGTAATATATTCATGATAACTTAAAGCAATTCAGAATATCAGCATAATAAGGAAAAGTTTTCAATCATTTAAAAATAAATATTAATTTAAATAATAAAAAGCTCAATTTCAAAAACTATATTTCAAGTTTAATTAAAAATCTATATATATATAAATCTATAAAATAATTATGTTTTTATTTAATTATATTTATACTTTTTTTTTTTAAATATTACTATTTATATTTAATTATACTTATAACCAATAATAAGAACAGAAAAGGTGTAAATATTCCAACAAGTTGTTGGAATGACTAAACTAAACTAAAAACAATTATTTAGAAAAACAACAATAAAACAGCAGTTAATTAAATAATATTAATTAAGTTCATATTGATTTAAACTCGAACAACTAAAATAAAACAACTTGTGACAGTTGACAACATGCACTTTACTGACAGAAATAAACTTAATGAATTGTTTTATTTAAATCAACATTATATGAAAAACTACATGCATTTTTTTTTTTTTTTTTTTTACATATAAATACATAACTAAACTTTTTTTTATTCAAGCTCACGGTATATAATAAAAACATTTACCCACTGTAGAGTTTAATAACTGTTATGATTATGAATCTTACAGCACATGTAAACTCTCACTAGCATGCTAGCTGATATTAGCCAGATAAACGCATAATATATTATCATTCAGAAAGTTTAATCAGAAAGCATTACACTATGAATCTGTCAGGATGTCATCATCAGATTCTGCTCAGGACCATTTAAAGTTCTGACCCCAAAATCTCTCAAACTCACAGCAAAAAACAACAACAAATACACACTGACTGCTAAAGCCGCTCAAATGAACACAAACTTACTCCTGTCACAGAAACGCGCCGCTTCAGCTCAACACACACACGCTCATATCCATTTACACAGTGTAATTAAAGGCCTTTTGAAGTGTATAACTGTGTTATTACATGAATTATTGATCCGCTCCAAACTTTGATGAGCCTAGTGGCTAACTACTGTAAACACCGACATTCACGCACTAAAACACACATGAAATCACACCACACACATAAAACCCCGATCATATGTGTCAGGAGAGGACGGGAGGAGTTTACTCACGGGTGTCGCGGGTTCAGGTGAGGGATGTTGAGGGCGCAAACTCAGAAAAACAGAGCAGAAAAAGACGATTACTGATCAGACATGTCCTCCATTAGAGTGCAGCGCGACTGCGCATGCGCGCACACTGTTTACAAAGATGGAAGAAGGCGTTCCCCTGCGCGCGGCCCCTAATCAACGCACTGCACATGGACCCTATGGAACCATTTAAATGTTCAGGTATAATATAGATTATAGATAGGGATATAGGGATTCACTCCACATCTGATATGGGGCCATATAATATACAATATAGATCATGGGGCCATATAGATAGCTATAATAAATAATATACAGTAGATTAATGTATAACACACTCCATTTAAGTCCCATGAGGTCTTTATATGTCCCACACAGAACCTTATAGATATTTATTATATATATTGTTTGTATACATAATGTAACCCTATGGGACTATAGACGCTATCCATGCATCTCATATAAAGTTACATAGATGTGAAAATGTAATTGTATAGATAACATTATGTACCTATAGTGTTTATAAATAGTTTATACATAATATTTGAACTTATATAAAGCTAATATAGTCTGTACATATGCATCATAGAGTCATATGTATGAGTAGCCTATATGAATGTTATATTATTTGAGTCATATGGATGCAAACATAAATTAGTTTATACTCCCACAGAATATATAGGTTAGGTTAAATCCATATGCAATTTAGATGTGATATACTGTACAAATATAGTTATAGACTTGTGTGTATAAACCACACCCTAGATCTACTTAGAGCCATACTGCCAATATGAATATATAGATTACATGAATAGACATTATTTCTAAAAAGTCACTCTTCTCATAGAGCCGTACAGATGCAAATATATTAATTCAATAGATAATTTATATTACTTGTGCATGAAGAAACATACCTCTGTGTACTGCACCTTGCATCTACAATATCTAAAATAAATTGGAAATGACTATAACTATTTTAACCTTTGAACAACTAGTCAATTAAATTATTTTTGATGCTCCAGCAATAAACAAAGACATTGATTATTGTCTACTGGTAATTAGGTGTAATTATATGTTAATTAGTATCTACAATGGGAAACAACAACTCTGACCTTGTCTAACAACAACTTAGACCAAATAGGCATTTTTTCCCCTGCCTAATTAGTGAGATAATTATTTTTTAATACAATTAGCAAACTTTCCTGTCCGGTAGCTGGGTTTTTGGAGGAGGACTAATGTCTCCAGGTGTTCCACAACTAATGAATCATGTAAAACAGGCA
Organism: Elopichthys bambusa; assembly: GCA_037101425.1. Lineage (NCBI taxonomy): Eukaryota > Metazoa > Chordata > Actinopteri > Cypriniformes > Xenocyprididae > Elopichthys > Elopichthys bambusa. The sequence continues at coordinate 26,034,139 of CM074440.1, read as the reverse complement.
GAATCCAGTCCACATGCCTTCACATTAAACTGCAATGGCCGGTGGGCTGACTAGCTTTGGTGGCGCAGATCTGGCTTTTTGGCAAGGACACAAACACACTGGAGAGGGACCAGCCATCTGTTCCCCTGGAAATGTGCTGAAGGAACCAGGATACAGCAAAGCCTCGCAATAAACATGTACAAAACCCAATTAAGTGTTTTATTAACACATATTTCTCTCCTTTTTATTAACAAATAGAAAACAGACTGCCTGTACAACAGATTGAATGCCGTTTTTGCCTCTATGTGAACACAAAGTCAAATGAATTCTTCCCATGTCCGCATTTTTCATCTTACTGTGTGCTCAGGCCATAGGAGGAAAGAAACACTTGAGTATGCACATTTTTTCAGTCCAATGATGCTGTTGTGACGTTACGGGAGATTTGTCTTTACGAGCCACAGTGAGAAATGATCAGATGGCCGTTAATACCACATGTGGAGAGTTCAGGAGGTTTTGGATTCCCAGCCTCAGCCGGTAAGGTGAGTCGTCTGTTTTCTGCCGGAAATTTTCCCGCTTCAGCTGCTAGTCTGAGTGAATGACGGATGGCAGAGGTTCTACTGGAGGTACATGACGGCTGTACATGTGTGTGCAGGTCTGTCGGGTCAAGGCCTGGCTGTTCAAAACAAGCTGACCTTTGACCTCAGCTGACCGGGCATGGAACAAGGACTTTGCAGTGGCAGCAAGAACACCATTTTCTTGTCTTTCTTTCACTCTATAGGCCTTTAGAATGGAAGGGTTTCCAGAATACGACCGTTTACTGCTATTCAGAGCAGAACAAGTCTGAATGTGTTCTTTCGTTTCATTAGTTTAGTCAGTGTCCTTAACGACAGCAGGTTCATCAAGGTCACTAACTCAGATGTAAGCATTTAATCTCTTTTATATTTGATTATACTGTTTTATAAAGTATCAGGAGGTGAAAAGGTTGTTTTTTATTTATAAAAGTTCCCCTTTTCCCACCAAATAAAAGTAGATCATTAAAATATAATAATGATAAAAAGTAAAAATCATCAGCAGCTCTGAATGCTCCTCTTACAGTATTAGTAACCTGGTCATGTGAAAATACATGTCCACATGTGCTAAAAATAATTGAACAACGTATACGAAAAATTACAAATGAATAATAATAATAATAATAATAATATATGAAAAACTAAGAATAAAAAGAACCCCTTAGATATGCAATGATCAGCATAAATGATACAAATATTGTACTTTTCTGGCAGATATTCCAATCATACTGATGATACAATAATAATAATGATAATAATAATAATAAAAAACAATGGCCAATGATGATGATCAATATGAAAATAGTCATAATAATAAAGCAGTAAGGTAATACAGAGACAGGAGCTGTGCATTAGAGACCAGAATGAAGCTTTTGTTGCTATTTTCAGAGAGAGGAACAGGACTGCAGACGACCTGTGATGTTTCCTCTCTTCTGATATTCCTTTTCTCTCTGTCTGTTTGTCAGTCTCTCTTTCTCCCTCCAGCTGTGGTGACTGAATAGGTAGGATGACTATGGCTCAGAAGGAAGTGGCGGCTTTCCGGAGGTGGCGTTCTGAGGCATTCTGGGAGTGGTTACGTTGCATAGTGATCGAAGCTGCCCAGGTACTCCAGAGCTGCTCTGTAGCACAGCTGGTACTGGTCCTGTGCAGATGGAACACACACCATTAAAGAGGTCCTGTTATGCTTTTTTACATGTTCATCTTTCTTTAGCATGTAATGTTGCTGTTTGAGCATGAAAAAAGTTACAAAACACGAAGTCACTCCAACATTCTCTATATCCATGCACTTTGTTTCTGAACTCCCTGAAACGCCTCCACTGTAGTCTTGATTTTTCCTCTGGGAACGAACATGTCACAATATTCCTCATTTAAATAATTCCCACCCAAGGCATATGCAAAAAAAGGGGGTGGGGCCTGGTTGAGTTAGTTAGTATTGTGTTGAAACTATGGTAAGGTAAGGGGCGGGACATTTCCCAAACACGCTTGAAGTAGTTAACCAATCACAACACACTCTTCTAGCCGACCAATCAGAGCACATTGCGCTTTTGGGAAGGAGGGGCTTCATAGAGACAGGAACTAAACAGATGGTGAATTCTGAACTGCATACTAGCATACTACTCGTACTATTTTTCCCATATCTTTCATTGTGTGAGCTTACCTCTGTCTGTACCATGGCAGGTCTCTGCGTGCGGAGCGTTTTTATGGTCTGGAACATGTCCACCACACCTTCATACCTCATCCGCTCCAAAACAATACTTAAAGTGATGAAGACTCCTGTTCTGCCGACACCAGCACTGAGACAGAGAGAGAGACACAGCAGTTCAGCACACATATACAACATCTACTGTTCAAAGATTTGGGGTCAGTAAGACTTTCTTATGTTTCTGAAAGAAGTATGCTGATTTGCTGCTCAAGAAACGTTTCTGATTATTATCAATGTTGAAAGTAATTTTGTGAAAACAGAAATCTTTTGTAACAAAATATATACTTTTACTGTCATCAAGCCATAGGTGTATATGACCATCTTCTTTCAGACGAACACAATCAGAGATATATTTATATAATTATATAATTATAATTTATATAATGCATCCATCCATAAAAAAGTACTCCAGTGGGTTAATAAAGGCCTTCTGAAGCAAAGCGATGTGTTTTTGTAAGAAAAATATCCATATTTAAAACTTTATAAATAACTCTGCGGGCGACCGTACGCAGAATGCGCAAGACCATTTGCAGCGGAAGCGTATCTTTTGACCTGACGCACAACATAATGACGAGCGTGCAGGTGCAGAGGATAGAGCAAAACAAATCACCGGTCATGGATTATAAGTCTAAAATGATAATTTTTAAAGAGAAATTTTGGAGGATTTCGATATAAGAGAAGAGGAGCTTAAATTTGTTGCACAGCCCTATTTGTTTGAACCGCGAGAGCCGTCTAAGCTTACAATACTCCTACATCCTGCGTCATACACTGCGTCAGAGGATTACTCATTTGCCGCAAGTCGACTTGCACATTCTGCATACGGTCACCTGCCGGAATCTAGTTATTTGAATTTATAATTTTAAATATGGATATTTTTCTTACAAAATGCATCCTTGCTGAATAAAAGTATTCATTTCTTTCAAAAAGAAAAAATCTTATTGACCCCTATACAGATATAAAGTAAGTTCTATACATCCAGTAAAGATTTACAACATTTTGGACATTACTTTATATTTGAATATTTAATTTATCATGCACCACTACTACAAAGTACAGACACACACACTGCATGCTCTACTGCGCTCGATTATTCTGCTTCTCACCTGCAGTGAACAGTAATTGGTCCGTCCTGTCCAAACTGCTCCTTGGTTTTGTGGACTTGGCCAATGAAATCAATAAAGCCCTCTCCTGTCTTTGGCACGCCTTGTTCTGGCCAATCGGTGAACTGAAACTGGCGGATCGTCCTAGACTGGCCATCCTGAGAGAGAGAGAGAGAGAGAGAGAGAGAGAGAGAGAGACAGTGTTGTAAGAGTGTATTTTAAAGACACAGCACATGCGAAGTCATGCGGTCGCTTTTGCTGAGCTTACCCTGGCATCTGTGACTTTAAACTCCCGTAAGATGTACTGAGGCATGTTGTATTCAGCCATGGGATCCACAACGAAGTACTGGTAGCGCGCAGATCTCTCTGCAGGCCAGTACTGATGACACTTCTCCTGTGGAGCAGAACACACACGGTTATGAGAGCGGTTCACACATAATTGCTTTGTCCAAACCCCAAAGCTTTTTTTTTTTTTTTGTAAATTTTTTAATTTTAAAATTTCTTGCTTTTATTGCTTTGATGTAATGCACAGAACGACAGCCTGAGGCCCGCATACAACTAGCTGATTTCCAGCATCATTACCATTTCATTAGTCATTCAGGAATAACAGTAATTTTTTTTTTTGTATTAATTGCAGCAAAGTATTCAGCTTTTCCTCAAATGAACATCCACATTGCATGTTTATTTTGTTGTTGTTATTATCTGCTACACTTAAATCAGTCCCTCCAGAGGATTTTGCAAACCTACAATTGCAAGAATTAATGCAAATATAATAGATCCCCGCGCTATTTGTGGCAGCTTGAATTTTTGCATATTTCCACAATTTTTCCACAAAAACATTAACCTGAGGTGGTTGTTTAACTGCCGGACCATAACTGATTTCAGTAATTAGGTACAAAATATTTGACAGTAACTGTACTTTTACACTTTTACTGTCACCAATACTAGTAGCATAACTACATAATGATTATTGTTAGGTTTTTATTGCAAAACATCACAAAAAATGTTATCACAGCAATTTCTGAGAAAAGCTGCAGCAAATTTAGTCATTTTGCGATGCAAAATCAGAAAGAAAAAAAAAATCCTGATGCGACTGTTAAATGAATAAGAAAACAGATTCATGTAAATCTTTTGCAAACTGAAGCTGCACATACACATATTTCCATGACCACGAATAGACTAATGCACAATCACACAGATACAAAGCAACTTCATTAGTAACTACCTCTTCATATTTCAATAAACTTCACGTTTTGCTGCTAAAATGCAAAAGTGTTGCAAGGTGTCACAGAATCAGAGGTTAAAATGTAAGCAAAATCAATGAAACGTTTTTGACACTATTTAAATAAATAGTTGTTTCGAGTTGTGCTGCCTTAAAGTAGTTATCTTAGTACTATATTTAATATTTTATTTTTTCTATATAGTTTTTAGTAAGTTTTAGTTTGTTTATTTAGTTTATTTTAGTACTTCAAGTTTATATATATATATATATATATATATATATATATATATAATTTATTTTAAATAATGAAAATGTTTTTATGGTTTTAGTTTCAGTTTTAGTTAATGATAACAGCCCTGGCTTAAAGTCGACAGGACATCAAAATTGAGGCACTTTTCACAACCCAATCAATTCCCAATGGATTCAGTCAAGTGCCTTGTTTCACTCTTAATCACATCACAGAAGTAAAATGGGCTGCAAAGAGCACCTCACATTGACTTGGTTCATTGATGTGTGCAGGAATGTGAGAATCTATCACAACTCACCCGTCCCATCTCTCTGAGCTTCGTCAGCATCACCACGATGGTGGAGTTATGCTCCCACAGCATCCTCCAGAAGTCCTCTGTGGTTTCAGACAGCGGACCTTGTGTGGCGATATACGCCTTCTGCTGCCTGCAGGAACAACACATGAAGATACAGTTTAAAAACACAACAATCAACACAGAAAGTTAACAAACAGCTCTCTCCATGCATTATACAGCTCCTGTAGTGACTTGGCTAGAATGAGGGAGGAGTGATTCCTCTAATCTAACAGAAGGAGGCGCTGCGGCTCTGTGACTGTGATCAGAAATGCATGAGACAGACAGAGGGTGAGATAAAGTTGCAGCGAGAGAGAGGAAACAATAAACAGAGAACGAATGAGAGAGTGTGAGACAGGTGAGAAAGATGCTGGATGTGGAAGACAGGCAGAGAGACGTGATTGTGATTGTGCTGTGAAGGCAACAGAGCTCCAGATCACTCAAACTGTGTCACGTGCTAGCGGATGCTTCCAGAGCTCATTTGGATGTCCTGCTGTGAGATCCCCGGGTCTCTGCTAAAGGTTTTTTTGAAATAAACTGAGCAAATGCATCTCTGCTGTGCTTGAACAAGTGGAGGAAATGTCTAATCCACCTTCTGCAGCCTTTTTCTCATACAGTGATTTTATCACCGCAGGTCTCAGAGTGGCTGTACTGTTGGTCATAGTGAGTGTTCCTGCTGCTGAATTACTAACTGGGCATATTGGTGGTAAAATGTCATTTTTTTTTTTTATTCTGGAGGGGAAGGTGTTTGTATACCTTGCAGTAGATGTATAATGCATAATTTCATCAACTAGATGATCAAAGCCTGAATCAAACTCACACAGGATACTGACATGATTTTACATACATAAAAACCGTCTTGCAACCACCCAGAACACCTTAGCAACCCCGCAACAACCACCCAGAATACCCTGGCAACCTCATTGCAACCACCAGAACACCATATCTATCTATAGATCTATCTATCTACAGTATCTATCTATCTATCATATTTTTCTGTCTTTACTCCCATTGGTTGGCGCATCACTGCTCATTTGCATAAAATGTAGCATCGCTAGACACGCCCACATTGATCACAGTTGCGGACTCTTGCTGACATCAGCTCGTTTTGGTCACTGCAAATCACTTAATGAGTGAACGCGTCTTCACATATGGAATGCTGGGAGAAAACCACATTCATCCAACATATGCTGAAGGGAAGCCTCTTCAGGGCTGAGAGAGAGACAGAGAAAGAGGGAGCCGTGATCCACATGCACACACACCTCACAGGTGTGATAAAGCCTAATTTGTTCACTAAATGACAGGAAGCAAAATTGCTGCCCCTCACCCATCACACAAACACACACACACGCTCATCAAGCTAAAAGCATGTGAAAGCCCTTCTCCCTCTGTCCTTCATTACAAACACGATTACCGCCAATTACATTGTTTACACTTCAGTACGGCGGCAGATGCAGTGGGAGTTCTTTGATTGGCCGTTAATTTGATTAAGGGCCAATAATGAGCCCAGACTCTTGACACACCTCCATCCCTCCACCTCATATGACCCCTCAGCAGCAAAGGAAGTACTTCACATTTGATTCTGGATGTTATTAAAGGATTATTCCTATTGAACACTGATATTTGCTGCAAACATTTGCTTGCAATGAATCCCAAGGACTATAGTCACAGATATTTTATATGACGCATATGAGACTGTATGGTCCATTGAGTCGGTTGTACTGTCTTAGGTAATGCAATTTTAATATCCACTTTTCCAGTATTTCACTCACAGGAAACTCTTCAATTAAGTATTTTTACTGCACAATCCACTGAACAGACTGTACTGCAAGAAGAAATGATATGCATATTTATTGCTTTAAAAATAAGCATGTGTTTAGTATGTATACTATTATTACACTCGCTGGAATACTTCATTGTGATTGGTCAGCTGCAGCATTCTGTGGTCGTACTTGTACGAGTGATAAACTGTGTAATTAGCATTGTCAGCATTCTGCTAAACATCTAATTTTTTGTTCCACAGAAGAAAGAAAAAGTAATACGGGTTTTACAGTGGCATGAGGATGAGTAAATGATGACAGAACCATGAGAAGGAAAACCTGTCCCCAACCCCAACTTTTAATGACTAATAATAATATTAATAATTGTATTATTATTTAATTATATTATTATTAATAATTGTATTATTATTTAAATTATAAAAATTAAACAAATCAATAAAAATATTACTAGTGCAGTAATAAAACTGCACTGTAAAATAAAAGACAATTTCTTCTTATTATTAATAATAGTTTTATTTTACAGAATACTTTTCAATACTATACAATACTAATATTTATGTCTATAAAAACTATGGAGTTTTTATTTTGCCATAAAAATGCAGGGAGATCTTAAAGCTTAAAAACAGATAAGCGCTTATCATTACATATTTGGGAAGATGGCTGGTCCATGTTGCATTTTTAAATGCATGTTATAAGCGACCCAAACTCACAGCATTGACAGAGATGGAGTTTGTGTGTGGCAGCATTTACTGCGAAGCGAGCCACTCTGAGACAATGAAAACAATGACTCATGAGCTGCTCACGTGTAAATGTACACAGTGTCCTGCTTCACTCTGAAACACAAAACACATCAGACTATATATTTACATAATTAAATCACAGCCTTCGCAATTGACGTGGGTCATAATTCAGGTTGGAAAATACAGAAATCCATATAAATACAGAACACTTAATACAGAACCCCTGGGAATTATTCCTTTAACTCTGTCTCAGTAGTGGGCTGGACTCAAACCCACTGCAGTCTGCTGAACGTTTATCTGTGTGTGCGTGTCTCTGATAGATTGAGCGCTGCATGGAGACCGGACTCCTCATGACGGATAATCCTTTTATTTGTTCGCTGAACTGTGTTCATCACCTGTCAGCTCGTGGCCGCAGGGCCGTGCTGATTCCCCAGTGCTGATAGCGCTCCAGTTATGGACAGTCCTGCCAATAAGAACAATTTGTCCTGACAACTAGCAGCACAAAAGCAGTAGACATGCAGACGCAGACTTCCTAGATGGGCCATGACTCTGTGCTGTCACATCCAGCAAGAGTCAAAGAGACGGGGGACAGTGACGGAGAGACTTGCTGGCGTTCATGGAAGCAGCATCGCTTCAGAAGAACACGCCATGTTTTATCTGATTTCTCCAGAGTCACAGTTGCTCTCAATTGGTTCTCAGATCTCTGTTCATGACTTTGGGCAAAATTCTGAATTTAAGATCTGGCTCACTTTCAGTTAAGTGTGAGTTTGAATTAAAAATTAAATGAGTTTAAATTTAAAAATGACAGGAAGAGGAATTTACTGAATTGTAATCACACACACGTACCTGTATCCATCGATGAAGCTGGCGTTAATGTAGTCGGACCCCTCCACCCCTCTGATTGGCTGCAGACACACACGGCTGGACTCGAAGGGCATGATGTTGACCAGTCGGTTCTTGAATTTGTTGCATGGCAGACTAGCGCTGATGAATCTGGAGGTGTGTGCTTTAGAGTTGGCCAGTTTCTGCAGTGAGAAAAGACACAGAACACATTCGTATTGCTCTGAAATTGTGAAATAGACCAATACACACTACTGTTCAAAAGTTTGGGGAGGGTACTTTTTTGGAGGAATGCATTAAATTGACCAAAAGTAACAGTAAGGACATTTATAATGTTACAAAATATATCCATTTCAAATAAATGCTGTTCTTTTGAACTTTCTATTAATTAAAAAAAAAAAAAAATGAAGCAGCACAACTGTATTCAACATTGATAATAGTCAGAATGTTTCTTGAGCAGCAAATCAGCATATTAGAATGATTTCTTGCTTAGTGAACCAAATTTTATTAGTTACAGAAAAAAAAAATCCACAGGAAGTGGCGAAGTCGCGCAGTCTGTGATGGACCGATTGTCTGTGGTAATTACAGTACATCAGGCAGGACATCCAAACGCTCATCCAATCATTCATCGACCTGAAACATGTTAGCAGCAGCAACTTTACATGGCCGCTCACTTTTACGTTAACCTAGAAAAAATGTGGGCTATTCCAAGTGTTTGTGTGAAGTGTGAAAGCTGAATAGTAGCGCACTTACTGCATAACAGCTAACATGGAGGTGCCGTTGTGATCACTTGCACTTAAAATACTGTCATTTTTGGTCATAAAGATAAAAGTAATATATCTTTTGAATCTGTGTCTTTTATTTGTGTGTACTCGCAATAACAACAAAAGCATATAGGCACGTTTACTATTGTGGAGATGATGAGTCAGCATCGTCAACTTCATCACTGCAGCCGAAAATACAGAAAACACTAGTTGATCAATTAATTATTACAATGTTAGAGCAATCTCCTTACCGTTTTTCCCAGACGCAATTATAATCATTCTGCAGGTGCGATGTGGCAAGCTTTATGCTTACGCTTGAATGCTGATTAGGCTAATAGGCATTAAAGGCACAGTATGTTTTTTTTCGCAGCTAGGGGTTGCTAAACTCTTCAAAACAATAACAAAGGCGTAGACTGATGACGCAGTGAATGAGCGTGGACTCATGGAACTTATATCTAATAATGTTTATGGCGAAATCATGTTTATGGATGAGTGAATGCATTCATGTTTTTAACATGACTGTGGTATAAAGCAGGTCGCTGCCGAGAATCAAGGACGCGATTGCTAATGAGAGACAGATATCAGTGCCACACGCGAGTCCCGGGGGATATAAAGGAATGAGGACATTTCATTCTACCAAACTTCTCGCAAGTGCTGAAATACTACTCATACAGGTCAGTTTATTTGAGGTCTCACGTTACACTATCATACTAAACTGCATTTGAGTGTGTTGAAAGTTATGTTATTCTATGTATTGTTTGTTGGCTGTATGAGACTTAACAGTGAGCTAGATCAACATTAGAATATCATACTGATGATATTCTAACATTTCATCGTGTTGAGGTATATAACATTGAATAGTCTTATGTAGCCTATTTTTTGCTTACCTTGTCTAATAATGTGCAAGAGCGGCGTCAAGCTCTGTCAAGTCAAAGTTGCAAAAGCTGTCGCAAAGCTCTCTACATCTCGGAAACGCCACACCAATATTGATTCTCATTTTATTTCTCCTTTTGTCCCAAAGTGTGCTTGCCATGGTCCATAATGTTTGAACGGAACGACAACAGCGTGCCACTAGACGTTACGCAGCTGTCCGTGTCTGTTGCCAAGGTTACTTTACAGTACAAGGAAACCAGGGATAATGCAGATATTACGTCATTGACAGGCGACAAGTGACAAGGGAGGGACGGGCACTATTTAAAATTGCGAATTTCTCTGAATTTACAAATTCTTGGAAACAATTAAGATAATGTAGGTAGTACACAGCTGAACGAAATATATAACACTGTGCAAGTTGTTTTCAGATATTTAATATAAAAATATTACATATTGTGCCTTTAAAGGCTCTTTATTATGATTTATATGGTTTATTAATAAACGTGCAATTAGTCGACTAATCTCTTAAAATGAACGACTACTAGTCGACCAAAAAAATCTGTAGTCGAGGGCAGCCCTAAAATAAATGCAGCTTTGGTGAGCAAAACATTAACACTTTCAAAAACATTAAATAAATCTTACCGACCCCGAACATCTTATTTGGCATCATTATAATGTGTTATAATCTGTTTTAGATATTAGAATCAGCATTGGTCATTAATTAATAAAAAAAAAAGGAGTGCTCTGGGTTTAGAAGTTAAGATCAAGTTTTTGTGGACTAATGTCTATTACAACAGAAATTATTTGAACTGTTTTCCACTGTCAACATTTGACGTCTTTCTTTGGAAGAGAATGAATGTTTTGAGTGGCTTTGTTCTCAAACTTCAAATAATACATGCTCTTTGAATCTCAGCATGTCACCAGGAAGCATCATGGGAAAAAACAGCCCATTAAAGTCATTCATGTTGTGCAGGGAAAGCTAAATGTGTCTGCACACAGCTCCCACTGCACTAGCCCTTCTAGATCATGTGATTCTTCACAACATCAAGCATTTAAAACCTGATTACATCCTCGACGCATCTATAATGATCCTGCAAGTAAAACATCTCTGAGTCTCATCATTCGGGCTGTGAAGCGTCTCTGAGGACAGCTGTTGTATGTTAAAGCCCAGACGTGCAGGAGCTTTTGCAGCAATGCATGCAGCAGCTATAACTCTCACCAGTCACAGATACAGGCTGTCAGCTTCTCCATCAGCTCCGAATGCATTATTTGAGGAATTAAAACGTGCACCTTTGCTTTGGTAAGGATGTTTCTGCAAAGAATTTCAATGTGCATGGCTTTTCTCTGACTACAGTGGGGTTTTTTTTGTTGACGTTCCAATGCAATGCCAATGCCGAAAATGCATTACCATTAGACATGAGAATCATAAGGATTGGTGTCTTTATGCACTTCCTGACCATTTGGCATGACAAGCTCAAGACACAGCTGTGCCTTTGTCTCTATGATACTGTGAAGGTATGGGCGATACTGTCAGACTGATTGGATTAGCACCTATGCATTTGAATGACACTGTTATGCTGAGGGCATTCAAGGTGAACATGATGGCATCAGTTTACTGATAGAGTTTCCAGTGAGGAGGTTTTATCAGTCTTTGATCTTCCTACTGGGATCCAAACTATGTGTGAATGTTTACATAGTCTTAGTTCTCGTAACCAGTTACTGGTAATTGCCTGTATTATCTTTAGATGGTTTTGTTTTAGTGGTCACTTCTAAGGCTGTGTGTAAGGGCAACACCTTTAAGGACTGCCCACTGAATGCCTATAAAATATGATGGATGATTACAGCGATGCACAGCACGTTTCTCAATAAAGAGTAACTTCTGCTTGAAAGATATCCTATCGTCTCCTAGTCTCTGCTTCGACGAGGAAAAAGTTTCCTACACACCGTAAAACCTTTGTTCATCTTCAGAACACAAATTAACATATTTTTGAACAACTGATTCGAAACAAAAGATTTGTTAAGCTTTAAAGCTTCATGAAGCTGTATTTTGAAAACGGCCATCACTAGATATTGTTGGATAAAGCCGTTTTTTTGGCGCATAAAAAGTATTCTCGTCCCTTCATACCATTAAAGTTGAACCACTGTAGTCACATGAACTGTTTTAAACACATCTTTAGTAGCTTTCTAGGCATTGAAAGTGCCTCACTGAGCCATCGGATTTCATCAAAAATATCATAATTTGTGTTCCCGAAGATGAACGGTCTTACGGGTGTGGAACGAAATGAGGGTGAGTAATTAATGACAGAATTTTCATTTTTGGGTGAACTAACCCTTTAAGTTTAAATTTAATGCACTTAGTTTTACAAGGCATTGTGTTGGTCATCTCATTGATCCAAAATTCAGTTCCATAGAGCTGTATCCTAAACATCAAATCCGTTATGACTGGCTGTGATTTTGTGCCTTAATGCAGTGTTTTGCTTTCAGTGAAGAGAGAAGAACTGACACTGGAACCCTGTTGTGTCATGCCAGGTTAGGGAGATGTATGAGAATATGTGTGTCCATGTGTGTTTCTGACCTTAAACTCCAGTTCCATGGCGGTGACGGTGTCTCCGGGCGACACCTGAGTGAGTTTCTGGATATGTGTGTACAGGCTCCGCGCAGGAACCTCCGTGTTCCCACAGGTGGCGGCCTCCAGGAGGGCCTCGTGGATGAAGATATACTGATCTTCTGTCTGCACCATGTAGTTCCTCTGAGCGCGCATGCAGGTCACGTGACCGTAGATATCCACCGACTGCTCGTGCTTCATCCGCTCAAGCATGGCCTCTATTACGATAAAACAGCCTGTCCGACCCACGCCAGCGCTTCCATGGAAAAACAGGGAAATATCATATTTAGACTGAATTTACAGATGCACGTGCACACTTATAGATATGTGAGCGGAGATCATAGTCTACCTGCAGTGAACCACCATGGGTCCGGCGTCAGGTGGGTTGCAGGCCTTGACCCTCCGTAGAAAGGCTAAAATTGGTGTAGGGTATTCGGGAACACCGTGATCCGGCCAGGCCATGAACTGGAACTGCCGAACTTCCCGTTTCTCACTGGATCCATTCTGTTGGACCAGATTCAAGGAGACATATGATGAAAAAAAGGATTTTACTTGCTGTTTTAAATAAAATCGTATGTTTATATTATTTTATATTTTATATATATATATATATATATATACACATACAGTCAAAACAAAATGTATTCATACACTTTGAACATTTCATTCATTAATACAGTTTATTCACTATTGTTAAAAAAAAAAAGGTAATAAAAAAGACAAGATCTCAGAGTTAAACTGTCAGAAAAAAATAATCTTAATTATGTCAGACAACACTTAAGGAAAACATGGTCAGGTCAAAAATGTCTGAATAATGGTTTGACTGTATATATGTTACGTAACTTTTGTATATTTAATTAACTAATGAATTAACTTATGACTGCCTACATTTTCATATTTAGTATTACTATTTTACATTTTCACCTATTTAGTATTCATCTGGCCTGTTCTGATGAACTATGCTAGTACATGGAGGTTAGCCAATCAAAACAGGTCTTAATGTTGCAGTTGCAAATCAGCTTGTTTAATAGTAAGGATCTGAGGGAGGGCGCAAAATTGGTAATGGCAAACTAAGTTACAACTGATTTCTTCTCCAGGAAACCTTGACTGACAGTACAAGTGGACTTGTATGGGGAAAAAAGTGGGAAATGCTACAAAAGTGCACAATTTGACCCATGTACAAATCATTCATTGTACAAATCATGCATCATTCATTCATTCATTCATGTAAACATTTACAGCAATCTTCTCTCAAAAAATGAATATGGGTAAAATGCCTTGTGGTGTAACTTGCTTCATCATAAACTGTGAAACAGAGAAACCTATTAAAAATGAACAATGTTAATAAAGTAAATAAAATACAGTAATTTTTTAAACACTATACAAGTCTTAAAGCCTATACAATTTGAAAATGGTTTATCCTAGCAGACTCTAAGTTACCAAGAGGGAGTTTAGTCTCGTACTACTAATTAAATTTGGATGTTTTTGTGGAACTATTTCCAGGTTCATTTATTCAGTTCTGCTGTGTGATGCCTCCACATCACAGAAAGACATTTCTAGAATTAACGAGCAGAAAAGTTTCATTCATTTGTGTTAATGCAGCGTATCTAACTGTGCTTCAAATTTAAATCAAAATGAACATCTAAAACTAGTTATTTTGAGTATATAGTTTTCAAAAAAAAAAAAAAAAAAAAATTAAAAAAGTGTAAAAAAGTAAAAAACAACAACAAAAGAAATGGTTAATTATCTATAAACACAAACAGACCTTATATAGAGCGAAGGTTCTGACGCTGTAGGTGGCCAATTCCACTGTATCCAACATGGAGACTTGAATCATGCCGTATGTTTCTGTTCCACGACTCGGCCAGTACTGATCGCACTTCACCTACAATCACAAACACACACAAGCATCACACAAGGACTCACACTGTGCTTCTGCTTTAAAGACCACAGCAGACGGGTGAGAGGAGGACAGCTGAAGCTAATGCAGGGCTGTGTGGCCTGAGGGTCTCTCTCTGGCACTGCTTGGGCAGATGGGGGCATCACGCACCACAGAGTGTCCAGAACTGTGGCTGAACCTCAGGCTCTGATAACGCACACGGGTCACATACTGTGTGCATGCACATGCACACCAAGCACAGAGGGCTGTGTTAGTAATGACCGGTATAGCTGGGGTTGAGATGCATTAGCATGACCCATCTGGGCTTCGGTAAACACTGCTGTTCGTCCTAAACAAAGATCAGGTACAATCTGTGCACTTGTTCAAGCTAATTAATAAATACTGCTGACAAACCCAACCCCCCATAAAACTTTTTAAAAATAACTAAAAAAAATTTAATATTCATTTTTTTGTCTTTTTTCTTTGTGTCAAAATGTCATATTTCATTTTCCTTGTTGAAGACGTCCCTGATGTCTCCTTCTTCAAACCTTAAGAGAGTTTAGAAGGTAATAAAGCCATTTCATATTGTGAAATGAATACAATCCTGTTATGTTTCGGGATGCACATAAAAGTATAACAGAGCACAGCAGGAGGTTTCTGGACGTACAATCACATTCATTTTCTACATATAGTAGGACAAGTCTGTTATTGACAGCACATAATACCAAGGCTTATTTCCCCCAATTCAATCAGTATATTCTCTTTCAATTTTGGTCTATCCTAGCATGTATTCTAGACTGAAATCATGTTTGTGAAGTATATATACAGTCAAACCAAAATTCAATCAGACACCCTGAACATTTTATTCATTAATACAGTTTATTCACTATAGTTTAAAAAAATGGTAATAAAATATGACAAGATCTCAGAGTTAACTGTGTCAGAATGACACTGTGTCAAAAATGATCTTAATTATGTCAGATAACACTTAAGCAAAACATGGTCAGGTCAAAGTGTCTGAAAAATTTTTGGTTCCAAATTTGTATCAGTTTTACTGGTAGTCCACTGTATGAAGAATTTTTGGGTATAATGTGTCACAGTTTACTTTATTTTACTATCCTCACTTACACAAATGAACTATAGTGTCCTGCACCCACTAGTAAAAATATACCAAAAATATAAAAAATGTGAATAATTTTTGGTTTGACTGTGTGTATGTATGTATATATATATATATATATATATATATATATATAAACTAAATTTCAGTGAACTTAATCGATCGATATTATATTGCAGATTATATTAAAAATGGCAAAACATGAGGTACATAATTCCATTAGAAAGCTTACATTAGATCACATTCATGTATATGTATTTTGAGACTGACCATGTGGAGGAAAAACAGAATGACCATCTGGCCACACGGCAGGTGAGGGAACATGTAACGCCTCCCTCTCTCACAAGCACACATGCACACACATCACTTCCTGTTCAACAGACCTACGAGGACACTTATGGTCACTTACTTTTCTATATCATTCTCGGACAGGCCACATGTTTGCATGTGTTTATGAGGTTGTTTTTAATATACTCAAGAGACAGACAAAAATGAACAAAAATGAATTGGTCACCGTTTACTCAACCTCATGGCATTCCAAACGTGTATGACTCTTATTCTTCTGTTTTAAAATATTTTTATCTGTACAATGAAAAGTGTTGACATTTAAAACAACATTGGACTTTCATTATATGGACTAAATAAATAAATAAAATACTGAGACATTTCTCAAAATATTTTCTTTTGTGTTCCCTAGCAGAAAAAAAAGTCATACAGATTTGGAGCAACATGAGGATGAACAAATGATGACAATTCCGGGTTGGGGAACATTGTCAGAGCAGAAGGAAACATGTTTTCTTTCAGGATAATCTTGTACGCGGTTTGAGTTATGCATCCTTTGCAAAGACGTATCTGCCCGATTCTAGCCTTACTGAAAAACCACCACATCATCACCAATCCTCCACCAGATTACACAGTGGGTGTGAGAGACTGTGGGTTGTAAGCCTTTCCAGGTCTCTGTCTAACCATTAGACGACCAGGTGTTGGACAAAGCTGAAAACTGGACTCATCAAAGAAGATCAGAATCAGGAAGATCTCTCTTTGTGAAGGACATGTGACTCAAGCCACATACAAGGTTATCCTGAAAGAAAACATGCTTCCTTCTGCTCTGACAATGTTCCCCAACTCGAAGGATTGTTTCCTGCAGGACAATGCTCCAATCCACACAGCCAGGCCAATCAAGGTGTGGATGGAGGACCACCAGATCAAGACCCTGTCATGGCCATCACGATCTCCAGACCTGAACCCCACTGAAAACCTCTGGAATGTAAGCAAGAGCGTCACCAGCCATTAAATAAAGCCAAGCTGCTTGAATTTTTTCACTAGGACATCTTTCGTTATTTTGACCAGTTGTCATTTTCTGCAAATAAATGCTCTAAATGACAATATTTTTTATTTGAAATTTAGAAGAAATGTGGTCAGTATTTGTAGAATAAATAAAAAATTTTCATTTTACTCAAACAGACAAATATAAACAATAAATCCTGAGAAACTGCTAATTTTGCAGTGGTATCTTAATTTTTTCCAGTGCTGTATATATATGTATATATATATATATATATATATATATATATATA
Source organism: Elopichthys bambusa (assembly GCA_037101425.1). Lineage (NCBI taxonomy): Eukaryota > Metazoa > Chordata > Actinopteri > Cypriniformes > Xenocyprididae > Elopichthys > Elopichthys bambusa. Next base: position 26,016,810 of record CM074440.1, on the reverse strand, counting down.
TAGTCATTATTGTGATTAATAGTTGCTATAAGTTCCTGCTTTAAAAAAAAATTCTCTATAGAAAGTTTATTTATTTCCATATAAAGCCCAATGCTGTCTTCTGAAAAACCTTGAGAACAATTCACATGCCATCTGCATCTCTCGCCATCACACAACACCAGCATTTCTCTCACACTTGGGCAGGAACCAGACAACACGAGTTCATGAGTGAAATCTCACCCTGCTCTTCTCCTCCAGTCTGGTCATCATGACGATAGTGTTGGTCCTCTGCTCCCACACCATCCTCCAGAAGTCACTGAGCGTCTCAGGCAAAGGACCTTGAGTGGCAATATAGGCATTTTGCTTGCGGTAGCCGTCAATGTAGTTGCCATTGATGTAGTCACTTCCCGGTACACCTGCAGTTCAGCAGTGCCGGGTTAACACACAAAGATGAAAGGCTGCTAACTGAACATAAATTGTACAAAACATGTCCTTGGTAGACCCACTTGGAATGTGCACAATTAATTTTTTTTTTTTTTTTACAGGTTCTATTTTCTATTTATAATTTGAAATGTTAAACAGCATTGAGAGTACTCTGACATTATCCAAAATATTTAATAAACAGACATGATTTAGGACTTGAAGGCTTTTCATAAAATTCAGTAGGTGTAGATTCTGTGCAGAACTTGTCATTGCTGAATCTCTCTTTATTTTGAGATGACAAGCTACAGTGCTCAGCGTAAATGAGTACACCCCATTTGAAAAGAAACATTTTAAACAACATCTCAATGAACACAAAAACAATTTCCAAAATGTTGACAAGACTAAGTTTATATAACATCTGTTTAACTTATAACATTAAAAGTTAGGTTAATAATATAACGTAGAGAACAAAATTTTCAGTTTTACTCAAATTTGGGTGATGCAAAAATGAGTACTGAAACTCTGTGGAGCAAAGCTAAATTTTAGACTACAAATGTCTAATTTAACAAGAATTCAACCACAGGCGAGTCTAATTATTCATTACACAGGTGTCCAGCAGACAGTTGACTATAAAAGGGTGTTAAAACCCTTTCCCATTTCATGCTGTCAGCAATGGCACCACATTGAAGAGAAATGTCACAAGACCTGAGAAAGAAAATAATTTCTTTACACCAGAAAGGTGAAGGCTACAAGAAGATCAGCAAAGCTTTACTTATCAGTCAGAATACTGTAGCAAAAGTGGTACAAAAAAAAAGATGGAACTGCAACCATCTCACAGAGACGTCCAGGTCGTCCATGGATGTTAACACATTGACAGAAGCGTCTTCTGATGAGAAGGGTTCGCTGCAGTTATCTAAAGAAGCAGAAAGCCAAACTGGGGTGACTATTTTCCTAATTTCCCAATACGGTGTACACTGCAGAGGAATGGCACGCATGGGTGCTGTCCATGAAAAAAGCCTCTCCTAAAGCCCAGGCACAAAAAAGCCTGCCTAGAGTTTGCCAGGGCCCATGCTGACAAAGATGAAGACGACTGGGACTCTATACTCTGGAGTGATGAGACCAAGATAAATGTTTTTGGAACTGATGGCTTTAAAACTGGATGGTGTCGCAAAGGGGAGGAAATCAAAGAAAAATGCATGGTGCCTACAGTGAAACATGGTGGTGGCAGTGTCCTTATGTGGGGCTGTATGAGTGCCGCTGGTGTTGGGGAGCTGCATTTCACTGATGGCATCATGAATTCACAGATGTACTGCTCCATACTGAAAGAGAAGATGCTACCATCACTCCGTGCCCTTGGTTGTCGAGCACTTTTCCAACATGACAATGATCCTAAACACACATCTAAAGCCACTGTTGGATTTCTGAAGAAGAACAGGGCTCCTGATCTGAACCCAATAGAACACCTATGGGGAATTCTGAAGAGACAAGTTGAGCATCACTCCCCATCCAGCATCCAGTCTCTAAAAGAGGTCATTCTTGAAGAATGGAAAAAGATAGATGTTGCAAAATGTCGCCAACTTGTTCATTCCATGCCTAGAAGACTTGGTGCTGTCATTAAAAATCATGGAGGCCATACAAAGCACTAGATGTAGTAGTTTTTGTTGTGGGGTGTACTCCTTTTTGCATCACCCTAATTTGAGTAAGTTATATTATTAACCTTACTTTAATGTTATAAGTTAAACAGATTATATAAAACTATTATAAAACTATTATATAAATGTCTTGTTAACATTTTGGAAATTGTTTTTGTGTTCATTGAGATATTGTTTAAAATGTTACTTTTCAAAGGGGGTGTACTCATTTACGCTGAGCACTGTACATATACTGCTTTTCAAATGTTTTGGGTCAGATTTTAGAAAGAAATGAATCATTTCACTCAGCAAAAAACTTTTTTCAACATTGATAATGATAAGAAATAATAAGAAATTATTTCTGAAGGATCATGTGACACTGAAGACTGGAGTAATGATCCTGAAAAATTAGCTGTGCCATCACAGGAATAAATTACATTTTAAAATACATTCAAATCTAAAATTTTATTTTTGAGTAGAAGAGACTTATTTCAAAAACAAACAAAGAATCTTAATGACACCAAACTTTTGACTAGTAGTATAAAATAAGTGGGTCTTCGATTTACCATCAACGGGAGACAGCACGACTCTAGAGTGATCGTAAGCGATGACGTTTGCATAGCGGTTCTTGGGCTTGTTGACCTCTAGGTTGGAGTTCTCCCAGGTGAACTGCTGGCCAGGGTCAATAGACTGCAGGACAGAAGGACAAAACAAGAACAAGGTTAGTTAGAAATCTAGACCATCAGCATTGAGAGAATAAATGAAGAAAAAGACCCCTCCCCCCATCCCCTAAATATTCAGGATATTCAGTAAGAAAAGATATAGTGAAACAGTATAACAATTTTACCAGGGAATTGACTGGAAGTATATGACAGGTCACTAGAGGGAAGGGTTTTAAAAATAAGATGGTTTGGTGACATCAACTAAAACAAGAGAGGTTGGAACAAGTTTCATTGCATTTGGATGAAAGTTTACAAAGGCATGGAATAATGAGCACCAATGAATCATTCAAAACCAGGGTAAATTCTGATTTCATGATGACTCTGACAACTGAACTTCTATTTTCACCTGCAGTGCAAAACCTAGCAGATGCACCACAACTCTGCAAATCTCCACCTTGACCTGCCCATTGTTTCCTGCGTGATCACGGCAGCCGGAATCGCCCTGGCACTTAAGAGCCCTGCCTAATCCTACCCTGCTGTTACCATAGTGATGAGATACAGGGTCAGTCGGGTGAGGTTTAGACGTCTGTTCTCTAGTCTCTCTGCATCACATTACTGCAGCTCTGTGGTGGTGGATTTCTAGCAGAAGAACCAGCACTTCAGTTATTATAAACAAAACATATCAACTATACACTTAAGTTTAAAAATGTGTCCATAAATATTTTTTGGTAACAATTTATAATGATAATGCATTAACTAATAATGGGTAATACATCAAAGTTCAGTTAATTCAGTACATTGTTAAAGTATTTATTTCATTGTTAGCTCATGTTACCTCAGGTCAACTTTTGATTTTAATCATGTATTAGTAAATGTTGAAATTAAAATGAACTAAGATTAATAAATGATTTAGAAGCATTTTTCATTATTAGTTCATAATGTTCACAAATGAAAACTTATTGTAAAGTGTTACCTTTTTTTTTTCTTTTTTTTTACCGTTTTTGAAAGATGCCCATCAAGGCTGCATTTTAAAAAAATCAAAAATACAGTAAAAACTGTAATATTGTGAAACATTTTTACAATTTAAAAAAAACTATGTGAATATATTTTAAAATGTAATTTATTCCTGTGATAAAAGCTGAATTTTCAGCATCATTACTCCAGTCTTCAGTGTCACATGATCCTTCAGAAATCATTATAATATTCTGGTTTGCTGCTCAAGAAATATTTCTGATTATTATCAGTGTTGAAAACAGTTGCTGCTTCATATTTTTGTGGAAACCATGATACATTTTTATTTTCTCAGGATTCTTTGATGAACAAGTTCAAAAGACCAGCATTTATTTTAAATGGAAATCTTCTGTAACATTATAAATGTCTTTACTGTCACTTTTGATCAGCTAAATTCTTGTTGAATAAAAAAAAGTATTTTGAATGATAGTGTACATGAGATCAAAATGCTCTTAAGGAAGCTACACACATCTCATTGGGCATTGACATGTACAGTTCATTCATTCAAGGGCAATGTGACATTTTATTAGATGTATATGAAATGAATAGAAAACAGAGACTGATATTCTGTCAAGTAACAGATGGATTATGAAGAACTATTATATTGCGGGAGATTGTTTGCCAGCTTACTCTGTCTAACAGCACGTTTTATACATTTGTTTGTGTTTATAGTTGTGTTTGTCTGTTGATGGGTAGTGATGATTTCACACCACCTTAACATTGTGTGCTAACTCGACATAATAAGATTTCCAATTCCACACTGAAGGCCAAAATGCTGCACAATGCAACACAATCACAGCTAATTGTGTGACTAGCTCTGTCTGTTTGTGTTCTCTTTAGACATCTCTCTAGACTGCACAGCATAAATGTATATTTATATCAGAAAAATCAGTCCTACTGTATATCAATCAGGTCTCCTGAGTAATTCAAAAGCAGCATCTGAGCAAAACATTGTTCCTCTGGGTAATTTTAATAGCATTTAATAGTCTTTTTTTCTGCCATACTGCATAGTGAAGTCTTCTCTCTCGTCTCTATCTGCTGTATGAGTGGCTATTCATGTCATATAGCAATGCTGAGAAGGAACACATGTCTTATTTAATAGTCTGTTCAGTGAAGTCTCCTGTTTCTCACACTGACAAATCACATGCAGGCTTTAACACAGGTGTATGTATGATGGGAGATTGTGATATCCTTTTGTGTTAACTCTGCCCTGTTCTGTGGTTGCTCTCCATTATAAAACAAGGATAAAAACAGCAGAGTATTTAAAAAAAAAATTATATATATACACAGGTGCTGGTCATATAATTAGAATAAAGTTGATTTATTTCACTAATTCCATTCAAAAAGTGAAAATTGTATATTATATTCATTCATTACACACAGACTGATATATTTCAAATGTTTATTTCTTTTAATTTTGATGATTATAACTGACAACTAAGGAAAATCCCAAATTCAGTATCTCAGAAAATTAGAATATTACTTAAGACCAATACAAAGAAAGGATTTTTAGAAATGTTGGCCAACTGAAAAGTATGAACATGAAACGTATGAGCATGTACAGCACTCAATACTTAGTTGGGGCTCCTTTTGCCTGAATTACTGCAGCAATGCGGCGTGGCATGAAGTCGATCAGTCTGTGGCACTGCTCAGGTGTTATAAGAGCCCAGGTTGCTCTGATAGTGGCCTTCAGCTCTTCTGCATTGTTGGGTCTGGCATATCGCATCTTCCTCTTCACAATACCCCATAGATTTTCTATGGTTAAGGTCAGGCGAGTTTGCTGGCCACTTAAGAACAGGGATACCATGGTCCTTAAACCAGGTACTGGTAGCTTTGGCACTGTGTGCAGGTGAAAATGAAATCTGCATCTCCATAAAGTTGGTCAGCAGCAGGAAGCATGAAGTGCTCTAAAACTTCCTGGTATATGGCTGCGTTGACCTTGGACCTCAGAAAACACAGTGGACCAACACCAGCAGATGACATGGCACCCCAAACCATCACTGACTGTGGAAACTTTACACTGGACCTCAAGCAACATGGATTGTGTGCCTCTCCTCTCTTCTTCCAGACTCTGGAACCCTGATTTCCAATGGAAATGCAAAATTTGCTTTCATCAGAAAACTTTGGACCACTCAGCAGCAGTCCAGTCCTTTTTGTCTTTAGCCCAGGTGAGACGTTTCTGACGCTGTCTGTTGTTCAAGAGTGGCTTGACACAAGGAATGCGACAGCTGAAACCCATGTCTTGCATACATCTGTACGTAGTGGTTCTTGAAGCACTGACTCCAGCTGCAGTCTACTCTTTTTGAATCTCCCCCACATTTTTGAATGGGTTTTGTTTCACAATCCTCTCCAGGGTGCCGTTATCCCTATTGCTTGTACACTTTTTTCTACCACATCTTTTCCTTCCCTTCGCCTCTCTATTAATGTGCTTGGACACAGAGCTCTGTGAACAGCCAGCCTCTTTTGCAATGACCTTTTCTGTCTTTCCCTCCTTATACAAGGTGTCAATGGTCGTCTTTTGGACAACTGTCAAGTCAGCAGTCTTCCCCGTGATTGTGTAGCCTACAGAACTAGACTGAGAGACCATTTAAAGGCTTTTGCAGGTGTTTTGAGTTAATTTGCTGATTAGAGTGTGGCACCAGGTGTCTTCAATATTCAACCTTTTCACAATATTCTAATTTTCTGAGATACTGAGTTTGGGATTTTCCTTAGTTGTCAGTTATAATCATCAAAAGAAATAAACATTTAAAATATATCAGTCTGTGTGTAATGAATGCATTTTTCACTTTTTTAATGGAATTAGTGAAATAAATCCTCTTTTTGATGCTATTCTAATTATATGACCAGCATCTGTATATATTGCACTGCTTAGTATTTTTGTGGAAACTGTGATTAATTGAATGAAAGTTAAAAAGAGCAGCATTTATTTGAAATACAATTTTATTTATAACATTATACATGTCTTAACTTTCATTTTTGGTCAATTAAATGTGTACTTGCAGAATAAACATATTCATTTCTTTAAAAAAAACAAACAAACAAAAAAAAAACAACCCCAAACCTTTAAACAGTAGTGTATATCAAATAAAATGCATGTTGAACTTGGTCAGGGCATTCCCACAGATTATGGGCTTGCACCTGATCTATCACTTTCTTTTTATTTACCTACAGCCACACAATTCCCTTTTCATAAGACAATCATCATCTGTTTATCCCATCAGCTTCTTTTGTATTGGAGTTTAATGTGAGTCATTTGCCGTTTGATTAGATCACTGTTGCTCCCTTAGTATTTGATGTCTATATTAAGGTCTTGATTGTTTAAGTGCTCAGAAGAGCCGCTCACCATACAATAACAACTCAAGCAGGCAGCATAGTCCTGCCCCATCCCCCAAACAGACACACACACACACACACACACACACACACACACAAACACACACACTCTGCAGAATTAGCCGTCTAATAAAGCAGGTGACTCTCACACTCACTACACTCCTAATAGAGTCGTTTCCCAGCTTTAATTTCAAGCTCTGGCGATCTGGGTACTGCCTGAGATGCTGATGTGACTGTGTGTGTGTGTGTGTGTGAGGGTTGGTGTGTTTGTGCATGTGTAAGTTGTGTTCTGTAGATGCACAAGTTCATAATGTCATTTCAGCATATTTGAGTAATGCAGCAGTACTTGCTGAACATGAGATGGTTATGTTTATAATCTTTCTGAGATTGTAAAGTGAACATTTAGCTGTTTGTGATGGAGTAGTCACAGCATCAGACAGACCGCCCACAGACCGTTCGTTGACTGTCTGATCCATTCTGCAAGCAAAAACACTAAGATCTGACTCAAAATGAGCAGTTTCAATCTTTTTGGCCAGCTTTACCCAACTTCTGAGAGTTGGGGTGCATCAGTCCACTAAAAAAATACACATTTGAAGCTCTGGTTGCTATAAAAACAGACAGTGTCCTGAAGTGTGCGCTATTAGACCATAAAGGTCTGTTTACACTTCACACCAAGAACGATAATTATATTATTGATAAAGATAAGAATAACGATAACCGTATTAGCACCCACACCAGCTCTCAATATTGTTCTGTTTATTATAAGCACATGCTGCAGTTTTGTCATCTGCCGCTTTACATGCTTGAGCTCTTTAAAGCGCGATGGATTCTGATTGGCTGCCAATGTTTTTATCGTTCATCAGAAGGAAAAAATCATTCTGAAAGTGATTACAATGATATAATTTCTTTGTGCTGTTATCGTTATAGTTGTGCTGCTATCCTTTTACATTTAGAACGATGTTTAGAACTATATCTTTATCATTATCATTATAGTCCTTGGTGTGAATGGACCTTAAGAAACAACATTCATGAGACAGTTTGTGTCAGATTTTGTTGTTGATTTGAAATTTAAATGTGAGCATGGCAAGCAGTTTTTGAGATTTCAGGATTTTCCCATCCAAATAGATAGGACTTGGTCTCAGACTTAACAAATTATTCATAAAAATTATAGTGAAGTTAAAATGGTGGAGGGATGACTGTTAATATAGATAAGTTTGATTAATATTCACAGTAATATTGTGAAATATTATTACAATTTAAAATAAGTGTTTTCTATTTGAATATATTTTAAAATGTAATTTATTCCTGTGATCAAAGCTGAATTTTCAACATCATCACTGATGATTTAACAGTATTTACTGTTTGATCAATTTAATGCATCCTTCCTGAATAAAAGTATTCATTTCTTTCAAAAAACGACTTCAGAATGGTTAGTGATATGATTGACACGATTAAATGCGTATGCTACTGCAGAACTGTTTTTTGAGCTCCACTTAGGGAACACTAAACAGTTCTGAGACTGATCTGCTTCAAATGTACAGACATAATAAATCGACCACAATCATCACGTCCTCACTGTTAGTTGGAAACACAGGTGTTAGTGAGGAACCTGCATCTAAAACTACTTCACACTGCTCTTCAGTGTCCTGTCCTACAATTTAATTGCTCCACACATGCAGATGTAGGTCAGATCAAGTGTTTTCCAGCTGCAAAAATAATCCATAATGAATGCGTTCTCCTCCTCTCATTGTCCTGATTTATCTCAGCAGACAATTTTATGTTAATTTCTGATGTTTGTAGGACATAAAGCAATTATCCCTCGTGGCTTTAACAGAAGGTAGAGAGGGAGGACAATTCTCCTCAGCCTATCTCATCTGACGTGACTTGGGACGAGTTACCTCATATTCCTGTGAGAAGCGTAGGCCGTCGTTGGCTTTCAGCCGCTCGATGTGGTCAGCCAAAGCACAGACAGAAACTGGAGGGTGTTCCCGCATTCCTACAGGGAAAAAGAAAGGATGAACTAATAGTAGAGATTTCTATTGGCTTGTTTAGTTTTGCTTGGCTGAACTGTGGGGAACAAACACACTTAGGTTCATACAGTTTTTAGGCTTTTGGAAGATGAGAAAACGGGCGCACATGGAAACAACCCAAAGCATGAGAGAAATAGAAGGCAAAGGAGAAAGCACAAAGCTTCTAGCACCATGCTATGTGCTTAGGCTAGCAGCAGTGATGTAAGCAGTGAACGGACATGCTCATTGGCTGACATGAACTGCATCTGGGTCAATAGAAAGGTGGCGTAAGCTGTCCTCTACAATCAAAATGGCATGTAAATGACATCTGCTTTTTACACAGAAGGACTACAACCTGAGCACACATTAAAAAACACTGACTGTTTTCCCGTGTTTGAGACGGACGGCCTGTGGAGAGGACGTGAGAGATGGGGACACTTTATTTGAGAGCAGCCAGAGTGGTGAAGGGGGCGTGGCTTTGGATTCGATGGACAGGTGGGAGGAGCATTTAAAATGAAGGAAGTGAAAGTTGACACAGGAACGAAAGAGCAAAACTAACTTGAAGTGCTGGGGCAGCTGAAGGCACTGGAACCTGCAGAAAGAAGATGAGGAGGGACTGTGATATATGTCACTGACAGAAGTGAGAGGAAGAGAGGAGAGAAAGAGGAAAGGAGACAGAGGATGTACAGAAAGAGCAAGAGAGACACCAATGATGAGCAAAAGACATGAAATGGCTTCCCCAACATATTTAACTTCCGTAATTTCTGAGTGAAAACTGAATATTTAGTGTAAATAATATAGGGTGGGGCATTTTGATTGGATTATAAGAAGCTGGCTGAGAAATTACTGGTTAATAGGCCTATTATTTTTTCCCTTCCATTCAATTTGGTTACATCAGCAGAAAAGTAGTTTCAAAAGTAAATGAAATGTAAATCATACACAAGATATTTCTAGACCACCATTCAAAAGTTTGGGGTCGGTAAGATTTTTGTAATGTTTTTGAAAGAAGTTGCTCACCAAGGCTGTATATACTTGATCAAAAATACAGTAAAAACAGTAATAATGTGAAATATTATTATAATTTAAAGGGTTAGTTCACCCAAAAATGAAAATTCTGTCATTTATTACTCACCCTTGTGTCATTCCACATTCCTAAGACCCTATGCTCATCTTCAGAACACAAATTAAGATCTTTTTGATGAAGTCTGAGAGATTTCTGTCCCTCCATAGAGATTCATCACAACTAACACTCCAAGGTCCAGAAAGGTAGGAAAGACATTATTAAAGTACTCCATGTGACTCCAGTGGCTTAAACTCAGTTTTATGAAGCAACATGAATGCTTTGTTTGGAAAAAAAAAGAAAAAGAAAAAAAAAGTACCACTTTATTTACAAAATAATATTATCCAAAGCGTGTTCATGCAACAATGTCAGCTCTCACATGAACACAAAATGCATGCGTCGTGATGCTCTCGTGAACGCGCATTGCAGATCAATATTTTTGTAAGTAAAGTGGTAAATTATAATTTTTTTGTGCAAACAAGGCACTCGCGTCGCTTCATAAAATTGAGGTTAAACCACTGGAGTAACATGGAGTACTTTAACGATGTCATTCCTACCTTTCTGAACCTTGAAAGTGGTAGTTGTGTTGGATCTCTATGGAGGGACAGAAACTTCTCAGACTTCATCAGAAAGATGTTAATTTGTGTTCTGAAGATGAGCGAAGATCTCACGAATAATGAGTAATACATTTTCTATGTGGATATATCTTAAAATGTAATTATGGCCCGAGCACCGATGGTGTGAGGACCCTATTAGAATTTCTTAGTCAATTCTCTTCTTTTCCAAAATGAATCCCATTTTTGAGGGCCTAAACATGAAACTTTGAATACGTTTAAGAAGTGGTGAAAATTTACGTCTGATATGGGTTTCAGAATTAGGTGTGGCAAAACGGCTCGATAGCGCCACCTACAAAGTTTTAATTAAGTGCCCTTCGCGCTACGTTTCACGTACAGGTATGAAATTCAGTAGACATGTGTAACAGCCCAATACCTACAAAAAAGTCCATGGGTCCAAAATCTGAAAACCCAACAGGAAGTCAGATATTTTGAAATCAGATTTGACCAGATCAACATTATATTTGGTCAGTCTAATCTTAAGGCCTTTGCAACGTTAAATTGCGAAAATCTAGAGTTTTTTACTGAAGGGCGTGTCTGTGGCGGCCTGACAAAGTTTGATGTTTCGCCATGAAACAGGAAGTTGTTGTAACTCAGGCATACAGTGTCCAATCTGCCCCAAACTTAACATGTGTGATTAGAGTCCTGGCCTGAAGACATCTATATGCCAGTATTCAGTTACAGTCATAGTGCCACCTGCAGCCAGCAGGAAATGACATGTTTTACACTGTGATTAACTTCTTGTAGAGATTTGACCAGATCAACATCATATTTGGTCAGTCTAATCTTAAGGCCTTAGCGATGTTAAATTGAAAAGATCTAGAGTTTTTGCTGAATGGCGTGCCTGTGGCGGCCTGACAAATTCTGATGTTTTGCCATGAAAGAGGAAGCTGTTGTAACTCAGGCATACAGTGTCCAATCTGCCCCAAACTTAACATGTGTGATTAGAGTCCTGGCCTGAAGACATCTACATGCCAATATTCAGTTAGTCATAGCGCCACCTGCTGGCAACAGGAAATGGCATGCTTTGCACTGTAATTCACTCCCAGAAACACATTTAAATATGCCACGAAGTACCAAACATACTAGAAACAAGTTAAATCATGCAACATTTGGCTAAGTGCTAAAGAATGCGATTAACGCCACGAAACAGGAAGTTGTAACTCAGGCATACAATGTCCGATCTGCTCCGAACTTCACATGTTTGATAATAGTCCTGGTCTGAAGACATCTACATGGCTCCGCAACCTAATGTCTGAAAGGCACTGTCTTCCTTTAGTTCACATTAAAACTCACAGTTCAGAAGTCAAGAACTGTTTGGATTTCAGCATGTCAACGCAACAGGATGTTTAAATGGCACCTTGTGTATCACATTATTCACTCTTACAGCACCTTCCAAAGTATGTGCGTGGTGCTGGAATATAGTTTGCACGTCAAGGATATCTTTTCAAACAGTTTGCCTGAAACGTCAAACATGTAGCTACACAACAAACACTCTTTATCTGTGAGGTAAGCCATTTTTACATTTTCAAAGTGTCCTAAAGCTTTTTGAAACATAAATGCTGAACTTTCACAAGTAAATAAACAACAACACTAGTAGCTCGGTTCCTCATTTGAAGATTCACAAGCAAGGAAAATCAATTTTTATGGCAGGGAAGTTAACATGAATATTTCTACCAGTTTCGCCATGAGAAAGATCATGCATCAGTCGAGCATGCGCTTGCAGCCCAACAATCTGACATAAGAACATGAGTCACTTTGCAACTGAAGCAAAAGCAGATTCTTATTGAAGTCAGCAAAATGTCTGAGCATTTGGAAATTTCCCCTGAGAGGGAGAAGAAAAAAAAAAAACAGAAAGAGACAGAGGAAGAAGTGCAAAATATGGATGGGAAGAAGTGAGAAAGAGAAAAAATTTCTCCTGGGAATCATCCTGCTTAATTTTTCCATCAAGTTCAAAGCTCAGAATGAAGGAATATGATCTGATGCCACTGTCTGTGTGTGTGTGTGTGTGTGTGTTTGTTTGAGATTAGCTGGCAGGTTCTGCTCCTCAGTGTGTGTCCTTCACCTGACAGTGCGGCTCTGTGAATAATGTTTTGTCTTCACACCAAAGCTCCAGCTGAACCTCACATTCATAAATCCAGGGAGCATTTCTGTCTCTCTTTCTGAGGTCTACATCCAAACAACCCCAAACTGATTTGTTTTGAAAAGAAACTTTACCTCTGTTGCAAATTCTAGAGAGCATTTTAAAGCATCACAGAAATGCCATTCCAAAAGGTGGATAGTATAATGATGCTGCTTTCCAACCTGGTTCTGAGGCAGTACTGCATGCATCCTTAAAGGATTTCAGCATATAAGATGATAGACAAAATTTCCATGACAGTACAGTCAGCACAGAAAAATATACATGAAATAGTTTAATCTCATTAAAAATTCATTTAATAGTATTTTACTATTTTTGTGGGTGCGGTATTGCCTAATGCTTTATGGAGTATGTTAGCTTAGAACTCGGCTAACAAGAAACTCTACACTGTAAAAAATATAATTTTTACAGAAAAAGACTATAAACTGCAAGTTACCTAACCCACTATGGTAAAAAAAAAAACAGTATTAAAAGCACATTATGTAGTTTTCACCTCTAGAGGTCGCCTATTCAAAACAAGGCGTAGCTTGAAGATGCCTTGTTTTCATTGAATCATGGGAGGTGTTGTCTTCACGTCTATAGCCGATGGAAAAGAATCCGACAGGGCTCGGGCAGAAATCATATTCATGGATGAGCTAATGTATTAAAGATGAATTAGCATTACTGTAATATAAAGCAGGGTATGGCTGAAAACTGTTGGAATGGAACGAGGCCGCTGGAGCAATGAAGCTACTGAAAGATAAGCACAACACATGACATGGCTCAAAAGCAGTGGAGCTTTTAAAATTGTCGCAGACGAGTGCTTCCGCTGAGTATGTGTGGTAACGCAGCGCTGTTTTATCATATTAGATACATTTGTGTGTTTAAAGTTATTATAATGCTACTCTGTAAATCAAGAAAACGAGATTTAAACAATTAGACTTACTGTGTTGAGCTATATAACAATGATTAGTTTTCTGTCAATGAATGTATCCAAACAGTTGCTCATCTGTCTAAAAAAAAACACATAATATATTAAAGCGTCTTTGGTGTTTCCATGGTTTCTACAAAATAAAAATCGAAGATAACGTGGGTATGATGTCACTGATAGGTGACGATGCATGGACACGGTGCGTGTCCTGGTTAAAATTGCTTATGTCTCTGAATTTAAACATTCTTGGAAACCTTTGAATAATATAAGTACTAGGGGTGTCCCTGACTACAGATTTACATAGTCGAATCAGATTCGAATCAGATTGCCTATATTCGACTGATAGGCGAATCATATTTGTGTGAGCAGGGGGGATGCTTGAAAAACAGCAGTCCACTAGATAGCGTGCACAAACTTTTTCCGCGCTTAAGGCCAAAGGAGTATACTTTGAAAGGCTTGCATGCTCAAAGGCTTTGAAAGGCTCGCTGTGCACGAGATGGAGCAGGACGGGGAAAATGAAGTAAGCGGCCTACCCACGCCTTAAGACAACTTTTATTTTCTTTTACAAACAGAGAAACAAGTCTCTAATAAAGCGACCAAACTGCCTTTCAAGTGATAGACGAAACTGACAATGATTTTTATCTTTTTTATACTGAAATGAGAGGCAATGTGGATAAACATTCACAGCCACAATGCCTACAAATCACCACACAAAGATATAGAAGAAAATGAATAAAAACATTTTGGATCAATAAACCTTAAAAATATATATAAATAACTGCAGAAAGGCCACACTGATAAGTATGTATTTCACATGTCGGCAAATCAAATTAAATTGGCTAAATTGCCTGTGCGCAACATCGATGCACCAAAAAACAATCAAAAAATTAATTTACAGAATTGAATTAGAACAGAATATACCATTCTAATAAATAAAAATAATTTAAAAAAATGAAATAGTCATAATTAAGTCACAAGTGCAAAATGCCTGAAGTGTAGGGGAACATATTCAAAACACAAGCTACAAATAGTGAAATTAGATAACCCAGAGTGATCAATAAATAAATTAAAAATAAAGAAATTATTAAAATAATGAAAATATAGCCAGAATTGTCAACTTTGTCTTTTTAACTGCAGAGACAATAAAAGCTAAACTGGAGTGGCAGTAATTTTAGCTAAACGTTCACAGCATCCAAAAATCAAATTAGAACCAGCTAAAATGTTTTGAAATCACTTGTACCCTACCTGATCGAAATAAAAATCCAGTTTTTCACGCAATCTGCCTGTGACTGTTTAAGTCTTTTCAAATAGCGCGCTAGTCAGCTTGTTAATGTTGGTCGGCAGAAGCGCGCTGCAGTGTTTGTTGTTGTTGAGCAGTAGGACATGAGCTGTTGGCACAACTTGGATCTTGTGTTTTTTTGGATCATCTTTTACCATTTCAAAGTGCATCCAATTCTACACTTTAGATTTTCTTATCCCAGACACTGTTAAAGATTTAATCCCTGCCGCCAAGATGTTGGAAAGTGAAACTTAACTCTGTCACAGGGGTGGTTGGATTTATTCACACACATTAAAAATATTTATTAAAAGCTTCTTTCTTTTCACATTTTTATTTACAGCATTATCATAATAGGCTGTATATTAACCTATTGGGAGAGAACTGGTACGTCTATGTAAAATCAGATATTGAGCACCCCCATATCTCGTCTCATAACACCCCTGCGAAGATTCGACTGTGAGATTGGTAGTCGAATCAGACTCCTCCTATCGAAGCATCGAATCGTTGACTATTCAGGGTCACCCCTAATAAGTACACAAGTCAACAAAATATATAACACTGTTCTAGTGTTTTTTTGATATTGTAATCCAAAAATCTTACATATTGTGCCTTTAACTTATGTAATTTGACAGTTAAATACTGTCAAAATTATGTTTTTTTTTTTATGGGTAAAAACATCAATTTTTGGTATAATTTACAGTGAAAAACAGTAAAAGGACATTCCCAGAAGTCCTTGCATGACACAGGACAAATGATTATAATTTATTTAAATACTTTCATTTTTGTTATCAGTAATGCAATTAGGGTGTTTCGTGTTACATTTTCTATTATTTACTGAATGTCTGAATGTCATTATTTTAGTGTTGTGTGTTACCCTTATGTTGTGAATGATCCTGTCCACAGTCTAGTATTGTTTTAGTATCATTGAAATCCTATTATAATTATTTTAAATATTTTGAAATAGTTTTTTTGTTTGTATTTTCTTTTTTCATTTTTCATATCACTTAATAAAATTTACAGTTGTAAGTTGTAAAAATGCAGGCACCAGTATGCCATCCTGTAATACTGGGAACATTGTCACTGATGATTTACTATGAATTTCTGGCAATCACATCTGCTGTTTTTTCCTGCAAATTTAATAGGATATTTTTTAAGTGTACTGGATTAATTTGTAAGTCACGTAAAGTATCTCATGTGCTTTGCTTTCAAGAATGACTACTCAGTTGGCATGAAAAGTCACTATGCCACTACGCCATTTTTGTGTTTGTAAATGTGATGAGCTGTTTGTAACTCATTTGCTCTGTATTAAAACAACAGAAGTCTATGTAAAGTGTTCCTCATGATGAGTGTGGTGACGTACCTTGTGTCTGGTAGTTAAGCCTTCTCATTTCCACCGGGTCAGAGGAATGGGCCAGTAAGTGATCTTTAACTCCAGCTGAGTGCTCATCTTTAGCCGAGGGAGAGGAGCGCTTCCTGTGCAGCCAGGAAATGACATCAAACATAAGCGTACGTACACACTGCGATCATATGGATGTGTAAATATGCAAGATATTTCCTGTGTTAGTATCTGTTAGGAGAACATCAGCACTAATCTAAGCTCAATTAAACTCTCAGATTGCCTCTCATTAAACATCAAACACAAACTAGCGTTTATTATTGGATCAAAGAGAACTGCTCAATACCCACCTCTCCTGTTTGCTGCATCCCACAGAAAGAGATGGAAAAGCAGAAGGGAAAAAAGAGAAAATGTCACAGGAAGAAAACTGCATAGACGGTGTGTGTAGGGTGAATTTGTCAGAAATGTGGAAATGCCATTGCTACTAATGAGCTCCGATTCTAGCTGACATTTGCAAAATGAGTTTTCCTTTCACTCAATAGACATCTAATGTGAACCCTGGGCATTTGATTCTCTTACATTGTTCAATAAGAAGAGGGGTACGTTTTTATCTGTAACTTGGGAAGATCAGATTTTGGTAGGTGTGCTATCATGACTTTTTCTATTGTGTGAGGGAAAATATCATTTCTGCAGTCTAGTTCAAAAAATAAATGACTATTATTCAATCATTAAAGTTCTGTGAACGTATACAGAAAAAGAGTGTCCTAAGAAAAAACACTTAAATTGCTGACTGTCATACTGAAATAAGATTTCTTGACTTTTCGATTTTCTACTCTTAAGGTGAGTCAGCAACGTTTCTTTGAGAGACCGGCTATTTATACCTGACAGGAGGAAGTACAGTAAACTCACTGCGTTTGCTATGCATGGCGAAAAAGAAAATATAGTCACTTAAGCAGAGTGTGAAAAATATGCTTCTGATCTCAGCGCAGGATGACTGATTGCATTTTTCTTGGAAATGCACCAGTAAAGTAATTGTACTTCTGTATAAAAAAGCAGGTGGCTTCCGTACCTCTTGAAGAGCAGGATGGCAATGACGATGATGATGATGAGGACGACGGCCAGCACTGGTCCCATAACCCACAGCATCTCTGGGTCCTCAACGTGACGGGACATCCCGCTGTGGAGCTTCACCATCATGGGATCAGAGTAAGGACTCACCGTG
The DNA here is from genome assembly GCA_037101425.1 of Elopichthys bambusa. Taxonomy (NCBI): domain Eukaryota; kingdom Metazoa; phylum Chordata; class Actinopteri; order Cypriniformes; family Xenocyprididae; genus Elopichthys; species Elopichthys bambusa. The sequence continues at coordinate 25,999,201 of CM074440.1, read as the reverse complement.
AACATCTTATGAGACAGAAAGAAAGAAGGAGAAAGGAAATACTTAAAAGATCAAAAGTTTAGGCACAGCTACTTATTCTTTATTATGACTATTTTCCACATACCAAATAATAGTAAAGTCATTCAAAAGTTTTTTTTTTTTTTTTAAATGTTTAGTAAGTGTTTTAAAAGTGTATTTAAGTAAATGTTTTTATTTGAAAAATGTTCAATTTTACATTATGATTTAATTAACTGTTAGCCTTTTATCAATTCATGAATCCCAGTTTAAATGAATGAAAACTCTATTTAAAAGGTTAGGTCACCCAAAAATGAAAATAATGTCATTTATTACTCACCCTCATGCCGTTCCACACCCATAAGACCATTGTTAATCTTCGGAACGCAAATTAAGATATTTTTGTTGAAATCCGATGGCTCAGTGAGGCCTGTATAGCCAGCAATGACATTTCCTCTCTCAAGATCCATTATTGTACTAAAAACATATTTAATTCAGTTCATGTGAGAAAAGTGGTTCAATATTAATATTATAAAGCAACAAAAATATTTTTGGTGCGCCAAAAAAAAACAAAATAACTTATATAGTGATGGCTAATTTCAAAAAACACTGCTTCATTAAGCTTCGGAGCGTTATGAATCTTTTGTGTCGAATCAGCGGTTCGGAGCGCCAAAGTCACGTGATTTCAGCAGTTTGGCGGTTTGACACGCGATCCGAATCATGATTCAACACAAAAGATTCATAACGCTCCGAAGCTTAATGAAGCAGTGTTTTAAAATCGGCCATCACTATATAAGTCGTTATTTTGTTTTTTTGGCGCACCAAAAATATTCTTGTTGCTTTATAATATTAATCTTGAACCACTGTACTCATATGCAGGTCTCACTGAGCCATCGGATTTAAACAAAAATATCTTAATTTGTGTTCCAAAGATGAACAAAGGTCTTACGGGTGTGGAACAGCATGAGGTTGAGTAATAAATGTGTGACATTATTTTCATTTTTGGGCGAACTAACCCTTTAAGCATAAATAAATAAATAAATAAAATACAGTTTTTTTTAAAATAAATAATGGTTTGTAAAGAAACTGTAAAGAACATATCACTGAAAAAAATTGGTGAAGAAACAATTTTCACTTGTAAATTTCACAACGAAGTGCACAGAAACGGCAAAGTAACACATTTAAATAAATCTGAAATTGTGAAGTAAAAGGACTGAAATAGTATTTTCTTAAAAACATTTTTTTTTTTATTTACAACATTGAAAAATATTTTGTGATGTATAAAGTATACAGTACATGTCTATAAAACTAATTTCAAACATTTAAGCATATGCTTTTAGAGCAAAAGAAAATACTTAAAATGCCACTATGAATACCATTATAATGCATCATACAGGCTTCATATGATGTGTTCCCTGATAGAGATCAAGCAAAAAATTTGTTATAGATTTTATTTTTGGTGTTGCTGTAATCTATGCCACATCCTATAAAAATGTTAAAGGCTGAATTTGGTAGGTAAAATAGATGTGTTTTTAGGTTTTAGGAGCTGAGAGGTGTGTCAACACTGTCATCTATTCAGTGGTGTATTCTACAGTACAGCTGGGCCTTAATGTGATATTTAATGATGTTTAGTGACCACATACAAACTATCAAAAGATTTTTTAGAAAAACTATTGAAGGGTGTTTGAGAAAGCTTTGAAAGCTTTTGAAAGCTTTCAACTCTTCAAAGTAACACAGAAGTCAGCCTCCGTCCAAAAACGCTAGCAACTAATCGTCTTAGTAACACATTTTAGACATCACAGCAGGGCGCGCGGGAGAAAGAGGGATGGAAACAGGAAGATAGAGGGAGAATGAGAGTGAGAGAAAGGGCTGAGGGAGGGGTAACCTCTTCCATCCCACTGAGAACCGGAGGATACGCACCATCAAGCAAATCCCATCAGTGCTACACCACCTGTATTCCCTTCGGAAGTGACACCAGGTACCACAGAAGCCATCGCTGCCCAGAACACATTTACAGCAGCACAGCATCAACACAGAGACTCAGAGGAGTCTGAACTCTTAGGGGAAACGTTCACCCAAAAATGAAGATTGTGTCATCATTTACATACAATGTTGGGTAAGTTACTTTTTAAAAAGTAATGAATTACTAATTACATCATCAATGTTGTATTTAAAATATGTCTGAAAAGTAATTGAATTACTCTGTAAGTAATTAAACTCATTACTAATTACTTCTTAAAATCCCTATAAACCTTGACCGGATAGACAACTGAAAGGAAACTCTTTTAATAATTTAAACCGTTTAGCCTTTTATAGCTTTTTAAAACATTTTAGCTTTATTAAAACATACTATAATACTTTTATTTACTATATAATACTTAAATATTTTTAGTAACAAATAGGGATGTCACGATACCAAAAATCTAGTAGTCGGTACCGATACCACCAAAAGTACACAATACTTGATACCAAAGCCGATACCACGGTAAAAATATATAAAGATACAAATAAAACAATGCTATAAATTTTTTTCAGGTATGTTTAATAGTAGTAAGTAAAAATACCACAGAAACTGAATAATCAAATATAAAATAACTCTGCATAGTCATAACTGTATAGATTATAAATATAGATTAATCCTTATTAAAGCTTTTCTTTTGTTGTTTATCATTTATAATACAGACAGCTAGTAATTGGAATATTTCCATTCTGCAAAACAGCCACTCGCTTCTGCCGACATCTTCGGACAGCAACTAAGCAGCCAACTGGTTCGAAGTTGTGAACTCAGGTGCAACTGCACTACAGCTAACGATTTTAAAGAGGCAGCGTTCACTTTTAAATCTTTAGATGACAAATTTAGATTTTAAATTCAATATTGGTTTATACAGAACTGTTGAACTAATTTACAGTATGTAACGCAAGTACTTTATAAGTAACTGTAGTTAAATGACCTAAAAATTAACAGTAATCCCTTACTTTACTTTTTCAGTGGATAAGTAATTTAATTACAGTAACAGTAACACGTTACACCCAACACTGTTTACATATAGACATTTCTCGAAATCTTTTTTTTTGTTCTGCAGAAGAAAGTCATACAGCAAAAACATGATTTTTGTACTTAGTATTGTCTTGTTTTCAATTACAAATATCTAAAAATCCTTAGAGTCGTCATGAAACGGATGTTGCGATAATCTTTTCTTCCCTATTTTGATGTATATCCGAGTGAAACGGCTTCTCGAAGAATAAAACATTTAGGGTGGGACTTGATTTTGTCCATGGGGAATTGACTGGATGGTTAGATGGTTGTGGTTTTCCATTGGTCAGTCTCATGTGTATGATAGGTTGACCCGCCCGCTAAGAAAATGTCTCTTGTTTTCCTTATGAATTACATTTATTTCTGACCCCACTGACAGATGATTTCTGGGGGTTTGGGTGGGCTATACATCCCCCCCACAAAGGTCGATCCCCCCTGGCTCCCTGAACAGCCAGCTTCTCCCTGGTCACCTGCACTGCCAGGCACCGCCCTGGAGGATCCCTACCCTGCCCTGGTCACCTACCCATCTCCTACCACAACTCCAGGGCGCCCACCATCCCTCTATGGTTAGACTTTTTTACAGTGGGAGGATGCGGTTGTGTTTTTCTCCTAGTTATTCTCCTGTTAGTGTTGATTATAACATTAAAAGACCTATTTGAAGATTTCCTTCGTTGTGCGCTTCATATCAGCCACACACCATGACAATTAGTAAATGATGATAGAAATTTCATATTTGAACAAACATTCATTCACAATCTGAGAGGAATCAGGTGAGTTTTCTCAATATAAATACAGGGTTTTTCCTACATTGAAAAGCCTTATTTGATCAGTTTCTTGAGACATGAGGTAATTTAACGCCGTCTCTCGTACAGATTCTGCTGTTCGCGTTTGTGTTATGAAGTAGTGGCTTTTGAGACGCTTTGAAGGGAGGATGGGATCTCATACTTTCGAAGCTAGCTTGCTATTGCTAGCCTCTCCGTAATTCTATCTTTAATGACTGAATTTCCGCAATTCCAAATATCTTGCATCGCAAAAAATCACAGGGCCGTAGATCTGCTGGGCTACTATCACCATCACCTCTGTCTCTCTGCAACAGGATTCAGAGAATCTTTTGAGCATTTGCATAACAGCGGAGTGAGAGAGTGTCTAAAAGCCCTGTGGGAATCTGTCAGTGGGAAACTTTCATAGTGATCAATTTAATCGACACTACCTCAGACGGAAGCACATCCCACAGCGTGAGTAATGCATCTCTGACTGACTGCAACCACTATTTACTGATGCATATTCATGTGTGTGTGTGTGTTTTCATTTCTCTTTCACCTCTCCTCCATCTCTTCATCTGTAACGCTCAGGTCTCTCCAACATTAATGATACCATCTCTCTCTCTCTGTCTCTCTCTCTCTTCTGTCGTCACACTCTCTGCTGATCTGCCGCAGTCCTTCATGTGATGTCTCTTTCTCCTTCCTTTCTTTCATCTCCTCCTCCTCCTCTAATCTGTTTTTCTTTAAGTGCTGCGGTAGTTTTGCAGTCAACCTCTTTCATCCAATTTCACACTCGCTAGTCTGTTTGCCAGCCCACCACAGACTGTCCTTTCACAAGATCCTCTCCTCTTTTTTTCTTCTCTCCTCTTTATTTAATCTCCCTTCTCATTCTCTTTATCTTAACTGCTAGTTGGTCAGACTAGTTCTTAACATAATGACTGTGTTTATGCAACTGGCCACAGGGCTCACATGTGTGTGTGTATTTACAGATTTGGCTATAATTGTGAGGGCCAAATGTCCACACTTATATTGTGAAATATTATGACAACCAACTAGTGAGGACATTTTACTGGTCCTCACTAGTTATAAAGGCTTATAAATCGGCCAAAACGTGTTTTTATTTAAATCTAGCGTTTTGCACATTTCTGTAGGTAGGTTTAGGGGTTGGGGTAGGGCTAGGCAATAGAAAATAGCATTAACCAGATATCAAATCAATGGAAGTCTAAGCACCGTCTATGTGTGTATGTGTGAGACTCACTGAGTCCCGGTCTTTCAGTGCTGCCAGTATAAACGTGCGGTACTGCTGCTGTCCAGGTAGAGGTTTGTTATAGAAGCCATTGTAAGTTTTCTCGTCTCCTAACACAAAGGTTTCTGGAAGATACTCCAACTTGGCAGCGATGTAAGGCCGCAGGAAGTCCTGAGTTTGTCTCCTTCTCCTCTTATTCACATCTGAGTCTCCATTACTCCCCAAAAGCTGATAAATCACAAAAAACACATCACACGAAACACATTAGTAAAATGACAAAAAAAACGATGACAATGCATTGGGATAAAAAAACACCGACATGCATAAAACCACTGACATGAATGTTCATATACCCTCTTACAGGTTTTAGGGCTAGATGATGTTAGTTTCTCACTAAATGAACAGAAATAAGATACTTAAATGATTAAAATAGATTAAATTAAAAGCACTAAATAAAAATCACATTAGCTTAATTTTTAAATAATTGCAAAATAATTGCAAAATATATATACATGTACACCAGCGTTCAATTTTTTTTTAGCAAGGATGCATTCATTTAATCAGGCAACAGACAGGTATAATGTTACAAATAAATGATCAAATAAATGCAGCTCTGGTGAGCAAAAATGACTTTTCAAAAATATGAAAAAATCTTACCAACCCCAACCCCACACACGGTAGTGTGTGTGTATATATATATATATATATATATATATATATATATATATATATATATATATATATATATATATTGGCCAGCACTACTTTAGGTCTATTCTGATTGGCACTTTCAGTCCATGAAACAGCTAGACTGTGACCCAGAGGTCAGAGGTCGGGTATCAGCCTCAGGTGCTTCAGTCAGAGGCATCATTAATACAAAATGACATACACACTGTCTCCAAGTGCTTCATCTGTCTCTTTATAGACCACTTCCTCTGTTTCTCCATCCCTAACTCTTTCTCTTTTTTCTTTCTCTCCACTAACATAATAACCAACAGACCGCCGCTTCTTTAGTAAAGCACATTTGGTCCAAGGCCACAGGATTGCTGAACAAATGGGGTCTAGCGGCAGAGAGAATGAGGACTGCAGCGGGACAGTGGGTATAATATCAGTGCAGTGAAAAACACCAGCACAACACGGGATACAATAATACACCTCTCATTTGACTTGGCAACGCTCATAAATAAGGGGCAACTCAGGGGAGAATGGCTGTGTGAAAACGGGCCGTTTCAAAACACTGGTGACACCAGTGTGATTTTTACAGCGTCGCTGCGTTTTGATATTCAGTAGGCAGCACCTGAAAAGTTTTGCCGATGATAGTTTATTGAGAGCAAGCAAACTCATGAGAAAGCAGAACCGTGTCAGAGCTCGAATGCTCAGTAGTAATAACAAAAAAGCAAAAATGCCAAGAGAAGCTTTTTAAGAGCCAACGAAGTGCCTGTGTGTCTCAACAGCTGCAGCAGAGATGCAGAAAAAACGAAAAGGTAAAAAGAGGTGAAAAATAACAAGTGGAACAACTAATACTAACTACTGTGGAACATAGAAAAAAAACACCATATATCTGTGATAACAGACCTCATGTATGACTGGTAACATGAATAAGGTAACAGAGTGTGAGATATATGTTTATGTTATTTGTATGTGATCATCACAAACACACACTCACCTCATCCAGATCCATATCCTCTGGGTTTTCCCAGCGGCGTAGAGTTGATGTAGTTACTGGTACCACCGCTATATAAAACCACCTAAGAGGAAAACATACACACGAGTCAAAATTCCCTATCATCCATCCATCCATCCATCCATCCATCCATCTATCAGGTTCAGTGTAGTCGGTGATGATGGTGTTCGGTGTTCAGCTGCAAAACTGGTTACATCACTTGACCACCGCAGCACCGCCCCCCACAGTCCTTTTTCATTTTTAATAGTACAAAAAATCTGTAAAAGCGCCTATTTAAACCCAGTGCTAACCTGCAAAGGATTAGTTGTCTTTTTCTAGTTGTTGTGTTTTTCATTAAGAATAATAATGAACCCACCATTCAAGCAATTGCCACGCCAAATGGCACACCAACACAAACCATGGAGCGTTTTCAGTAAAGTCAAACACTTAAATCCCATTATTAATGGCTGAGTAATTTCCACAATCTCATGCCAGGACTGAGCAAGAGCATTGTTTGATTTGTGTGATGTCTATAATGTCTGATGTAACTGCCTCTAACAATCTCGCTTTGGCTTTGATGAGGAAGTATGTCTGGTAATTTCTAATTAAAGGACTTCTGAGCTGTCTTTGGTCAGAACTGATCCTGCGGGCAGCGTGGGTATTTTCAGCGTTCAGCCAGCTCAGACTGCACTGCATTACGGCAAATCCAGCCCGCTGCAGTGAACTAAACCCATGTGAGATGACTCCTCTGAGCAGGGATGGGAAGTGTTTGAGTATTAACCTTGCCCTGAGTCTTGCTAAAGCACAACGCTCCAATATTTGCCCAAAGAGGAACAGGATTCTTGCATATGTGCACTGGCTGAACTCTGAGACTCCAGCAAACATTTCCTTAAGAGCCAACACACATCCTCTTTGGGTTGTTTTAAGATAAACAGTGAGGAATAAAAGCACTGTGATTGAGTGCTGTAGACTGCAGGCAGAAATGATAATGGTTGCTTTTACTTTGGTGTCAAATGTCATTCAATGCAAAAGTAAACATTACTTTTTTATTATTTTTTTTCCTCTGATGATTGTCAAAGCACTTAATGTAGCCCATGTGATGCACATCATGTAAGAACTCTGCTTTTACTGATCATTGCTAACATAGATTAGTTAGCCATGTGTTTTTAACAGAGGGCATCATTTTGCAAGGGGAAAACAAATGCTGGTTTCCACAGTAACCCATTTATTCCTACTGGGGGAAAATGAAGAGACATTTCCACATTATTTGGACATTTTTTATAAAGAAAAAAAAGTATGTTTTTTTTTTGGCATATGTAATGAAGCAAAAACAACAATAAATCTGCCAACTAAGTGAAAAAAGAAGCTAAAAAGACTGCTGTGGATACAAGCAACTCAGCGACAAGATGAAATGGAAACCTGGGGAATCACTAATCTCGATCGCAGCAGAATTTATTTTGCAGATTTAATTACAGGTAAAATACTTATCAATCATCATCAGCGCACTGTTCCTGCAGCTACAATGGATGTATCATGTTGATAATAGCACTAGAGAAAAATAAACACTATATGTGTTGAAACTGTGCAGTGATCGGAGTGCAAAGTTGTAATGTATTTCAGCTGAACAAAGTGCTTTTCTTCATTTCATAAATTTATTTATGTATTCATAGCCTAGTGATGTCACATACCATACTAAAACTCAGCTCCTCTTCCCTTAGACATGTGATAAAAAATGAAAACCTGTTTTTTCCCCATTCCATATGACTAGAATGGGGAAATTATTATATTATTATATTATATATAATAGTTTTTCAAAAAAATAATTTTATTTAATTAATATTAACAAAAATGAAACAAATCAATAAAATAAATATATTACTATCAAGATTTTTTGATAGTACGATTTTTTTTGGTCAGTATCTCACACCCCCTACAACACTATCATGACCACAGAAGTGTTGATGGCTGCACAAGATTCAATGACGATTTTTATAACAGCATTTCTTTGACTGACCTGACGAGGGCGCTGTTGTGCACTTTGGGCAATGTGATGGTGAGTTTGCCGCCCTCCTCTGGGTCTTGTTTATGGTGGGTTGGTTTGGTGGTGAACAGGTCTGGGGCGGTGCGGATGGAGACCTGCTGCTGAAGTCCGCCAGCGCTGTTTCCTCGGCTCATCAGCACAAAGGAGTAATCAGTGTCCGGCTGAAGCCGTGTGATCAACTTCCTCTTCAGGTCACCCTGCACCTCAACACTCTGCTGGTTATACAGGATCTGGCAGCAGGGGGAGCACAGGTTAACTCAATTACACAATGAGACTCATTTTACACTGCATTTTCTACTGCGGAATGACAGGGAAAAGGCACCTTGAAAGGCACTTGGGACTTGTAGGTTTCTGGCACCTCCCATGTGAGCAGGACAGAGGTCTTCATCACAGCTTTCACACCAAAGTTTTTAGTGAACTCTGTAGAGAAGGTGAGAATAAAAGAGTTACTGCATGTTACAGACTCCTCAGCCCATCTCTTTCCAGACCGGCTCAGTGATTGGCAAAGGAACCGCATCACTGAGGAAAGAGACTGTGCTGATTAACATGCGGTTTGAGACAGCTGTTCATGATAACATCTTAACACCTTCATCTCAAACCACACATCAAAAATCAAAGCCTACTATCTGCTCTCTGCATGTGGTTTATGCTATAGGGAAGCTGAGAAGTCAGAATGCGGAGAAATAAGAGACACCATCTCAGCAGACACATTTAAAGGGATAGTTCACCAAAAATAATTATCCTGTCATTATTTTTTGTGATGATGATTAATTGTCACACAAATATTTTCAGTGAATGATTTAATTGTCTCTTTTGCTCATATCACTTACAATGTACAGTAAGTCTAATAATTATATATTTTTTTATATTGACTAAATAGGTTCATCTTAGTGATCAACCGATATTGATTTTTTAGAACCGATACCGATAATTTGTGTGGATATGCAGAAGCGATATTTATTTACTGTTATACTTCTGTTTTTGACACGATTACAACACCACTGAACTGAACAAACCATTTTATTTATAACAATCACTCCCTCCTTGCATAGAACACAAAACAAATCTTATTCATACACCAATAAATTGTTCATTTTAATCTTCATATTACAAAAGTAATTTTATTTATAAAAAGCATCAGCAGCAACACTAAAGTTAACAATAAGCAAAATAAATGTAGAATGACTAATGTTTTCAAATAGAGAAAATACATTAAAGACAGGAGTCATATCAACTTTGCAGAAATGTAATACTTCATTTTAAATTACAGTTTTAGTAGATTTATAGGCTGTTTAATAGGCTAAAGAGTGAAGAATAATTTGCTGGATAATGTTAAATAACTGAATAATATTCTCTGGAATATTGGAATATAACAAACAAAACATCGTATTTTATTGCATTTCTCAACTGGTATGTTATATCAGAATTATTAATAATGTTTTTTGTTATTCTAGATTATGAAATATCTGCTGACAAAGCACTGTTTACACAGAACTATACTCAAACTACGATTGCTCATGGAAATAATAAATAATTAATTTCCATAGAGTTGCGTTTACTTGGATGTTTATTAGCGAATTAATGGTTATATAGTAAATATTTATATAATTACGGTGTTTTACACAAGTGAATCTTGATAAAAGTTACATGCGGTGGGCGTGGAGCATTTTCTGAGCATCAAAACAGCAAAATGCAGACGACTTCACGAGACTAATGATAAGCACAGACAACAGAAAAAGAATTAAGTTCAGCGCTTTTATTTCCAACATGTGCTCATTGTGCTCATGGCTGTATTATTTAATTCATGCAAAGTTACATCTTTATTGGGACAAGACTTTTTCTTAGAGACAAGCTGCATAAACTAGTTACATTTTAGTCATTTATGTAACACATCTAATTTGTGCATTAATGGCTGTTATGTTAAATAAAGTTTACTAATTACAGCAAAGCAGGTAATTATACTTTATCTGTGCACGCCGTTGTCTCGTCTCCCCTCAGATGCGCTGTAACGGCTATCCTGCGCACAATTCTCAAAACACCCAGAAGATGGCAGCGTTTATCGGTAAATCCGATATTACAAAACCGATATCCAATTATGGTAAAATGCTTAAATATCTGTGAAAATATTGGCAAATTGATATATCTGTCGATCTCTAGTCGATCTGTTATTCTTTAATGCTGTGAATATAATATAATTAGTGCTGTCAATTGATAAAAAAAAAAAACCTAATTAATTCCACATTTTTTTCTGTAATTAATCGCGATTAAAAACATTGGAGTTTTTAATATTTTTATATTGTAATAATTTCACAGTTATCTTTTGTTTTGAATCAGTGGTTCGGAGCGTGTATCAAACTGCCAAAGTCACGCCCCCCAGTGGTGAACCACTAAAAATTTTGAAACACTTATGACGTAATGAAGCTTAGTTTACTGAAATCACGTGACTTTGGCAGTTTGATACACGCTCTGAACCACTGATTTGAAACAAAAGATTCGTAAAGCTTTGAAGCTTCATGAAGCAGTGTTTTGAAATCGCCATCACTAGATATTGTTGAATGAAGTCGTTATTGTTTTTTGGCACACAAAAAGTATTCTCGTCGCATTAAGGCTGAACCACTGTAGTCACATGAACTGTTTTAAATATGTCTTTAGTAGCTTTCTGGGCATTAAACTGTTCATTATCTTGCTGGCAATGGAGGCCTCACTGAGCCATCAGATTTCATCTAAAATATCTTAATTTGTGTTCCGAAGATGATCGAAAGTCTAACGGGTGTAGAACGACATGAGGGTGAGTAATTGATGACAGAATTTTCATTTTTGGGTGAACTGACATTTAAGATTTATTAAATACAGAAATGTAAAATTACAATAAAAAAGAAGAATATTTCCGACAATTACACATGTTAATCTTTGATTGCCATTTGTTATTGTGCTTAAATTTCCCTTATTTAATATATCAAATAATCTGACAATGTATTAATAATCATGACAAGCCTAGTTCAAAATTTGTATTACAATATTCTGGAGCACAAAAGGAAATAAAGCGATTGGGAATGGATGTTGTTGAGCTCCAAAAATAACACAGAGGTAGTCCATATGTTCCATGGAAAAAAGAAAGTCATACATGAGGGTGAAGTATCCCTTTAATGTTTCTAGCATACGATGAGCCGTATGTGGAGTTTTGCAGTGACTGCAGTTTACAAGCCATACGTCTCCAACCATCTGCTCTGTGTGAGTTTTTCAATGAACGTGTGTATGAGACAAACTGACAAAAAAAGAAATGTGAGGTGGCAGTGTGATGACTGTCTAGATCTATTTACAAAGTTATTTGCAAAACAAAGAACATAATATGATAATCACAAAACACTTTACTTCCATAATGTAGCACATTTTCGACAGAAACTGAATACTGAGTGGAAAATCTTTTTTGGTGGGAACTGACATTATCCATCAGTATTTGATAGCACTAAATCAAACTTCAAGATTTTGTCCTAACAGCTGTGACTGTCCACAGCATCATGCGAGCATCAAGACATTTTTTCAGCCGCTTGGCTCTATTTTTATCACACTGCCCTGTGTAGCTCCTCCCACAGTGGAATCTAATTGGACCAAACCATTAGCAAAGAAAAACCACAGATGAGATCACTTTAATGTTGGTGTTCCAAACAGCAAGGAAATGTTTTTTTCTTAAATCTCCTGCATCTCAGATTTTTCTCCTAGAAAAAAAAACAACCCCTCTAGAGCCAGTGCTCAAAAACTAAAACCATAAAACACCTTTTCATTGCTTAAAATTAAAAATGAACATTAACTTATAATATGGACGTCATTCAGAGCTCTTAATAAAAAAATAAAAAAATAAAAAAAACTCACCAGGCATGGAGGTAGACATGGTTCTGCTCTGAATACTGGGGCTTATTGGACCCCCTCCTTTACCCGTGAACGCTCTCACTCGGATATCATAGGTGGTGTCTGGCTGCAGACCCTGGATGGTCATTTGCGTCTCTGCGGTACCGTTGGTCTGGTTCTGATGGCTGTTGATGTCACGGTATACCACCACATAGCGTACGATTTTCCCATTCCTCTCGGGCAGAGGCGGGGGTTCCCAGGCCAGTTTGGTAGTGGTGGTCGTCAGGCCCACCACTCTGAGGTTTTGTGGGTAGCTGCTGGGGACGTCGTCCGGGGTGCTGATCTCTTTGCTGTACTCCTCCCCGTTTCCTGCGCGGTTCTTGGCGCAGAGCTTGAAAATGTAGGTGGCGCCCTTGTGCAGGCCAGTGACGGTGAAGTGGTCGTCAGTGCGTCTGAAGTCACGGGTGGTGTAGGTCTCCTCCTCTTCACGCTTGTAGCGGAGTCTGTAGCCCATCAGTTCGCCCACCATCTCTTTAGGGGGCTGCCACTGGATCAGAGCTGTGTTCCCAATGGTGGTGCTAATGATCATGGTGGGCTTGCCTGGAACTACCAGTAACAGAGATGCAAGATATCCTTCAGATTATTTGTCATTTTGTCAGTCATGGTTTTATTTATATACACAATTTTATTTCTGTAACTAAGGTATTTAGGTGTAGGGCTGCATGAGAACAAAAAAAAAAAAAAGATAACAGTGTTTCAGTGTCTCAGATTGGTTTTGTTAATTTACTCTGAATCAAGCCACTCTGAGATGCTGCAAACAGGGTTATTTTAGTATCACTGATCATACTATAATAGTTTTTGTTAATATTGTATTAAGATCTTATTTGTATATTTTGTTTTTATTTTAATCTTAGTAAAGTTTTAGCAATTTTGCTATGTGTTTCTGTCATTCATATATTATATATATATATATATATATATATATATAAATAAAATATACAGTCAAACTAAAAATTATTCAGACATTTTTGATATTTTCTGATATATTTTTACTAGTAGGTGCAGGAAACTATAGTTCATTTATGTAAGTGAGGATAATAACAAAATAAAGGAAACTGTGACATATTATACCCAAAAATACTCCATACAGTGGACTACCAGTAAAATTGAATTTGGAACCAAAAATTATTCAAACACTTTGACCTGACCACGTTTATTTCTTATTTTATTTAATATTTTGATTTAATAATAATAATAAGATTAAAAATCATTATATTATATTATATTAAAAACGGTGGGAATATGACCTATGAAAACTCAAGTGGACAGAGATTTTTCTTTATTCGTTCACTTATGGTTACTGAAAGAAGTTTGAGATGGTTGTTGTAAACAGTACACCAAAATGTGAATATGCAAACATTTCCCAAATTGTTCAACCCTAAAAGCATGGTTCAAATTTAAAAAAAGTCATGTTTTTTCAGCAAACATTTTTTTTTAAATAATTTTTCTTTTCTGTGCAGATGCACTCCCTAACAAAATCACTCCAATCATTCTAGAACAATTAATTCTTTGCAAATATAGCTATTCGATTCATCAGGTAAAAATTCCTTTATTTTTTCATCTTGCAATATATATCACAGATAAATGATTGATGATCAATGCCAATTTTTTTTCAACAAATATTGCACAGCCCTTTTTTGGTGTAGATATTTTGGTGGTATAGTCACCCTGATTCATTTGGCAAGGCACTACATGGATAAATCCTGTCTTACCCTAGAAAAAAAATGATGCGAATAAATTTCCCCTTCTATTTAATCTACAGAACCTCAGCCATATTCTTCAGATGATGAAATGGGTGCTATAGTGATAGTGGAGGTCACTGTGAGGCCATCGTGGCCTGGAGATTTGTGGTGTAACTTCTTACCTCTGAAAATACTAAATGCACTTAAACTCTAAACTTTCAATAAACATCTTAAACTGTGACTCGAATAAAACACACAGTCTCACCTGCCCCAGTTGTGGTCACTATTTTGGCTTTGCTCCGTGCTCCGTCTCCTTTAGTGGTGTACGCCGCCACGGTAACAGAATATGTCGTTTCAGCCAGCAGGCCGGTGATGATGGCCTCCTGAGAGAGAAACAGAGAGAGAGAGAGAGAGAGAGAGAGTTAATTGATGGCAAGCAGAGACATACTGTGTGGTTGGTCCTTTTTCATTGTTCAGCGTGCTGTCATATTTCTGACAAGTCTGTTTAATATTGTTGAAGTGCATTTCAAGGTTTTCATTAAACTTTAAGCATTCAGTCAGGAAATGCAGCTTTGTCTCAATTTTGAGTCTACCTGGTCAAGGTGCTTCTCAGTTTCCTATCGGTCACATCATATTTTTATAGCCAGACAATTTTGAGTTTTACTTTGTCTGCGGTTTAAATTATGATATATATATGTTTTTTTGTGGTCAATTAGCTGTAAGATGCTTTCAGAATTGAACTGCTCTTTTTGTGTCTTTATAACTCAAGGATCATGGACAAATCCTGTTCTTCATATTGCACTCGTTCTGCATGCAAAGTGGATGTTTCCAGCTGATTTCAATTAGAATCAATGCAGGATTTTTGAAGCATAAAAGGCTCTTCTAAATTTCCTTTGCATTCATTCACTGCAGGGCTGAAGGAGCCTGTGGAAGTGCCTTTAAAGCCTAAATTATTACAGCATGCTGAATGTGTGATGTGGTTGGTGCCTAATGTGGATCTGTTTTTATTCCCTGAGATCTAGATCATTTTTGGAAGGTCATAATTCTAGTTTATTTGTTTCACAACCAGTTCTGCCTGTTTGCCAGCACTATTCTTATATATCTAGTTTTCTCTGACTTGAGATGGTACATTTCATAAAACAAGCACAAAAAAACCCACCAGAGTGTCTAAGGATAGTCATCTCAACCAAAACAGAGCAAAAATGGAGAAAACTGATGCAAGGATTTGGTTTCCATGCATGTGTGGGAGGCTTTTTGTGTCTGGAAGAACAGCACTGTAAACATAATACATTCTTAAAGTCAATATGAAATCAAAACCTTTTTTAAGGATTAGTTCACTTCTGAATGAAAATTTCCTGATAATTAACTCACCCCTGTGTCATCCAAGATGTTCATGTCTTTCTTTCTTCAGCTGAAAAGAAATTAAAGTTGAGGAAAATATTCCAGAATTTTTCTCCATATAGAGGACTTCAGTGGGGTTCACTGGGTGGAATGTCCAAATTGCTTCAAAGGGCTATACATGATCCCAGACAAGGAATAAGGGTCTTGTCTAGTGAAACGATCAGTCATTTTCTAAAAAAATATATAAATTTATATACTTTTTAACCACAAATGCTCGTCTTGCACTAACTCTGCGATCCTGCTTACATAATCACGTCACAAAGGTCATTAGAAAATTAGATGAAGTTTTTTGTCACGCGTAATCTTTCAACGTAATGCGTGGTGTATTGCAGACCAGTGCAAGACAAGCATTTGTGGTTAAAAAGTATATACATTTTTATTTCGATCGTTTCGCTAGACGAGACCCTTATTCTTCGCCTGGGATTGCGTAGAGCCCTTTGAAGCTGCACTGAAACTGCAATTTGGACCTTCCACCCGGTGAACCCCACTGAGGTCCACTATATGGAGAAGAATCATGGAATGTTTTCCTCAGAAACCAGAAATCTTCTTTTCGACTGAAGAAAGAAAGACATGAACATTTTTTTCATTCAGAAGTGAACTAATCCTTTAATACATGTAATTCATACTTTTCACGATCCAGATGGATAAAATTGTATCCTACCCATTTTCTCTTGTTGGAAAATTAAGTTTCTCTTGGAAATATATCACTGTGCAGAAGAAAAATAAGGCAGGTTGCAAACAGAGTTTCACATTGACTTTAATTATTACTTCACAGCTAGCCGAACAATTCCAGATTCTCTCGCAGAAGACCAGAAGAAAATGTGAACATGTGAATCATCTAAAGCATTTAAATGCTAGTTAAAAGCTGTAGCGTGGCAGGGGTCCCTCTCTCTTGCTTTATTTTCTTGTTTTAAGTAGTCGGTCTTATCTCTGGCATGTGTTTGGAAGAGTCATTGGGTCCTGAAAAGTGGGAAGACTTCAACATTTCACATTAAGGCATGATGAATAGGCTGCCTGTGGCAACATAGAGTTTACTAGAGCCGACCACCATTGAGAGAGACGCCTCTTTATCTGTTTAGAGTGATATCACTGTCACGACTCATTAATAAAGAAGAAAAGGAAACCGAGAGATGGAGGGATGGAAAGGGCTGCACAGGGAGGCACAGACACACATACAGACAGAGAGGTTTAACAGGGCATAGCTGCACATGACAGTTGAACCTCTATAAATATGTAGGGCACAGGAAGAGGGATGCAGGCTGCCAGCATCAGGAGACAAGCTGGTGCTCTCGCAGAGTCCCACAGCTTCTCACCAACGCATTTTAAAAGGTTAGTTCACCCAAAAATGAAAATTCTCTCATCATTTACTCACTCTCATGTTGTTCGAAAACTGTATGACTTCTGTTAATATTAAGAACACAAATGAAGATCTTTTAATGAAATCTGAGAGATTTCTGTACCTCCACTGAAAGTCTATTTGCTCTATAAACTCATAAACTCATCAAGAGACCGTAAAATGAATATATATGGATCAAGCAGTTTAGACTTCTGAAGAAACATGATTGCTTTATATGATGAACATATAAACACTGGTCAGTGTACGTACACAATGCATGAAAATTTGTTCACAGAAGAACCAATGACATTTTGAAGCATCATAGATTGGGGTGAATAGACTTTCAATAGAGGAACAGAAATCTCTCAGATTTTATTAAAAATATCTTCCTTTGCATTCTGCACAAAAGAGCCATTTCTAGCCTGTGAAATGTTTTAGTTATTATTTTCAATTGATTGATTAAGAGACACAAATCAAGTGATTACTTTTTTCACAAAGTTTTGTAGTAATAAATGGTAAAAGTAAAACAATCATATATGTAAAATAGTTTTGCTTTGTCTTGTATTTTTATTTAGGATACAGCAAGACCAATCATTGATAGAACTTCCTTCGTTTTTTCAAGCACCTTATTACGACCTATATTTACGTTTTAAAGGCATGCGCCCTCTAGTTGGCGTAAAAATAATGACAGGTTCGTGTTACGGCTGTCGTCATGAAATGACATATGACCGTCAAAAATGCGTGTTCATTTAAATGCAATGCTTTTTAAAATGCTTTTTACACGGTCCCTTACCCGCCATTTGTCCTATTTCCATTTAGCAAAACTCTTTTTTTTTTACCCCAACCCCAACTACCCTTAGTGATTTATAGTGCATATACACTTTATGAGCACATGCGTTCCCTGGGATCAAACCCACGATCGCATGATCACATGATTGCATATTGTTGTATATTGCAATGCTCTACCAACTAAGCTATGCGAAACCCGAAATATGATGCAGATAAAAGGGTACAATGCATTAAAATGAAAGTGTCCTGTTGTCGATAGGGGCGCGACTTTAGTAAACACTCCTATGGGTTGTATTTCAGGGAAGTGACAAACAACCTATATGGGCGTATTGGTTGGAGGACATGTTGCAATAAACATAAGGCACATGTTCGTTACTAAATGAATCAGAGTTTTTGTACGAATTGGTTGAATGAATGATGGTGCAACGATGCAACCTGCAGAAAGAGTCACTAAAAATCCTCACTACTAATACACAGACAGACAGTCTAGATTTAGTACAAATGTTGTGTAAACACGCATTTTATAATTTGCATTTAGAATTATTTTTCCCTGCTAAGGCCCACAGTTATTAATCCAGAGTTCCCTCAGCTAAAAAAAGCAGAGCTTCAGGTAAAATCAATGACTTTATTCAATGGAAAAACAAAGCTCCCAATGGATAAGAGAATAATAGCGTTAGACAGACAGCAGCAGTGCTTTTGAGTTGTGTAGTATAAATACAGCATCTTCAGGGTTCAGGCTCTTATCTTTAGAGAGATGAGGGAAGATAAATCTAAAAGATTTAGTGACAAAACCATTTCTATGTGAAATTTCATAAAGATGTTAATCCATTCCTCCAATGGAAGAGCACCAATCCAAAAGACTATGGCTGAAAGCACTTGAACAGAGCAAGAGAGAGATAGTGGAAGAGAATGAAGGAGGTGTTAGTCTCCAGTCTACAATCACAACACACAAGCTGTATTTCAGGAGGCAGATGGAGGCGTATTCCTGCTGTATGGCCACATCCCAGAACACACTGCAGTTACTCACGTAGCCCATGAGTCCTCTGCGCCCCACTGACATACACACACAGTTTATTTTGTGGGGTTGGTAGATGTTGCAGCTTATTCTAGCCAAGAACCACCAATTTACTAAGAGTCATCAGATCGACATGTACATCGACCATCTATTGTTTAGGTGTGGATAAATCTGAAATCAATGTTCGTTGTTATTCAGGTAATAATGCATCAGTCTCAATGTCAATGCCAGCCAACAGAATAATGAATCAGTATGTGTGTTGAGTTTGTGGTCAGACTTTTTAGTTCATGAAAAACAGGTTGCTGTTAACAAAACCAAACAAAACAAAACATTTTAAATGTCTTATATAGATTTGATCAAGACTTGTAAACTACACAGGCATTTAGAGGAACATGACTGTTTCTTAAAATGTACCTTTGGTCATCTCCAATCTTGAATATTTAGCTACATCCCAAACTTTTGTGTGTGTGTGTGTGTGCGTGTGTACAATGTATTTTCTGTGAAAGAAATAATACTTTTATTCAGCAAGGATGCATTCAATTGATCAATAGTGACAGTAAAGACATTTGTAATATAACAAAAGATTTCTATTTCAAATAAAAGCTTTTTTTTTTAATTCTATTCATCAAAGAATCCTGAAAAAAAAAAAGGATCACGGTTTCCACAAAAACATTATGATAATAATCATAAATGTTTCTTGAGCAGCAAATCAGCATATTAGAAGTAGAGTAATGATGCTGAAAATTCAGCTTTGATCACAGGAATAAATTACATTTGAAAATATATTACAATAGAAAAGAGTTATTTTAAATTGCAATGATATTTCAAACTATTACTGCTTTACTATATTATAGATCAAATAAATTGAGCCTTTGTGAGCAGAAGAGATTTCTTTCAAACATATTTTAAAAATCTCACCGTTAATGGTTTTGCATGGTAGTGTGTGTGTAAATATATATACACACTTATGTGTGTGTGAGAGAGAAATCGGGTACTGAAGAGGGTAAATGGTTGTATAGATTGTAACACACACACACACACACCTGTGCTGTACCTGATGATTTAGCCCCTCTGTCAGTAAGTAGAGATTAAGTTTCACCTTCAGAGGTTAGAGGATATCTGCTTATTCAGCACCTCGCTCATGGATTACATTTTCCCACTTATTCCCCTCACACACACAAACACACACACACACACACACACGGCTCAAAGAACCTGCCATCTTCCAGTCAAAGCCTCACTTCCTACACACGTTTGAGGGTAGCAGAGTGATTTCTCCTCTTAATATGGCAGCTGCATATTCAGTGAACGCTTTGTCTTGCCCCAGATGCACATGAAGCGCTGCCATCTCACCACTGATGGAGGGATTTATATTCCACTCCATAACCTTGCTGACTAACAGCAAATAAACTACACGGCACCTCCAGACCCTTCGAAAGCACTTTAATCATAAAATAGTGAATATAAACAAATAAAGAGAGACAGATAGAGAGATGAGAAAGCTAAAGCAAGACAGAAGGAGTGATTCAATGGGGACAGGACAGACTGCTCTCTCTATCAAACACAAATGTAAGTCTTCAGGTCTGCACTACATTTTATAGTCTCACAGAGATGAACTTTGAACGACTGTATTATTGTATCTGGACATCATTTATTGTCTATGAGAGCCAGTGATTTTGGGTCGTTCCTGACTGTATACTTCTGAATCTCTATTTATATAAATATATATAAATTTTATTTTATTTTTTATTATTATTTTTTTTAAATATATAAATTCATGTTCCATGCAGTTACACTTCACATTGAAACATTTTTCATTATTTACACAGTTACACTATCAAGAAAACAACAACAACCACCAAATTAATTCTATTTTGTATTTTTACATTAACAATGTTATTATTGTTCCATTTATTAAAAAGAAGTAGCCTATATTTCTCATCATTTTTACATTTATTCCAAAATAATAACTATAAGAATGCAGTGACAGATTTTATATTTCATGCATGTTTTATTTGTTAACTAATGTTCAGCTGTACTTTTAAATAGTCAACTTATTTTCGGATCCTCAGTCATCAAAGTTCAGTAAACACTGCAGGTGTCATGATGGCCACAGATACAAAGTTTACTTACTTTTTAATTATCTTCCACTTAATATGTTACTATGCATGCTGAAATATATTATATATATAACCGGGTGTGTAACGGGGTGGTAAATAACCTAAATAACCTGTTTTCATTATCCTTATGTTCAGTAAATTAAGACATGAAAAACAGTGGTTCTGTATTTTCCTGGAGTCGTCAGCAGGTGGCACTTGATGTGTGTTTTTTCTCCCAAACCAGTTCAGCAGAAATCCCGCCCTGGAGCCGATTCTAAACATTTCATTGGCCCTCTCAATCACAATAACGACTGCCTACACCCAACCCTGATTCCTAAACCTACTCGTCACTGTAACCTTAGCCAATGAAATTGGTTGCAGGGCGGGGATTTCTGCTGAACCGTTTGGGGGAAAAAAAAAATCACGCCAAGCGAGCAGTGCGAGCAACACAAGCTCTCGGGAAATTGGGGAGTTTTTGTGATCATCCACAGTGTACAACGCTGTTGAGGATTTTAGCCCATTTAGTGAACGTGAGATGTTATATAGGAGCTCATCATGATTATTCCCACTGCCGTGTTATACTGTATTGCATTTTGTAGGGTTATAATTTCATTATAGCTTTTTCGTATGGTGTTGCATTATTTTTCTATTTCACGATTTTTGTGTATTTTTGATACGGCTGTATTTTTGAAGTACCGTGATTTTTGAGAGTTTTGTTCTTTCTTACACACAATCGGTCTGTGATGCTAAAATGTGTAGTGCTTCCAAGAGACTTGTTAATTGTACATTAAGTAATGTAGAGCTGTGAGATCTATTTGTATTTCCAGCTCTGGAAGTATTCTTCTTTTCACTGTTTATGTAAAATTTGTTTCACTACTACTACTTTTTCCCGGTCCTTTTTGTGGAAGCTGTGAGCCGGAATGGTTTCTTATACCATTTATTTTGAGAAATCAGTTTCAGAACGAATCATAACACTCAAGAATGAACCTCATTGGTTACGCAGCACGGAAGAGGTTTGATCTTGCACATTATTCATGTTCGGTTGAGCTTCTGCTTATGTTCGCTGATCAATGTTTACATGTGAGTAAAAGCCTAAATTTAAGCTTTTCCGATTTCTTTAAGATCTTTTTGAACTGTCTGTTGCAAAGGCAGTCAATGGAGAGACAGACATCTCTCAGTCTTAATTTGTGTTCTGAAGATGAACAAAAGTCTTATGAGTTTGGAAGGACATGAGGGTTAGTAATTAATGACAGAATTTTCATTTTGGGGTGAACTAAACCTTTAACAATGACAACGTTGTTACAAATTTAGCCTAAATCAAACATATAACTTTTGCATAAACTGTAAAAAATAAAAAAATAAAAATCTGTAATCAACATAAGTTTATAAATAAAACAGAAATTACATTTCTATATTAGAAACTATATAAAAGGAAATCTTACATTAACATGGTTAACAGGGTAGAATGGTTTAGAAAATTTTAAAAACTGATTATTTACTTCCTGCCATGTAGAAAGAGCCCAAATGATGTCATTTCTTGTGTGTGACAATTTAAAGAAATGTTATAAACGTTATTTTTTATACTAGAGAGAATCATGCATCCAGAGGGCTTTAAAACAATTTACTTCGCTCGGGTAATAAAACGTTAGATAATACAAAAGAAAATGCAATTTGTGCCTCTAATGGTTTTACAAATGTCATGAGACACCCAAGTGTATCATATTCATGGAAAGTGCCTTCAGCTGCCACAGGTCTGGAGTTTGAGTGCTTTTTTCTCTCTCTTGTGATGCAGATGAGTAGTAGTTTGGCTTTGACACTGATGCCTCTTCAAAATAAGAGCTGAGAGAACAGAGTAATGTCTTATCAGACATTCCTCACTAGTGGACAAGACGCTACATGACTGCTTTTCAGGCTTGGACAAATATGAGAAAAATGATGAAATATGATGCCACGGCAACTATTTGTGCTGTTAAATTGTTATATCAGTCAGCACACATTGAGGGTCATTTTCTGTTTGAGTCTCACCCTTCATTTTGAGCTGATAAAAGCTTGCATTAGCATGACCTGATGCCACCACTCTCTCTCTTATATTTCATCACGGTTGGATTCCAGAGAGCTGGTTTGCTTAGCCTAATGCCAAACGCACACTATGAGACAGAAGGTCGGCACTCAGCGCACATACAAAGACTCAGTTTTCTGTTGCACACTTTACACACACACACACACACACACACACACACACACACACAAAACTAGATGCATCATTACAAGATCATTCTCCTTCCTGATTGTATCTAAAATTCAAATTCAGATTTTTGACAATATCAGGAAAAATAAATTCAGTCAAGTGTGTCACAATCACCAGCCAGAGTGCCCTGGTTGTCCACCAAAGGGCACTCCCCTCTTGTTCATTGATATTCACACATGGACTACATTTCCTAGAGCCCACTGTTTGGTCTCATCGTCCCTGATTGCTGTCAGCTGTGTGTCATTAACCTTGTTAGCTCACCCTTTATAAGCCTGGTCAATTCAGTCATTCTTTGCTAAGTCTTGTATGTGTTTGTACAGCATTTCTGAGTGTTCTCTCTGGTTTCATGTCTCTTGGTTTTTGGATTCTCTGCCGGTTCCCCTTGATTTCTCTGTTCTACCTCTGCCCTGAACTCTATTATTGTTTGGACTGTTTGCCTGTGTTTTGACCTTTGCCTGTTTTGTGGAATTCGATTGTGGATTATCCTTCTAATAAATACTGCGTTTGGATCCTCAACCTTCATGTCTCAGAGCAGTTTCATGACAAAGTGTGTACTTGT
Organism: Elopichthys bambusa; assembly: GCA_037101425.1. NCBI lineage: Eukaryota > Metazoa > Chordata > Actinopteri > Cypriniformes > Xenocyprididae > Elopichthys > Elopichthys bambusa. The sequence continues at coordinate 25,975,427 of CM074440.1, read as the reverse complement.
GCATGGCAACACAATACATTTTCAAATTTGTGTTAGAATTTATTTATTTATTCCCCTGATTTAATTTAACATTCACTTTCAGAATATTCTTCTATTAATATTTAGATATTTATACTATTAATTATATTTCATGATTATTTATAAATGTTGCTGGAAAATACCACTGACAATTATATGCGGAAAAACTTTAGAAACGTGAACCATACTGTACATTTACGCTACACCGAAAAGTTTCTCAATGTATCAATAAACGCAGACATCATATTAAGCATTAGTTTATGAACTATGAGCTAAATCTTGCATTAAGAACAAATTATGCAACCACATAAAGTACGTTGGTTAGTTATGAGTAGGGTTGGGAACTGAGAACTGGTTCTCATCCAGAACCGGTAGTGTTTTTTGAAAAGAACTGGAACCGTGCAAGATTTTGAAGTTTCGGTTCCAAAAACGATTCTTGTGTGATGAAGTGCGGGGAGCGTATCCTTTAATAGAGACATCTCACATCATGAATATTATAGCAATGAATGCACTGAAAAGCCCTCGCGCTACTCACATACATCTGATTTCAATGCAGATAGAGAGAAGTGCCCAAAACGATTAATCTTTAAAAGATTGTGTTCTCGATTTCATCACCCACATGATCATTCAAATCTGCGTTCCCGCTACTGCTGATCTAAAGAGAGTTGTCCTGTGTAATATATACACAGATATAAACAGCTTCACAAACAATCTTTTCAAATGCACAGTATCATTATTTCTGTGTGAAAAATAGGCCTGAGTATACAAAAGTATACAAAAGTTTATTATTCAGATAGAAACGCTGATGTTTATGTATAATAAATTACCTTCTGAAAGTAACTGGACTTCAAATAATGACTGTATCGATTGCATTGTTATGCCACTATATGGCAACAAATTTACTGAATCATTCTGTCAGAAATCCAACTTACAAAAATATTCTTTCACCTGTCTGAATCTTACATGTGTGTTCAAGCATCTTATCTAATTTGTGGTAACACTTTACAATAAGGTTCATTTGAACTAACCATGAGTAATACATTTGTTAATGTATTTGTTAATATATTTGTTAATCTTTGTTAATGTTAGTTAATAAAAATACAGCCATTCATAGTTTGTTCATGTTACTTCACAGTGCATTAACTAATGTTAACAAATACAACTCTTGATTTTAATAATGTATTAGTAAATGCTGAAATTAACATTAACAAAAATTAATAAATGCTGTAGAAATGCAGTTCATTATTAGTTAATGTTAATGCAGTTAACTTATGTTAACTAATGAATCTTATTGTAAAGTGTTAGCGAATCTGTTGAGATTAACAGTCTGTTAAATTCATTCATACAAGAATAATAAACACAAAAAGGACAGTTTGAGTCGAGTATTGTGCATTTTTTTCCTTACTACTATTTTTTATTAGTTGTTTAATTATTTTAATGGAACCGGAACCGGAAAATTTCTCACGATTTCCAACCCTAGTTATGAGCATGTGAGATCTCGGTGCCGGAGGATGCTGTGTTTCAACTGGTTAAGTGGCTCTGGCTTTGTTCTGCAGGGGGTAAATGAAGCACAGGCTCTGGATGGAATTAAACATGTTACAGTCCCCTCATTAAATACAGCTGCTGTGTAACTTTGATCACTTGACACTTTAAACCATGAAATGCCGAATATCCTTTGCACATATTTAAAGTTCACATGAGTGTGTATTAATTAAAAATATGCATGCACTCATCCTGCACACAACTACTATGTCATCTTTCAAATATTTTAGAGTGGAGAATAACTAGAAACATGTATATTCTCTATTTTATAGAAATCTCCATGATTTTTCAGGGTTTGGTAGAAGAAAAATCAGAAAAAATACTCCATTTAGTCTCTATTTTTTATATTACTGTTATCTAAGATAGCATTAACAGATCTTATTTTTGTGATTTTTCTTTACCGTGCACATACACATACACACACACATATAATCCCTGTAAAAACACTGCCCACCATGCCCCATTCCTTTATTCAGCAAATAAAGGCCATTACGCTGCCCTGCGTGGAAAAGATAGTTCTGTTTACCAAAGATTGCTCTTCTGCACCTACACTGAGACCCTCTATGTTTGGCAGTGTTTATCTCAGTCTCCTCATCTCTCTTTCTCTCCCTCACTCACAGTGACCGGGTCACCGCGCACACCCTCTCCTGTGCTGAAGGAGACATAGATCAGACTTTGACAGCATGTCTTATCTGATGAGACGTGCCTCATGCTTCACAGCTCTCTTCTCTCTCTTACACACACGCAGGGGATCATCGAGGTCCTCAGGTATGAAAACAAAAACCATCCGCCCACAGTATTGTACCAAACAGCTCCTGTCTAAAACTCAATCCAAAGAGAAGTTCCTTCAGGAGGAATCAAGTTCGACATGAGCATCTTCCAAAGGACACTTAAGACAAAAAGCAATGCACAGTTACCCATCAGACCTGTCTAAAAACCAAACTGGGAGCAAGATATACTGTGAACTATTAGAGCCAAAAAGTCTGATACGGCAGGAAAACCTTTAAACCTTTCATAAAGTATGTTTTATTCTCTAGTTCAGGGGTTCATGACCCTTTTCTTAGCTAAACCTTTAAAATATTTACTAAAAACATCCTCTGAGATATCAAGTAATGTTGTAACCTCTCACCAAATAGGCATATTTTACATAATACATTTGATAACTCTTGTTTTATTGAAGATCAGAGTGAAGTATTACACATTTTACTGTAGAGTCAACATGAAAAAGGATTCAAACCCATTTTATGTCTGCGATGTGATGGCTATCTAAATGAAACCATATGCAACAAGACACACTGTAGGTAAAAAAATAAAAATAAATGCATGTGTAATTAACTGACTAGATAGTGAAAATGGATCAGCTGAATAATTATTTCAGAGGGAAATGCATAAAAAAAAAAAAAAAAAAGAGGAATAAAGTGCACTGAAAAACTGTTCACAGTAAGGCCAGAAATGCACACTAAGAAAGTAAATGGAGACCAATTCATGTTGACTTAAAAAAAAAAAAAAAACACTTTTTAATATTTCAGTTCATTTAAATTTATTAGCATCTATTTCTATTATTATCTCATGATAATCCCCCTGTATTTCCACCATTAGCCACTAGGTTCACAAAAGCTACTTGTTATTTTAATATTATTTACATTTTTAGTTTTAGTGCTTTTTGTACTTTAATGTGCTTTTATTTCAGTTTTAGTCATTTCAGTATTTCAACTTATTTAATGTAGGTTAGTTGCAAATGCATAATTTTCTTTTAAATTTCTTAAGTTTCATCAAATATTTATATTTTATTTTATTTTATTTCAGCTTTATTTCAATTAATAGTTTTAGTTAATAACAACACTGAGCCCTGTTTTTTTTTTTTTTTTTTGACTATGTTAGAGCCATATAAACTCCCATAAAGCCCTGGGAGGCAGCAGCTAATTAAGGCTTTATGTAGCAGTGTATATACCCATGATGTCTTAAAGTTTCACATCATTCGTTTTTTTTTTTAATTGGTCAAGGGAGAGCAGGCAAAAAGACCAGCTAATAAAGAAAGACCAAAGCATAATATGTGCAGTTTCACTTCTGTTTTTAGGGATGTGGAGTATGTGAAGAGAAAAGAGCATAACTGCTGGACAGACAGATATTGTTCAGACAAGGACATGGTGGCCATAAACATGGGCATGGGCAAACGCTTGGGTGGCGAGAGAGAGCAGTCATCAGCCTCTGAGACTGACAGAACGGGCCACTCAAAATGATTCAGCACACACCGCACAGATTCAATCCATCACACGTGGATGTGATGTATGAGTGAGCCGGCCTCAGCCCAAACTCATCTCATCTCCGTTCATTTCTTCCCCCACTCCCTGCGGCCCAAATAGGACAGAACATGCTCCATTTGGCATTCCTGAACAGAGAACAAGCAAGCGAACTGCTGCTTATCGATTCTAATGTGAAAACGCTCCGGCGCCCAGCTGGCCTTCATTACACAATGCCAGGAAAAAAAAAAAAGAAGAACCATCGACACAGACAGAGATCATGATGGTGATTTCATCATCTTTACTTACAATAACTATTGTTTGATTCATTTTTTCCCCTTGAAAATTTTCTTTTATGTCAACTTTGCTGATTGTTGTTTTTACTCAGTTGTACTGCTATCTTATCTTACCTTAATTTTTCCACAATGTTTCACTTTTGAACCTGCACTCTTTGAAAATAAAACTCCAAAATGTCATCTTAAAGGGTTAGCTCACCCAAAAATGAAAATTCTGTCATTAAGTACTCACCCTCATGTTGTTCCAAACCCGTAAGATCTTTGTTCATCTTCAGAACACAAATTAAGATGTTTTTTATGAAATTTGAGAGGTATCCGACTCGTCCATAGACAGCAATTTAACTGCCACTTTCAAGGTCCAGAAAGGTACTAAAGACATCATTAAAACAGTCGACGTGACTGCAGTGGTTCAACCTTAATGTTATGAAGCGACATGAATATTTTTTGTGCGTAAAAACAATCTCTTCTCTGTCATTATCCTTACGTATTTGTCGCAGTAAGCACAGTGAACGCTTCCGTGTTTATGTCCGAATGCTGGCTCAGTATTGGCCAAAGCTGATCACGTGAGCAACATGACACAAATTCGTGTGATGCTGACACAGGAGCCGGTCAATAACGGGTCACCGTTCTGATGTAGAACCTGGAAGCGCTGGCCGTAAACAACATAGGAGAATGACAAAGAAGAGAAGATATTGTTGAATTAAGTTTTTATTTTTGTTTTGTTTTTGCGCACAAAAAGTATTCTCGTCTTTTTGACATGGGTAAAACAATAAAAAATAAAAATAAAAAATGCAAGGAATTTGAATAATAATAATTATAATAAAATGAATATGAGTAGTTAAGAAAATAAAAACGTATGTTCATTTCTTCTAATTACTACTATTGTAATTTTACAAATTATATTTTACTAATTTCTTGCTGTTTTGGCAGCAGAAGTACAGCATTTGCCACCAAAAAGGTTAAGCATACTAATCTAATAGTAATCTAAATCTGAACTGATAGAGAGAGAATCAGTCAACATACAATAAGACCTTTCTGATCTGTGATTGATGTGTAAATGTATACTGTATATATTTATGCAAACTGTCAAATTAGTGTGACAAATAGATGTCCATGTATAATGACTAATGACTTTAAGTTTGCTTGAGTGAACGTGTACATCTGATAATAAAAACAAATGTGCAAAGATTCAAGAAACTTGCTCAAGACCCCTCGTATCCATACAGATAAGACAGGAATGTAGCTGATGAATGGAAAAAGAGTTATGAGTTTTATCTGCTGGAAGGGAAAAAGAAAAACCAAAATGAACATGTGGAACAGTCTCCAGCAGAAGCGAACGCACCAGCGAGGGCAGTCAACAGGAACGAGGCAACTTTTCTGTAGTTTGACTGAGCATCTCGTTCTGTACCTTGAGTTTTGACATTCACGAGGCACAGGTCTCTTAGCATTCCGCATGCTGCAAGTCATGCATGCTATGTAATTCCCTGTCACGTATACACACACACACACTCCAGTAGGTTCACTGAGAGGCAGATACCTGGAGTCGGCGTGCTACTGCAAGCTAAACGCTGAATAACAATCCTCCTGATGCTCACGTCTCCCCCTATAGTAGCTCTCCACGGCCCGCTGCACTCTCCCATGAATACTCAGTAAGGATTAGAGCACCACTACAGCTCCTGATCCATTTCATCAAAAATGAATTTCTCTCAAATATATATATATATTAATATTTACTTCATTTGAATACCACTCAGTGAGTTCGGATCATCCCTGTGCAAGCTGGAATTACACTCTTATGAATAAAACACTTCCCACTTGTTCTCTGACTTCACTTTTGTCTGATCGAGATGACTATTACAAACCAACCAACATATTCCCCCGGTTTCACAGACAAGGCTTAAGCTAGTCTAGACTAATATGCATATTTGAGCTGTTTTAACTGAAAGCAACTTGTACTGACATATCTTAAAATATGTCAGTGTCATTGTTTTGTCTCAAGATGCACATCAGTAATGTTTTTTTTCTAGTGTACGTTTATAAAAGATACATAAATATCTTAATTGAACTAAGGCCTAATCCTGGCTTAGGCTAAGCCCTGTCTGTGAAACCGGGCCATTATGTATCAAATTTCATGCTTTAAAATTTGGTGATCCGGTTGATCACAAAATTTCACAACTTAAAATGTTCAATTAAATCAATAAATTAGTGTACTCGCAATCATACATATATTTAAAAGGGTTAGTTCACCCACACCCGTAAAACCTTTGTTCATCTTCGGAACACAAATTAAGATATTTTTTCAGATGATTTCAAAACAGGCTTCATTACGTCATAAGTGTTTCGAAATTTCAATGGTTCACCACTGGGGGACGTGACTCTGGCAGTTTGATACACGCTCTGAACCACTGATTTGAAACAAAAGATTTGTAAAGCTTCGAAGCTTCATGAAGCAGTGTTTTGAAATCGCCCATCACTAGATAATGTTGAATAAAGTAGTTATCATGTTTTTTTGATGCACAAAAAGTAATGCTTCATAACATTAAGGTTGAACCACTGTAGTCACATGAACTGTTTTAAATATGTCTTTAGTACCTTTCTGGGCATTGAAAGTGTTAACTGTCTTGCTAGCAATGGAGGCCTCACTGAGCCATCGGATTTTATAAAAAATATCTTAATTTGTGTTCTGAAGATGAACAAAGGTCTGACGGATGTGGAACGACATGAGGGTGAGTAATTAATGACAGAATTTTCATTTTAAATTATGTTATAGGTTCCCTGGAGTGTGAGAGGACCGAAATAAATCTTGACAATGATTAGGTTTTCGTAAAAACTTGGGCATCCATTGGTTGCATATTGTGCAATTTTGCATGTGATATTTCAGTACCTGCGCCTCAGGCAGGGCGACGTCCAGTATGATGGGCTGCCCGCGTGGCTCTCCATTCTCCAGCCGGGAATAAACCACCTGATACCCGCGGATCTGTCCATGCTGCTTCTGCTGCAGAGGAGGTTTCCACGACACCCGCAGGGCTGTAGAGTTCACGTTGTCCACCTCAACCCTGCGTGGAGGGGCACCAGGCACTATGGGAGGTAGAGAAGTCATGTTTAATGCTTAATCACACACTCACAACAAACATGGGTTAGTGAAAGGTAAAAACCTGCTCCCAGGCTAAAGCCAACACATTTTTAACAGCTTTTTAGTTGTATTATCTACCCTCCATAATTCACTTTAGACATTACACTGCAAAAATTAAAGGGATAGTTCACCCAAAAATGAGAATTCTGGCTTCATTCACTCACCCTCATGTTGCTCCAAACTTGTATGTTTTTTTTTTGTTTTTTTTTCTCAAATAAACACTGTAAAAATATATTTTTTTAAAGTTGTAAATAAAACAAAGATTATTGGAATATGTTTTAGAACATTTAATGTTTAATTCAATGTTATTTGCCATTTCTTTATAATTGTTTGTGAAATTTAATAGCAATATCTGAGTAAAAAAAATGATATCTGTACCAAATTTTTCTCAGTGAATGTGGAACACAACAGGAGATGCTTTGAAGAATGTTCACACTCCAAAAATGAATGCATCCTAAATCATACAGGCTAATATAACAGCTTTTTGTTTATTTTGGAGCTTGACTTTCATAAACTTTCATTGCATGTAAACACTCAGTGTTTGAAATAACATGAAGGTGAGAAAATGAAGAGTAAATGTTCATTTTAAGGAAACTATTCCTTTGGCATACACTTTACAAGTACAAATGCATTGCATTGAGGAGCCTGGGAGACAGGCTTCACCAAACCCACATAACACTTCTCGCACACGTCTCGTGGAGGAAGCCAGCTCAGCTCCCCCTGGAGTTTGGACTGAATACCAATCTGACATGAGTGCAAGAGAGCAGCAGTTCAGTAGATGTTAATGACAGTCAATTGATAGTCAATAGAGGAGGCAGCGAAGGGAGGGAAGACAGGAGTGAAGGTTAAAAAGCGCAGCATTAAGAGATTAATAACCAGATAGAGAACACCCTCTCCCATCCCAGAAGTAACAGCTCAGAGCGCAGAAGATCTATGAGGCTCAAGTGCTGAACGTCAGCAAAATAGGCTGCACTTAATTGGAGTCATTTAACTGTATAAATGTGCTTGGCACTCCCTGGAATTCAGCCTTGACCTTCAGAGGGGAAACAAGTCAATGCCTGAAAACAGATAACAAAACTATAGTGTTCCTCAGCAGATGTGTGACCTGTAACGAAACATTGACACGTTCACCCTGTGGTTACAATTTTAACAGCATGTTTGTGAGAGTTTAATACAAGTCAAGCTCAATCGACGCACCCTTTGTAGCGTAATATCTACTACCACAGACAAAAAAAGAAGTTACAGTTTTGATCTTACAATGGGAGTAAACTAGGCTGGTGTAGCAGAATGAATTGTTCAGTCTTGCACGTGTCGTGTGATAATTACCTGGTTTACAGGCTTCATGTGTTTCTTCATTGAAGAATAAAGGTTAGATATAACTTTACACAGACAAGGTCAGCATTTGATCCTCTAGCACTCATACAAACATGTACATTCAATCCCTGTCGTTATTCTTTTTAAAGTCCCCCTGTAGTCAATAATTTTATCCCTTAAAACTCATCTTTGATCAGCAAAATTACACATTTAAACATTTTTCCTGTGAAAAAAAAAAAAAAAATCTTCATGCTTTAAAATAGCTTGAATGTAACTCTAGACCTTTGGCTAATTTATTATACGTGGATAGATGAATATGCTAATTAGCCCCGCCTCCACTCACTCGCATGAGCTCAAGAGATCCACTCGCTGAACTTACTGAGGTAAACGCTGCACAATGGTACCATGTCGGACACATAACGGTAACTAATATGATTAGCATTTTGCTTGACTATGTTACCAACAGCTAATAATGTGTTGCTAATGTTACACAAACCATGTTCCCGTTCGTGAATCAGACAGCTGTCTTCTAAAAATCAGTATCATTAGAAACTCTTTGAACACCTTAACGTCAGTGGAGAAAGGCATATAGTTCATCATAACATCGTTATATACATCATACACCCGCTATATTGCCAAATCTACCCTTATTTTTTATATCAACAGAAAAATATACCAGGATATATTCTCTAGAGACTCTCCTGCTTCAGAGAGGTCATGGTTAATGATATGCTAAAGCCCATCGTGATTGGTTGGTTGACGTGATTGGTTACAAGGTAGTTTGTGACATCAGAAACACCAGCGTCTTTTTTTCACTGCAGTTTTAAGAAGAAAATACTCAGCAACTTATTAATTTGCACATGGTTTGTATTAAAGCATGTTAAAAACACCACATAGACATCTAAATAACATTAAAAACTTGATTTTCAACACAGGGAGCTTTAAAAAGTGTTTATTTTAATTAGAGATGCACAATTACTACAAAAATTGTCAATGATTTTCCTTATGATTATTATTATGTAGATCAGTGATTCTTAACCTTTTTTTAACTCCAAGGCCCCCCATTGTCAAAGACAATATTTAAATATTTAGTTTTCAAACTTTTTATTTGCATAGTGGCAATATATTAAGATAATTAAATAAAATAATTATAAATAATTTACATAATTAAATTCCAGAATCCCAATAATGCTCTTATGCTCTCAAATAAATTAATATGACTTTTCTAGTTTGTAATTAGTGTTTTTTATTATTATTTTTTACTCATAAACAGAAATTTCCAGGTAGCCATCACACGATGTGTACGACTGAATAATTCAAAAATAATTATAAATAATTTACATAATTAAATTCCAGAATCCCAGTAATGTTCTTCATGGTTTACACTTTTTATTACCAATGAATTAACATGACTTTTCTAGTTTGTAATTACAATGTTTTTTTTATATATATATTTTTTTTCTCACAAACAGAAATTTCTACCCAATAAAAAATATATTTAAAATATAAATACAATAAATGTATAAATATAAAAACATATAAATATACCTAATAATAATAATAATAAAATATTATATGATAATATTTTATAAGACCTTTATTTGATTTTAGCTTACATCTTGATTTTTTAAGCTGTTTTAGCTTATTTAACCCTTGTTTTGTGTTATTTAAAATAATTTTAAACCACCTTGCGGTCCTCTAGTGGTGTCTGCGTACTAACTTTGTAAGTGTTTTATCAATCATAATTTCTAAGGGACTCAGGGACAAATCAAAATTATTTTCTGTGGTAAACGATATTATGCCACAAGTGCTGTCAATAGAGCTTTACCCGTATTGAACGCATAACATTCCTTTGAGGGATGAAAGCGTGGACTTTGCTTCTCAAATCTTCCAGCTGCTTCTGCTCCATCCTGACGTTTGACTCCGCTGTCTCATGCTCTCTCAACTTTCACTCGCTCGCTTTCTCGTTCTCACCCCACATCTCCATGGAAACAGACGGGACGGGTTCACACTACACTCTGTGTTCACAGCCACTTCACTCCACTCGAGCTCTTAAAGCACATCACCCAGAGTTCCAGACATGAAGGTAATATCACAGGGAAATTACACACGTGCTGGCTGGAAGAGCGACGGATCCATAATATGATAAAGATCAGAGATCACCTGAGACCACGAAACTGCCCATAAGGGTTCTCAGCCCAGCCTCATGCAGGAAGGGTGAAAACTGGATATGGTCTACTGAGACCTGCTTCACGCATCACAGACCGCATCTAATCACAATCTGCTAATATGCAGCACACAGAACAACACATGGGGTGTTTTTATAAGGTAATACATTTCTGTGAGAGCTTCTAATGAGAAATACAGCTCTGCTTTCCTGCTGCATTTAGACTCTGTGTGCTGTGAACTTGCACAAACTACCCATTTACTTTGCTTTCCTGTGTTAAAAAGACATTCATAGCTCTGGTGAATCAAGCTCAGAAAGTCTCAAACCTTTGATTTATGAGAATACACAAGTAAAAAAAACACTGTTCAGGATTCGCTAACGAACGATCTCGTTGCAACATTCCTTCTTGATGAATATGGATGTCAGCGAGCTTCTCTGAATGGGCGGAAAAGGCAAGAAGAACCGATGGAAAAGTTTACAGATAAAAAGCACAGCTAATTTATCAATGGCTGCACCTGCAGTCTCCTTTTTTCACTTTCTGTCAGTGCCGTTAAAGCCTTATCAGCCACCACAGCACATTATTCTCCCCAGAATATGCAAGAGAAAACTCAATAGCTTGATTTATCTCATTTTGGCCTGATTAATAACCCTCCAAAAGAACCTGAAATGAAACTGAATAACGCATATAAGGTTCCAAGTTTAGTGCATCAACTTTAAAACAGGCCTCAGGCCTACACAAATATTTAGTGTTCAGAGTTTTGCTTGCTAAGGTAAGAATCACTATCACTATTGCTTATATTCAGGTGCAATATGGGCTTACACAAAGTTACATTACTGTTCACCTTAAAAAAACTGACTGATGCCAAACTTTTGAACATTTAGCAACACACTAAAAACACCCTAGCAACTGCCTAGGAACAAAAAAAGGTTTGATGTTGTTTGATTTTTCTGATTGAAGAACATAAGTGACTCTTAAAAAGTAGTAGCACAACATTAATGTTGTAAGTGTCCTGGGATGATGTAGGAAAAGATGAAAGAAATGAGTGCTAATGCTGTAATAAATCAAAAGGACAGACTTCACGAGGACCGCATGTGATGGGTAAAATGAAACCGAAAGAACAGCAGTTGCTTAAAGGAGAGAGGAGAGCATCACTTTACCACCACTGCAAGCAGCACTGAAAGCAACCACTCATAAAACATTGCCTCCAGGAAAAAATGAATACAGAGAAAGAATAGAAGAGATAGGATATCAGAAAGAGAGTGTACTGTTAGATTGACAGGCTTAACAGACAAGGGACATGTACTTCCGGCATTCGCCTGCCAATCAAACTGCTGAGCCCAGAGGAGACAGAAATGTGCAGCATTAAACAAGCCCCACATGTAGGCTGGCACACACACACAAACACACACTCAGAGTATGATGTAACTACATTTTTACATTTCATGAAGAAAATGTGAGTGGTGCTTGCTCATGCAAAACTCACTGCTAAAATGTAAGGGTGTTGTGGGCATTGCTAAGTGGTTGTAAGCGTGTTCAGGGTAGTTGCAAAGTGGTTACTCACTGGCTTCAATCTAATTTATGTGTCTCTAAATACAGTTTCTATCTCTTCTTCAATGTACACTATCGTTCAAATGATCACACTATCTGTCAATAAGATTCTTTTTTAAAGAAATTAATTTTGTTCAGCAAGGATGCATTAAAGTGTTAGTTCAACCAAAAATGAAAATTCTGTCATTAATTACTCACCTTCATGTCGTTCCAAACCCGTAAAACTTTAATTAATCTTCTGAACACAGATTAAGATCTTTTTAATAAAATCTGAGAGCTTTCTGTCCCTCCATTGACAGCCTACGCAACTGACACTTTTAAAGCCCAGAAAGATAGTAAAGACATCATTAATCCATGTGACTCCAGTGGTTTAAACTCAAATTTTAAGCGACACGAGTGCTTTGTTTGCGCAAAACAAACAAACAAAAAAGCAAACATAATTTACACATTTATTTACATAATATTAATCTCCAATGCACGTTCACGAGAACACCATGACGCATGAATGTTGTGTTGACGTGCCGCTTCATAAAATTGAGGTTAAACCACTCGAGTCACATGGATTACTTTTTTAATTAATGTAAGTAATTGACAGAATTTTCATTTTTGGGTGAACTAACCCTTTAAATTGATCAAAAGTGACAGTAAATAAATTTATAATGCTACAAAAGATTTCTCTGTTTCCATTTGAACTTTCCATTCATCAAATAATCCTGGAAAAAATGTATCATGGTTTCCACAAAAATAAGAAACAGCAAAACTGTTTTCAACAGTGATAATAATCAGAAATGTTTCTTGAGCAGCAAATCAGCATATTAGAATGATTTTTGAAGGATCTGGAGTCTGGATTAATTTTGCTGAAAATTCACAGGAATAAATAATATTTCACAATATTACTGGCTTTACTGTATTTTTGCTCAAATAAATGCAACCTTGGTGAGCAACCCTAACATTAAAAAATAGCAAACTTTTGAATGGTGAGTAACAGTAATAATAATATTTGTTTCAGCAACAGCTATAAGAACCTTCCTCAAAAAAGAATGTGTTGCTGTGTGGGAGCATTCCAATGAGCTGTGTGAACCCCACCGAAACTCTCCGTTCGCCCACTCATTCCCTTCATGAGTCTTTTTATCGCACAACAAAGACTGACTCACAAAACAAAATATCAGTGTTGTCCTGAACTTTCACTCCACTATAGAGACAGAGAGACCAGCTCCTGTTCTCCAGTCTCGTGAGCCACACATTAATAACAGAAGAGCGTGGAACAGCAGGCATGAACTCCAGCGTAATAGAAGAAAGAAAGAGAATCACACAGGGAGGCGCTGATTCATGCTGTTCAGTCAGGTAACCCGAAGCAGAGTTAGTGCTGGTGAGTTTGGTGACTCAGCGGTAATAGTTAGAAGGTACGGAGAGCAGATCTGAGCAGATCACCCGTGAGCCGAGCATTACCATCCTCTCTGGTTCTGACGCGGGTGCTGCCGCTCTCCGGGCCGGGCCCCACGTCGGTGTGTGCTTTCACCCACACCACATACTCCGTCCATTTCTCCAGCCCCTCCAGCACATAGCTGGACACATCCGCTGGGATGTCCTTAACCTCATGACGCTGCTGGTCCTCGCCCGACACCGCCTGATAGGCCAGAGAGTATCTGACGATGTTGCCGTGGCGACTGGCGGCTGGGGGAGCCGCCCAACTCACCTTGATGCTGGTGGAGCTGAGACTGATCAGGTGCACTTCCTGTGGGGGGGCGGACGGGGCTGGAAAGGGGTGCAGGAACCATTATGTTAAGACGGTGTCTTAAGAACTAGTCTGTCAAACTAGCAGTTTACCAAAGAGAAATCTATTTCAGGGATTATTAATTAGACCAATTAGACCAACCTTGCTTATTATGTAACTGAATTAAAAAAAGTTTTGACCAGCCTTAAAAAAAAAAAAAAAAAAATATGCAATGACTCAGTCTAAGCAGTTTATGCAACTGGCCACTGCACTGTAAAGAACAGCAGTGATTTCCAACTGTTTTAGCCCACAGCCACATTAGATCAGGTATCTCTTTATCAACTCATATTATACTGGATATCATTTAGCACTATCATTAATATGATTAAAGCTACTGATTTATTTAAAGTTGAAAAAAGTGTAATATACACAAATCTTTAAGATTTGCACACATTACATACATTATTCTGATTTCTTTCAAAAAAAAAAAAAAAAATCCATGACAGTGATCCCAATTCATCTATTTTATTCTGTTTTAATTAGTGCTTTTAATTAACGCGGTAACGCATGCAATTAATTTTTTCCAATTTAACGCGCTAATTATATTTAACGCAATTAACGCAGCACCCGTTTTATCAGTCAACCTTTGGCTAGCATGATTACAATATGATGACGCTCTTATGCGAATGCTTTTAAACCATTTAAGCGCACCAAAAGAGAAAAAGGGAACGCGCTGTCTGTGAATGTCCTGTCACACACGACACACAGAAAGATGCACGCCAGTATCATGCGCATGGACGGTGCGCCAGAATCGAGTTATCTGTCATGCTTGAACAAACAATTACACACACAATAATGTCAAAAAATGTCAGTTTTGTCAAGTATCCTCATAAGAGCAGCCTTGAATGAGTTAAATAAAGTCTTAAACGAAAGTAAAGAGTTGTGATAAAGTGGGATGCGTGTAAGATTTGCTTCATGTGCAGCAGTGGCAGCTCTTAAAGGGACAGCAACCAAAGTCATTGAAGATAATAAAAAACAAAGGTAACAGCGAAAATTACTCGCTGCTCTTAACTAAAGAGCTTTTGTTGCTTTAATAATGATTAATCTACATGTAATTTAGGCTATAAATCATGCAGTTTATATCTGTTAGACAGGTATGAAGGACACAGGTAGCCTAAATATGACATTTATTATGGGTTTATGGGAGGATTGTTCTAAGTTCACAAACAAGTATTTAAAATATACTGTCTTTATGTTGTTTCTTTATGTTGTTTTAATTTGGAGATTAACTGCAAAATTATTACATTATAAAATATATTAAAAACGTATAAAAACGTAAGTGTTTTTAATTGCGATTAATCAGCTGGTTCAAAGTGTGTGATTAATCTAGTTAATTTTTTTAACTGGTTGACAGCACTAGTTTTAATACAAAGCACAGTCTGAGACCTGTTTGAAGTCCCTCTGGTTGAGAATCACTGCTTTACACATGTCTGCAAAAATGTCTGCACATATTATAGTCTAAACACTGGGTTTTGGAAGTTAAAGCAGAGATTGTTGGTTCACTTCCACTGTATTTTGTGTGTGTGTTATGTCTGTGTAAATATGACAGAGATAACAGATACATTCACACACTGTCTTTGGCTAGACATGTAATTGATGTGATTGATGGCCTGTCCGATTTCTGAGATGCTGTATCGATTTATTTATTTTTTAAAATCACTTGAGTTCACAGAAAATCCCTACCTATCCTGTTCTGAGAACAAGGCAAACTAAAACAATATACAGTAGGATTATTATTACACGGCTCTCTGGAATACTTGATTCTGATTGAACCAGCAGCAGACATAACATATTGGCTTTTCTGAAATGATAAAAGAGATGGTGTATGTATGTATCCAGCACTATGAAGATATGGTAACGATTTCGCTCCTGTGTTTTGTTCAGCAGAGCAGGCGAAAAATGTCTTCTGAAGAAAAAAACTAAATAAGATAGGAGAAGGTTTGATTCCACACAGAAAAACAAGAAACACATTTGTGAGTGTGAATCAGAAAAGATGGTCATCACCTGTGGAGAAAGGAAACCAGGAGAGAAAATGAAGAGAGAAAAGACAAAGACTAAGAAAGTGTGGGAAAAGGTATGAGAAATAGGTGAGAAAACAAGATTAAACTGGGAGAGACTGAGGAAAAAAAAACAGAGACGAGAGACACTGGTCACATCTGAAATTCAAGAGGGAGTTGAGAAGAAAAAAAATAGTGAGAAAAAGAACAAATACAAGGAAATGAGAAAATGATCACACGGTTTGAGAGAGAATAAAGTGTGAGGAAACAAAAAGAGAGAGTTTATTTCTCACCTGCAGCAGAAGAAAGTGTGAATGAAATACAACAGGAAGAGAGAAAAGTGAAAAAACAAAAAAGACAGAAGGAAGACACCGGTAACTGAGGAGAAAATAAGAAAGACAGAAAGCAAAGAACAATGAAAAAAAATATTAAAGACAGCAAGAAAAGGAGCAATTGGTAATGAGAGAGACTGAAGTGAGAGGAAAGGTGTTTTAAGAGGTGTGAAAGGTCAAACCCACTGAGTTTGAAATGATTTTCAGTTTTGGATGATTTATTCCTTTTAAAAATGTGTATTTTTAAATTTAAAGTCATCAAAAAATGTCAATTTTATATACAACAGTGTTTATTATTAATAATCTATACATGGACATCATTTTTTTCAATTATGAATAATTGTATAATTGAGAAGCCATTTAAACTTTGATACACATCATAATAGGGAAGAAAGATGATTGCAACTTCCGTTTCATGCTGACTTTAAAGAATGTTAATGCCGTTCTTTCAGCTCAGTGACCATTGCTGTTAAGCAACAACACCAAAAAAGCATGATAAAGTGTATTATCGATATTGCACTGACACTATCGGATGAGAATTGAGATTTGAATTGAATTGAGCTGAATAGGATAATGACACTAACTTTGCTGAATATAATCAACATTAAACTGACTTGAGCTGAATAATGACAATATTATCTTCTGTAGAGCTGCTTTACAGCTGAAATCGAATTTCTTTCATAATTAGTGACTTTTACAACATTAACAGTTATTTTCCTGCTCAATGTGAAGCTGCTTTGAAACGATCTGTATTGTATAAAGTGCTATATAAATAAATATGACTTGATTTGACTAGACTTTGAACATTCTTCAAAACATTCTTCAAACATATGTAAAGTGTTTTAAATGAGTCACTTCCATTAAAGTTAAGTCAGCATGCTCCCTTAGGGGCTGTTCACACATAAAGTGTTTTTCTACTCCACTGCGCTACTTTTCCATTGTTTTTCTATGTAAACAAGTGCTAGAAGGACGTGTTTGACCATTGCCCTCACATCTTGCATCTTTGCATCTGCAGAATCTCACGCATGACATGGTGTTCTAAAAACGCCGCGCTCAAGTTAAAAGAAGTTAGAAGGTAGCTACTTATGTAGGCAGTGAGACAGCTCACTAGGATCTGGCACAGAATTAGAGAGATAAAGGGAGTGAGAGACAGAGGGATTTTGGTGTCTCAGCTCTCAGGTCTTTGAGGACAGTGACTCAGAGACACAAGGACAAAAAAAAAAAAAAAACACGGACTCAGAGACAGAAAGAAAAAGCCATTGTTTCTATGGGAACCAAGATCAAACCTTTCAAAGCTGACATGTCTAACAAATAGCTCTGAATACCAGGAGATCTCTGTGAGGAGCTGTCATAAATATCTCAGCTTTAGTCCATATCTCTGGAGACGGAGGAAGATGAGGACAGAGATTAAGCTGTATCGCCTGCGTCATTCTGACGCCACAGAGAGCACACACAATCAGCGTGTGTCACACTCCACGGTCACTGCAGCTCTACATGGACCCTGAACCAGAAACCAGAACTTTCGGAGCTTTTGACACTCAAAAACTGGTTTGATGCAGTTAAAATGTGTATGAAACAAATGCTAGCACTGCACTGCTCTGCTCTGGAAAACACAGGGTCTTTTGTATGGCGAGAGGGCGAGATAAATAATATTATACTGAATATTAACACTTTAGTACATGGTAAAGGTGACATATTTTAATCTATACTTTTGTAACATTTAATTTTTCCCACCGAATCCACTTATAATGTTAGATAAGGTGTCTTGAACCAAAAACTGTTGTGTATTCTGTATACCAATGTACTTTACATAATACCAAACACATTGTTTAAAATATTTCAACAATATTTTTGTGCTTTTGATAGTCAAGTCTTTGCATTTTGTTTGTAAACACTTACACTAAATGTTATATATATAATAATGTTTCATGAAAGCAAGTGATATGGTGCTGTATGGTTAACAAAACACAAATGAAAACATATGGAATGTTGGGGTAGTAAAAAAAAAAAAAAAAAAAAACATACCTCATCTGACGAGGCCAGGGGTGGGGAACGCTGATCCTGGAGGGCCATTGTCCTGCAGAGTTTAGCTCCAACCTTGAAAAAAACACTCACCTGCCTGTAACCTTAGTAATCCTGAAGACCTTGATTAGCTTCAGGTGTGTTTAATTAGGGTTGGAGCTAAACTCTGCAGGACAATGGCCCTCCAGGATCAACGTTCCCCACCCCTGGACTAGGCCATGACTAGGCTAGTACTGAGTTGCTAAGGAATGGTCAAACTTTGAGATGATTATAGTTTGAGTTAGGCACTTACTGGACTGGGCCGTCCGGGCCTCTACAGGCTGTGTGTACACCCCGAGCCCCATTTCAGAGCGCGCGGCCAGTGAGAACTTGTAGAGAGTGTCTGGCTTCAGGCCTTCAACAGCATATGAACCAGCTGGGTTGAAGGTGATGTGGTGCTGGGATGGATAAAAGATAAAGAGAGTGTGAAATGCACACATAGGCTATGTTCAGAATGCAATATTAGTGTACTGCTAACTGCATACTGCACAGTGTACATTGTATAGTGGCTGCTATTTAAAAAGAAATATGTGAAACACTACGTAGTATGCAATAAATTGCAGTGTTGTTGTGATTGTTAACTAAAACTAAGACTATAAAAATGTTGGTAACTTAAATAAAGTTGAAATAAATTTATAAAATATAAAAATTAGATGCAAAACGTAAATGTAAATGAAAATTAGAAACGTTGCCTTGTCAACTAAAGTTAAAGTACAAAAATTATTCAAACTAAAACTGATGTAATTATTCAATTAATAATTATTCAAACTAAAACTGATATAAATATAAAACAGAAAACAGAAATATATGAAAAGTACAAAAAAAGTTACTAAAACAAATTAAAATAAAAAAGGATATAACATAAAAGCTCATTTAAAATAATAAATAAATAATAGTAAAACAACACTGCTAACATGTTGTCACAAGATCAATATAGTGGCTGCGTATTTAAGCAATTTTTTGTGAAAATAAATATTTTATTTATTTTTGTCAGTCCATAAAAAAAAAAAAAAAAAAAAAAAATCAATCTTAAAAACGTAGCTGATATCCGATTTGTTCAAAAATGACTGCATATTATTATAGGATACAGCAGACCACACAGTGTGCTCATGTTGTATACTTTATATTGTATAGACCTTATGCATCAGAGAAACAAGAGTGCCGGCATCTTTAAAATATTGTCTTTGAACTATTCTATGGCATCGCTGTCAAAGAATATTTAGCTGGTGAAGTGGATTTACTTGTTGTAGAGTTAATGAAAGTTGTTGTGAGCATTGTAATGTTTAAAGCAGATATCTTAACAAATGTCAGTAGACTGGGAAGATTTTAAAACGAGCAGTTAATTCATAAATACGTACGATCGCTGTGGAATTACAAACGGGAAGACAAAAAACAATGAACGCAGGGCTACATAAGGTCTATACAGTAAGTCATCCAGGAATGATTTCCAGAAAATTGGCATTCTGTGTACATACTGCAAACTGCAAAGATTTTACGTTCAGTATGCTAGCAATGCCATTCTGAACCCACTGTAGCCAAACACAGACAGAATCAATGATTTTAGCTGTGCCCTGTACCTTGTTGTCAGAGTCAGCCTCCCAGTATGTGAGCTCATATTTGGTGATCTGATCCTGGACGGGCCACAGCCACGACAGCATGATTCGAGTGTCGAGCTCTGCCTCTGCTTCAAAACCGGTGGGCTGGGCCGGCACTGCAGTCAGAGATGTAGTTGGTCTTACTAAACACTTAAATCACACAATATATTAAGCAGCTCTCTGAAATGCTAGATTCTGATTGGTGAATTGCAACATTCTGAGGTCAGATATTCCCCAATAATGACCACTGTCAATAGCAACACTGTATCATGACACTCATCCGGGTATCTAAGGCAATGTCTCTCATAACACACCACTCTCTCTCTTTTCATTCAAACACAGCTGGTGCCATCTTGAGCCATCTGCTGCCATCTTATTGACTGTAAAATGAAACTGGAGGACTTCAGCGTTAATAGTAGGCATATACAGTAATACTGTTCAAGTGTTCATCTTGTTGCTGCTAGAATGATTGTTTTGTACACTGTACTGGATTATAAAATTATAAACAGGTAAGATTTTAAAAGGGTTTCTGCTCAAATCAATATTTCATCTCCCTGTCATTATTTATGTGGTGAAAAGCTGTGCAATAACTATTATTCCTTAAATATCCACTTGATTGATTAATTCGTCTAGGCTCAAACCTGCTCGCTAGGAACTGTTTTAATTTGGGGATGCTTTGCAATTATTGAGATAATACAATATTTTAACTCAAATTATTATTTTTTTTTGTGTGTGTGTGACTGATTATTTACTTATGTGGCAAGTAGCCATGCAATAAGCAGGAAAAGGTACATCACTCCACAACCGGATAAATGTACAATCTTAGAAAAAGGTTCAATGGGATTCTATATTAAACCCTATAGGGTTCTTGACTCAGTTTAAAAAAAACAAAAAACATTCATGCCCTAAAGGTTCTAAATGAGGAGAAATGTCTTAAATGATTGCATAATACTTCCATATTTCATGGGTTACTATTTTTTTTTTACGGGCTGTTTAATTAATAAAATTTAATTAAAATTAAAAATGTATTAAAACAATCAAATAATCAAAACTAAATCCATAAAATGATCCCATGATGGGAGCCCCTAAAATGGTTCTGTATATGATATGCCTCACAGATCCCTTTAAGTTTCTATATAGAACTTTTTCTTTAAAGAGTGTACATTATCCCTTACATATTGACTTTTGAAGCCATCTTTTGTTGTGCCTTCGAATTATCTTCATTTGGAGTCTTTTCTCAGCACATACTAGGGGTTGCACAGACTAGTCGACTATTAATGCTTTTATGCTTTTAATGACTTTAATGCTCTGCCATGCCATGTTTTAAGCTTGACGTTGACTAGTTGCTGATCATGTGATTTTGACACCAACAACATGGCCACCTTGCAGAAGACCTTCATACTTCAGACTTAATGTACTATATCTTTTCTAACTGATCAGACTTTACAGTTTTCATATAAATTATGATCAAAACTCCCAAAAAATCCTATAGATTTACTTTGGCTGTAATACTAATGCTGTCCTATAGAGGGGGGCACAGGATAAAAAACTATGAAGTACACTTTTACACTCCGTTTCCATTGGTTAAAATGACAAATAAATGCATACTCCGAGAGTGCACCACAAGTTATATTTGTTTTTACCATCTGGATACTCAATAATGATCAGGTGAATGCATGTATGCAGTTTACTGTACAGGTAAGTTAATGGCCGTTCTAAACTAATGCGCTGCTAGATTGTAACACACACACACATAGACAGTACATCACATGCAGATTGCACGCACACAGAAACATTCAAGAGTGCAGAAACTTACTGTCAACGCTATTCTGTGATTTATCAATAAAATAGCTTAAAACTGAAAAGTTCTAGCATATATTCCTTTCTGTATTTGAAGTAACTAAAACCCACAGCTTCACTATCAGTAGAAAGATGCTGCACAGGCAGGATTAATTCACACATGCAATCGCTCTCTCACTAATGCATCCAAATAAATGTAATCTTACTGTCCTACTTTATCACTATCTGATTCAGAACAAGCAGAAATCTGTAAGAAATATAGCGACCCATAGACAAAAGAACTGATAAAAATAAGCTGTTATGTAGGAGCAATAGTCTTTTGGGCAATGCTGTGACATGCTGTGTTGATTAGTTGATATTAACTCGACTTTAATTACATAACAGTCAACTTTAAAAAATCTGAGGTCATCGAACCCCTGTAGCAAAAAATAAATACAATGTATTCAGGGCTGGACCTTCACTTTTTTGCTCACCAGCCACTGTGGCTAGTGGTTTTCCGAAGTAATTAGCCACTCAGCGTTTTCACTTGCCACAATTTTGACATCGATACCATGGCGAAAAACTGCCGTATAGATATTTGTAATATCTCATACACACGGATCCATTATACTGTTACACATGCGTTTTCTTTTTCAACTATTTAAGTTTACTTAAAACATAACTGACTGTATTTACGTGAATACTTGCCAAGAAATTATTTTGTGTGTATTTGACTGTTTAAGCACAATAAGCAGCAAAAAAGAACTCAATTTAATACTGAGAAGCGGCTTTATGTGTGCACACTTTGGGTGTGAGCACAAAATCGAGATGAGAGAGAGAGAAAGTGCAGCCAGTATTGGAAACGTTTCAGATATTTCAGTATCGATATGTGTCGAAAAATCTATTTTTTTGACAACACTACATTGCACTTAGTTTATTATTTCAGATGCCTTTTTAAAATACAACTTTTTTAATTGCAACTGAAAAATGTATATATTATATATAAAATTCAACCCGCCAAAATGGCTAGTAGGAGTGACTGCTTTACATGCCACTGCTGAAATCCACCTGTCAAGCCCTGAATGTATCATATAAGCACACATCTCACCTCCTTGCTGTGTTTTAACCTGTAGTATGTCCGAGGGTGGGCCATCTCCCACGGAGGTGAACGCCAGCACGCGGAGGCCGTACGTGATGTCAGGTACCAGGCCAGAGATAGTGGTCAGGCTGCTGTCCTCTGTGTTATGTTTCTGCCATGTGCTGAGTGGGAAATGCAGGTCGGACGTATAGTACACTCGATATCCTCGTATCTGTCCGTTGGGCTCTTCGGGAGGTTCCCACTGCACCAGCATGGTCGTGGCGCTCAGCATCCGGGCCTGAACACGCAGGGGAGGAGACGAGGGGGCCTGTTCACTGGTCCGTGTCTCTACCAACCCGCTGGGCGGCCCGCGGCCGATGTTATTGACCGCCATGACACGGAATTCATACTCAGAGTAAGGACTCAACCCACCGATGCTGTAGCGTGTGGACGCAACTCCGTCCACTTCCTGGAAACCGTTCTCCGAGACTTTGGCCCGGTACTGAATCACATAGTACGATACGGGTTCAGGGTTGCCGGAATCCCATGTTAGAGTTACACTGGTGGCGGTAGTTTCCGTAACGATCAAAGAGGTCGGGGGGCGGGGCAGAGCTGAGAATGACAAACAAACATATTTAGTTTCTTGACAATATAGGATTAATATAGACAATTTAATTAAGGTTGAAGCTAAACGCTGCAGGGCTGTGGCCTCACAGGAACTGAGTTTTGCACCCCTGATCTAGAGTGACCCAAAAAGGGCCGTGTGATGTGTTTTCTTTAATTAATTAAGGTGAATTCAGGCCCAATACAGGCTCAATATTTTAACAGCAAATTAGATTCTATTATACCACAAACACTACAGAAACACATACTTTTGTTCAATTAAGTAGCATTATTTGCCCCAGAATTGATTTTTGATGATTATTTAAAACACAGTGTGCTGTTAATTAATGTCAAATGCTAATCTGAACAATTATAGTTGTTACCTATACAATCCAATCATCATCATCACAGTACAAACATAACTGTAAATAATGAACAATAATGCAGGATCATAACACAATAAAGAATACACTTTAAATAATTAGTCAGTCACTATCTTATATTATATACACCTTATTCCCACGCCCCATGACGCTTTGCGCAAATTATGGGTGTAACTTCCGTTAAGCTGTAAACAGTCAGTGAAAGGCTCGCTCTATGAACGCAATAATAAAAGTGATTTCCATTACAGATAATAAATTGTATTTACCTGTGAAAACCAACCTGGAAAGAGACATGAGGCTTTGAGGAGAAAAACGAGAGATTCTTCGTGCATTCCAGTGAATTATTAATTGGATATATATCATAAATTATATCGGGAGAACAGACCACAAATGTGCAGTATATGTTGTCCTTTTTCATGCTATTACAGCGGTATGCAAAGGGACAAAAGAAAATAATCACGAGGATAGAAAGCAGCGACTGAAAAGAGCTCTTGCCACAGATATTCTTGTTATAACATGTTACGTTAAAATACCAAGCGTTACGTTATTCTCATGATGTCTGAAAATAAAACATGAAAGAAAAATTGACAGCTCATTCAGTCAAACTGACGGATAAGCTTTATTTGTAGGGCAACCTTATGGTTTTAAATGATTAGTTTCAGTCTTTTTAATGGAAGTTCCCCAAACCGGAAGTGGAACCCATAATTCGAAACGCAGTAGGATCGTCAGGAATAAGGTGGATAGAGCTTCACTGTTTTGTCAGGAGAGTTTTCAACCCAATTTATTTTTGATTGGTTATTTTGTCAAAAACAATTTCATAACAGCTACACAGATCAACAGCACAGATATCATAGACAGCTCCTATCTGACAGCTACAGGTCACAGGTCATGTCTGCAAAAACACTAAACCTATAGGTACTAAACCTATAAATAGGCCTTAAAATACAATATAATAATATTGTTCAAATCAGTGTTGTTAACTTTGTAAAACTAAAACTATTAAAAATGTTTTTTTGTAACTGAAATAAAGCTGAAATATGCATCAAATGTTAGATGATAAAAATCAACTGTGCAATGCAAGTCCTTGCATTTTAAATGTCTTCTAAGTATTTCTGCTACTAAACCACATGTTCTGAAATGCTAACATATGCCAAATGAATGCAAATATGTGACATTTCTCAGGGTAGATATGTGGCAATGACCTGGCATTTGACATAAAAAGTAGAAAAATATGCTTTGTTAAACACTAGTATTATGATTATTCTGTGTCGGTGGTCAGCTCATCCTATTTCCACAGGCGAGAAAAATACCTGCATTTTCATAAAACATTCTGAAATCGACTCTAAACAACTTTTGTACAATATGCGATTGGACAGCTGTCAGAATCCAAACAGATCACCTTGAATAAGCAGCAGTAGTATGCAAAAGGATAGAAAAACATACCAAAACCTGTAGCTTAAATCACCGTAGCTGCTATAGACCAAGAAATCCCAAAACACATGATATTAACCTCAGCTAATATGATAATGTATGACGGCAAACAGCAGAGCACAGCAGAGCAGTGAGAAATACCTACTGTAATGCCAGATAAACTCAACAGTGTAGAAATTATTCACTCTGCTTTAATCAATGCTAATGTTGTAACTCGACTCCATTTGCCTAAATCAGGCTCAAATTCTCTTTGACTGCTGCTCTAAATTCTTTATTTTAAACACTTCCCTAGGTACACCAATAAATGTTTGCTGTTTCACTGACTAATGAAGAGTTCAGAAGAATCAGTACAGTAACACAGTACATTTTGGAACAATATATGCTCATTAAAATTGTGCTTGCCTGTACTGTCCGGCTGTTATGTTTCCAGCACAGGGGCTGGCAACCTATGGCAAGGGGTAATCGCTGGCACATGAGCAAAAGTGAGAGAGGTGTATGTATTTCGTTCAGATAAAGTACCTCGTACCTGCATACAGATCTACATTTTGAGGTAATCATTATTCATAGTAACTCAGCTTGTTTTAAGTTAGGAGTTATAAATACTATTGAAGTGTGAGAATTTAACTGCTCAAGTCAATGAAAGCACGCAGCTCTTATAAACCATTAGCATGACCGCTGCGCATCAAGCACACACAAGTTACTGACTGACAGCTTACAGCTTGTTCCGCTCTACAGTTAATGCTATAAATTTCAGAGATATTCAACCAAGTATACTGAGTTTTATTAAACATTCCACACACATCAAAATGACTGTCATCTTTAAACCCTTAAGAGTAAGCAACAACGACATATACAACGACACAGAGTGCATCTGAGTTTCCTCTTTCTGGATTTCACAGAACAGTAGTACTGAGAATGCGCTCTTTCACGCAAGTGTTTAACATGATAAATTTGGGACAATTAAATGTTTCGAATAGATTCATTATCGCGCGACAGCCCTAAAATAATCCTTAATGATCACTGGGAGCGCAGAGATTTTGTTCACTCTGTCAAGGTGGAAAAAAGAAGGAGAGAGCACCGCTCATCACATTTCAGTTCTGATGAAACATTGATGAGGTGATTGCATGCGCTGCCTGTCTGGGTCGGTGGGAATCCCCATGAGTGTGTTATTGATGAGATTTCACTCTCAACATTACAGGGCCCAGCCTCCAATCTGATTAGAGAAGCTTTGTTTATTGCCATCTAGATAATCACAGATAATCACAAACTTTAAGTAAACAACTGATATCAATGCTAGCTGTATGGATCACTTGGGGACAATGATTAAAAAAGGCAATTTATTTCTTTAAATTAATGTTACCAAGCAAAGATTTTTAAGAATATTACTACTATATTTGAAAATAAATGTTTTTGAAAAGCAACTGAAAAAGTTTACTCCAATACATTTGTCCTTTGTGGGGTGAAGATGAAGTAGATCGTGAGGCTAAATATCTCTTACCTTTGACCGTGATCTGAGCTGTGGTGTCGATCATGCCCAGGGAGGATATAGCCACACAGGTGTAGTTAGCCGACTGGCGAATGTTGGTGAGCTCCAGCACATTTCGGCCAATAGGCATCTCCTCCTCTTTGGTTAGTTCCTGTTCACCCTTCATCCACTTCACGTAGGGCATGGGAGCGCCCACCGCCACGCAGGTGAGGTTAACACTGCCGCCCGGCATCACTTCGTGATTGGTGGGCGGGATTGAGAAACGTGGCGGAACTCGCCGTACTGTTGGAGGAGCGCAGATGATGTTATAAGCAGAATGCAGATACAGGAAGGCAGAGAATATGTTTCAGGCATGGCTCTGGATATATACCACTGACCTTTAGGATACAGAGTCTTTATTTGAAAATATGAGAGATATAAAATATTAATTAGCTCGCTGACTGATTAACCTAAAGAAATGTCAAGCTAAATCATAGACAGAGCTGAGAGCCTTAATATTCTAAACATTCACCATATAAGAGTCTGTTTTTGAAGGATTTTGTGGCTCTATAGTTGAGTCTCCTTATTTTCTCATCAAATTTAATTTCTTTCAAAGTGCTGGCAAGCTATTTACTGTTATGCCACTAAATTAACTCAATGTAATATCTCTCTTTGCATCACAAATACACAGTAAAAATGCAGACAAAGAGCAACCTCAACCAAAACTGGTCACAAAATCATTCCTTAAGACCAGTATCACTGAAGTGTACAATGCTTTTTTTCTGCATTGCATGTCCCTGTCACACTATCTTGGACTGACAGACAGATCAGGACCTCAAAGAGATGCAGACAGGCGAATGTCAAATCTCAAATTTGAACTTTAGAGACTTTCTCATCAATGTGACTGAGCTTAGCAGTGCAATGCACATTTCCTTTATCATTTCATAGATATAAACTGGGACGCAGTCAGATTTCACTTAATTTTCTACAGAATTCAGTCATTTATAAATTTCTACACATTCATCATAACAGAAAATTATATTTATAGCTTTGTTTTAACTCACAAATCTTTTTTTAAGATAATGTTCATTTTGGAAATTCTTTTTTGTAAAAATAAATATTTGCAAATGCCTCATTTGTGTATTTAAATTATGGCACAACAAAGCTCAGAAGTAATACTGTAAACTTTATTTAATTTTTTTCTTTTCTTTTTTTTTTTTTTTTTGCAAAGAAATGCATCTAACTTGGATTAAGAAATTTGACAGCATAAGATTGTGACCCTTTACACACATTTAGTTGGTGTACAGCCAAAGCCAAACCCTCCTGTCCACTGAAGATACACTCAGTGTATCTGCAGAACTCTCATAAAAGAGCAGCATTTTCTGTAGACTTCATGGAAGCAGCCGTCTGAGAGTGTCCACGGAGAGATTGCTAATAAACCGATCTTTTATAATGTCTCTCCGTATATAAAGTGAAATAGTTTGCAGATGGCAGCTGAGTTTAACAGGGAGCTCTGCGGCCAGACATCTGCTTATATTTCAAGGATAAACAAGTCTCACTTCTGAGAGACTCCAACTCACTTCCAAATCTGAACATTACCTGTTCATTTCCTTGTCATTACCTGCTCATTTCCAGACACAGGAAATTATTGCGGATAAATGAGGAAAATATGGGGCTGAAGGATTACAAATGCTCAGTATTTATTTGACTTGAATGCAATTTCTGGAAAGTAGAGAACTAGCTACCACCCAAAATCCGACAATAAACTCCAGAAATCTCTTTCTCACACACACATTTTAAGTGCTTTACTAGGGTGCATTATTCATTTTCTACATTATCAGGTGAGATTTCTCTATAAAAGAAAATACTGCAAACTCAAACTACCCATAACACTGTGTCCAAACCAGGTGCGATGTGGCAAATCTGACCTTGCTGAAAGTAAAATAATATGTGCAGTAAGAAAAAAAAAAACCCAACAGCCAATCAAATGTGTAGAGTGAGACTTTCAACCAATTAGATTCCACTGTGGGTGGAGCTATATTATGCAATGCAACAAAAATAAAAACTAATTGAAGAACTGTTAAACGTCTTGCATAACAGTGGTTAGATAAGACAAAAAGTGCTTGGTTATTATGCTTTGTTTCTTAACCATATAACTTTTCTCTGTTTGTGTAATTTGAACATATTGCTGAGGTTCAGGAACAGTAAATCAATATTTATTGCAAAATCTATTGACTCAAGTCAGGTAAACACTGAGCAAATTGTGCTTATGGTGTCTGATCTATACTGGCCATGGCCAGGGGCGGCCGGAATGATCGTCAACTTTGAGAGATGAGCGCAGAGTTTTGGACATTTGAGTTAAGTTTGTTAGTTGAGCAGGAATGCCTGCAGGTGTAAGAGCGTAAGAGAGACATCACATTAATCCACGTTAGTCACTGTACATAGAGAGGATGATGTTACCCATGGACATGAGGGATGATCACGACATGATGGCAAGAGTTTCTCTCAGTTAGAGGTTGTTAAGAAAGTTTGAGAAGTCTCTGCTGGCTAGTAAAACAGACCGGCGTGAGCGATGCCAGTGGCCGCGGTGAGGTTAGAGAATGGGCGGAACTGATATTAGTCACTGATCTCGTGAGAAGTATTGCTGGGGGTGTTAACAGAGCAATGAAAGCTTGCAGTTAGACATGCAGACAAACATACATGCAATTTGAAGAGAGAGAGAGAGCAGATTTGAGGAGCTGCTTTGCTTTAATGGGGAGGCGATTGCAGGAGAGGGAGGTAGTTGGGCTTTATTCAGTGCACAAGCAATTTCACACGCACACACACACACACACACACACACACACACACACACACACACACACACACACACAATCCAAAGCACATCAATGGCCATGCAAGCATGAAGCAAAAAAGCACACATCAGCAACAGTCAACAGAGCATGCATGTGTGACCTACAGACTAAAACACCAATAAATAAAAAATAACTCAAACAAACGCACCAAAGAATGTACAAAATAGTGCAAAGAATCCAATTTTAGCTTTGTCTGATCAATAGAGAAAAAAAAAAAAAAAATACACGATTTGATAACCCTCTGTAACAAGCTGTGATCAGAGAGGGATTCCACAACAAGCAAACTCCTGATCCAGCCAATGTTTCTGCTGTCAGGGATGGACATCTCTACATTTTAACCATTTTCTGGTCTGTCAACTTGTTGTAAATCTGAGGTGGATTAGGAGAATCAGTCTCTAATCAGTATCAAAGCTGTGCTTTACAGACTCCTATACAAATACTCGAGAATGAACAAGCCAAAAGAGAAACGTGAACTCAGGGTGCAAAATGAACAGTCACCGAATGCCAATTGAGAGTCGTTTTTTGTTCAACCATTTGGCTGGCTTTATTAGGAACTGATATAAGTACATCTACAAAAAATAATATTGATAAAGAGAGGAGATCAGATCATTTTTGAAATATAGTTTATCTAAAATAATGCAGTTTCCTGGACAAAAATAAATATTTATGGCCAGCAAATTTTCTCAATTTATTCCATATTGACTTGTGTGACAAAACTTGAGTGAACTTACTGAACAGATACATGAATGTTCTGTATAACTGACAAGAGACTTCAAAACTAAGATGGGATTATTTATGTTGGAATGTCTCATATGTGGTCTGCAGGTGTCAATGAGAGAGACTGCAGAACAACAGAGCTGAAGATATCTCGCCCAGGGCCACATAAAGTGAAGCATGCGTTAACACAACTTAAGACCTGAAGAGATCTTTAGCAGAGAGATCGAAGAGACCTAGAAACGACTGAAGAACCTGGGACATTTTAACATTAAAAAATTCAGGAATAATTTATTTATTTTTGCATTGTGACATTTTCATGACAATTAAGCGCACAAAAATAATGACAATTTAAAAATTTTAAAGTACAACTGTAATACAACATTTTTGAGTTTAATAAAATAAATAATAAAATTTTAATAATAAAACTTTTTGAGTTTATTTTATGCAGAACAATTGTGTGACTTTTGGGAGATGTCGAAAATTTGTTTAATTCTCAAGAAATTATCAATCAATCAATCACTCACTCAATAATAACCATAATGGCATTTTTTTATGCATTTTTTTTTTTTAATTATGTATGTATGTATGTACGCATGTATATTTTTGATTTTGGATGTCAAATATGACCCAGATGCGAGATTGATCCAAAAAAACTCTCAGTGGTTCTTTTATGTCCAGCTGTAAATCTCTTTCTTGTGTTAACTGAAACTCATTTTGCAGTGCTGTAAGTCCTGGAAGACCAACATTTTTCGACAGTGTTGTTTATATTTTCCTCAAGTTTCCATACTTCAAAGCGAAAAAGCTAATTTGTCAATGTCATTCAATGTTCTTGTCTAACTGAAACTTGTTTCTTTGATAATGTACAGAAATCCCGAGTTTAACCACTTCAGGTTTTTTGGAAGGATAATGACTCTCTTTTAAACAAACAATGCTGAGAGGAAAACCTCTTTTGCTTTTCTGCCATCTTATTTGCTGTCTGTTTGTATTGTTCTCCACATCGGAAGTCCTCACCAAATGGCTGATTCCAAAATAAACAATGAAAGCTGCTTTAGCCAGCTTAAATACTTGAGAACTCAAAAGGCTTTCTGGCAGTTCACTGGCGTAACAGAGCAGACCCTCTGAAAAAGGAAAAGAGCAGAGCAGACAGGGGATTGAATCTTTGAAATTTGAACTGGTATATAAACAGGTCTGATCCGCTAAGCTAAGGGTGGATTCCTCCGATTGTTCTTTGACCTCTGAGTTCACGCCTTGAACAACAGCAAATCACCCTGTTCATTTAGAAATAATGAAGCTGCCATCCTCTGTTTTCGCAAACATACCAGATTACGCTGTACAAAATGCCTACAATTCATGAGCGTGCACACAAGGAAAACTTCTGTAAACAAGTACACAAAAATACTTAATACGAACCAATCCACAAAGAAATCCACATGACTCAAGAGTTGTTTTCACACTTCAACTGTTCCCATCTTTTGCGATGCAACCACAGCAGATATTGCTATGTCATTCTGTGTATTAGTAGTTAAAACCAAAGAAACAAAAACACTAGTACAAATGTAAAGGGTCATTACTCTGCTATAGTGATAAACTGTTGCTGATAGTACTCAGTACTGCTGTTCAAAGCCAAATAATATGAAGCAAATCAAACTACAAAAATAAATAAATACATTTTGACTTAATTAAAAAAACAGCCAGATGGATATTTTGTACAGACTTCAATACAATTTGCAATTGGCATGGATGTAATCTGGCAAAAAAACAAAACAAAAGCATGACTGAAAAGCTGAACATTGGTTTCCATTTTTTTAAACAAAAGAACCACGGTTTGGAGCCAAAAAACACAATGCATCGATCTCAGGTTCAGACCGAGCAATCAAAGTGAGAAAACAGCTTAAAAGATCCCTGAAGTTGCTATAGGGCTTTTTTTACACCACAAATGTCTGAAAACAACAAAACATCCACAGTTCTGACACATGCAACATAAAGAAGAAGACCAGGCTGAAATGTGATGCAGCCAGAAGCATGCATGGGTTTGGAAGGGAGGGGACAGTGTCAGAGATTCAGGTAGAGCAGAGCTCCAGAGAGACTGGTACACGACAGGGCAGGAGCTGCCAGCAGGGGGACGCACGACGCCTCCCATCCGCCGACCCTCTGCGTAGGAGGAGAGATAGTGAAAAGAACGCACCTTCCCGCTGGTCTGAGAGTGAGGAGTGGATTGATTTTGGATGGCAGGGTGCGATGAAGATGGAAGAAGGGAAACAAAAGAGAAGAGAGCAGGAGGAAGACAAGGAGAAACAGAGAGAGTAAAACAGGCAAATATTCTGCTTATCCATAAAAGAGAGATGAGAACATGGAGACAATAACAGCACCAAAACACATTCGTGCATCCATTCATTTCTAGATTTCTTGTATTATAAATCATTTTTTGTATTTTATGACAGTTTATGCATAACATACAGGTCAGAGTTGAATGTTGATGCATTGCATTGTATACTTAACATGCGTTCTTGCATTAGTGTGGTGGTAACTAAGCTCAGTAACAAATTGTAATTACTATAGGCTAACCCAAACTCTGCCCTACAAGAAAACATTTGGCATTTTTAGAATGAAACAAACAAAAAAAAAAAAACCCCACTATGTTATGAATTGTTTTACGTACACCTGTGTGCACACAAAATGAATTAAGTAACCTATAGTATCTGCAATCTTTCAACTGCAAAAAATTGATTTTATTAGAATTTTTGTCTTGTTTTTCATCACAATTATGTTAAAAACTCTTAAATCAAGACATATTTACTTGAGAAGCAAAATGTCTTGCTTTCGGAAAAAAGTATAAAAATTAGAGCGAGTTGCTTACAAAGAGAACAAATTTCTGCCAGTGGAGTCAGAAAAATAAACTTTTCCCTTTAAATGGAGTTTTTATCTTTTATAGTGTGTCATAGTGGACATCTGTGACGCTTCACGACATCCTGACAGAGAGACTAGCATGTTTTTTTTTTTTCCGGTCTTCCACGATGGGTTCCGTCACTTTTGTGACGTTGACTAATAGGAGAACAGAAGCTCTTCCGTACACAGCTTTCAAACATAGAAACACAATAAAAGAGACAATGATATTGGTGCTGCTAGGTGGAAGTATGCAATGGAGGAAAGGTTTGTGGAGCTTTGGCAACAATACTCCTGCCTTTATGATGTTTCCTCGAGGGACAACCACCAAGAAAGTAAAAAACAATAAATGCTGGCAAATGATAGCAGAGGTGCTTCAGCAACCTGGCGAGTACTGGAATTAGCATTAAGCTAACACGCCGCTTCGGGCCATTGTTTTTTTACGCTCTTAAAGATGGCAAGCGATGATTGGTTGGGAAGCAACATGTAATCTGACATGTTTCTTGTCCATGACTCGAGAAGAATTTTGGAGTCAAAATCGCAAATTCTGACAGTGACTTGACCAAATTATGACCATTAATAATTTGGACTTGACCATTGTAACAGACCAAATTATCACATAGTCTGTCATTTTGCTCCTCAAGTAAATGTATCTTGATTTAAGATATTTGCCCTGGAAAACAAGACAAAAATACGTTTTTTTTTTTTTTTTTTTTTTTTTTACATTGTTCTGCCTAAACCTACCAAATTTACAAAGGCACAAACACACACACACAAACAAAGAAACAAACAAACACAGAAGAAGCACGATGCAGGACCCTCAACAGTGCTTGAGTGTCTCAGTGTGATAAGGCACATGGGAATGAGAGTGAATACACACACATCTTTCACATGAAAGGATAAGCACTTATGGAATGATCACTCTCTTATACAGTGATAAAAAGGTGTAAACACCTACTCACTGCAGTTGAACCCAAAGAAAAAAGACAGAGAAATTATAGTAAAAGAGAGAGGGTGAGGAAGTGCACTTAACAAACACACACAGGCCCACACACAGCATTCAGAAGAGATCTGTTAGATGTACGTGTGTGTCAGTGAAGTTTACACACCTGTAGAGAGACTCTAGTTAGTTAGACTATAAACAAGAACAAAACCACATCACAGCATACAGAAAATAACCTCTTTAGTAGAGCTGGGTGATATAATGAATATTTACAATATATGCAATATTATTTTGTTGGCAATATGAAATTTGCTTTGTAGCATTACTCATTCAAAAATAGTTGGAATCAGTTCTTTCAAATTGTCAATTTTAATGAAAAGATTCAATGATTCATTGATTCGTTAGATCAAAATGTTCACTGAAGTGCCTGTGTGGCAATTTATATGCTTTAAAACATTTGAGTAAAAATATATACCTAGGCAAATACTGTTTAATGTATATTACTATTTATAATAAATAGAATAAAATAACATACATAAATAAAACTGATTAAATATTCTTCTCATTCATTTAGTGAAAACATTTCTTAATTATTTTTTAACTTTAACATTTTTACTGTACTTTACTTCTTGCTTTAAGCATTTACTTGTAATGACTGTTTGGTTAAACTGATGATTACTCTCAATGAAAAAAAAAGAAAAAGAAAAAGCAAGTACTTAGATATTGAGATGTATGCCAAAGTGCTAAAATATTGCAAATAATTTTTAAGGGCTATATCGTCCAGCTCTACTCATTAGTTATAGAATAACAGTGCAAGATATATAAACATATACACATAGTTAACTATGAAGACACATCAATAGTAAATCCTTGAACAGAAAAGCAATAAATGTATGACACTACCATTGAAAAATTCATGGGCTAACAAAATGAGAACATCTCTCTCTCTCACCATAAAGCATCAGATACTCATACATATATATTAAATGTCATTCATCAAACGGCACGTCCTGTGAGTGTGTGTGGTCTGTGTAAAGATCAAAGGGCTCCGGAGAGAATTCACATGATATGATCTTCACAATGCATCATTTATATGAGTTTCTCTCTGATTGGTCGAGGGCTTGAGGAAGAAGACCAGGAAAATTTATGGACAAAGATTTGTCTCTAGTTCTCATTTCCCCTGCTTTCATATTGAAAGCACACACACAGATACGCAAAATTCAAAACACGCTATCAAAGACCAACCTATCACCATATTTAAAGGTCTGAATTTGAAGTGGTCTGTAAGCACTTGCCAGGCAAAAGTGGGAGTTGAATAAAAGGTTTTTTCTTTGAAACAAGGTTTTAGTGATCTCTGAAACTGCTGTAATAGATCTCAACATTAATGAGGGAATTTCCACAATGGGATTTCTCCAATCTAGCTGCAAGTCTCAACAAGTTCCTTTCACTGATGCCCTGACAACACTTACACCATTTCCAACCTTTATGATCAGCAGCATTAGAGGATACTTTATCTAATTTAAATTAAATAGGCTGTTTTTGCTACTGTACCTTTAAGACTCTTATATGTAAATGATCTCTTATGGAAGGCTGACCTCTTTACAACTAACACTTGATGTGGTCTGCACAGTTATCAAATATATTCTGCAAGAATTAATTTAATACTAAACAAATGTTGCAAAGATCGCTAATGGACAAAAATAATGAAAATATAATCATTATAATGTCATAAAACAGTTTTCAGCTATCAACTATAATCATCTTGAATATAAAAGCTCTTAAAAATGACATTAGTTGTAAAGATAAGCTTCTAATTTCACAGTAAAGGCTTAAAACCAATAAACAAACCTGGGGAAGGAAAAAAGTGAAAATTCACAGTGAAGGAGTTGGGAAGTTCATTTCAAGTGAATCAGTTCTTTAAATTTCAATTAATAGATCCATCGAAGATTTATTTGCTCAAAATTGCCTTTGTGGCAAGTTTAAGTATATACTCTAAAAGGTTTTAGTAAAATGGTAACACTTTACAATAAGGTTCATTAGTTAAACATCAGTTAATGTATTAACTAACCATGAGCAATACATTTGTTCCTGTATTTACTAATCTTTGTTAACGTTAGCTAATGAAAATACAGTTCATTGTTTGTTCATGTTAGTTCACAGTGCATTAACTAATGATAACAAGATTTTAATAATGTATTAGTAAATGTTGAAATTAGCATTAACAATGATTAATAAATGCAGTTCATTATTAGTTCATGCTAACTAATTTAGTTAGCTAATGAACCTTATTGTTAAGTTAAGTGACGGCTAAGTATGGTAACCCATAATCGGAATTTGTCCTCTGCATTTAACCCATCCAAGTTAGTGCACACACATTAGGAGCAGAGTAGTGAGTAGTGAACACACACACACACACACTGCAAACCGTGATACACACCCCGAGCAGTGGGCAGCCCTTATGCTGTGGTGCCCGGGGAGAAACTGCCTTGCTCAAGGGCACCTCAGTCATTTCCTGCCAGTGCTGAAATCGAACCAGCAACCAGCAACCTGGTTACCAGTCGGACTCACTAACCATTAGGCCACGACTGCCCCGGTGATTGTAAAGTGTTACCAGTAATATATATGAAGGCAAATACTGTTAAAGGGGTCCTAATATGCTTTTTCACTTTTTCAACTTTAGTTAGTCTGTAATGTTGCTGTTTGAGCATAAAAAAGATCTGTACGTTTACAAAGCGCAAAGTCCACTCCAAAGGGAGATATTTTATTTAACAGAATCTACTTTTCAAGAACTACAACGAACGGCTCATTTGGACTACAATTTCTGTTTTTTCCGGATCTGGTGAAGTAACAATGTTACTCATTTAAATAATCTCAGCCCACGGAATTTGCAAAAAAAGGGGGTGAGTCCTGGCTGAGCTGTGCTAGAGAAGATGAAGAGTGTCGTTGTTTTTTCCACCCCGGAAAAAGTTTGTCCTAAGGCGGATGATTTTAACACTGTTCCTGAACATTATAAACCCAACGTTTGTCTGTGTGCTGCACGTTTTAAGGAGGACAGCTTCCAGAACCTAAGAGAGCACAATGCAGGCTACATACAAAAGCTATGATGTAAACAAAGGGTAAAGCTTTGCCTCCGTTAACCTGCTAACTAACATTACAGTATTGATGTAGTGTTTATTGTAGCTTTTGTAAGCTTTTGCTTTTATAAGTCTGTTCACCGCCCCTTAGGAAAATTATCCATGGTTTTGTGACCACAGTTTTCCAACAAATATGATTAAATGGTGGATAACATCATATCTGTAATCTATAAGAAAATGACAAAAAAAAACATACCACTCTAAAACGTCCTGTGAAATAGTGTTTTCAAAAGTACCAACTTCGGTACCAAGCCAGTACTGAAATTTTAAAAACGCAACACTTTAAACGCTGTTGAGCAGGTTAATAAACACCTCTGATTGGCCATTGTGTTCACGCACTGATCAGATATGTCTGTGATTGGCTACACTGATCAATGCTTCAAAAACATGATGTATATAGACATCAATGATGCTCGTCGCCGAGCGGGAGCGTGCTTTCAAACACTCCTGCTTTCAAAGCACTTTAAAATTCAAACACTTCCGTGTGCTTTCAAACGCTCCCATGCGTTGATCATTGTAGCCAATCCCAGACACATTTGATCACATTCGATACCAAGTCAGCACTGAAATTTAAAAAATGTGACGCTTTGAGTGCTGTTGAGCAGATGCATGAACACCTCTGATTGGCCATTGTGTTCACACATTCCGTTCAACAGCGCTCAAAGCATCACATTTTTAAAAATTTCAGTCCATGCTTGAAATCCGTTCTGCACAATCCTCTTGTTCGTTAACCTTGTCGGGTCTGAATAGGCTTGAATTGGTTTGAAATTGATGGCATCCTTAATATTTACATCTGAGCAGAACTCCTGAACTTTCCCTGAACACGTGCTAAGCGGTGCCAATCACAACACACTGGGCCAGCTAACCAATCAGAGCACATTATGTATTTCAGAAGGAGGAGCTTCATCGAAACCAGAAATAAACAGTGTGTTCAAGCCAGATTGGGGAGACAGTAGCTGTAATAATGTAAAATATGTGGAAAATATTGCATTTTTGATCAATCAAGCATAACCAAGTAAAACAAAACCAAGACTTCGTAAAAGGGCATAATAGGACACCTTTAACTGGGCATTACTATTTATAATAAATAAAATATGTGTGGAAATATGTGTGGAAAACAATGGAGAAGTTCTCTGCTGCAGAACCCAGTTTCTATTAAGACAAATGGGTGATTAAAGAGAAATGTGAGTTTTTGAGGGACAGGTCCTGTTCTGGCAGTGGTAAAGCCTGTATGGAGAGCAGATCGAGATGAAACGGGATGGGGTTTTGGATTTGGTTGAAGATCTTACCTCTGACATAGAGGTTGGCAGGAGCGGAGTAGCGTGTTCCTGCGCTGTTCACCGCCACACACTCATACTTGCCCTGGTCAGACTCCTCGCTGTTCTCGATCTGCAGCGCCCCTGCAAATACAACATAAGCAATCACAAACCCGACATAAATGCTCTCTTACACACTCACTCACAAACAATCAAAACCCCCATTGTTTTAAACGAGGGTGGCCCGATGAAGAAGAAAAAAAATTTCTACCTAAACAATACGTACAGACTTCATTGACTAACACTCGGCTGGCATATGACCTTTCTTGTCTCTCTAAATACTGAAAGAAAAGAGCAACATCTTTCAATCCATAATTCAATAAATCTAAAGCAAACTGAGTTATTTTTTCACTGTGGCAAGTAAAAAGACCTGCAGGCTATGCCAGCTATAACCGTCACTGTACATAAGCTCTGCTATTGTGCTAGACGAGACAAAGCCGTGCTCTTGGAGAATGGATCTATTAAAACATAATATAGCCACTGCAATTACTGTCAGTTTATCCTCAATGCATCCAAGCAAAAGAAAGTCCAGGTGGACTAAAACTAAAAGCTTGTTTTTTTTTTTTTTTTTTTGGGGGGGGGTTCTGCCAGCAATATCATGACAGATAAAGTTCTTGCAGTTCGTTATCTCCATCTCATTCGGCCACTTACCTGGCTTCAGCATTCTTTCACCATAATAACACACATAAATTAACACAAACATTTCATTGACATTTTGTTCTGACAAAGAAAAGGAAATAATTAGCTTATTAGGTTTTTTAGTATGGCGGTGCTGTTCATTTGCGTGATGTGACATACATCATGCAATCTGTGGATGATGGAAGCACACCGAGAAAACTAAAAATGTTGTCAGTGTATTTCAGAAGTAGTCCTGAAATGCATTATGGGATGGGTTTAAACGTGTGCATTAACAATAGAAACATAATCCAAAGACTGTGAGTGTATGATACTGAGCATTAACCTCGCTCCACGAATGCATTATACTAACAAATTACCCTTTAACATACTTATAGCAGACATAAACACATACACACATTAGATCTGTTCCAAACCCCAGTGAGCTGCCTCGCTGTCTAAAGGACGATAACTGTAACGATAAAGATACAGTTCTAAAAATCATTTTAAATGTAAAAGAATAACTGTAACAGCACAGAGAAACAATATCGCTGGAATCACTTTCAGAATGATTTTTTGTGTGTGTGTGTCAAAAAACATTGACAGCCAATCAGAATCCACCAGACTTCAAAGAGCTTGAGCATTTAAAGTGGCAGTTCTGTTTATTCTGCTGTTTGCACTCGGAATAAACAGAATGATATTGTTCACTGGTGTGGACACTAATATAGTTATTATTATAATTATGTTTATAGTTATCGTTCTTGGTGTGAATGGGCCTTAATGTCTGTTTACTAGAAACTTAATAAAATCTATATATACATTAAAAAAAAAAAAAAAAAAAAAAAAAAAAAAAAAAAAAAATTAACTAAAATTAAAATAAAAAAAGAAAGAAAATATAACACTAAAATTTAATTAAAAATATTTACTATATATATATATATATATATATACACACATATACACACACACACACGTGCATCTCAATAAATTAGAATATCATGAAAAAGTTTAATTTAATAAAACTTAATTTAATTCAAAAAGTAAAACTTAATTATATTCTAGATTTATAAGACAAAGTTAATTTTTTTTAAAACTTTTTTGTTTTCATTTTGATGATTACAGCTTGCTGCTCATCAAAATCAGAAAATCAGTATTTCAAATTATTAGAATATTTAATTTCAAGTTCTTTTAAATTACCATTCTCAGGGTTTAAATACTGGGTTTAGGTCAGTAATCCCAACAGCAGTCATAGGGAAGTCTGCTGACTTGACAGTACAATGAGGGTAAGCCACAGAGGGTCATTGCTGAAAGAGCTGGCTGTTCGCAGAGTGCTGTGCTAAAGCATATTCATGGAAAGTTGACTGGAAGGAAAAAGTGTGGTAGGAAAAGGTGTACAAGTGAAAGGAATGACCGCAGGCTTGAGAAGACTGTCAGGCGAAGCCGATTTAAGAACTTAGGAGAACTTCAAAAGGAGTGGACTGAAGCTGGAGTCAGTGCATCAAGAGCCGCCGCACACAGACGTCTTCAGGAAATGGGCTACAACTGTCACATTCCACGTACCAAGCCACTTCTAAACCAAAGACAATGTCAGAAGTGTCTTACCTGGGCTAAGGAGAAAAATAACTGGACTGTTGCTCAGTGGTCCAAAGTCCTCTTTTCAGATGAAAGTAAATTTTACATTTCATTTGGAAATCAAGGTCCCAGAGTCTGGAGGAAGAGTGGAGAGGCACAGAAACCATGTTGCTTGAAGTCCAGTGTGAAGTTTCCACAGTCAGTGATGATTTGGGCTGCCATGTCATCTGCTGGTGTTGGTCCACTGTGTTTTCTGAAGTCCACAGTCAACGCAGCCATCTACCAGGAAATTTTAGAGCACTTCATGCTTCCTTCTGCTGACAAGCTTTATGGGGATGCTGATTTCATTTGCTGACAAGCTTTATGGAGATGCTGGATTTGGCACCTGCCCACACTGCCAAAGGTACCAAAAGCTGGTTCAATGACCATGATGTTACTGATTGCCTTCATGCCACGCCGCATTGATGCAGTAATTCATGCAAAAGGAGGCCCAATCAAGTATTGAGTGCATAGAAATGAACATACTTCTCAGAAGCCTGACATTTCTGTTTAAAATATCCTGTTTT
This sequence comes from Elopichthys bambusa, assembly GCA_037101425.1. Taxonomy (NCBI): domain Eukaryota; kingdom Metazoa; phylum Chordata; class Actinopteri; order Cypriniformes; family Xenocyprididae; genus Elopichthys; species Elopichthys bambusa. Next base: position 25,934,069 of record CM074440.1, on the reverse strand, counting down.
TTTATTGATCTTATGAAGTATTCTAATTTATTGAGATAGTGAATTGGTGGGTTTTTGTTAAATGTAAAAGAACCAAAGACTTAAAGTACTTCAGTCTGTGTGCACTGAATTGATTTAATACATGAGTTTCACAATTTGAGTTGAATTACTGAAATAAATGAACTTTTCCACAACATTCTAATTTATTGAGATGCACCTGTATATATGAAGAGACCTCGAGTGATTGAAGCAAAATAAATATATATATATATATATATATATATATATATATATTTTAAATAACAAAAACTATGATAGTATATAAATGATACTAAAATAACACTGGCATCATCGCATTCCTGACTGTAGCTCAAACAGTAAAGCATGGTGCTAACAACATCAAGGTCATGAGTTTGACCTTGATGTTGAATAAACTGATAAAAAGTATAACTTGATAAAAAGTATAGCTTGAATGCAATCTAAGTTGCTTGGGATAAAAGCATCTGCCAAATGCATAAATGTAAACACCACCAAAAACTACTTTATAAACTGTTTATAGAAGAATAAAAAACACAGATAAAGCATCAATTACACACCCAATGCATGTGCTTTGCTGAAATTATGAAAAATAATTAAAATATTAACTTTTATTGTTAATTGTTTTTTCCTATACTTATAAATGCAGCTCAACAGCGTGTGGAACAGAGCTACTGTCTCTTTTACCTCTAGTCGTCAGAAAAGAAGGCTTTTCTATCACTTATTACAGTGCTAGTATCTGACTGGTTTTAAAAGAGGTCATTGTGCCCTCTCTCAGTCTAATCTCACTTTCTCACCCTGACATTCCCTCTGAAGAGATCGGCTCAGAGTTACAGTCAAATTTTGCATTCTTTTCTTTTACATCAGTCCTGTCATGTCAACGGTGAGCTTTTCTAACCCTCAGTTTGGCCATTCTGGACTCTCCTGCTAAAAGCCTGGAGACGAGAGGTGCTTGGTTAATACAAACTGTCATAATGACATTAAGTTTTTCTGCTGTGGGGAATGAGATGTTGTCAAGGTATCTCACAATTTCTCAAACCGCTCTGCAGCTCTGCTGAGTTATTGATCAGACAGACTGTCCGTCATCAGAACAGGCCTACATCTTTGAATAAAGGTAAGTTCAGATGAAACTGACAGTTAAGCACATTTCTCCCAAATTCTCATTACTGTAGATTTTTTTTTTACTCTCAATGATGATACTCCCTACTGTAATAGTATACTGTATAATTTTTTTTAAAATCAGCAGTGCAACAAATACTAATTTATTAATATTAATATCCTACATTTACATAATAAAATTAATTATTAGTATAAAATTTGTATGAATACATTAACATAGAAATAATTTTACAATAACATTTGGGGGAGAATGCATTAAATTATCATTAAAATAATGTCTCAATGCAAAATTCTCAACGCTAAAACAGATTTCATTTAATTTATGCAAAATGTAATATCTTTAGATTTGGTGGTCAGATATGGTGAACATGTTCTTGACAGGTTTTGTGAGATTCACCCATAAAGATATACAAATAATTGGATGCATCTTTGTAGAGGAAACAACTGCAGGTTTCTGGTGTTTTGAAACATGTCTTTAAACATACTGATGTATTCTTTTCAATTAGGCTGAATCAGACGTCCATTAGTGAGACAGACGAGCAGAGGTTCATGCACAGAGACGAGGCCGGATTGAAGACGAGGAGGAAGACAAAGAGAGAAAGACTCCAGAATGGGGACAGGGTGATGGAGGGGGGACACTTTGAGGTGAAAACGGAATTGAAGGATGACGCACTTGGATATTTTCTGTTTTCAGCATTCTTACCTCTGATTGGTGTACCACCTGGTGAGGTAATATGAATGCAAATAAGATTAAAGAGAACTGTTAGTGTGAAAGAGAGAGAGCAAGAGCTAAAGAGAGAAGAGGAGAGAAAGATGAACAGGAGAAAAAGATTTCTTTTTTAAGTAGCGGCATGTACAATCTTCCCAGAAGATGTTTGACTCTTCTGTTCTCAGTGTGTGTTAATTCACATTACGTAGTTTACATTTGCTGCTTTAGGCCAGAAACATACTCTACGCAAGCACACAAAAGAGCTTTGTCCCATTGTACACACATGATGTTCGTTCTTAAGTTACTCCTCCAGTACTGAAGGGAGTTACTGTGCTAATTGTCTGTGCAATCAAAATAGATGTTATTATTGAGGTAGCTGGCTATAATCATGGTGAAACTTTGATTCATTTAAACTAAACTGCACAGCAAACCTGACAGTAGCGTACTTAGAAAAGGAAACTGTCCATAGAAGAAGAGTTCACACTAATATCTGCAAATAAAGCTCCACATATAAAGCTTGTACTTTGAAATGAATTGCATTTTGACATATTTTCAAGCACCATGGGATATATCAAGCTTGTTTAGCTTAAAGTCTCTGAGTTCATGTACTTGTGTAGAGTATGTGTTGGCCTTTAAATGACTCATTCTTGTGACGGCTGAGCCAGTAATAATTTCAACTCTCTCTGCACAAGGGTCTTCTGCTATTTTTACAGTGATGCACATTTTACCTCCAGCACAACTTTGGCCTTTGGATCCGACCACAGCTGTGCTAAATAAATACAGTTGTCTGATGCAACACAGAAGAAAACCTTTTTGAGAGTGCAAAGTGAGAGTTCAATCTCATTGCATTGACCGACCCTTGAGTCTTATTATTTTCAAAAGAGAAAGTGACTTTTTTTAACTTTGAAAAAAGCATTGTCTGTTGACTATGATGCAGATTCTTGTCAATCCGGATCATAAGTCAACCATTCCACCATGTGAAAACAGTGCAGATTCAGGAGGGGGGTCAGAGACACGAGGAAGCCCCCGTAAACTGTGTGGATTGTGGTCCAAAGCCATCAGCAGTTTACAAAGAGCCTGAAGTACACTGGGACCCTCAGAAAGCCCAGGATGTCCAAAATCCTGCTGACAGGATGAAGGACTTTGGGCAGAGTCTGCAGTGTAGCATGAGCATAATGAAGAATAGTAGGACTTTACTATATCTTCACTATGGCTAGAGGGAGAAAACTCAAGTATGTGTTAATTCTTTTCCCTTAAAGAACAGTTAGAAGTAAGAGTTCTCCATTCGCCGGCAGTCGAGAGACAGTCGCTATCAATCCTGGCTGTATTTAAGACTTTAAACAGCAGCTACGCTGGACATCCATTATCTTACTGAGGAGAAATCAATAATCAGCCTGACACATCTTTGTTCATAAAGATCTGAACACCAATCATCATAAATCACCTCTGCCTGAGAGCTTAGTCTGGCGTAGTGGTTTAAAATCAGTAACAAATGACTAGTGGATTTTCACTTTTTTATCATCTGCCAGATAAAAATGTTTGATAATAAATGTGTATATAAAATAAAAATGTGCTAATAAAAGTAACTGCACAACTCAAGAAGATGCTCAATTTGATGTTTCATGTGTGTCTGTAGCACAAATGATGCAGAAAATGAACAGCTGAAATTAATACTTATGGTTAAGGGTTTGCTTGAGCAATGGACTATTTTGACTGACTGTGATGTACAATTTTTTTTTTTAATATATATATTTTGTGTTTCATTACCTTGGCATTAAATTACAGAAAACTACACTTGAAAAAAAAAAAAAAAATGGTGTAGAAACAATTTTTAAGTGCCCCTATTATGGATTTTTGAAAATTACCTTTCATGTAGTGTGTAACATAGCTCTAAGTTAATGAAAACATCCTGCAAAGTTTTAAATCTGAAAGTGCACTGTATATGAAGTTATTGTCTCTCATAAGTAAGAGTTGACTCTGATCAATTAAACGAGTCATTTGTAAAACGAATCCCAAGCTGTTTCGTTGTGACATCACAACAAAACATTAGCATATTGCCTGTCCACTTATTGCACGCGCAGACACCAGGGAAAATAAATTTTTTCAACAATACCACAGCAGTACAATCTTTTGTTGTGTTCCCGTCATTTTACTGACAAATGCTTCTCAAACCTTCACGGAGTTTAACGCAGGATTCACAAAACGCTTGGTCTTAAAATATGGATCAATGCCCAGTTTATTTGGACCAGCTTGCTTCTCTGAATCTCAACCTGTAAGTATGATTAATAATTGATGTTTATACTTTCTAGCGATTGTTCAAAATTCGTAGTTATGTTGTGTAACGTACACCCTAGTCTGTATTTCTCCTGCTAACCGGCTAACTCACATTTCTGTAGTTCTGCTATTCAGATGTGGGTCCAGTATTGTCTAAAAATGTGTTGATTAATGCAGCTTGTCTGTCTTATTACTTGGAGTAATGATCAAGGATGGAGCACAGTAATGCATTATAAGTGTAATGCATTATCAGCTATTCACATTTGTGCTCGGCTAAAGTGGGAGTTTACACCATACAAAGCAAACCGTTTTTTTCCTCTGCATTTTTATTATTACAGGAGAGTAGAGCTCTATCTGTATTGTAATAGGATGTTAAGATGCTAGTCCGTGCTAACTATTTGAAGTATTCTCTCTGTAAACAGTAAACACTCATTGTAATGTCAAACAATGATATAGCCATTTTTTACTTTGTTAATAGTTATGACGAAAAAGTCTGTGTACACATCTGGCCTAAATGTTTATCTTATGTTAGAGGTTTTCAGCTTCGCTTGGCATTCTGATATAGTTCCCACTGGTGCACCTAGATAAAGTATAACAGTGACGCTGCTATCACGTCTTATAAATAACACAAACTGAGGTGACACTTACCATATAGAATCGTCATACTCCAGTCGTGATTGTGAATCAGTTTCTGGTATATCGACTACTTCAGACATTTCATCACTGGACTCGGGCTCGAATTGATATGGTAAAATCAATGCTATCTTTTCTGTCCATACATTGTATACATTGTCTTGCAAATTGATAGCTGTCATTCAGTTATGGCAAGGGGCGCGCGGTGTGCACAGTAGACCAATAACAATGGATTGGGCCATCTGACCAATCAGAGCAGTTTAGGCTCGCGGAAAGGAGGGGTTTATTGAACTGCTTCTAACGAATCGTTTACCAATCATTGAGAACTGTGATGAAATTAAATGTATATTATGAAAAAAGAAAGTGTTTTTTGACCTTGCATGCATGTAAACCTGTTGTAGGAGACTCCCAAAACAATATTAGGAACATTTAAAAAGGCATAATAGGGGCACTTTAAAGTCATAGAAATGCTAATAAATGTTTTTTTCTTTTGCCACTGGGAAAAAATATATTTGTTGTAATTTTCGTTCACCACTATAGAAGTTTACCCAACTATGATGACTTCTGCTTTTAAGAACCCTGGAAATGTGAAAAGGGTCCATAGTAATAGTGAGGTTTAACTACACTAATATCTGAATGTGCTTCGGCTCACATGTGTATGAGGCTTGACTCCTGACATATAGTCTACCTGTGAGTGTTTACATTGAGAGTAGCAGGATTACAATCCAAAGACACTCTCATCCTCTCTTTCCCATCTCTCTTTATCAGATTCTGCCTCCCTGCCTGCTTATCACCCAGTTTGCATTGTAAACAGATTGTTGATTGATGTCCAGGGAAGAATCACCTGCTTTGGAGGGGTTGGTGGTAATTACTCATACACAATGACATGTTCCTGTGAGATTAAGGTTCCGTTTGAAGAGGCAGGTATTGAATCATGAGTGTTTTTCCTATTTGTTCATAGCCATTCTGTAAAGGTCACGAACTGAAAAATTGTTTCATTAGCATTCGTTAATGGAAAAAGGCCTTCACGCTAATGGCTAGAGAGCAAAGCTAATCTCAGGATCAAATAATGGACTGTATCCAAACAAATAAATTATGTGATTGTCTGGTAGCTGCGAGATGGATTGGCCGAGTGGGAATAATATGACAAATACGGAGCTGTTTGATGATTGACGCAGGAAATGATTGTTGACAGGGGCCGACGATTCTAATCAAAACAAATCACTGTGCTGTCATGTTAATCATGTTTGTGTGTCCTAACCGGAGGGTTATATGAATAATAACTGTGAGCCAGTCTGTCTTCCTGTTTGTTTCCGTTTACTTTAAGACATGTAATGAAACCGGAGGCTCATTTTATCTGAAATGTCACTTGTCATACAGATGCACTGCCTTAGCTGCTCTAAAGCGCAATAGTAGGATTCTAGAAGTAAAAATCCCATTCATTCCCTCCACAGAAATTTAGTGAATGCAAACCTTTCCTGACAGATCTACTATGAGCTCTGAGGTTCTGACGTAGAACCTAGAAGCGCTGGATGTAAAAAGTGTAGAAGAATCACACAGAATAGAAGATATTGTTGAATAAAATCGTTATATTTGTTTCGTTTTTGCACACAAAAAGTATTCTCATCGCTTCATAAAATTAAGGTTGAACCACTGCAGTCACGTAGACTATTTTAACGATATCTTTAATACCTTCTGGAACTTGAAAGTGGCGTTTAAATTGTTGTCTTTTATCTTTGTTGTCGAGGTTAAAAAAAGAGGAGGTTAGAAAAAAATATTCATGTTCAGCAGGGAACGCCAGCTTCAATGTATGCAATCATCATCTTTGCAAATAGCGAGTCCACTCATTATAGTTCATTCTTCAAGCTTTTTCGGCTTTTGTGTGCTTACAGGTTTTATTTGTATTTTTTTTTACCTGAACGGAGTTGTTTGATTCGTCCATTGCTGCTGTTAATGTCGACAGGCAGGAAGTCTTTGAACCAGGAGATCTCTGGGTCGGGGTTCCCGCTGGCGGCACAAAGCATGGTGGCAGTGCGCGTTCGCTCCACCACCTTCAGCTGTGGACCCATGTCTATGGTTGGGAAGCCGTGAGGGATCTGGTCCTCTGGAAAACACACACACAAAATGACAAAAATACAGGCGTCAGCACACATGACAGAATTGCACGATAAGCTGTGCTTTTTCAGATGGAAAAGTGGCAAGGCTCGTTTTTCTAAAGCACAGCTCTTACGAATGTTTCGATTGCAGGACCACCTGGGGCGAACGGTCTGTAGCAGCTGAAATGCGTGACTGTAAGACACAGAGGTGAAGTAGAGATCACGGTGTGAAATCCACCACTAATGTAAATACGAGCGGGCCGAGGCGTGACTAATCCGCCCGTGGTGTTTCTGGTCATAGATATATGAGGGTGATGGGGTGATTTCCCTCCGGCTACAGTGACACCTCACTGAACGTTTGGCTCTGCCTGACCCACAGTTTGACTACAGGAAGTCTAATGTTGGCATTTCTAAATTAGGCATCATTACTACTAAAATGCAATGGTAGAATTAAATGTTATGTTCACATGCCTCTTTTACACTACTGTTTACACCTGGTATTATTATGCATTTCAAATGCATTTCATCAAGCGGAGAGTCTCTGATTACATGCATCACTTAATATGTTGTTAGTCATAGCAACTACGTTCTGTTAAAGGGATCATCCCATAAAATTACCCTCATGTCGTTCCAAACCTTCATGACTTTTTTTCTTCTGTTGAACACAAAAGGTGATATATATATATATATATATATATATATATATATGAATTTTGCTCAGCGTAAATGAGTACACCCCCTTTGAAAATTAACATTTTAAACAATATCTCAATGAACACAAAAACAGTTTCCAAAATGTTGGCAAGACTAAGTTTATCTGTTTAACTTATAACATGAAAGTAAGGTTAATAATATAACTTAGATTACACATTTTTCAGTTTTACTCAAATTAGGGTGATGCAAAAAGGAGTACACCCCACAATAAAAACTACTACATCTAGTACTTTGTATGGCCTCCATGATTTTTAATGACAGCACAAAGCTGGCGACATTTTGCAACATCTATCTTTTTCCATTCTTCAAGTATGACCTCGTTTAGAGACTGGATGCTGGATGGAGAGTAGGTGTTCCCCTATAGGTGTTCGATAGGCCTGATCACAATACGCATGTCGTCACATCTGGCTTTGATTAGTAGCGTAAAGGAATTTTCACCCGCATTATTGTCAATGGACAGGCGCCAGTTTTGAGAAGCAAATTATACTTCTTTAGTTTAACATAACAATAAACTTCAATATTTAAAACTGTTTATTTAGACTTACATGATATCCTACCAGGGAAATGTCATCTTTCATTGTAATGTGTAACATTATCTGAGGGAGGCGATCATCAGTGCTGCCGGTGTGCTGACGGCATGAGATTAACGAGCAGCGCGCAGCTCAAGTTACTGCCACAGGAATTATCGGACTGATTTCATTTTATTTGTAATGTTATGTTATTTATTTTTGCAATATATAACCACCCGTTATTGTCTACAGCATAATGCTGTCCAATATTGCACACAAACACGGAGGATATGATTTGTTTACGATAATCAAACCAGTTATTTTTGAATAATCGTTTATGGGTTGGACATATTCCTTTATTTAAACAACTTCAATTTGATGCCAGCATCGTTAAGTAAGTCCATGAAAAAAAATTTGAACATTTTTGTTTAATACAATACATTTACCCCAATACCCCAAACCTTTAACTTAATCCACTCAAAATAGACTTTAGTCGTAGTTAGTAATTTAAGATTTGTCTAATTAAAGCTCTTTAAAGTGATATGTTGTTTGTATTCTATTTTTGCAGTTCTGTGATAAAATAAGGTGATAAGACTCTGAAGTATTGTGCATACACATACATACATGGCTTGTGCGCTCCTGTTTAAATAACGAAATATGCGTCAGAATATTGATACCTTTTTTCTTTGTTTCACAATACTCAATTAATGACTGTAAACAGAGGTTGGTGTCTTTAGAGTAAGTACTTGTGCTAAATTTTACAAAAATAAATCACAACATCCCCGTGCTATGGGCACGCCCACTGTTAAAGGCTGCAGCGGAAGTTATTTTACGCTAATACTTGAAGCTTCAGCTTTTCAAACGCGGAAGTGTGATAAAGGCCTAATGGGTTCAGATCAGGAACCACTGAATCACTTTCACGCTGTTCTTCTTCAGAAATCCAACAGTGGCCTTAGATGTGTGTTTAGGATCATTGTCATGTTGGAAAAGTGCACGACGACCAAGGGCACGGAGTGATGGTAGTATCTTCTCTTTCAGTATGGAGCAGTACATCTGTGAATTCATGATGCCATCAGTGAAATGCAGCTCCCCAACACCAGCGGCATTCATGCAGCCCCACATAAGGACACTGCCACCACCATGTTTCACTATAGGCACTATGCATTTTTCTTTGATTTCCTCCCCTTTGCGACACCATCCAGTTTTAAAGCCATCAGTTCCAAAAACATTTATCTTGGTCTCATCACTCCAGAGTACAGAGTCCCAGTAGTCTTCATCTTTGTCAGCATGGGCCCTGGCAAACTCTAGGCAGGCTTTTTTGTGCCTGGGCTTTAGGCAAGGCTTCTTTCGTGGACGGCATCTATGTGTGCCATTCCTCTGCAGTGTACGCCATACTGTGTCACAGGAAAATAGTCACCCCAGTTTGGCTTTCTACCTCTTTAGATAACTGCAGTGAACTTGCATGCTGATTTTCTTCAACCCTTCTCATCAGAAGACGCTCCTGTCGAGGTGTTAACTTCGTGGACGACCTGGACGTCTCTGTGAGATGGTTGCAGTTCCATCTTTTTTAAATTTTTGTACCACTTTTGCTACAGTATTCTGACTGATAAGCAAAGCTTTGCTGATCTTCTTGTAGCCTTCACCTTTCTGGTGTAAAGAAATTATTTTCTTTCTCAGGTCTTGTGACATTTCTCTTCAATGTGGTGCCATTGTTGACAGCATGAAATGGGAAAGGGTTTTAACACCCTTTTATAGTCAACTGTCTGTTGGACACCTGTGTAATGAATAATTAGACTCGCCTGTGGTTGAATTTTGTTAAATTAGACATTTGTAGTCTAAAATTTAGCTTTGCTCCAGAGGCTTTCAGTGGGGTGTACTCATTTTTGCATCACCCAAATTTGAGTAAAACTGAATTGAATTTTTTTTTTCTCTAAGTTATATTATTAACCTTACTTTTAAAGTTATAAGTTAAACAGATGTTATATAAAACTTAGTCTTGTTAACATTTTGGAAATTGTTTTTGTGTTCATTAAGATATTGTTTAAAATGTTAATTTTCAAAGGGGGTGTACTCATTTACGCTGAGCACTGTATATACACATATATACATTTATTACATTTACTAATTATACAAGACGAAGAGCCGCAACATTTGATGCACTACGAGAAACGGCAGACACCGCAGACACATTTTCGGCAACTTTTGCCCACTCTCTTTCCTTATGTTCCTAAGTGAGTTAAGGTGAAAACTTGCCGAATAAAACAGGCTTTACCTTTTCAACGGAGCTTATCAAAATTTAAATCTCTGGCATACTGAAATTAAAAGCACGCCATGGTTTCTCCATTTTGATTTTAGGTTTACCTCAGGAGCAGTTTGCGCATCGTTGGTTGCTTGGTAACAGACCTGATAGTTGATTACCGGACTCGATAGAGGGGTTTAAGATTTCCTAACTACACATATGATGAGATTTTGTAAGATAGGGTAAGAATCCTAAATCAAGTTAAGATTTGCTTCTGTAATATGAATTTGTGATAAATCCTAAATTAACTTTTTAATTAAGACCTAAGATAGAAATTTTCTGTAAAAAAATTTTCCGTAAGAAATTTTCTCCAGGGCTGCATTTATTATCATAATAATTATCATAAACACAGTAAAAACAGCCATATTGTGAAATATTATGATTTAAAATAACTATTTTCTTTGTAATACATTTTAAAATGTAATTAATTCCTGTGATCAAAGCTGAATTGTCAGCATCATTACTCCAGTCTTCAGTGTCACATGATCTTTCAGAAATTATTCTAATATGCTGATTTGCTGCTCAAGAAACAATTCTGATTATTATCAATGTTGAAAACAGTTGTGCTGCTTCATATTTTAAACTGTGATACATTTACTGTCACTTTTCAACAATTTATTTCTGTTGTCCAGGATGCATCAGAGCACATTAGCATTTACACAACACAATACAATGTGAACACCTCTAAAAGTGGCTTGAGTGATCTGATCAAAATGTGTCTTCAATACACTATTTACACTCACATTTAGTGCTTCCCACTTGTGATTTCAATTACTTGAGATGGATGTCACTACCAGATGTAAACAGGGTCTATGAGGCAGAGAGCCCTGTTTCTCTGATATGTGGTTGAGAGGTAAGTGAAGAGAACAGCACAGAAGTTTACATAATGTGCTGTGAGTGTTTCTATGCATGTTTGAAATGGGAAATGGGGAGTGGATAAGCACCATCAGAGAGAAACCAAACAGCATCCTGCGGTCACCACACTCTCACTGCTAACAGATAATGGAGGATAAAACTACTTTATGCAAATCAACATCATTAAGAACAGCAGGTGCAGACAGGAAACATACGGGACTAAATGTTCTAACTGTTCTCCATTCATACGCTAATTAAGCTTTACCAACACACAAGGGCTGCTCAATTAATAGAGATAACATCAAAACTGTAATATATGGTATAGTGTGGTTATCAAAAACAGCGATTTAACGCTCCACTTAAACTCAATCTTGGGAGCTGCTCTGAGTTTGATTCGCTTTACCATTGAATATACAATGTGAATTGAAGAGGATCTAGATTCTTTTTCACTTAATTATTTTCATTGCAACTGAAAGAGGTCTGTCCTTGATTCTTTAAAGAGAACAAGTGTGAACACTTATAAAAAGTGCAACTTTTTCTACTGGCAGCAAAGCATGACATTTTATCTTTCAGTCTTCATTCATTTTTTTTAATCAGTATTTTTGTTTTCTACTAAAATATCTAAATGTCCTTAAAACAAGATTTGTGTAAGATAAATCTTGTTTTCAAAGAAAACATCTTGAATTATGTTTTTTCTTCTTACCCTTAATTAGCAAACAGTTGCTAGTTTTATAAATCTCATTAAATTTTCCTACATTAATTATAATAAAAAAAACACTTTTTTTAACAAGTCTGAACATCTAATGTTTTAAGGATGTTAAGATATTTACTGGAAAACAAGACAAAAAACTAATTAAGAAAATGTTTTATTGATTTTTTGGGGTTTAAATCCCAATCATGATTTGAAAAAATCATAAATAAATATTAGGGCTGGGTATTGACATGATTTTTACGATTCGATTCAATTTCTATTCACATGCTTGCGATTTCGATTTGATTCAATTTGATATTGTTATTTTGGATGTAGTATATCAGTTACAGTACAAATTTTCTAGAGGAAAAAAATCTCAACAACTAATGCTGTAAACTACACATGGGAGTCAGTTAGTACTACATTACTATAATATTGTTAAAATTAACTTATTTATAATTAACTTATTTATATACAAACACTTAAATTACACTCAATTATGTTTTTTATAATAACTAAAGGTTAGAATTACATAATCATAATTCTATTCCAATTCATTTTTTTGAAATATAAACATTTAAATTGTGGCTGTCATAACTGATTTATTCAAACATGCATTACATATTGAAGAACATTAAAAATTACAATGAATATGTAACAGTGCATAGCTATATTTTTCATATTTTTAACTTTCTTGAGTTAATTTTTCTAGCTGACTAACGAGTTTATGGTCACTGAATATGGTTTTTCTGAGGTAAATGTGACGTTACGTGACATTGTTTACAAGCTGTTTTATTGACGTCTTTCCAAGGTTGAAACACTGATTGAGCTATTACACGAGACATGTTACGGATTTCGGTAAGTTGTACTGTATATTTTAACCTGTACTGTATATTTTAACATACCTTCAGATGTTTAGTCATGTTTATTTCGCGCTGTAACTGGTATTGAAGTGGAGGAGAGGATGTTCACATGCGCTCCGTGCTGCCGCTTCTCTTTAACTGAGGCGCTACAGCAATCTGTCACGCCACATTTAACAGCGCCAAAACGGTATTTCTTTTTTGAATCTCATAATAAGATGGACCTCATTTGGAATCTGAGACTTTGCTTCAAATCAAAAGTAACAAAGCACAAAGATTATTGAGATTTATTGGATGGGAGGCACGCTATATGTTCTGTTCATTCATCAACTGAAAACAGACTAGACTAATCGATTCTTGGGATTTAAGAATCGAAATCGGTTCATAAAAATAAGAATCGATTAAAATCATGAAATCGATATTTTTTAGCCAGCCCTAATAAATATACAAACAAATAAATAGATAAAAATAAAATATTCAACATCTCACATTCCATTTTGGCACTAAAACAGTTAAACACTGTTTATGGGTTTTCCTTTGCAAACACAATGACGAAACCGGACTCCTCAGTGGTTAAATTACGGTGTCACTGAAGCGCTAAAGTTTAGTTTTCTCACAGGAAGGTTCTTTTATGCTACACAACAGCTGGAGAGTTTCTCTGAGAGACAATAGGAGGAAAAGTTGGGAAAGCCTTCATAAAGAGCTTAGCATGAGCCCTGCAATGAGAGAATATGCATAAATTAGGTGAGGGAGACTGCCTGGAGAGCTCGCTGTTTGTGAGAACATGTGCCTAAGGAACACCTCGTCCTGCTGGAGGAGCTGCCTTTGTCGCTGTGTTTGTTTTTTGTTGAGAAGGTGCATTGTAGGAAAGACTTGGTAAGGTCACTGTAGGGTCGCAATTATGCACCACAGGCCATTGTGTGACACGCAGGTTTGGTAATAGACCCCAGTGGGAATAAACCAACACCAGCTGCAGTGAGATACACCTTCAGGTTCTAAAAGAATCGTCCATTCCAGGTCACTGCCACGGGGGAAGGAGGGTTTGAGACAGATACTATTGTGCACTATTGTATCATGTGTGGTGTAGTGGTTAAGGAAAAAAAAAAAAAAAAAAAAATCACAAATGAGATCTCTTTAATATCTCAACTCTTTCTCCTTGCCAGCAATGCAATTAAATGTAGCAAATAAAGACTTCTGAGGAAGTCTCCTACTCCTCAGATGTTGCTAAGCGTGTCTCCTCTAAATTTGCAAAAGAGACCTCAACAGGGTGTTCAGATTTACAAGGATGCCAAAGTCTGTGCTGTTATCGATAACTAATACTAAAACTATTAAAATTGTATCCATTTATGTAAATAAAATATAACGGTTACACTTTACTTTGATGGTCCACTTTAGACACTCTACTAACTATAAGTAACTTTGCAACTACATGTCAACTAACTTATACTAACAGAGTATAAGTAGACTGTTAGGTTAGGATTAGGTGTTAGGGTTTGGGTTAGTAGAATGAGTTTACATGTAGTTGCAAATATATTTATAGTCAGTTAAATGTCTGTTGGGGAGCATCAAAATAAAGTCTGAGCAGATATTAAAAGGTTAGTTCACCCAAAAATGAAAATTCTGTCATTAAGTACTCACCCTCATGTCGTTCCAAACCCTTAAGACCTTCGTTCATCTTCGGAACACAAAATAAGGTATTTTATTAAAATCCAAGAGCTCTCTGACTCCTCCATAGACAGCAATTAAATGATCACTTTCAAAGGCCAGAAAAGTACTAAATACATCATCAAAATAGTCAACATGACTGCAGTGGTTCAACCTTAATTTTATGAAGCGACGAGAATAATTTGTGTGCGCAAAAACAAAAATAATGACTTTATTCAACAGTTTCTTCTCTTCTGTGTCATACTCCTATGCTGTTTATGTTCAGCACTTCCGTGTTTATGTCCAAATGCCGGCCAATACTGAGTCTCCGTTCTGACGTAGAACCTGGAAGCACTGAACATATTCTCGTCGCTTCATAAAATTAGGGTTTAACCGCTGTATTCATATGGACTATTTTAACAGTGTCTTTAGTACTTTTCTGGCCTTGACAGTGGTAATTAAATTGTCGTCTATGGAGGAGTCAGAGAGCTCTCGGATTTCATCAAAAATATCTTAATTTGTGTTCCGAAGATAAACAAAGGTCTTACGGGTTTGGAAGAACATGAGGGTGAGTAATTAGTGACAGAATTTAAATTTTTGGGTGAACTAACCCTTTAAGCAGACAGTCTAATACGCTAACTATAGTTAGTTGACATGTAGTTGCAAAGTTACTTATAGTTAGTTTTATGTCTAAAGTGGACCATTGAAATAAAGTATTACCAATATAACTATTGAAAAAACAAAAATCAGAGATCTCAATACAAGTGCAAATTTTTTTCCTCAAATTCTCCCTCAAATGAGATTCCAGATCATTTCTGGAATGAGTGGCTCTTATTGTAGAAATATGAAAAAGAACTATTTTAGTCAACGTCAAAAAAACATTTTTCATTAATTATTAAGTTTTCTTTAGAATGTAACTCCATTAATGCTTTATTACAAAGCATTACTGCTTTGACTAGATTATTAACATTTATTTTGTTTCTAACTAAAATGAGAACAGAAAATATATATATATATATTTTTTTTTTTTTCTTTCTGAAGAAAATGTGAGAGGTGTTTATCAAATGTCAAAACCCAATAGACCCTTTTCACATTTCCGGGTTTCTCAGAAGCGGAAGTCGTCATAGTTGGGTAAAATTTTATGGCAGTGAATGAGAGAATACATTAAATATATTTTTTGTGTTCACATGTTCTCAAATAGCAAAAGAAAAACTCAACAAGTGTTTTCAAAAAGATGTATTAGAAACACCCTCACAGCAGCGTTTACTATTTTTTTGTAATTTGATGAATAGGTAATACAATACTAATTATAATGTTATAAATGTACATACATTAAAAAAAATGAAAATATAACCGTTAAAATGCGTCATCACAGTCTGTGAAAAGGGTCCATGCTACAATGCCAGAGCATTCTGGTTGATTGCCAGGGTTCTCAGTGTTGTTTAGTTTAGTGTTATGAGGTTGCTAGGGTGTTGTGGGTGGTTGCTTTAAGCCCCAATTCAAAACAGTAATGCACCTCCTAGTCTCTGATATCCTGGTCCCCTAGTTAAGGCTCAGGTCCCTCCTTCAGTGTCAATTTTTTACTTTTTCTTTTTTCTTTTCTTTTTTGCCTGCCTTAAAAATAAATAAGTTTCAGGCCCTGCAGCAATGCAAATGTGTAGTCTGTGCCAACATCGTCCAAAGTATTCCAAAAACAAAATGCACTGAAGAACTAAAAAAAGAAGTTGCTTTTGAATCTGGGTTTATTTTGTTGTATAAACTTCACACAGAATGGTTGTTAAACGTCACACTCTCTGGAGACTTTTCATATCCAACCCGAAAACTTGTTTCAAGCCCTTTGTTGAATCTGATGGCTGAAGAAAACATGTCATACCTCCATTTGTGCACTTGAAAGAGAAAGAAAACAAATAATAAAGGAAAACCCTTGAAACTCAATCACCCTTATTAATTCTCCAATAATAGGGTGACGTGAATAGCCACACTGACAGCACGGCTGCGTTTTTGACCAGCTCACAGCGATGATGTCAGCATGCATCATACATGCAGATTTTCCCACAGTAATTTAACGCCAAGGTATTTAATTAAAGCATGCAAGGTGCTTGAAACAAGGCTGGCTCACCACAAATTAGTCAGGGGGAAATATTACGCCATATTACATGACCCCAACATTGCCGCAATTATTCGGTGGAATTTGTGGATTACTCCCTCCACCCTGTAATCCCTGAATGCTGTAATCAAAGCAGAACTGACAGCCTGTCAGTCAGAAAGAATTAGCCACAGAGATGACGCCGTCCTAACATGCCTCACCGTCTCTCTCGCAAACCGTCGCCGCATTTCTGCACGCGCATGGAAACTTATTGCCATGGCAACCCCCAGGAAAACACATCAGGGGGATCGAGTGCTACCCCTCCTCGCCCGCTGGAGGAAATAAAATGAAAGACAACATTCTCCCTGTCTGTTTCCATCCCTGTCTTACCTGATAAATTCATCACCTCAGGGAGATTATCAAAAACACCCAGACTGAACATATTATGCTCTGTAAAACAGACGATGAGCAGTGTGTCAGTACATATTGTTGTTGCCAAGTGCAAACACATGACTGCACTTAAGAGCTAAACTGACAATTAAGGATTCAACATTGTTTTTAGACAGACTGTAGAGTCTCAATCACATTTTAAAGTCTTCAGGGATGGTTAGTGTGATCAGATAGTATCATCAATTATTAATAATTAATCACTTTTTTTTTCTAAACAAATTAATACTGGATGTATTAATTTGACAAAAAAGTGACAGTAAAGACAATTATAATGTTACAAAATATTTAACTTTCTATTCATCAAAGAATCTTGAAAAAAAATATCATGGTTTCCGCAAAAATATGAAGCAGCTATCAACATTGATAATATTGACAACTTTCAACATTGATAATAATCAGAAATGTTTCTTGAGCAGCAAATCAGCATATTAGAATGATTTCTGAAGGATCATGTGACACTGAAGACTGGAGTAATGATGCTGACAATTCAGCTTTGATTACAGGAATAAATTACAATTTAAAACACTCAAATATGCAACAGCTATTTTAAATTGTAAATATTAAAATATTTCCCACTATTACTGTCTTTACTGTATTTTTAATCAAATAAATGCAGCTTTAACGAGAATAATATACTTCTTGCAAAAACATTAATAATTCCTAACTTTTGAACTGTAGTATGTAGCTGAATCTCTTACACATTTCTACTGCCACGCACTAAGTACAGTCATACCACCCAGACATAGACTGTATAAAATGCAGACAGAAATCTGTCACACTACCCAGCCTGCCTTTGCATTGCAGGTAAGGTGTGTGACTGAAGCATAATGAAGTGGCCCATTCAGTCAGACATGTCACGATGACCTGTCCGCCCAGCTCTGGTGTGTGTGTGTGTGAGGACAAGACGCCACCGCACTGGGGCTTTTTGTTCCATGAGTGTTACTGTGACGAAGTGTTTGGCTCAGTATACCTGCTGGATTCTCAGACATTTCTGGAGGCGAATGAAAAAAAGAGTTACATTCACCTGAAACACAGACAGACAGAGGGAAGGATTTGCTCAGGGGAAGACAGAAGGATCTTTATGGGTTGCGAGTGTCGGTGAGAGTGTCTCATGCTGCTGGGCTTTGCTGAATTTAAAAGACATGAGACAATGTGACATTAGGCCCCGAGGATATTGTCTAATGTTACTAGGTTGTGAATTCCTGGACTAAATACTGCACAGAATCAATATTTTTTTTACGGTAAAAGACTGTAAAAATGCTACAGTAAATAATTGGTTACTGGCAAATTCCCTTACTCTATATAGTGAAAAACTGTAATATATCTACTGGGACATTTCATGTAATTTTACAGTAAAATTTTACATTTTGTTATCTTATACAGTTTTGGAAGTGAAAGAGCAAATCATATAATTTGCAGTAAAAAAAAAATTCTCTCTGTGACAGCTCATATTTGATAGATTTTCATCGAAACAATGTTTCTTCTTAGTTTTCCTTATCATTTATATACATTAGGGATTTATGTTACATCCTATGTTGTTAAATCAATGTTCATTACATTATTTAGTGTTGTTACCATGATGATATTTTGTATTTGTGTGTATGAAACTGTGTGAACCATCCATATTATTAGGAATTTTTTTTTTCTATAATTAGTTTTTTCTCTGGTGTGGGATAAAGTTAGAAGGTTTGTTCAAATCTATAACCTTAGTATAAGGAATTTCAACAATTTCTAAAACTGCTCAGATTTTCCCAGGTACCAAGTCTGCAATTAAATGTCAGAGATTTTCAATATGGGCTTGGAGCTGCTATCCATATTCATTTTATAGCTCTATATATCTGTATGACAACTACTGATTTGTATTTATTTTTAGGGATTTTATGAGAGACATCTGAGATGGTATTTAAATAAATCATAAATAAGAAGTCCATTAAGTCTCTTAAGCAATGAAAGATCAATCCCTGAACAATAAAATGCTCCTCTGGGTATATTTGAACAGGCATATCCATGTTTCAGAGTCAGAACTACAACAACAGTTCACACACAGTGAGGACGTTTACATGCACACCAGTAAGCTGATAACTCACAAATATCAGCTTTTTGAAATAACCAGTTCCCTTTCTAAAGGGAACGAGACACTGCGTTTGAACACGCTATGGGGGACGTCACCACGTGAACCGGTGTCTGAAAACAATTATCAAATCTCACCAATTCTATTGGCCGGCGACAGCCTATAACGTCATAATAGACGTGACCCGGAAGTATAAAAGGAGCGCCTAGAGAAGCAGTCAGTATCTTTTTTGTCTTCAGGGACTGCTTTGTTTGATCGCGATTCTTCAAATCTGGTAAGACATTATGTCTAACAAACATTTCAGGAAGTGTGTGGATCCGTGTCCCAGGTGAAATCATAGGGCTTACAGATGGAGCTTGCTGAGGAGTTTGAGAGAGGTGTGAATCTCTCGCAACCCCCAGCAGCTGACAAGGGTGAGCTGCTGGATGATGATGATGTTCTTTCTTTAACATCATCGGATCCAGCATCGAGTGCTCTTCTGCCTTCAAGCCCAAGAGAGCAGGAGATGGCTGTTGAAGAAGAAGAAGGTGAGCCTTCTGAAACTTCAAGACCTCCCTGCCCCACGTATGTCGAGCTGCTTGAGGTTATGGAGCGCGCTTCTGGCAGGCTGCAGCTGCCATGAGAGCATGTGTAGAAAGGGACTGCTCACGGACTGCTCGATGAACAGTTCCTTTCCGACCATAATCCGGTAGCCCCCGCGAGACTTCCATCCCTTCCCAATCTACATGTTGAGATCGAAAAGGCATGGAAGAACCAATGCTCAGCTCATATTCACCAACATCAGCGGGCTAATTTAGCTGATGTTGAGGGAATGAGCCAGCATGGGTACGTGTCAATGCCCCCTATTGATGAGATGTTTGCAAACTATCTCGTCACAGGGCGGGCACCGACATTGAAAGCTCCGGTCTTGCCTTCTAAGCCCCTTAAGATGACATCCCGCTTGAATGGAAGGGCATACGCGGCAGCGGCTCAGGCTGGTGCTGCTTTACACACACGATGGCAGTGTTACAAGCTTACCAGGCTGGTCTGCTGAAGGATCTGGATCAGGGGCAGGGTCTGTCCTCTGAGGCGGTAGAAGAGCTGTGCCACACTACAGATCTTGCTCTCCGGGCCACTAAACAAACTGCTGTCTCAGTGGGAAGGTCGATGGCAGCAATGGTGGCCATGGAGAGGCATCTGTGGTTGAACATGGCCGATGCGCCAGTTTCGCCCTCTGAACTTTTCGGCACCTCCGCCGAGGTGGTGAACATCGCTCCTCTGAGCTCATTTTTATGAGTTTATTTCTCAGAGTTTGCCTCCTGAGAGGAGGCTCTCTATTGAGAGTTTTAGAGGCTGAGTTTAAGCCTCAGGCAGATCTATGCTTATGTGTGGCCCTATAGGCCCACAGCTATAGCTGGCCTAAGCTGGGACTAGGGTTTAGGTGATATACTGAAAGCATTTCACCCTTTATTACTACCCCTGTCTGGTGAGTGTAGTTTTTCCTAGTTCTGGCCTCCTCTTATAGAGTCGTCAGGCCATGGCCCATTACCCCTTTGGTGTAGGTGCAAGATAGATAGCAGCTAAGGTAGCAGACTATTGGCAAGCCCCTTATCACTATGTGAATCCGTAAATGTTTGTGTTGCTGTGGCCCCACTTCTATAGAACTTTTTAATTCTTTACTTTGTTTCGGTCTTTTCTCCTGAGCCCCTTGAATTAAGATTCAAGGTTGAGTGAAACAGTGTTAGCTTTCTTTAAGCTCTTGTTCCCTAGGGTTCAGTACAGATGTTTCTGTCTTTGGTGAAAAGTACCCACCCTTGAAATTGTCTCAGGGTAGTATGAATGAAAAGTGTAGCATTCCCCTGTATCTCAGGGTTGCTAATGCTCTAGTTCTATTGCCCTACACAATGTGAGCCCAATAACTCTATTGCTGCCACAGGTTAGTACCTGTCTCTGTAGTAGTAGCCCTTTTTCTGGCCTCCTTCAGAGCATGGTGACTAAGTTTACTCCCCTTTTCTGCAAGGGTAAAATGTGTTTTTACTGAGTAATTTGCTTGTTGGAATGCACATCTCAGGTTGAGTTTGCTTAGTGAACCTCACTTTTCAGTTTGGTTCTTATGTAGCTCCCTTTAGAGTTGAACACTGCCACAAGATGTTGACTGTTGTTTGGAGTAGAAGGCTCTTGTTTAGGCCTCCTTCAGAGCACAATAGCTTGTTGTAACACAAGTTTTGTTGGTAGATGTTTAGTCAGAGTTGCTCACTTAATACTAGCACTGCCACAGGTTTATGCCCATGATCATTTGAAGTAGTAGGCTGTTTTTGGCCTCCTTCAGAGCATGATGGTGTAATTTTTGTACTCCTCTTGCTTAAAGAGTAAAAAGTGTTTTACTGAGTAAATTGCCTGTTGGAATGTGTGACTAGGATTAAGCTCAGGTTGAGTTAAATAGTTAACCTTACTGTATAGGTTGGTTCTCACATATGGCTCCCTTAGAGCTTAGACACTGCCACTAACTGACGCCACGTGTCTTTCTGGAGTCGTAGGCCCTGTTTGGGCCTCCCTCAGAGCATGATGGCGTAAGTTTGTACTCCTCTTGCTCAAAGAGTAAAAAAAAGTGTTTTTACTGAGTACATTGCCTGTTGGAATGTGTGAATAGAATTTGGCTCAGGTTGAGTTAAATAGTTAACCTCACTGGATAGTTTGGTTCTCATATATGGCTCCCTTAGAGCTTAGACACTGCCACTAGCTGATGCCACGTGTTTTCCTGGAGTCGCAGGCCCTGTTTGGGCCTCCCTCAGAGCATGATGCCGTAAGTTTGTACTCCTCTTGCTTAAAGGGTAAAAAGTGTTTTTACCGAGTACATTGCCTGTTGGAATGTGTGAAGTGAATTAAGCTCAGGTTGAGTAAAAAAGTTAACCTCACTAGATAGTTTGGTTCTCTTTTATGGCTCCCTAAGAGCCTAGACACTGCCACTAGCTGACGCCACATGTCTTTCTGAAGTCGCAGGCCCTGTTTGGGCCTTCCTCAGGGCATGATGGCGTAAGTTTGAACTCCTCTTGCTTAAAGAGTAAAAAGTGTTTTTACTGAGTACACTGCTTGTTAGAATGTGTTGAGGTAGACTGTTATGTGGGAACTATACAGTCTTATTTGCTAGTTAAACTCAGTTTCGGTCAGGACGAGTTCAAATTTTTTGTGGGCTCTTGCTTCTTCAGCAATTGAGCTGCTTTTAGGTGTGTGGCCTTCACAGGCCGCTCTGTAAGCGAATCCCCCACATCTAGGTGTCTTTAGCAGATTAAGTATGTAGTTTTCACATGACTGGCCTTTGCAAGGCTGCGGTGATATATTCTACATTGTGTAGAATTACTTCATGTTGTAGGCTCTCTGGGAGCCTCTATGATTTTGTGCCTACAGTATAGTTTATCTGTTAGGTTGAGCCCAGTACTCCCCCCATTTAGAGGGCTGTTCTGCAGATAGTACTTAGCCAGCCTAGGCGCTGATCCTCAACAGGGAGGCCTCAGAGAGGTCTTCAACCACTGACCAGCTTAGGGAGCTGTGTTGGGTTCCTTTAGAGTGCACAGCCTCCTCAGTGCAAATAATCAAGCGCTGAGTATATCCTAGGATTGAGTAGAGTTTTACTCCCCTCACTGGTAAGGGTAAAAGCGCTAAGCTGAGTCCTCCTCTGAGTTAGCTGAGTTAGTTACTGCCTGTTTGCAGTCCCTCTTACTGGATATCTTTTCTGAAGAATGTGAATTGAGACTGTACAAACAGGTTGTTGGCCAAGACTAGGTTGCTTTAACTTGACCAGGTCGACCTCCCTGGTGGCAACCAGGGTTGACTTTGTTCCCCTGACAAGTGACTGGCTAGGGTTCCTTCGGGCCCCCTAGCAACATTCCCTTAAAGGTACCCTCTGTCTTTGGAAGGAAGTTTGGTCCCAGAAGCCTTTGAGCGGCCTTGGTAGGCCTTCTTTGGAAGGCCTCTTTGAGGCTTATAGCTTGGGCTGTTGGCCATAGGGAATGCTGTCACTGACAGCCTATGTTTGACCCGTAGGGGGAGTGGTTCTGGCATTTCAGTTGAAACTGCTATTTCTGACGTTTGTCTAGCCATTTGTTGGCATGCACTCCCCTCAAGCATGGCGGCGTGGGTATATCGTTCCCCATAGCGTGTTCAAATGCAGTGTTGAGTTCCCTTTCGAAAGGGGAGACATATGTAACCATGGTTCCCTGAGAACAGGGAACGAGACACTTCTGTACCTTTACATGAGGTAAAGTTTAATCGCAGTATTGCCAAAATCCTATTATAATCGTATTATGAGGGTGCATGTAAACGCACTGAGTGAGATTTCCTAACCCCCAACACTGTTCAGCCGCAGAGAGTCTGTTTCCTCTGACAATCACACATGTGCATGTACTCTAGGTCTGGACTGACAGGTGGTCTTGCAGATCGTTTACAGCTTTACAGTTTTCACAGGTCGTGGCGGCGGGGCGAATGCTTTAGACATACAATAATGCTGGTGCACATGACCCAGAATACACATGTTAATCCTGAAGTCCTGGTACTTGACTTATTCACATGCACCAAAATTAACAACCCCCAAGGGCCAAATATGAGTAAAAATTGGTTACTGTTAGTTCATAAAATGCCATTAGGATTAAATATAAGAGTGATAGCTTGATCTTTATAACTGATTGTCATACTGTCATTTTGCAATATGTGCGACATAAACCTTAGCAAACACAGGAAAATACATTATACAGTATGTTTCTACTTGATGAAATGTGCTAACTGCTCGTCGCAATTTTAAAAAAAAAGTTTAATCCCTTGTTTAAGTCCACATGTTCTTGTTCAAGAGATTACAGTGGTTGCAGCATTTCTGACATAAAGAAAAGGCCAAATATCAAAGATTAATTGGACATTTAAAAAAAAAAAATTTGTAAGCCAATATTAAACAAGAATTAGATTGCATTGTAAAGTGTAAAAACAATCGTCAGGCCACTGGCGCCCTCTGTAGGCATTTGTTATAATACATAAAGAATATTAGTTGTACAATACATTATACATTTTAACAGTTTTGTTTAATAAAATCATACCATTACTTGCTTTTGATACTTTACTTAAATCAATTATTATTGTATTATTGTTATTATATATTTAGTTACACATTAAGCCATATGTGTAAGTGAATGTGTTTTGTTGTGTAAGCACCTTTATAATGATCGCGTTAGTAGTTGAGCTATATGCGCGATGGGCGCCACCATGTTTGTTTATGCCGCGGTTCAGAGAATAGATCTGTTGGATTTACAACTTGTGAATTCATTATTATTGCAGCTTCCTTAGACATCAGTGTATATTTTACAAACTCTAATGTATTGTTACTAGTACTTATGTGTATTTAAATATCTGAAACCTAAAATAAACATCATGTGGTTGAAAACACTGAATAATTGTGATAAATGACAATTGAGTGCATCCGTCTTTGGCTCAGTGCCAGCGCCCGTGGGGGAGGGCAGGGCATTTGATTACTCGAGCAATCGTCAGAATAATCAAACAATTACTCGATTACCAAAATAATCATTAGTGACAGCCCTAGATTAAATCAAATGTTTTGTTTAGATATATGTATATTGTATATAATACAATGGTTGGCATAGTAATGATGTACAGTAAATGTCAGCAAGACGTCGAAAAATATAAGAGAGTTGCTGTGATTGAGGAAAGATAGGACAGTATCATGCATATGCTTCATGCTGAGTCTAAATCAGCATTCAATATGTAGTTCATTTAATATGATGCCTCACAAGAGTGTAAATGAGCTCAGACACAGCTGTAAAAAATCAATATGACCATTCATACTGAACCCCCCCCCCCCCCCCCCCAAAAAAAACAAACAAACAAAAAAAACACGAATCTTAATAGGAATCCAAATCACATTAGGATGTAAAAGTCAGATTTATTGTGTGATTAGAAACAACTATGGATTTGAGACACCAAAAGTTGCTGCCTGAAACATTTTATCTCAGTGATAATTTTATCAATTTATCCATGCCTAAAGGTTTTATCTCCAAAATTCATAGAAAAACAAATGTGAAAAATTGCGTACATTAATCAACCAAAACAAAAGTATGAAGAAAACAATCACAGTGTGTTTTTTTGACAGATGGCTTTTAACTGAGAAACTGAAAATGGCACAACTCGCACATCTATAATGCTGTGATGTTTTGATGCAATAACATTGTCAAAAAAATTGAAAGAAAAAAAAAATTGCATTGACAAAATATTTAAGAACTTATTGCAGTCATAAAAAATACAATTGGATAATAAAAAAAGTTCCCCTACTTTCACATCTATCCCTACTGTCCTGTAAGCAAAAAAACTTGTTTTTCACATGATGCACCAAAATAACTAAAACTGAAATAAAAATGATTAAAAACTATACAGACGTATTTTAATTCAAAATTTAAGAAAAAACTACAATAGTATCTCAATTATTCTAAAATAACATTGTAATGCACAACCTTTTATGACTTTATTTTTGTTATATAAACTTACAAAGCACATCTACACTTTATCCAAGTAAAGCTAAAAATGTGTTATGAGTCTTTAGATCACCATGCAAAGCTCTTATAGAGTTTAACAACTAGACCCTGAACAGAAGCAATATTAAATGGTGGAGATTTCATTTCTTCCGAACCTCCTGCCCCTTGTTAAATAATACTGTTATCGTCCCTAAGCAGTGTTTCTCAGGTAGGACATGCACGCCTCATCAAGGCCCTGATCCCCACCGGACCGGACCGGACCCGGGCCCGGATCACATCCTCTAGCTACTGCTGTTTTAATTAACACTACATGAACTCCTCTCCACCTGGGAGGAAGAGACAGACCAAAACAAACAGAACACTCCTCTCTCCTCCCCTCATTCGGCTGACATTTCCTTGCGCAGCCTCTCATCTCCTCTTTAATCAAGGAGCAGTCATGATCCCCCTTGGGGAAATTGAATGCTTTTAATAAAATCTTCCTGCTGGCAGATAAAAACAGATTGCATGGGGATGAGCGGAGGAGAAGAGAGGAAACAGAGGTGATGGGGGTAAGTAGGGATTCAGGAGAAGGACAGATCTGGCATATATTAAATGGAGCAAGGTCTCACACCAGTCTGCACTGAATCTACACCACCACTAAAAAAAATTTATTATTTCTTTTCTCCAAGTTGTGAGTTTTCATTTAAATCTAATGTGATTACATAAAAATATTCTGTGAACTACAAAAAGAATAAAGACAACATGTCTTCTGTGGATACATGCAAAATCAAACATACATCATGATCAGTGATTCATGAGCGCTTGATTCTTGTGAGCCGGTTCTTTTGAAAGAACAGGTCATATGACTCACTGTCAGAACGTCTACATCACACAGACTAAACTGAATTTCTAAAAGCAAATTCAGAACTGCTACACTATAAAAAAAAAAAAAGATACAGAAATGTGTTTGTGCTTCAGCTAGGATTATTATTGTCAACCAAAAAAAAAAAAAAAAAAAAAAATTGTTCTTGACTTGAAGTAAAATAAACATTAACTGAAATAAAATATATATAAAGAATTAAGCTTGTTGTAAATACCTACGGACTAAATAACTAAAACTAAAACTTTATAAAAAATATTTTTATTAAAAAAGACAAAAAAAAAAACTTTATTAAAATTAAAAAAAATATCAAAATAAAATCTAATTTAAAAAAAATTCACAAAAACTATAATAGTATATCAATGATACAAAAAATGCTGGTTTTACCTTTGGGATATTTGATTTGTTTTATTCGTTTATCATTATGTTCAATGAACTAGATCAAAAAAAAAAAAAAAAAATAAGACTGATTTGAAAAAGTCATAACTCAAAAATTCCCCAGAAGCATGTTTTGTATATGTTCTTTTTTTAGTGAAATAAGTCTTTAGTTATCAGTAGCAATCTATATTTTGTCACTGAAAGAAGGAAAAACTTTAGCATATAAAAATAGTTGGGGGTTTTTATATTAAAAAATAAACAATTTGTCAGTGAATCATCATTACTGTGCATATATTCACGTGGAGATGAGATTCAAATCACTTGCCACTATTAAGGATTAGGGTGTATAAACCCCTCAGGAGGACTTGAAGGAAGCATGTTCCAGATTCAGCTGAACAGAAGCTCACTGTCTGCTGTCTAACAGCACATCATAAAGGAAACCAGCACAAAGGGCAGTGACAGTGATGTAGGCGTCTAAAGAGAGTGATGTCAGAGGGTGTGGCCTCATCCTGCTCTCCTTGCCCCCGTAAATTGCTTCTGTCAATCCTGCCATCACCGATGTGCTGACCTTCTTTCCATTTCATCAAGGATAATTAGCTAGCAGAATTTATTTGCATTGTTAATTCCTTCCCCTCAACTATCTGTCTCACACATAAACACACGCACAGCAACACACAGTCACACACACACACAGTATCTCAGTAACTAATAAGCCTTTAATAGCTGCTGTTTGAAGCTGGCTCTTTGAAGCATCTTCCCAGGAGGTTTTCAGAAGTCAGCAGACTCCATCTGAGGCTGGTGGTTGGTGCAGTTTGTGACTGGAGTCACAGCACTGGAGGAATACAGGGGACTGTGTTTGTCTGTCCATATCTCTAATTTATATTACATCATTGGGCTTTTTTTTTTTTTTTTTTACAAATAGGGTAAAAAACTTCTGAAGCTCTTTTCCTTTTTTAATGAGCTTAACCTTCAGAAAATGTCAGGAGATCATGTGTCTCTTTTCTAGCAAAAAACATTAAATAAACATTCAAATGAAAAAATGTATAAAATTACAACAACAACAAAAAACACAATGATGGGTGTCTACAGCAGCTACTGTTTATGCTATGTTAAATAAAAGTTTATATAACTTATTTAATAGTTCTCATGACAAAAAAGGGGGATTAAAGGATTCCCTTTTCAAAAAAAGTATTGTCAACAAAATGTACTCTATTTCTGTAAAGTGCAATAGACAGTTATGTGTAAAAGGGTAGTTTCAGCAGTGTCCTGCAGTTTGACATGCTATACTTAATCTAAAACCCTTTTTGTATAATTATTATGCATGCCGTCTTTTATGATCTTATGTTAACTGAGAGACTACAACATTTGTACAAAAATGCAACTGTACAAAAAAATTGTTTTTGGGTCTGTTCCGCACACAAATGATTTGTTTGGCCTCGGAAAACACTTGGAATATTTGTACTTTTTGAATAAATGGTGACTGTAGTTGCATCTACCAGTTATATACTGTTTTATATGATATAATACACAAATGGGTAGATTTAGGACTAGGGGCTGGCTTATGTGCTCATAAATGCCTAAATAGTGTAAATAAAAAATAAATGTAAATAAAATTATTCTAAAATTATTCTTGAAAAATCACATTCCAACACATATGTCATAGTGGCAAAATTATACCCTAATGTATAATTTCATCATGATGATAAAATTCCCATGCCCATCGCTTCTGTGTAGGATGGCAAAGTTTTCTTATTGAAAGCAATGGAGTACCCTGCACATTATCAAGATAAATGACGGTGTGCATATGAGCCGGGTTTCAAATGTCGAGCTGCAAGTTTTTATCATGTTTTGTCTATTGTTACAGTGGCAATGACAGGATTTCACGAGTAGCAAGTAAACACAACAGTGTTCCTTTTGCTGATGTAAAACTGACAGGAACGGATTTTTTACTATGTCTGAACATTGCATAAAAAAGCACACATGGACTTGACTGATATCAAGTAAAGTTAGACCCTAAAGTTACCCTCTAAATTTATCACTATTTTACATCAAAATAAAGCAAATAGACATTTGTGCTCAAAATGCATGTTAAGAAAAGCAGTGTGCAGGAGAACAAAGTGAACATCTGAGCAAACAGACAATCAGACATCAGGCACACTGACAGCTTTTGTTTCATCTGCTCTTCAAGAAATAATCAAATGTTTCTTCAAGCGCCTGTCTTTGCAACTAAGCAACAGCATTTCTTGTCAAATGTCAATTTGAGATGTCTTACAAAGTCAACTGATGAGCAAAATTACCCTCATCTGCTGGAGGCGAGTTTCAATTCAATAGCCATGTTTTGCCCACAGTGTAAAACAAATGTGTTGTTTCAATGTAAAAAAGTTACTGTGCTGACTTAAAATTTTAAGTTTAGTCAACATGAAATGTGAAGTTGTATTAAATGACAATTTGGATATTTGAGTTATCTCAAGTTAAATCCGCTAAAGTTAATCTAACACTAGATTTTAAGTTGTGATAGCAAATTGCTACAATCAATTTTTACAATGCATGTGATGTTATTGGCTTGGTTTGAGAATGGGACGTTTGGCTGACCTGAAAGGAAAGCAGACATGCCGTCTCAAGAATTTTCTTAGTCTATCTGGGGAAATTCAAAACAGGACACAACAGTTCCTTGACACAAATTAGGACATCAATAAACAAACTACAATAATAAATGAACAAATACTTTTCAATGTCAGGGAAAAGGAAAAAAAATATCTGGTAAATAAGTTGTTATTATTGAAATAAGAAATCCAGCAGCTTTAATTACTTCTTTATCAGGCTCCGGCATCCCTGCAGAGTTGTTTGTGTATGTGTGTGTGTATGTGTGTGTGTGTGTGCATGGCCTGTTTGCTGTAAGATAAACTGCAGTTTCTCTTGGCTAATAGCTGCAGCATAGAAATGTGTCTGAAACTCTAAACACATTGGATCTCCTGTGGCACAAAAATCACATACCCATTAAACAGGTTATATAACCACACAAATACAGATCGGCCAATACTTAAAACACACCTTGAAAAAAATGCCACATCCATTAGAAAGGATGATCAAGAAAGAAGTATAATCACATCGCTCTTAAAGCAGCTTAACATCAGCAACGAAAGTAAACACAGATTCTTCTTCCTTGCCACTTTCATAAACTGTTGCAGAGCATTAACTGTAGAAAAATATTTTGCCAGGATGTTATTTTTTTTACGTAACCGGTTAATAACAGAGCGAGACGAAGCACGTCTGCAGGTATGCATCCTTGAACAGAGCGCAGAAGAACAGAAAGGATCGAGCAATGAGAGAGAAAGAGAGAGAGAGATAAAGAAAGCCTCAGGGCTGACGGCAACACACAGTCTAATGATGAGGTTTAGAGGTGACGTGCAGCGCTAACTACCCAGCATGCTTAGCTGCATGCTTCTCTTTTGCTCCTTATATAACACCCTAATGTTACCCAGTACACTTGTTCTGCGAGTATCTCCGTGTACCCGAGGCCATGGTTAACACTCTCTCTACATTGCAAATTAGCAGAGTACACCACTAAGACATAAGTCGGTGAAAAAGCCTGTGGAATTTCAAAGGAATCCTATAGAGTTAGCTTTACTTTGTGCTCATGAACAGTGGGCAGTGCTGTAGTGTGTAATATATGTATGAAAGCCTTGATGTGTTTTTACAGTTGCTGCAGTAACAGTATCTCCCTACAGTAACCAGGTAATCAAATTACTAAAGAGAGTGCACTGAGTTTTTTTTTTTTTTTTTTTTGGAATATCAACAGATTTAAGGCCCAATTCCCACAGTTTCCTCAAAACTGTTGTCAACATTGATAATAATCAGGTATCAGCATATTAAAATGATTTCTGAAGGATCGTGTGACACTGAAGACATACGTCTGTGCGTAATGGTTCTTGAAGCACTGACTCCAGCTGCAGTCCACTCTTTTTGAATCTCCCCCACATTTTTGAATGGGTTTTGTTTCACAATCCTCTCCAAGGTGCGGTTATCCCTATTGCTTGTACACTTTTTTCTACCACATCTTTTCCTTCCCTTCACCTCTCTATTAATGTGCTTGGACACAGAGCTCTGTGAACAGCCTTCTCCTTTTCTGTCTTGCCCTCCTTATGCAAGGTGTCAATGGTCGTCTTTTGGACAACTGTCAAGTCAGCAGTCTTCCCCGTGATTGTGTAGCCTACAGAACTAGACTGAGAGACCATTTAAAGGCCTTTGCAGGTGTTTTGAGTTAATTAGCTGATTAGAGTGTGGCACCAGGTGTCTTCAATATTGAACCTTTTCACAATATTCTAATTTTCTGAGATACTGAATTTGGGATTTTCCTTAGTTGTCAGTTATAATCATCAAAATTAAAAGAAATAAACATTTGAAATATATCAGTCTGTGTGTAATGAATGAATATAATATACAAGTTTCACTTTTTGAATGGAATTAGTGAAATAAATCAACTTTTTGATGATATTCTAATTATATGACCAGCACCTGTATATAATGTGTGAATGTGTAAATCACAGACATCAATAATTTAAACACCTACAGATCCCCCAGTCTAGTGACTTTATGTTTCTTGTGGACTCTTGCCTGACAGTAAGTGAATAAGACATTAGGTCTTGTGGATGTGTTTCTGATGTTGAAATGCACATGGATTCAGCTCAAGGTTTGGATTTCTCTTCTTTAATCTACTGAACAGTACACGTGGACAGGTCAGAGGTCAGGACTCCACCGTGGCACCTAACTGGCGCCTCTGAAACAGACATTCTTTTCTGGCATGCGGAAATTACATGCTACATGCACAACGGTTTAAATGCCATCTCATATTTCAGCCATTAACACATATTTAAAGGCACATGGGTTTCTTAATATTCTCAGTGCAAAACTAAAGAGTTATTTAAAGTCACATTTCTGTGCTGATTTGGGGATTTAAATGTGTGAAATAGAGGCAAAATATTTAATAAACAAACATGCACAAGGTGCGAATGACAGCCGCACCAATGAAGTGGAAAGCTTTGAAGCTTTCTAAGGAATTCTAAAGCTTAGCTTTATTTATTTATTGTATTATTTATTGCAGGTTTTGACATTAACAGGGTTTTCAAAAATCCAAAACTTAAGAAGTCCAAAGAAAAAAAAGTTGAAACCTCACTTAGGTGTTCAGCAAGATGAATAAATACATAATATGGACATGAACTTAAATATATATTGGGGGAAAAAAAGAGAGAAAAAAAGCGTAGCTTTTGTTAAGATACAGCAGAGACAATGTCTTGCAGAATGCAGGTATTATTCACTGTGCTACTACAGTAATTCATTTAACATGTTAGACTTTTTGCTGTTTATATCTCACTGAAGGTAATGAGGTAGTTAGTTTACAGGTCAAACGGCCAGGACATTCCGAATGGTCCATTTCTAGTCTATTCCATCTCAGTTATACAGTTTAACAATTGAACGAATACATGGCTAACTGCCTCCGTAATAAAGTGCTTCTCTGCCAGACCGATTCCACCCCAGCAGGGCAAATTACTGCTCCTGTTGTGGTTACTTCACACACTGCTGTGTCGCTAAGCTAGAAAAGAAATGAACCAATGCCCTCTCAGTTTTGTACTCCTTTCATATCTCGGTTTCTTTGAACTTCCATTTCTACTTTATTATTGGACTGAAACAAGGGTTCCAGAAGAGCAAAGGATGATCACGACAATATACCATCCAGCCATGCAGAATGACCTAGAATAAAAGATACCAAAGACTAAGAGGAAGACACACGGGATTTGTAAATACCCATGAACCAGCCTCCTTCAGAGTTCAAAATGACATCTTATGGGTTGGGAATTTCACAAAACCTGTCAAGAACATGTCTGGGTCATATTTAATCCCAAAATCAAAATACAATATTGCAAAACATATATTGAAGTTGTGAAGAATTTATAGTTAACTGGTATTATTTGTTGTATGGCCTTTACACACATTAATGAGAACTATTGAGCAAAAAAACAAAACAAAACAAATTTACTGTCATGAATATAGTCACAATTAATTGGGTAACACTTTACAATAAGGTTTCATTAGTTAACATTAGTTAACTAGTTTAGTTAACATGAATTAAGAATGAACAATTATTCTACAGCATTTATTCATCTAAATTAATGTTAATCTCAACATTTACTAATACATTATTAAAATCAAAAGTTTGTTAACATAGTTCTATTATGACAACTCTCAGAAGATTTTTAGCATGGTAATGGAAATGACAATGGTGGAATAGATCTGCTACACTGCTGCTGCTGTTGATTATTGCTGCTGCTGCAGAGCAAGTACAGGAACTTACTACTGCTAATGCATACGCTGATACGCTGCTGTACGTATGTAAGACATACTGCTACTGTGCAAATGGCATATACTGTATATAAATTACCCATTGCAGATCTATACAGGTGGAGCTGGGGAAGGTGGAGAGTTTCAGAGGAACTCTGAAAGTGTGCTGCAAACTGCTATAGTGAATGCTAACAAGCCATTTAAATGATGTGAACAGCAAGCTCAATGTTTGCAGATGCAACATGATCCAATCATCTTGTGCCAAGTAGTCAACAGTGAGAATATCATCAGTTTACACTGAGAGCCCATCAGCCTACACCATCTAGAGTTTCATGACAGAACTAGGCATTTAATGCACTGTGAACTAACATAAACAATGAACGACTATTTTTATTAACTAACATGAACAAAGATTAATAAATACTGTAACAAATGTTTTGTTCATTGTTAGTTCATGTTAGTTATTACATTAACTAATGTTAACTAATGATACCTTGTTGTATAGTGTTACCATTAATTGTCATTGTTTAATAATAAGCGTAATTTCCTTTTTGAAATAAAGGAAATTACTTTTTTATTTTGATTGTGGGATTTAATATGACCAGAACATGTTTTTGTGAGATTCATAATGCTCTGGCCCGAGGGTCTGAACATACGTCAGACGGTACATGTTTGTAGGAAAGCAGTATCTTCTGTGAAAAGAAGTCTGGAGGGTTTCGAAGGATCTCTTTCAGCATTCAGTGACACTGTCGCTTTGAGTGCAAGACAGCTGAGCCGTGGTCTGTGATATGCGGTCATACCGCACACATCCTCAGGGAAATTAAGCCAAATTGAAGCTCTTTCTTCATTTATGACTATGGCTGATGATGCTTAACACTGAGCATTTGAAATTACTGACCAATGTAAATATGACTGAAATGCCTTCTCAGGGATCAAGTGCTTTGACAGCCTGAAACCTGATGAAGAAAACCAGTCACAGACACACATATGCCTATAACGCGGATTCAATTCACCATCATTAATGTCTGTCGTAAGTCTCACAGATTAACAAGACATATTAAATTGGTAACCATTTAAGAAGCATACCATGTTCACAAGCAATAAGATTTTAACTAGAATTTATGATCCAATAAAAAATGAATTAAATTCAGGGCTAGTCGTCACTGCCATATGGAAATCAATTACGAAACAATGATTAATCATAAATATCTTAATAATATCTGCATCTCTTTCACATTTTCCATTTTGTCATTGTTTCAAACCTGTAAGACTTTATTTCTTATGTGGAACCCGGGTATTTTAAAAAATATCTTCTTTTGTGTTTTACAGAAGAAAGAAAGTCATTCAACTGGAAAGTTCATGCTTTGATGCAGCTTTAGACGTGATGTTTCTGAGGAAGACTGAATGAAAGAGCATGCATAGCTCTTCATCAAAAGCAAATTCTAATGTGCAAACTCTATCATTTCAATAATACATGATATGTGTAGAAAAAGAGTAAAAAAAAAAAAGCTATCTCTGAGCTACGGCACACATTTCCCTGTATATTTAGTCCCAACATCAATTGAAATGAGACGTGTTCCTCTGTTGTATCTCCTCCAGTGTCAATTATTCAACAGCTAGTCTCAGATCAATTTAAGGTGGAGAAGAGAATCAAAATGCTTAGAGGAAAATATTTCAAACATTCTATATTTCTGTGCCTCTCATCTTGATCAAACAATATCCACACTAACAGAGAGATTACAGAGGCTCGGAAGACACAGATTCAGTATAGCAGTTTAATGAGAACCCAACGAAGGTTACCGTGACATTCTGAACTTCAAAGAAAACATTAACAAATAAACAACTGAATTAATGAGCCATAACAGCTTGAGTTACATGTCTGTACCATGTTTTTGTGGATATGGCTTTTTAAAAATGCACCTTTTACTGCCTTGGATTACAACAGTATATGATGATTATAGTCATGCTGTCTCAAGGTAGACTATGGGCCAGATATACTAAACAGGGCAATTCCAGAATTCCAAACAGAGCGCAATTCCAAAAAAGCGCTGATGGGAGTGAAAAGTTCTGCATGTGATCTACTGACGACGTGCAAATTATAGAACACAGATGCAGTCGGATCATTTCCACAATGACCAACGCAATCTGCCGGTTAGCATCTGGTTTAAGACAGGCTATTTTGGGGGCGGTAAATAATGGCGCAAACACCAGTAAATTGACGAGTGCAAATCTTAGTAAATCACCTTGCATGATTCATTTAAATACTCTCCTCCCATACATTTTGCATCTAAAAGGGAAACTCCTACAAATGCATATGCAATAAGTTCAGCCGCAAAAATAACTGTGTCCATGCCTCTTCAGCGCTAATTTCTCACTGCGTGTCTTTAGTAAATCAGTAATGTTTTAACGACAAAAGAGGGTTTGCGCTAGCGCATCCTTTAGTAAATCTGGCCCTAAATATAAAATTACCATATCGCAAACAGATACATCACTTTACCATGGTACCACCCTGTACTTTAACAGTTGTAACCAGCTGGAAAGAGAACAAGTGAAGCAGATAAAGAGATATATGAAGGGCTGTATTTAGCTGCGCTCATTCAAATGTAATGCTGATCATTTATGCATATTCACAAAGTGCAACAGCAGCATGTGCATGTGTGTTTATGCATGCGAGCATGTGATTAAGACTCTGTAGGTCCTCCTCAAACAGAGCTGGTGAGTGTTCTTTATCATTCATATTTCATTGCGCTGCACATTCTGATCACAGACATCAGTCACCCACTCTTCCCTCCAGCATCAGGTGCACCTTCTGTCTGTTTTCCTCATCTGGCTCTTTCTTTCTCTGCTGCAGTGGGCTTATAGACCCCTTTTCAGTTAGTAAACATTGTGCCGTTTTTTGGGGGCGGAGATTAGGTGGAGGCAGAACAATTCCCCTGACCACTTCATTAACGCTAGCAAGTTTTGTTAGCTTGTTTTGTTTTGTTAGCAATTATATCTGAATATGTAAGATAACTCACTGTCTGAAATTTTCGATTTCTGATTAGGTGGGCATACATGAGAAATCTTTAGACACATAACCAAACCATAATCCATACCAACAAAAGACAATAGTTTATTTAACCTTAAATGATATGAAGTGTGCGCTGCAAACACAAACAGTTTCTGTCCAGTCCGTTCGTTTTATAGCGTTTAACCACAACGGTCATCGTTTTTTTTTTTTTTTTTTTTGTCTGGCAGTAAATAATATATAATTAAATAATATATTGCAAAATATAAAAGCAACATGCAGCATAACACCAGTGTTTTCTGGCTCATCTTGGACTGAAGCACAGGCTCTACTCTCCAGCACAATGGTAACCCACAAAACAGATGATACAGAAACCCTTTAAATCCCAACAGAACATGAAACACTAACAGATCTCTCAAGATCTCAGCATCTTCACTTATTACAATCCAGACTTTTTTTCATATTAAAGTTCTTATTGAGAATTAACAGAAAGACACGTGGCGACAGCTAGTGGCAGTGTCTAAGCTTTAAGGGAGCCTAATCTGAGAACCAAACTATCAAGTGAGGTTACCTAGCTAAACTCAACCTGAGTTTAAAATCTACAAATTCCAACAGGCAATGTACTCAGTAAAAACACTCTTAACCCTTACAGTAAGGAAAGTACAAAGAATATATGCTGCCATGCTCTGAAGGAGGCCAGAACCGGCCTACTACTTCAAATAAACACGGGCATAAACTTGCAGTGCTACTTCTAAGTGAGCAAAACTCTGATCAAACATCCACCAACAAACTTGTGATACAACAAGATATTGTGCTCAGAAGGAGGTCCAAAACAAAGCCTTCTACTCCAAACAACACAATCAACATCTTGTGGCAGTGTTCAAACTATAAAGGGAGCTACATAAGAACCAAACTGAATAGTGAGGTTCACTAAACAAACTCAACCTGAGCTATGCATTCCAACAGGCCATATACTCAGTAAAACACTTTTGACCCTTAAAGCAAGGGGAGTACGAACTTAGTCACTATGCTCTGAAGGAGGTCAGAACAAAGCCTACTACTACAGAAACAGGTGCTAACCTGTGGCAGCAATAGAGTTAAAGGCTCACATTGTGTAGGGCAAAAAAATAGAACTTAAAGCATAAACAATGCTTTACTTTTCATTCATACCATCCTGAAACTTAAGGGTGGACGCTTCTGTGTTCACCAACACAGAAGTTCTTACATCTGTACTGAACCCTAGGGAACAGGAGCTTAATGAAAGATAACACTATTTCACTCAAACTTGAATGTTAATTTAAGGGGTTCAGGGGAAAAGACTAAACAAAGTATGAATGAAAAATTCTAGAAAAAAGTGGGGCCTAAGCAACGCTAGCATTCTCTTATCTACCACCTGAGACAACGGCACCAGAGAGACTAGCAATAGCCTGCTACCTTAGCTGCTATCTATCTTGCACCTACACCAAGGGGGTAATGGGCCTTGGCCTGACAACTCTGATAAGAGGAGGCCAGAACTATCAAGACTATACACACCTGACAAGGGAAGTAATAAGAAAGGTAAAATGCTTTCAGTATATCACCTAAACCCTAGTTCTAGCCTAGCCAGCTATAGCTGTGGGCCTATAGGGCCACACATAAGCATAGATCTGCCTGGGGCTTAAACTCAGCCTCTAAAAACTCTCAGTAGAGAGGAGGCCACTCTGAAATAACCTGTAAAAACAAGAGTTCAGAGGAGCAAAGCTCAACCCAAGCCAAACAATGTCAGGCGGCCCGAAGGCCGACACTTAACATAGATCTATCTGAAGTAAAGAGTGCTTATCTCAAATACAAACTCTAGCTATGACCAGAGGAGAAGCTACTCTACCATATAGTGGCTGTAAAGGCAGCCATTTTGTTTGCCAACACCAGAAATAAATCGTTCTAGCCAACCTAATTGAACTTCAGAGCCCTGAATTCCCCTTCTCTTCTTCTTACATGCCCAGGAAAAAACTATAGAGGAAACTTAAGGTCAATATATTTTATAACATAAATATAGACCAAGCTTACCTTCCTGCGGCTCGAAGACTAGAGACTCCTCATCATGGAAGGGATGGAATCTATGGTTCTTTTAAGCTTAAAAGAGCCTCTTCACTATCAAGCCAGAAGGCGAGCCATCAGAGAAATACTCATCATGGGCCTACCTCCATAACGGTGACGTCAAACTTTTTTCTCAATAAGACATCAACATCTAAATCTTTGCTAATTCTCAATCAGTGAATGTATTTGATCGTAATAATTTAGGAAATACCTGTAAAATAACAGTGTTTTTCGGTTTTTAAAATGAGGATATTTTACTTTCATTTTACAATTTTTGTTTGGCAGCCGCTGCTGCCAGTCACTGACCATTTTTGTAGGATTTTTTTTACATTGAAGGTATTTGATTGTAATAATTCAGGAAATACCTGTAAAATAACTGTGTTTTTCGGTTTATTTAAATTAGGATATTTTACTTTAATTTTACTGTGTTTGTTTGGCAGCCACTGCCGCCAGTCACTGACCATTTTTTTTACGATATTTTTAAAGTGAAGGTATTTGATCGTAATAATTCAGGAAATACCTGTAAAATAACAGTGTTTTCGGTTTATTTAAATGAGCATATTTTACTGTAATTCTACAGGTTTTTTTTGGCTGCCATTCATTTGACCGTTTTACATACAATGTTTGTAATTTTACAGTTTTGAGTATAATTTAAAAAAATTTAAAAAATGACCGTAAAAAATCAGTTATTTTCCATAAAATTAGGATTTTTTTAGTGTGACTTTTACTGTATTTTAATACTTGCTTTAAACATTTTAGAATGATAGTTAGAAAAACACAAAACAACAGATAGAATGATAGAACAATAGAACAACAGATAGAACGATAGATAGATAGATAGATAGATAGATAGATAGATAGATAGATAGATAGATCTTTTACCAAACCTCAGTCAGTATGCTCACACACACATATGCAGTGATCTGATGGTGAATTTAACTGCTCGTAGTGTTAAATGTCTCCTGCAGGTGTATATGGCAGGTAGCCCAGTGATGCTGAGAAAGGAGGTGTGTGTTTACCCTGCTGCAGTACACGACTGATGGAGGGCTGAGTAATTGATATTTTGCTAAACTCTAACTCAGCTCAGTGGGGGACTGGGCCCCTGCCAACCACTGGAAACTAAACCTATGTCATGGATCAGCAACTCTGTGTGTGTGAAATGCCAGGATGGAAATGGCATGATGTAATTTCTGCCCACTGCCCTGTTATACGCATTAGCTGGTCTTTGGAAAAGCCTTTCTAACAGCTTCAAGATGTAAGCTGGCAAGCAGAGAGGAGAAATAAACATATGGTGTCTGTCTGCAGAACATGTTTGCCGATAAGGAATGACTTTTGTGGAAAAAATACATTTGCAAATGTCTATGGGATAAAATTACCTGCCTGAATCACCTCATCTATTTGCATGCAAAGAAAGCGATGCTATATATTGGCTTTCTGTCAGGGGAGACGTCTGTGTACGGGTTTTACATTTATGTCACTTATAAGTTGCAATTTTATGTCACCCCAGTTGACACTTCCTGTCATTCTGGGAAAAGATACCTAGAGGAATTTTTCCATTTCTGAATGGTGGAGCATGCTGTATTTTCAGGAGATCTTGAAAAGGCCTTGTACTCCTTGAGCTCAAATTTTAGATGCTGATCATTTCAGTGAAATCCTTTTGGGGGAGACTCTTTTTGGCTTTCAGGTAAAATCATTAGTTATAGCAGCAAGAACAGGACCGTAAAATTAAAAAAAAAAGAAAGAAAAAAGGTTGAGTCACCATGTGTGACAGAAGTGAAAATAAACAAAACGAGAAAAGATGAGAAAGACAAGAACAAACAAGTAAAGATGAGATGATACATAAACAGAACAGACTCAAAGAAGAGAAGAGAAAATAAGAGAAGAGAAGAAATTAGATGAAATGAGAGATTAAATGAGACTAGATGAAACTAGATGAGATTAAATGTCAAAGGAACAGGCTCAGAAAAGAGAAGAGTAGAGGAAAGATAATTCAAGAAGAGAAGAGAAACAGAACAAGAATAGAAGAGAAAGATAAGAACAAATGAGCAGGGATGAGATTAAATTAGACAAGATGAAAAGATTCATTGATATAACAGGAAAAAGAGTAGAGATAAGATGAGAAAACAAACAAAAAGAGAGAAAGAGGAGATGCGATGCAAACAGAACTGGCTCAAAGAAGAGAAGACTTGATTGCACAACTTGACTAAACAGTAAAACGTA
This sequence comes from Elopichthys bambusa, assembly GCA_037101425.1. Taxonomy (NCBI): domain Eukaryota; kingdom Metazoa; phylum Chordata; class Actinopteri; order Cypriniformes; family Xenocyprididae; genus Elopichthys; species Elopichthys bambusa. The sequence goes on along the minus strand of CM074440.1, from coordinate 25,893,662 downwards.
AATGAATAAACCCTCAACAGAAGCAACATAATTAGTGCTGATTTATTCTTATTGTCATGTTGTGCTTAATCTTCATGCTTGATTAGTACCATGTGTTCCACTGTGTAATTGTCAATAAACACCGCTCAAATTTGAGAAAACAGTTTTAGTAATAACCAGCCAAGAAAATCTGCTAGTCTATGGACAAGAACACTGATATATACCAAAGGACGCGAGAAATGTTTCTCCGAATATAATGAGATCACAGACAAAACACCTAACCTACAAACCCAATTCCTGCACAGGTTCATCCCACCTGCTGATTCGTGGCTCAGAACGCACATTTAACAACACTTTGGATCGAAAGCATGAGAGTGTGGCCCAGTTTCAAACACAGTTGGCATCATATGAACCCACAATTTTCCTCCCTGTAACTGAATTCCCCAGATTACTGCACAGATATATTACAAAAGACAAACACCCTGATTTGTGCCCGTAGTGCCGTGCTATGACTAGAACCACCTTTACAAGAGGATGTTGAATTTCAGTGAGCTGTAACTGTGGACTAAAGCAAGCAGCCGCATTGGCTCTTTGACTAAGAACAGAGTTTGGACTGAGATTTATCACCATGTAGTATCAGCGCCTCCATATTCCTCATGTTTGAACATGAATCCAGCTGAAGTGTACGGCACGCTCACATAACACATATCGCCTCTATCTGTGTGTGTGTGTGTGCTGTAATCTACCGCAGGGTCAGAAGGCCAGGCATGGAAAAAATCACTCTATCAGAGCTGTAGGCGCAGGTAATCTACACAAATGTGCCCTGAAATGAACTTGAATCTTTAAACACAAACGCACATACACACACAACTCTTTGCTTTGAGCAGAGGAACCACAGCAAGGCTTACAGAGAACAGAGGCAGCTATCAGAACGCTGCACATGTTCCAATCCTGTGGAAGACAGTGTGTGTGTTGCTTCCCCTCACAGTCCTGTGAGATGGAGGACTGATAAGCTTCATAACCATCAGCAGAATAACAAACCACTGAGAACAAAATGCCTGGTCTGGCTGAACTTTTTACCGTTTCCCTCAGTCAGCATGTGAGAAGAAGACAAGAAACATTTTGAGGAGTTTTTTGAGAAAATATATTTAAGCAATATCACAAGACAAGACTGCTTGTTTTGAATATCAGCCCAGATTAGGTCGTAGGCACAAGACCACAGATAACAACAGCAGTTCATATTCAGACCAACAGTGTAGTTTTGCTTTTATGCAACAGTTCAATAAACAAGAAGTTAATATTGAGTTACTTAGATGTAATACACATTAATGCCAGTCCATTTTTTGCATTGACATTGGAAATTGTTCCAAAAAAGATTAACTGGCAAGACACAGTAGGTGGTGTTTTGTTCCTGAACGAATCAGTTGAGTAAATGATTCAATGACTCACTCATAAAGACCATAACTTGAGTCAAGGACTCAAGGAAGGAATCAGCATTTTTTAACAAATTAGATAAATGAACAATTCAGTCACTTGATTCATCCCTGAATGAATAAGTGTTTTGAATGAATCAGTTAAAATGACTCACTCATGATTTCTAAATGAACCAGTGTTTTGAATGAATCAGTTCAGCGAATGATTCAAATGACTCACTCATAAAAAAAGGGGCCGCATCCAAAATCGCATGAGTAGGTATTTCTTTTGTTTAAGTAATTACTTTGCAACTGTTAAAAAAAAAAAAAGTATTATAATTTGGACATACTACATCCATCATGTTGTCACTGCAATGTGACCCACTAGCGTCAGTTGTTGTGTCACTCACTGCCACTCACAAATTCTCTCCCCTGGCCTCATGGGATAGTCAGTGTCCTTTAGATACACACCTAAGAACCTCACTGGTAGTAAGTCGTCCGGGTACATTTCACCTACTCTTCTAGTACTGTGAATTCGAACATACTATTCTTCACATACTGTTGCTCGCCTACTATATAATAAGGAAGTATGCCATTTTTGATGCAGCCAGTCACTTGATTCATTTATGTTTTGAATAAATCGGATGAATAAATTATTAATTGATTAAGTCACTTGTCGCCACCTACTGGTGTAATGATGTAACCTGCAGGAAACACTGTCGCTAAAAAATCCCCACCACAATATATAGCCAATAATCTTCCTCTCCGTACCTACCTCTTTCTCTGTTTTCCTCAAAGTTAACATGAAATGGCATTTAAAAATATTTTATTTCCATAATGAGGAATATTTTAATGGGAAACAGAATATTTAATCAGAGCTGAATGTGAGTTTGCAGTTGATTGTGGGGGCTGTTTGACCCCGACGTGGAGGCTAAAGTTCAAGTTCATTCTCCAGAGCATCTCCTAGGAGACATCAGACGAAAAGGAATGTTGTTTTGGAGGTTGCAAGTTATTAGTTTTTCTTCTTTGGAATTACATGCACTGATGAATAATGTGCAATAAGAGCAGGAATGTGTATTAAGAAAGTAAACAGCATCAGTTTTGATGTTGACTTTAATCAGATCTTCCCGCTGTGTTACTGTGCTAGGGTAACTTCATTAAACAAAGTGAATATTTGCTAAGGCTAACAGTGATTACATGTGGAACCTCAAAGTTAAAAGGAAACTACCATGAAAAGCTCTTTGCATGACCTGCCCTGCCCCAGCTCCAGTCAGTCAGACCACCTGCTGAATCTAACTTCAGCTCAATTCCTGTTTGCCATGTTCTCAGAATGGTAATTATCTGAGTGAAACTGAGTGTGAGAGGAACAAAGTCTACAGCCAGCGTTATTTTAATTTCACATATGCACCATTCCTAATTGCACAACACATGCAATGAATTGAGATAAAATAACCGCAGTTGGACATCTTCATGAAGTGCTAGGACAGTAATATGCTGTTTCAGAGAGAGAAAGAAAGGGAGAGAGTGTATTCTTACCTTCTAATACAGTAAGTTTAGCGCTAGTGTTAATTTCTCCAACACTGTTGGTAGCCGTGCACTCATAAATGGCCTCATCTCGATGTGTCCTTAATGGCTGGATCCGCAGCACAGAGCCTGAGCCATCATCAAACTCTACTACCTGACACACACAGACATAAAGATGATATTAGATATTTCCAGCATCAAAAATCAAATGTGGTTCTTCAAATAGACAATCAGACATGTCCACTGATCTGCATGCATAAACACATTGACACTCAGTTGTCTAAATGACAGTGCAAGGTTAAATGTATGAATCTGCATGAATATGCACACTCTTCCAAAGGTCCAGTTTGTTTCTGTATAAATTATATTTCTTAGAATATATACCAGTTACAGTAATAGTTTAACTAAAAAATAAATGCATAAATAAATGCATAAATTAATAAATTTACTGCAAGTTAATGAATGGCTTGTATAATATTATTGTAGATGTATAATGTATAATATACTTGTATTATATATTGCATGTGTCGCATGGATTACTTTTATGGTGAAGTTTTGTCATTTTGAAGCTTGACAGTATAAATTACCATCCACTTTACGTGCATGGATGAAAACATTCTCATTTTGTGGTCCATGGAAAATAAAAACAAATTCAGGGTTGAAATAACATGGGTTTGGTAAATGATGATAAAATTGTCATTTTTGTTAGTGTTATTTCTTTGCGCTTATGATCAAAATCATGACAGAAATAGCAATAACCAGCCAAAATGTCTTGAGTTCCAAAAGTGATAAACCCAGATGGTAACAAACTCACTCACTCTTATATGAAAGCGATGTGTAACATACAAAGAGATCAGCTCACGTACAGTGTAAATTCACTGCAATGGGTGTATGAGACACAGAGAGTTAAAGCAAGTGAGATACCGGTGCTGTCAGACCCCGTCTCGTTCACGCTCAATCAACTCTGTTGACAGTGTGAGGAGGGTCGTCTCAGGGAGCCCTCATGCCTGTGTTGCCGTCAGCCTCTCTGTTTTTAGGTTGACTGCCAAATTGAGATCAACCTGAGCTCCCCTGCTGGAGCCCTGTGCTGTCTATACTGATGTTAAAAACAAACGCAACATTCCCTCAAATGAAATACTTCAGTTTAAGCTTCTGAGCTTTCACAATAGAAGTTCTGTAGTATCAGTTTTTTCTCTTTTTAAATTTTATTTAAGGTTCAAAAACATACACAGTTTGTCATGATCATTTTCAATTTCCACGGTTTAGTCCACTTGCATGCTGCACGTGCCTGCGATCTCTATGGCTCTGTTCCAAAACATAGTGAGCTGCCTTGCTCTCAACTGAAACCTCAAATGGGACTGATCTAGAATATTCTACATAGGCAAAACCTAGCAAATAGTTCTTCATAAATTATTTCAGTAGTTTTGATTTAGCATGTTGTGATACCCTAATAAGCATACAACAACATAGCAACAACATAAATACTGAGCTTTCTAGAATTAAAGTATTAAGACTGATTATTTATTAAAGATGGTTATGCATGCTTCTTATTTTGGTAGCTTACTAGATTTTGGAACAGTTATATAGTATATCAGCCACTGCACTTAATTTTTATACACTTAATATTTATGATAATAATAAGTGATATCTGGTGTCTCTGAATGTGTCAGAATGTGTCTGTGAAGTTTCAGCTCAAAATACAACACAGATAATTTATTATAGCTTGTCAAATTTTCCCCTATTTGGGTGTGAGCAAAAACACGCCGCTTTTGTGTGTGTCACTTTAAATGCAAATGAGCTACTGCTCCTGGCCCCCTTTTCAGAAGAGGCAGGAGCTTTAACAGCTTGTGCTTCAGTTGCTCAACAACAACAAAGCTGGAGAATCTCACGCAGCCAAAATGACAACTGTCAGTAACGGTGGTCAGCCTTACATTGCATGCAAAGCCTTACATAGTCGGACACTGATGGAGAGACTAAAGAAGAAGTTACCTTTAGAATGCAACTGGTCGTTTCTGAATGGTTAGTGGATAAACTTATGTAGTTGCTGTGAAGTTGATTTAACTCATGGACTAGCATGTGCCGTCATGTTAATCTTTTGTGCAAATCCAGCATTGAATTGACCCTCGTTTGTGAAGCAGTCCGGCGTGAAATGACGGCATGGCAACAACACTCTACTACAACAACTCTTCTCTAAAGCAGCCCAACATGGCCTTACCCCCTTTGTTGCATGTTCTCAGGGGCAGGGTTTATGTAAATTTTGGGGTTTGTGATGTCACCAACCCCGGAAGAAGCTCATTGTAGTCCCTACCAGCCGTTTGTTGTAGTCCTTAAGAAGTGATTTCTGTAAAAGAAAATATCTCCCTTTGCACTGAACTTTGCAGACGTTGTTTATGCTCAAATAGCAAAATTACACACTAACTAAAGTTAAAAAAGTTAAATCATAATCAAGGACCCCTTTAATTACAATTAATTATTATTATTATTATTATTATTAATTCATTAAATAAAGATGATTATGAATGCTGCTTATGTTGGCAGCTCACTAGGATTTGGAACAGAGTCATATAGTATATTAGCCACGGCAGAAAATGTTTTAGGCAGACCAGCAGGACAGATGACCGTCCAAGATCTGGTCACCCTAAAGTGTCCACAGCAGACACATCAGACCTGTGCCACCTGTACTGCCAACTGTACTACTGCTGAATCTGCCAGCTGAGGCAAAGACTATATCAGTGCCAGGACAGTGAGGGATGAGCTCTCTACTATTGGCCGGAGAGCAGGGTGACCTGTCAGACCTCCTCTGCTCACTCCTCCAAAAATGTCACATCTGACTGGCTGGGGCCAAACAGAGGCCACAATAGACTCATCTGCAGTAGCATCAGGTCCAGATGAGCCTCTCTTTGGCCTGTTTTGGCCCAGAATACAACGTGCTCTGCATTATAAAGATGTGATCAGTTTTGCAGTGCAGTTATCACAGGTACAATCCACCTGGAGTAACCTGATATAGATATCTTGGTCACAGAGACAATGGTTATAGTTAAACACCACTACTGAAAACTGTATACAATAGTCAAGTGAAGTATATTTTAGCTTAGTTGTGAGTTTGCAGTCTCAACTGCAACAGTTGTGAAATATACTACAATGTTGTGAAATATTACTGCAATTTAAATAACTGTTCACTATTTGAATATATTTTAAAATGAAATTTATACTTGTGATCAAAGCTGAATTTTCAGCATCATTACTCCAGTCTTCAGTGTCACGATCCTTCGGAAATCATTCTAATATGATGATTTGCTGCACAAGAAACATTTCTTACTGATATCAATGTTGAAAAGAGTTACTTAATATTCTTGTGGAAATCATGACACTTTCTTTCAGGATTCTATGATGAATAGAAAGTCCAAAAGAACCGCAGTGATTTTAAATATAAATCTTAAAGATCTTTAAATATAAATCTATAAAAACATTATAAATGTATTTTCTGTCATTTTTGGTCACTTTAATGCATTCTTGCTGAATAAAAGTATTAATTTCTTTTAAAAAAACAAAAAAAAAACATACCAAAACTTTTTAAGAGTAGTATAATTTACCATGTTTTTAAAATTATTTTACAATTCCAATTATTCAAGTTGATGTAAACTATATGTTTCGAATAACACACAAAATGTCTATGATATCTGACAAATATCACTAACATAGATGTCCTGTATACTTACAGTATTTGTGAAATAGGAAAGAAAGAGCCCACACTTTCTTAGTCAATGTCAAAACTAATCATTGTGCGTGAGCTTTCTGACAGGTTTTGGAAGACAGGTTTTTGAGAGTGGTTGAATTAATGGGGGCAGTTTAACTGAGTAGATACGTTTGGCAGAATTTAATCTCTCTCATACAGCACCTTTAATTTTCCAGTCCAAAAAGAAGTGCTGCATTTCTCTTTTTTGTCGTCAGCATTTTTTGGCCTTGCTGTCTAATTAAGAACCTGGGATCAAGCCTGCAGTACTTGCAGACTACATACATAATTTGAGCTCTCACTGCACATTATATCTATGTGACACTTGTGTCGGTCATAATATCTACTGTACAGATATCAGCACTGCTGTATGAACTTAAAGAAACACTCAACGCTTCCCTGTTGTACTCCAGAGCCCAGAGCAGGTCATGATAAAAGCTGAAAACCTCTCACACATGATCTTAATCAAAGAGTGCTGCTGTATAATATGGGATGCCTTGAAGCCACTGGTGAGAAAAAAATGGTAAGATATTTGTTGCATCTGATTCAATGTACTGGTAAAAGTACAGCTGGCAGAAAGCAGGTAGATTTCCCATATGATGCTCAACATCACATCTGATCAGAGCGCAGGCACAAACAAAGCACATCTCATTGTTTCAAACCCACCTCAAAGCGCTGTGAGCTGACTTTCTTGCCCTTCTTCATCCAGGTGATTCGTGGTTTGGGCTCCCCAACCGCCTGGCACACAAAGGACGCCACCCCTCCTGAAATCCCTGTCTGGTCTTCAGGAGTCTTAATGAAACTGGGCATGCCTGCGAGAGAAAGAGAGAGGAACATCAAAATAAAATACGAATTTACTGTCCTAGTCAGCAATTAGATAAATTTGCCAAGATACCAAATTTTGCAACCAAACATCGGAAGTCTCATTTCAAACTCAAACATTTCTCATCACAATCTTCAAGACCAAATCATGAACTATACCATCCACATTTATTTTATTTTAAAAAATTGATGAAGTTTAATTTAACTGAGAACTCTATAGTTCATCCAAAATTAATATTTGTATTTCCTTTGCACTTTGATGGCAAACGCAGAGCAAATGGGATGTCATGTCTGAGAGAAAAATTATGAATGGATAACGAAAACGGATAACTATATTAATCACCAGGGTTAATATAGTTAACTAAAACTACAACATGTTACTTGAAATAAAATAAATGTTAACTGAAATGAAATAATAAAAAATTATAATAGTATCTCAATGAGACTAAAATAACACTGTGTGTCACAAATAGTATGTGTTTGGAATGACATTCTTGGGTGATCTATTCCTTTAAGTCTCCTGAGCTATGAAGGAGCAATCAGTGAGCAATAAAGCTGTCCTTGCTGGAAGCATTGGAACAAAAGCAGATCTTTTAGCAGTGTCTAAACCCTGCCTTGAGCTAGACCTCCAGGACAGTACAAGTAATGTTCCTCCATGTGCACTGGGTCATGTCCCTCATGGTGAGAAACAATATATACGGGCAATATGAGGGAATTCTATTTCCCCTATTGCCTAAGCTCCCCACTTGGCTGTACATGAGATAACAATAAACTGTTTATAAGCCATGAGAGCTTCATCTCTGAGGATGTATCAAAAGCATAATTAAATGCTCTGACAGAATACGAGCCATGGCAACCCAAACAAATTGAGCTCCCCGTCCACTGCCATCCCCTGGTGAAAGTGTGCCTGTAGAGGAGCAGAGAGCTGACGGGAACGTAATTAAGGATTCCAGCCATCCAACGCACCGCGGGGAACAACAGATATATCATAACGTGCGCTGCCTGCTTTGTTTACCTCTGTCTCTGGCTACAGATGCATAATGCAAACTGCCGCCCTCACTGGAGACAATGTCTTCATCTTTTCATTGGCAGGAAGTGTCTTGGTACCAGTTTCTGTCTAGGGGACCATGTCATTTTCTTTCTCTAATTCTCTAGCTTCACGGCACTGATGTCAGCAGAATTGATGTCATTATGGTCACCCTCGTCTGATGCAACGTGTTCAGAAAGTAGCCTGCCAACAGATTCTCTGACTTCACATGAGGTTTATGGCAACTTTCCAAATCCAAAATAAGTAGAAAAGGGGAATCCGCACACCAAACATGCAGAGTTCAAGGTCCTTCGAGCAAAACATTTTCACATCCATCCATACATTATATAGGAAATAAATTAATACTTTTATTCAGTAAAGATGCATTAAATTGATCAAAAGTGACAGTAGACATACGTTACAAAAGACTTATATTCTAAATAAGAGCTGTTTTTTAACTTTCTATTCATTAAAGAATCCTGAAAAAATGTATCACAGTTTCCACAAATATATGAAGCAGCAAAACTGTTTTCAACATTAATAATAATCAGAAATGTTTCTTGAGCAGCAAATCAGCATATTAGAATGATTTCTGAAGGAACATGTGACACTAAAGACTAGAGTAATGATGCTGAAAATTTAGAGATGCACCGATACTTAAAAAAAAAAAAAAAAAGAAAATCTCTCCCAAATAATGTTGGGGACCCCTATACAAACTATACAGGGAACCCTCTCATTTGGTACAATATTAGAGGTTACAATTAACAGCAGAGGTATTATATTCAGCTGCTGTTTAATTTCAGATATAATAATTACACTCAAATAAAAACGGAAATGTATAAAACTTAAGGTTGAACTTAAAGTAACTTAAAGTATGACATATGGTAGCTTTCATAAGCACTTATCTTCATGGCAAATTTGCATAAACATATAATTAACAATAAATAAGCTCCTCTCTAGTGTTTATATATATATATATATATATATATATAGCTAAGGAACTGTGAACATTGGAAAACATTCCTGAAGTGACATGATGTGACATATTGTTCACAAGCTGTTTTATTGACGTCTTTCCACGGTTGAAACACAAATAAAGTGATTACATGAGACATGATACATTCTGGTAAGTTGTACAGTATATTTCAACATACCTTTGATGTTCATTCATGTTTTTCGAGATATAACTTGTATTGAAGAGGAAGAAAAGCAGCCAAATCACCCTGTAGCCCAAGACTGGTTGACCAATGAAGCTAAGCAGGGCTAAGCCTGGTTAGTACCTGGATGGGAGACCTCCTGGGAAAACTAGGTTGCTAGGTTGGGTGTTCACCCTGTGGTCTGTGTGGGTCCTAACACCCCAGTATAGTGATGGGGACACTATACTGTCAAAAAGCACAGTCCTTCAGATGAGACATTAAACCGAGGTCCTGACTCTCTGTGGTATTTCCCAGGATGTCCTTCGAAAAGAGTAGGGGTGTAACCCCAACATCCTGGCCAAATTTGCCCATTGGCCTTTGTCCATCGTGTTCTCCTAATTATCCCCATACACTGATTGGCTTCATCACTCTGTCTCCTCTCCACCAATAAGCTGGTGTGTGGTGGGCGTTCTGGCGCAATATGGCTGGCGTCGCATCATCCAGGTGGATGCTGCACATTGGTGGTGGTTGAGGAGATTCCCCCTTCCGTATGTAAAGCGCTTTGAGTACCCAGAAAAGCGCTATATAAATGTAAGGAATTATTATTAAAAGACTTGTGCTCCGAGCTGCCGCCTGAACTGAGGCATTACAGCGATCTGACACGTCAAAATGCCATTTATTGTTTGAATTAAATGATAAAATGGACAGAATCTGAAAACTGAAACTTTAATTCTTATCAGAAGTAATAAAGCACAAATCTTTTTGTGATTATTGGATGGGAGGAGCTACAAAAAATATTTGACATAGGGAAAAAAAACGCAGACCTGGCAACCCTGGCTTGAACTACGGGTCATAGGGTAAAAAAAAGCCTGCTTTAATGTCACTATTTTTAAACTGTTAACGAGAGACGAGAGATTTTCTTCACATACAGTATGTATGAGTTGCGGTCCGAACATGTCTTTCCGCACTCACCAGCCAATTTGGCTAGTACATTTTTAGGTTACCGGCCATTCAGAACTTCTACTAGCCAAAAATAAATAAATAAATAATATTTAGTGTTCTCTGGAGTGGCGAATCACGCTTCTCTGTCTGCAAATCCAATGGATGAGCCTGGGTTTGGCGGTTGCCAGGAGAACGATACTTGCCTGACTGCATTGTGGCAAGTGTAAAGTTTGGTGGAGGGGGGATTATGGTGTAGGGTTGTTTTTCAGGGGTTGGGCTTAGCCCCTTAGTTTCAGTGAAAGGAACTCTTAATGTTTCAGCATACCAAAACATTTTGGACATTTTCATGCTCCCAAATTGGGAATGACCCCTTCCTGTTCCAACATGACTGCGCACCAGTGCACAAAGCAAGGTCCATAAAGGCATGGATGAGCGAGTTTGGTGTGGAGGAACTTGACTGGCCTGAACAGAATTGTGACCTCAACCCGACAGAACACCTTTGGGATGAATCAGAGCTGAGACTGCAAGCCAGGCCTTCTTGCCAACATCACTGCCTGACCTCACAAATGTGCTTCTAGAGAAATTGTCAAAAATTCCCATAAACACACTCCTAAACCTTGTGGAAAGCCTTCCCAGAAGAGTTGAAGCTGTTATAGCTGCAAAGGGTGGGCCAACTCCATATTAAACCCTACAGATTAAGAATGGGATGTCATTAAAGTTCATGTGCACGTAAAGGCAGGTGGCCCAAAGGTTTTGGCAATATAGTGTGTGTATATATATATATATATATATATATATATATACACACACACACACACACACACACACACACTTGTTTTATTTACCTTTGAGGATGGAGGTTTGCCAAATTAGACTAACTTCTGTGGAACCACATGCTCACACTGATGGAGCGTGATGACTTACAAATGAAACATTGGTTCGGTATATCCATCAGACTCCCCTGAAACACCTGAGGTCAAACTTCATCTCATGACTGATTTATCAGACAGTCACCCTGTCTGATGACCTCCGACCCTGGATGTGTCACACAAGACAGGCATCACAGATTCACAGTCACACAAGGCTCTTTGTGCCTGCTAGCATGCTGGCCTCCTGCAATATTTACTGTGTTGACTTTCATGTGTGTTCTTGAGGCAGTGCAAAGCAATCTGGCTCCCAAAGTTTCTGCCCTCACTATGCCTTATCAAAACACAGGACACTGAGGTTTCTTTTCATGTAATCTGCCGATCATAGTTATATAAACAACACTACTTCCATCCCAGCATCCCTGCTTAATCCCATCTTTCCCCATTTTCTCTCCATAAATAACCATTTTGAGTTTGAGTTGATTCTATTTCTCTATTACAGAGGGTAACTTAAATTTGCATGAACTTTTCAACTGTACAATTTATATCTCATCTTAAAAAACAACTATGAAGAAAATCTCATGTAAAAAAAGAAGTTTATAAAAAAAGACATTTCTAGTCATGACAACAGAAGCTTTGGTCTGTTGCTGTATTAATACATCATTACAGTCTCATGATTTAATCATAAAAAGCTTAAAATAGGGCTTAAAAAAGACTCAAAAAACACCAGCATACATATTTGTATAAGGACAAAACCTAATGCAACTGGATCAAAGCAGCAGAGACAACCACATTAGCCTCTTTGTAAGAAATGCAGTCTTCTGATACTCAACCTGCTTAACCCCTTAAGGCCCTAAATGTACTGTATGCAAGTACAGCATGTTAAAGCAACACTTCAAGGTACACAAGCATGATTTGCATTGTTTTCCAAATGCTTCAAACAACAATTTATAATGCAACACAAATACAAGTTGCATTTTCAACTATGTCACAAAGGGTGCAACATATAGCAAGCACTAGCCTAAATATTTTCTATGGACAGTTTTTTATTTCAGCTTAATTACTGTCAGGGTGGAGCAATAAGACAATCTCACTAAGCAAGTTACAGTTAGTTAAACTGTTGCATGTATAGTTACCTACCTAAATAATAATACATTTGATTTAATGGCAGATATTTAAAAGTAGCTTTCGCCCCCTTTGGGTAGGCTACTGCTACACTAAAAATCAATGCAATGATGCATTTTTCATCCCGATTCTCTATAATTTTTCTCTTAATTTCAATTTCGTATAACATATAAAAAAAGAGTGCAAAACTGAGGAAAATCTAACCTTTATAACTACAGTACTTTATCCTGAGAATAAAAAAAAATAAAAAAAATAAAATATCATACTTATTTAAAAATATACAATTTTATAACAATAAAAAATATTTTAATTTAAATACTGTAAATAATACAGTATTTACAGTATTTATTAATCTTTGTTAATGTTAGTTAAAAATACAGTCGTTCATTCTTAGTTCATGTTACTTTACAGTGCATTAACTAATGTTAAAAAATACAACATTTGATTTTAATAATGTACGAGTAAATTTTGAAATTAAAGGTGCAATGTGTAAAATTTTGGAGGCTCTATTAATAGAAATGCAATATAATATACATAACTATGTTTTCAGTGGTGCATAAAGACCTTACATAATGAACCATTAGGTTTTATTACCTTAGAATGAGCCATTTCTATCCCATACACCGCGGGTCCCCCCTCCATGTCAAGTGGCCATTACGCGCCGGCATGTTTCTACAGCAGCCCTAAAAGGACAAACACTCTACAGAGCGCGTTTCATCACTAAATCGTTCGTTTTAGAGGCAGCTTGCATCGTCACTACGTTGAATACGACACAAAGTAGTAGTAGTAGTAGTAGTCTTTTGGTTTATTAGAAGCAGAGACTGTTCTTTGTTAGAAGTAAGAAGAAACCTCATCGCTTCACACAGGCTACTCTCTGCTGTCTCAGACGAAGACATCTTTGTCTAAGGACATCTTTGTGGCCAGATGGCCACCGTAGCTTCTCCGAAAGGGAGGGGTGCGAGATGTGTGCGCTGTTAGTTGCAGTTCGCAACCTTACCGCTAGATGCCGCTAAAATGTACACATTGCACCTTTAACATTGACTAAGATTAATAAATGCTGTAGAAGTATTGTTCATTCCATGATAACTAAATTAGTTATGTTGCCTAATGAAACCTTATTGTGAAGTGTTACTGATTTAATTTAAGCTTTTACTCAGATATAAACATTGATCAATGAACATAAGCAGAAGTTCAATCGTAAAAAATAATCGAGTCTCTTCAGAAAATTTGGACTAAACCACTCAATTCATATGGATTAGTTTTCCAATCTCTTTATGAACTTTTTGAAGCATCAAATTTCCAGTTGGGTTGGCTATCTATGGAGGGACAGAAAGCTCTCAGATTTCATTAAAAAGATTTTCATATGCGTTCCGAAGATGAACTAAAGTCTTATGGGTTTGGAACAACATGAGGGTGAGTAATTAATAACAGAATTTTCATATTGGGGTGAACTAACCTTTAAGAATCATCTAAGAACATATGTTAAGTATGTATAACAGGCCTGCATGTTTGCAGTGCACAGGCCAATCAGCCGACCACAAACATGCCACCCAAATCCCCCCCGCCTGGAAGGAGGACAGCGTTAATCTGCCCACTGACAGATCACAGGATTAATAAGCATCAACAGCTCTGAAACCAGATGATCAGCCGTGCCGTGGTTCTTGTGTTTATTCTGCATGTCAGGCAGGATCAGCTGTGAGAAACACTGTTTGCAACTTAATATTAGGTGCTAATTTAAGAGCTGCGATTTCTCCATCTGACAGCTCACAAGATCTGACAGCAAGGCAAAACACAAAATACACAATAACAGCAGACCAAGAATCAGATAATTTTCCTGTTATACAGCATAATGCCGATAAGCACTCCACCTCCCTTACAGATCTGCCCGTATGGAACCTGCATGAAGTGGAATAAACTGACAGCATCCAGGAAGTCAGCCTCCTGCCCTCTGTCCCTAAACATCAAGCATCTCAACATCGATCGAGACACAGCAGCCTAGCCATTTATTCTCATTAATTATGGATGCATGGCTTACCTCCAGTTGTGCTCTCTCTTCATGTCTGTGAAAAAGAATCTGAACAGAGGACGTGTTAAAATGCTCAATACCTAGACGACATGTTTATTCAGACAAGATGAACTCTTTGTACTGTTATTGTTCATAAAACTGTTTATTAGGAAGAACATACAAGTCAACATAAACTCCTGTGTTTGCAGTGGTCACAGCTTACACTAAACAGGTTAATTTATAAAATAGTGCAAGGATAAATCTTTCAGTATAAGACTACACTGAAAAAAAAAAAATGTTGTAGGATTAACCATTTGCACATTTATTTAAAAGTGAAGTTCTGAAGTAGAAAGACTGAAATAGTATTTTCTTGTAAAACGTACTCCAAGAATGTTTGTTTTATTTACAACTTTGAAAAATAATTTTAGGAACATGCATTAAGAAAGCCAACAGGGTCCATTTTGATTTTGTGTTGAGCTTTTTCCCTGAATGATCCAGTTGGTCAAGCTGATCTTTACAGTGAAAGTCAGTGAAAGTTATAAACAAGCCTTATAATCTGACCTCTTAATTTACAAGTTGTTTCGGCAGTAGTAAGGTGAGAAGGACACTAAACTCTCAAACCGAGTTAGTGAGACTCCAGCTTGAATGCCTGGCCTTTTTATTATTCAGGAGAAGAGAGGAGCGAGATAAAGAAAGAGAAATTGCTCCTCTTTTATTCCCCATTGGGTGGTGCATTACAGTAATGGCTCTGTCTAAATAGCAATAGAGAGGCAGAATGGTGCCCCCATTATCAACACCATGACCAATTCCTCTCTCTCTCTCTCTCTCTCTCTCATTGAGGTGAGTTAGCGGGGGTGGTCTTGTGCAGCCTTGTGCGATCATTGTAAAGATCGTTCAATAAACAGTGAGTGAAACGCCTACATGAGCAGAGAAACTCTGAAACTGATTATACGGCCGCAATCAGCACACCGTCTCACGTTTGAGGCTCTGGCACGACTAATAAACTCGTTCATCGCTCTGAGAAGTATGAATCAGAAAATGAGCTTTCTGATGACAATTTAATTGTCTTTCAAGACAGCAGGAGTTATTTAAAAGAAATTGAACAATTGGGTTTTGGTAGTCTGATTTCAGGAACTAATCATATGAGGAAAGTTTGCTATAAATGGATTTAAAGTTTGTCACTGAAGTTCATATAATATGAAATACACATTACTGAATCCCAAAGATCTTTTCTATTTCTATTTCTTTATTTTACTGAGACTAAATGAATGATGACTAAATCAAAGCAGGTTGCCTCTTAGATGTGTGTCCTCTTCCCGTGAGAGCTTTTAACCACACTTTGCATGCTTTCAAAGTGCCGAATTTGGGATAAAACATCTTTGTGTACACCAAAAGACAGAGAAAACCTTCTGAACATACACAAAAGTACAGAAACTAGATTTTTACATCTTGCTCCTGCAATCGTTAAAACCATGATGCTATAGAGGTTAAGGATTATAAGGGTATAATGATCTACAAATTACAGAGAGTTCAATTAAATGCTTATGTTATATTTTGGTCGCATTTGTGAGTTAATAAAATCTAACTGGTTGTGTAAAACAGGCACATAATATTGCAATATTGATTTATCGATTACAGGCCCCTGAATCATTGTCAAATCATGGAATGTTTTTGAGTTATCTATGGCTATCTATGGCTAAGAGAACCAATGTCAGATTGTCTCATGACAAAACATTCAATATAACCTAGTTGCTATGGTATTTTGGATGGTTGCTAGGTGATTTTTAGCTCAAATTAAATCTGTCACAAACTCCACTAAAAATGCAAAATTGAAAAAAAAAAATTTAAAGCCACTGTAACCATAAACTGCAGTGCTGTACGTAACGATGTCTATGTCTGACCATTGGCTGTGATTTAGGTTACAGTGCCGTAAACACTGCTAGAAGCAGTATACAGGCAGTAGGGATAAAATGTCATGATGGAGTAGAGACCGAGAAGCCCACACACACACACACACACACACACACACAGATACACCCAAACAGAGTCAATCATGGCAGCAGTGCCATTGTCATTCAACACCCTTCTCTTGTCCTACAGGACCTTTCTCTCATTTGGGCTCAGATAACCAGGGTTTAATGGCACCTAGGCAGACAGCCAGATAGTCAAATGCTGTGTGAGTGGAGGGGAGCTGCATTTCACAATGATAAATGACAAAAGTTTCAAACAAAGTCACTGCTTTTGGATTGAAAAGCTCTCATTAACGGTGCAGCAACACTGGATCAGTCATGCACATCGAGAGGAATCACACACACAAACACAAAGACAGGGGTGCAGAGGTTTCATCAGCAGCAGAAGTGCACACATTTTTAAAATGGCTGTGGAAAGTAAGATACTCTGCCACAGCGTTGCACCATTCAGTTTTCTCTTGAATGATAACAATGTGGAGAGCAAAAAGCTCATAAAATTGTTCATGAAACAGGCCCCTGGATAACAGATCATTCATTTAGCTCAGGATACTAAACAAATAATTTTATTAGTATGATAAATGCATTTGTAATTCTAGAACTGAAGTATGTCATTTGTACCGGATATTGTACACAATATGCAAATATGTATGCAAAGATTGGCTGAAACTATGCAACCACAGTGCAATGCAGACATTTTACGCAAAATTGGAATACAAATGTCAATTAATGCAACACGATGCATGGGTCATTGCATACTGTACAGTCCCATGTACTATTTTAAAAATAATAATGAACAGTATACATTGTACAGTGCTCTCTCAAAAGTATATGGACACTTGAGTTACTTGAGACACTTGAGTCTGTATCTGCTGAAAATGTCAATTTTTTTGTCTAGTGTTTCAGTGAATTTCACTGGATGTATGAAGTCAAGTTCACACAGATCCTCTGTGTTTACAGTGTCTCTTTGGTTACCTTCATTTACAGGTTTATTTAGTGTTGGTTAAGTACGCAAGCTGATCAGTGTGCATTCAAGCACCACGAGATCTGGACAGAAAGGAAAAATCCAAATGAGCTTGTGGAAAATTCTCTGCAACTCCTCATGGTCTGTCATTTCTTTGTTGGTAAAATAAGACAAAAAATATAATTATCACCTCTACTCTTATAAATTCATTTTTAATGCACCTATATACTCTGTCGATCTCTTACATGAACATGTGTGTGTCTGTCAGAACTGTATGTTCCTGGGTCAGTGTGTGTGGGTGGGTGTGCGCTCAGTGAACAGGTAGAGAGGATAGAGGGGAGGAAAATCACACTCAGGCTTTTAAGCTCAGACATAGTCGAGCATGAAAGCGATCAGGAGTCCAGAGACACTGCACTGAAAATAAGTGTCAGAGAGTATATACACACATACTGTATACTGTATTCATCTCTCCAGTGTTCTCGTAGGGTTGTACCAAAACAGCAGTCTGTTAATATAACATTTCTTGACATCATTTTGAAAACTATGCTATATTAATACAAATAATAATATTTTAAAAAGTGAAATATTTATAAATAATTATAGTTAAAAAAAGTATTTTTTAAATATTAAATAAATAATTGTTGATAAATAATACTATTTTAAACATTAATAAGGATTAAGAAGCATTTAAAATTTATTTTATGAATACTTAAATATGAATATCATATATAATAATATAAAACAAGTTAGATATGACTATCATATATAATAATATTTTAAATAGTTAAAAATATTGATAAAATTATTATCAGGAAGCAAAACTTTTTTCCCTTTCTGGACTATAATTATCACAAAGAATGAACACCAATATTTTTTGTCATCACTGGCATATATTTAGTATGCGATGACACTCGTATATTAGAGTCTGTACTGTGTAGTACTGATACTGCAGAAAAACTTTTTTAAAAAACATTTTTTATTGTTTTAGTATTGATGGTTTGAACATGGTACACAGGTACTTTTGACATCTCTACCAGCTAGTATGTTGTAAATGAGAGTTCTAAATTACAGTTATTCAATTTACAGCAATTTATGAACACTCATAAATAAAATTGTACCTTTATCAGATGATGACCATCATTTGCCGTGTCACCTTCGATAAAGCCTTTTGCAATATCACACCATAGGGCAATAATTCTTGTGGTGCATTAATGTAGACTGATCATCTTGTGTACTTTAGCTCCCTTAAAGGGTCCATCAGATTAGTAACCATTGCGGTCTGTCAGTCTTATAATGCATGGCAATGGGAACTCCATCTATAAGAGTAAAAAAAACATGCACAGACAAATCCAATTTAAACCCTGCGGCTCGTGATGACACACTGATGTCCTAAAACACGAAATGATCGGTTTGTGCGAGAAACTGAACAGTATTTACATCATTTTTTTACCTCTAATACACCACTATGTCCAACTGCCTTGAGCATCCGGTGTGTGAGGTCTGAACGCACTCTGACAACGGAAGTGATGTCTCGCACTCATCGAAGTATACGCGCGAGATATCACTTCCAGCATCAGAGCGCGTTTTCAGACCTCACACACTGGATGCTCAAGGCAGTTGGACATAGTGGTGTATTAGATGTAAAAAATTATATAAATACTGTTCGGTTTCTCGCACAAACCAGTCGTTTTGCGTCTTAGGACATCAATGTGTCGTCACGAGCCGCAGGGTTTCATTTGGATTTGTCTGTGCATGTTTTTTTTTTTACTCTTATAGATGGGAGTTCCCATTGCCATGCATTATAAGACTGACAGACTGCAAAGTTTGGAGTTAAAAATCATCATTTGTGTTCTACTGAAGAAACAAAGTCACCTACATCTTGGATGCCCTGGGGGTAAGCAGATAAACATCAAATTTTTATTTTTGGGTGAACTATCCCTTTAACTCTAATAGGGTCTTCAATTTGAACACTACCTCTCTTCAAAAAGGCTTGCTGTGGCACACAGTTGTACTTCTGGCCTCCAGGATGTGCAGCGTTACTGCCGATGGATTTTAAAACTGACTCAGTCAGTGTCTCCTGCTGTGTTTGTGTAGATGTTCTCATCCTTCTATTGACAGAAACACTCTTATCCATTAGGACAGCAAAGCTGAGCTCTACAAGTACTGTAACAGATACAGTTTGTCTGTTCAGTCACTGTATCTACCTGCTTATAAAATACAATAAACTCCCATTCAACACAGTCAAGCTCCTCGGATTACTTTCTATTCTAGTATATTCTGCACTCTTAAAGACTCTGAAATCACAAATGCAAGCAGTTCAATGGCTAAGGATGGCCACAATGAAAAGGAAAAATATATAGATATTTTTAAACATCTAGTTTAAGATGCAGGTTTCAAGTTCTTAGAAATACAATATTTGCATTCATGTTGATATTTTACTTTTTTCATCACAAAACCATATTTTTATTCAATGACTTAAAATTGTCACATGGTATACCAATAAATACATATAATGCAATTTATACATACAATAAATATTTATTAAGTTTTTGATTTCAGATTTTATATCTAATTTATTTTTTAAATGAAATGTCATGTGGTGTAGCTCCTTAAAAATGAATGAATTAATAATTCATGATATATAGTATGTACTGTTTACCCTAAAAATTTAATTATTTTTCACCTGATGGTTACCACGAGTCATGAAATTAAAACTTTTCTTGAAAATGGCATAGCATTTTTTCAAAACCTTACAAGTCCAACATAAATATAAATAAGTACATTTGAAAAAAAAAAAAAAAAACTTTTTTTGTGTCACTCTCACAAAAAAGTCACTACGGAGCCCCACACATGACATGCAAGAAAACAAATTAAATCGTGCACACGATTTACTATTTCGCTCCCTCAATTTACTAAATCATGCGCACGATTTACTAATCCGGTCCCTTGATGTACTAAGTCATGAGCATGATTTATAAGTCAAGGGAACAAAATAGTAAATCGTGTGCACGTTTTAGTATATCGAGGGAACAAACTAGTAAATCGTGTACACGATTTAGCCTACTATTTTTTTCCTGCGTGTCATGTCCATGGCTCCGTACATCACCGACTAAAAGCAAAAGAATTTTCCTGAATTTTTCTTTAGCTTGTTCTCACCCTCATATCACAATATTTGACTTAATTTGGTGCACTCAAATTGATATGTGTGTGAAAGGGAGAGATTGAGATGGGAGGTCTATCACAATTTACCCAGAAAATCCATTCACATCTGCGTCATTAAAGCGGACACCAATACATGGAAGACAGTTAAAAATGGCTTGTTGTCTAACCCTTAAGCTCTCTTTAAACAAACACAAAGCCTGGAATCTAAATAGATTTAGTGAAATCTTGTTACACAGACCTTTTTAACCCCTCTAGCATTGGAGCACCACTAATGCATTCATTCAGACAAAGCACTTCTTAATTGAATCTGAACTGATTTGAATAATCAATCTTGTTTGAAGCGGATCTTTGGCCAGTTCAACTGTGAGTGTTTGTATCGTGACTCCAACTCTCTCAGCTCAGGTTAGGCCCGACTCAGGTGTGGGGTGAGGGGTCACCTAATTACTAATCTGATGGATGCTTTTATTCAAAGTGACTTTTTGTTCGCTTATTTCAAGTTCAATCCCTCTGGAGTAACCTGAGGTTAAGTGTCCTGCTCAATGGCAACAGCTCATGAATCATCCCTTGCAGAATTTGAACCAATAAAGATGCATGCAAGCACTTCTTTGTTTGCATACAGCAAAAAGCGTAGCATAGTGTGCCTGACAACAGGGAAGACGAATCTGCAGGCAAACTATTTTGACTTTTTTAACATTAAAGGTTTAGTCCACCCAAAAATGAAAATTCTGTCATCAATTTCTCAATACTGAGCTGGCGTTTGGATGTAAACAAGTTAACTATGTCAACTGCGTAGGAGACTGACATGGAAGAGAAGAGATTGTTGAATAAAGCTATTTTAATATAAATAAAAACTGCCTAATGTTACTGACTGAAATGTCGATCCAGGAAGTGGTATAGGACTGTGCAAGCTTTGGGGGAGTTGATGGAAACAATCTACTGCATCTATGCTTTGATCATACTTTCATTGTACTGAATATGATTCAGATGTAGTGTTTGATAAAAACATGATTTTCTCAGCTTTTTGCTAAAAATGTTGCTTTTTTTTATGAAACTTACCTATATTCTGTGTTGATAAAAAAAGAATGCTTAAAGCTAGAATAACATTTTCATGCTAAGTAGAGACTCTGTTCTTTATTTTGATGTATTGCATCTTCAGATATTTATACAACAAAATATTCTGGGGGCCATGAAAATTTAGTGAAAATTGTCAAAACCGCTGGCACGGTTGCGTCTATCTGCCGCGAATGTAGAACACAGAAGTCGAGCAGAAATGAGATATACAGCTCTCTGCTTGCAGCACGTCAGTCACGCTCATTGGGAAAGTGAGTGAAACACACACACAAACACATTTTTATGAAATAATACGGCATTAATAGCGGTTCACTTCTGCGATTTGGTACGTTTGCGTTCATATCAGCAGCGAACCGTACCCCAGACAACCCTTTTTAAGCTGACTCGAGTACGGTTTACGGGTGAACGTCCGAACTCTGACGTCAATCGAACTCGGGCGCGCACCAAAAGTGCTAATGTGAAAGCACCCTAAGTCCCGCCGCTGCTGAAGCCACATGCTAAAGTTGCACCATATTTGCTCTCATAAATAAAACATGGTGATTTTGTACTCTGTGCTTATAGTCTTCAAGACTACATCCTACATAAGTCTGTGAGGAGACTCGAAAGGAAAAGTGTGAGTGGAGAAAAACAAAAGTCTGTTGAGCAGATCATAATGTGAACACAAGCTGGTGCTGATGGAAGGACTTCACACTGAGAGGAGAGAGAGACCGTGAGAGCCAGAGAGATTAGAGTGAGAAAAACGGTGCGTTCAGCTGAAAAACATGCTAAAGGCTTTTCTCACCCCTGCATGAATGCGCAGGGTTCCATCAGCGTGAAGAGCAAAGGGGAGCAGAGGGCAAATTCAGGAACACTTGCCATATTCCCAATCTACAGGCCTTTCAAGGTTGCTCATTAAACATCTCCCACTGCATCCATAATGTCATTCCTTGAGTCACAAATACTGATGGGGAATATAATGAATTTTACAATGCCAATCTAAAATTATATCGAGCATTACAATGATTTAAACTCTAACGCGTGTTCGGCTCCTTGTGCCGTGACTCAGTTAAGACAAAAACATTTTAATAGCATATCTGATTTACAATGAAGTCACAAAAGTGGCAACAGTGTTTTGATGTTTGATTCCACAAATCAGTTTCAATGAATTGGTTTCAAAAACTTGATTCAACAATTTGCTTGAATCATCACTCAAAAATTAGTCTGTATTCTGACGTAGAACAAGGAAGCTCTGCAATATGTCTTCAACGTAAACTATGTAGTAGAATGACAGGATATAGAAGAAATTGTTGAATAAAGTTGTTATTTTTGTTTTGTTTCTGCGCACAAAAAGTATTCTCATCACTTCATAACATTAAGGTTAAACCACTGTAGTCATGTTGACTATTTTAACAATGTCTTTACCACATTCAAGGATTTCACATTCATATTTAAAAAGTCCAGAAAAGTAGTAATTTTGTTGATCTTTTATAGAAGATTAAAAAATAAAAAAAAATTAAAAAAAACTCTCGGATTTCATCAAAAATATCTAAATTTGTGTTCTGAAGATAAACGAATGTCTTAAGTTTTGGAACGACATGAGGGTGAGTACTTAATGAAATTTCATTTTTGGGTGAACTAACCCTTTAACTGTATAACATTAAACATTTTGGATCTATTTGGCCACAATGGCTTTTTATTCAACTATCTATTCCAGAACAATCTGAATAAAAGACCATAGCCAACAGCTGACTAAACCTTGCTGAAAAACATAAAGTATATTTATCATTAGTATAATCACAGTATATTTAGTATCACAGTATATTTACCTTGGTTAACCTTCCAGAAGAATGGTAGACGTAAATATTTTTCTCAAGGTACACAACTATAATTCCATTTAAGGTGAGTCCTAGTTTGGGAATGGTAGTGGTAAGTAAATGATTAATGCTGCTGGTATTACTGCCACCATAAAGATCAGCGCTGATAATAAGTGACTAAACTTTGGTGTTTTTATTGTTTTTATTGGCCTCAGGGTTCAGGAACTACATGACGTAAGGCTGGTGAGTCTCATTCTGCTGCACAAATACACTATTATCAATTCTGGCTGGAGTAAACACAGCTATTTGATTTTGCAAAAATGCTTTGCTGGAATCTTTCTCCAGGGACTCTAACGCTTTAGGACCTAAATCTTTCAATAATGACAGCTACAATTTCAACGAAAATGCTCTCATATTTTTGGACTTATTAACTTGCACTTTAAAAGCTGCATAAATGTGATGCGAAGCATGTCACATTCATTAAGACCCGTGTGGGTCCCTCAAGACAAAGAAGATCGATGTGAATTTGAAAGATCTTCCCTCGTACGTTGTTACAAAAACAATACAACGGTGACTGCATTCATTCTATTCTTCATCCATATTTCCCCACCTCATTCTAGCCAGGTTTTGCTTATCGAACTAACCAGAATTCCCTAAATGTGTTTGAAAGAAAATAAGACTTGACAACCATTTTTTCGCAGAGACTTTGATGTAAAATAACAGCCACTTTAGGAAAGAAGGTTGTGTTTGTTTTTTAAACAGCATGATTTTCCCACTCTTACACACTTCATTCTTAAGATCATAGATGTAGAGACACATAGATATACAGTAACAGTCATGAAATGATAGAAAAAGTGCTGTGTGTATTTTAAAGTGGGATACTCACTGTCTGCATGGATTGGCACCACCAGGCAGAGCAGCAGCAGGAGGGATGTGGCACTGCCGTGAGGAGAGGCCTGTTGGGTATGTGGCACCATGATTTCCGGATGGCACTCACCGCAGGGGTTCCCTAAACTCCTGCTGGATGACTATACGCTCACGCTACCATTTAGTGAGACCTGACGGGTGACATGAAGGAGTGACATTAGAAAGTTGCAATGCAATCAGTACATTGGAAGCAATTCAAATCCTCAAACATGACATCACCACATGCCAAGACATTACCTCATTATTAGCATTCCAAGAGCATTACATCACATTCCCATAATGTATGATCTTCCCGTAAATTAAAGCAATGGGAGAATGACATCAGAAAGCATCATGGTAATGTATGCAATCTTTACATTTTCAAACATGACATCATTATTAGCACTACAAGAGCAAGGTATTTTATATGAGGTCAGTCTTCTTAAGTTATACATTAGTTTTTTGTAAGGAACAGAGACAAAAATTTATCATTATGTACTGAAAATGATGCGACACAGCAGTGTAAATATGTGAAGATAAATATGAATCAGATTTGAGAGCTTGTAGGGAAGCATAGATTTTCCAAAATTCCAGTTGAGTATCTTTAACACACATTAGCCAAGTTTTCATCCAGTTTTTGCGATGTTTTGTTATCGACAAGGCAAATATGTGCGAAAAAAATATTTGCAAAATTTGCTGTCACGAGCCTGTTTCCATCCACTTGGCCTTTTACCGATAAAATTGTGTGATGATGACGTCATCCCTAAAAAAATGCGTTGTCGCATAAGTTTTGTTATACCGCTAAAAAAAATCTACCCTTTTGCATCCCAAATATTTGTAAAATGTACATAGGAATGAGACAATTGAAATTCACCAGTACTACTTATTTTCATATATGATGTTATTAAGTGGGAAATATAAGAAGACTAGGGCAAAGTGGAGCAGCTTGTCTTGACAGAACTTTACTGCCTTTATTTGACGAAGCGCAGGTTTGGACACAGAGCAGCTCATTTATCCTGTAGCCTATGCAAAAAAAAAAAAAAAATGGTACAGTGAAATATTCAGTCTTTGTATATTGCCACAATCTTTAACGCCTTGAACATGTAGTCAAGCCAGTCACAGTTTGACGCGGCTGGGAACGCATTCAAAGCAAAAGATCATTCAAATCAAGAGTACTCGATCTGGTTTCAGAGTAGGGCTGCACGAAAAATAACACTGAACTTAAACGCGATTCTTAGTACAATTATGAAATCTCAAAGCCTGCGATTATTTTTTATTGCGCGGCTTGTCAATGAAGTATAGCTCCAAATGCTAATCCATCTGAAAGCACTGAGTTTGAGTCACTTATAATGTACGTTTGAAAAAACTACAAGCGTCAAACATCTCACATGAGAAGCATTTATTAACATCTTGTCCAACAAAAGACAACATTTAATAACATGTTTTTACTCCAGACTCACTTTATAACGACAGTTGAGCATCCTTCTGTGAGATGATGTGGCTTCTTACACAGAATAAGGCAGTCATGTGTTTATTAGTCATGTTTAATCAATCAAAGCATTTAAATCTTCTGTTTATTCAGCTACAGCGATGTGATGCGCGTTATCTACTTCTACTGAAGGGCATATTTAGAGTTTCTGTGCGAGAGCGCCCTCTGGCTTTCAGATGGAGAAGCATTTACTACTGATCACAGAGCCGTACAGCTCTGACAAGCTGCGCATAATATAATCACAGCCATTGCCAAATCGCGTGCGGTTTAATCACGATAAATCATACAGCACTATTTCAGAGTTCAATATCATCAAACCGATCAAAAACACAAGTCGCTGTTGATTTTTTTTTTTTTTTTTTTCAGAGACAGATGCAGCTGTGACCTAAAACAATTATTTGTGTAATTAACCTTTCTTAAGTGGTCTGCTTAGCTAAACTGAGGCTTATTGTCACGTAACATTTCTAAAATTATATTAGAGTTTTTGGAGTCAAAAACTTTATTTTCCTAACTTATTTGAGATAAAATTCTATATTAATAAATTGCACTTATAAAATTATTTTTTTAAAAAGTGTCATGTTTGTGATTTTGATTTCTCATGTAGCATTGAACAGGGTGCTGCATGCGAGCCGGTACCCAATGGATGACCCGCCAAATTTTATGTAATGGGTGGAATAATATTTACGTGTGGGGTGCGGTGCGGTGCGGTGTGGGTGCGGGTCGGACGGGTGGACTGCGGGTCAAATAGCCAAGGCTATTCCAACTCAGTTCGGTGCATTTGACAGCTGCTTTCAAATGGTCACACTCTGTCTGAAGACCGTTAAAGGCTTCTAATTACAGCTGGATTTGCAGCGCTGAGCATTGTAGCCAATCGCGCTGCATCTGAATGAAAGCTAGTGGTTATATTAAAGAGAGCGCACTTTGCTCGCTTTATGTATTTAATATAGGCTATTCACAATTTGAATAAAAGTTTTAGAATATTTTTCACGCTGCTACAAAGAGTACTAGCCACCAGGTAAACACTGCTGAGTTTCATTAAAGACAACCGTGTTTAAATGCTGAGTGAATCTGCTCAAATATTTACTTTAAGCTTAGCCTACAGTTAAATAGACCTAAACATTATATTATTTTACTTGTGTTGTTTAACGCAATGTTTAATTAAATGCAGCGACACAGAATGCCTAATGTTGGTTTTATTGATTGTGTTAGGTTACATGAGAAAATTATTTTTGTCTACCTCATGTAGGAGATTTAATGCAGGTGCGGGTCGGATTGCGGCTTTTATGTCAATGTGTCGGGTCAGGTACGGGCTAAAATTAGTGTTTCTGTCGGATATCGGGTCGGGTGTGCTGTTAATAACTGCGGGTGCGGGGCAGGTGCGGGTTTATCAAACAGGACCCGTGCAGGACTCTGGCCTAGAATTGCTTCTGATGATAAAATCGAAACAGTAGGCTTACTTTTATTTATTCAGATACAGAAGTAACATTTCTGTATTTTATTTTACCTTTCTTTTCTTTTTTTGGCAGCATTGAAAACTCCAACAGTCTTTCTTAATTTGACAGACACCCCGCTTACTTATGTTGAGCTGCAGATATTTTCAAGACCCTGTTTTCTTCATCCTTGTGATGCACCTTTGAACTACAGAGAAATGGTGCTTCAACGGGAGCAACACCACGAACGCGGACTCTGCATGTATAGGCTGATTCTGTCATGTGACACCACTTTATTTATTTATTTATTTAATTATTGTGTGTTAAACAAAAAGTGTTTCCAAACCAATTTCTGCCACATTTGAAGTATTGACATAGAATTTTTGCGCTAAAGATAAATGGAAAAAGATTGTGTCGACATTTGAGAAATTTTATCGACAAATGGCATTTCCATCAGCTATATCGCTCAACATTTTGAAGCGCTAAACCTTTTTCGCAATAAAATCCTTGGATGGAAACCTGGCTATTGTCAGGAAGACAAAACTTCAGAATTGAGAGATGCTGATTCAGTAACTGCTCTGATGGATTTAATTTTGTCAGACTAATTCTTCAGAGTGATTCAGGCTTGTCTGTTTTTGTATGTTTTTGAACTATTCATTAAAATAATCGGTTCATGAAAGTAATTCACTCTAAAATCTACACTGGTTGTGCTGTATGTTTCTGATTTACTAAATAGAACTGGTTCATACGAATCATTTGTTCAAGAATCAGATTACACTAGTCAACTCTTTATGTTTGTTTTTGTCTGCAACCTGCGAGGAAAACTCAATAAAAAAAACTTTCTTGTCATTATTTTTTGCTTTTAAATGCATTAAGATTCAACACAGGCTGCAAATTCTTATTTTGCTATAATATAAAATAAATATTAGATGAAAAACTTATATGAAAACTAGATATGTTGCCTTGTCAACTAACTGAATATACTGAAGTACTAAAATTACTAAAACTGAAAGCCAAGTGAAAGCTAAATAGAAATATTAAAAAAGCAAAATAATTGACAAAATCACTTAACAAAATATCTAAAACCTAAACAAAAGTAAAAGCTTATTCAAAATAGTATTCAATTCTATAATGCAACAGGTATGTAAATAATACTAAAATAGCACTGGTGGCACACCAGTGTAGACTGTACAATGTGCATGCATTCGTAACTAATATAATTTATTTCACTATTGTCATAAGGACACAGCAGTGACAGCACAGATTGAGTCATTTTAATTTTGGGCTGAGCTATCGCTTTAACACAGTGACATCATGCACACAATGAATGATGTCACTGTGTTAATTTAATAAAGTGGTTTGAAAAAGAAGTAAATGAGCTTCAGCCGCAACGAGTCCCGGGAGAGTGTTTCAACGACCACAGACACCTCTAGCCTTTGGAGGACACATGCATGGTGCCAGGTTCACACTGTGAGTGTTTGTCTAGGGGTTTGTGTGTGTTAATAGCCTGTGTGGTGAGGGCTCTCGTGTCTTTCCAATGAAGCCACCCCATGTACACTCTCACTCACTCATGATTAAGATGATGCATTCATTTATTAACCAAAAGCGCTCATCATGTAATTGGCCGAACCCGGGCTAATTAATCATGCTCACACAAAGCAGACATCTGCCATCCAACACACCCACTCTGCCACAGAGAAAATAATCATGGAAACGCCACAGAGAGAGACGCCCATAGACCAGCACTAATTACTCCGCCACCACAGCAGGAAAGTTTGGAGCCGCTGGCGCTCAGCAAACAGCTTCCACCCTCAAACACCGTTTGATCGGGAGCTGAAGGTGCGCTTCCACATTCCTGCAGGCTGAGCAGACGGAAACGTCTCTCTGTCTCCGAGCATGCCATTTCTCCCTCTTATTATGGAAATCATGAGTCTGGAACAG
This sequence comes from Elopichthys bambusa, assembly GCA_037101425.1. Lineage (NCBI taxonomy): Eukaryota > Metazoa > Chordata > Actinopteri > Cypriniformes > Xenocyprididae > Elopichthys > Elopichthys bambusa. The sequence goes on along the minus strand of CM074440.1, from coordinate 25,864,368 downwards.
AACCGCTGAGCTGACAGACTCACCGACACTGCATTAAACTGCGAGCATTTAGGGACATGCACACAGCAAACACACTCACACAAACACTGTGACACTCGGCACACACGAGTCTCTCTACTTCAGCACACACTGTAATTACAGCAGGCTGCTCCCCGTTCTGCGCCCCATCGTCTCTGCCTTTCCAAAGAAAACACAGGCTGTGCTTATGAGTGGATGCTACAATTGAGCCAGCCAACCGTCTCCGGCGTGCCCAACCTGCAGGCTCTCCTGAACATTCCTGCAGGAAGAGCACGCTGGGAAAACAAAGCGTGGACTGAACGCAGCGTGCATTTCTAAAGACCTGAGTCTCCTTTGCTGAAAGACAAATGATACGAGCAGCCAGCTAGACTCTCCGTGATGACAAGCTTGTTTAAATGAAGGGTCAAAGGTCAGTTCATTTCTCTCAGGAATCACTCCTCATGTGGACAGGACATGACTGCACAGGAACTGAAGAGTAGGGACGGACTGATTCAAAAGCATCGCAACTTCAGAATGGAGAGAAGTCCTCGCTATGGTCTAAACTCACGAGTTGAATGTGATAAATTATGTGAGATATGAGTCACTGAATTTTGAATCAACTCATTGAAACAATTCATTTAAACTGAATCTCAGAAATGAATTAAACTTACCAATTCAAATGGCATTTTTGCTATTTAGGTTTAGAGATAACAGAGACACTGTACGTTTTTGTCTTTATGCCTTCATACTTGCAATATGTGAGATGTTAAATTAATAATGACATGCATGGCCTAATAAAATGCATTAAAACAACTTACAATGTTGCTTAATTTTATTGACAGAAAAATCCCCTCAAATATATTGCAAATATTCAAAATATCTTAATTAACAGAAGAAAAACTTTTTTTCCCTCTATAAGAAAATGTTTTGGGAGGGTTGTTGTCAGTTGCACTGAACATCCTTCAACATAACTGCACATAAATGCAGCATGTTCATCTGCCATAATTCCAGTCTCAACATGTTGTTACTTATTTGCAGGAGTGTTTGATAGTCTAATAGCTCAAAAGAGCACTTGCTTTATTACTCCTGGATTGATGGATAATCTATTATAATCCCAGAGGATAAATTGGTTGCTAGACGTTTCCTGTGCCTTGACAGAAAACCCTTCAACACGGGCCAGAGCAGCGGTAATATCTGAGATACACTTAGAAAATCAATGTTCTTTGAATATTAATAAAGAGCTGCACTTAAGTTCATCAGTCTGATGCATATGTACTTTCCTAAACAGCATTGCCATTTAAAAAATACCATTTCTTGCCGGATATTCAATTAAGTGAATGAAATCAGGCAAATAAGGGAAGAGGGCGGCAATTCTGAGAGCTTGTTTGTCATGCTGTTTATTTAATCACATCAATATTGTTACAAAGAGTGCCACTATTATCTATCTATATCATTTTAGCCCTGAAAATAGGTTATAATTCAAATGTCAAGATTCTTATGAAGATTTGAATAAACTGAGATGGCACTTTGCTTGTTATAAATACATGCTCAGTTTAAATGTTATATTAAAGTGGGGGTAGAATGAAACGAACTGCAAAACTCAACATTTTGTTCGTGTACCCCCTCTGTCACTTCACGTACCCCCAGGGGTATACGTTTGGGAACCACTGCTTTAAAGGAACATCAAAAATATGCTTCATAAACATACAACACTGGAGAACTTTTGATGTTGGCATAATGGCTCTGTTCCAAACCCCAGTGAAGTAGACATCATATGCACTTTTCTAGGCTGTTTACAACAGAAGGTAGTGGATAATGCTGCTTAAAATGTCATTTTGGCCAAAATTTTGCATCATCTGTATCCCTTTGCAGGTAAGGCAATCCCAGATTCCTCAGATAGTGATTACATTTTTTTAAATTTGAATCAAAGATCAAGGTATTACATTTACAAAATTAAGTAATTTGGGTGAAATTATGTTATTCAGTACTGAATAGTCACAATGAAAATAATTCCATCTTATTCAAATTTACTATTTCGCCCAAATGTTAATGTGAGCTTAATTTTTCATGATTATTACAGTGTCAGGTTGCTAGCTTAGCAACATCAGCAGTTCACCAGGGTTTATAGAAGCAAAGCCTTTCTTTTTCTCTAGTTCTGATGCAGGACCAAGTCAGCTGTGTTTACAGTGGCAGGCAGAAAGAAAGGAGCAGAGAAGGAATGATATCTTCTCCCAGCAGACTCTGGGGGTGTGAAGGGGAAAGGATGAAATTTTCATCCTGCAGGAGGAGTACCCTTGAGGGGCAGCACTCTCTTATCTCCCCTGTTATCCTCCCACTCCCCATGGGAAGGAGACGCAGGGTGAGTCATAGACACCAGCTCAGTTTTACAAACAGTGCATCCAAATTTCATTAAGGACAAGAAGTGCCAAGACTGGTAGATCTTTAGTTTAGTGTTTTATTAGCAATGCTAATGAGGCATCTGTGTCTCACTTAATTCTGGATATACACTACCAGTTATCACACCTCATTCCTTACTATGACTATATTTTCCACATTTTGGAATAACAGTAAAGTCATGAAAACTATGAAATACAACATGTGAATTATGTAGTCCAAAACATAAGATACAAAAGAAAACTTTCTTTAGGAGGTGCATCTTATAAACACTATTTAAGGCATTCACATGTATGCTCTTAAACAAAATAAAAATAACAAAAATAAAATAATAATAATAATAACAACAACAACAACAACAGTAATACATTTTACCCATGCATAATTTTCTTTCCAAATATACAATAATTAATATTAATTATTATTATTATAATTATTGCTGTTGTTGGTAATAATAATAATTATGCATCTATTTTAATATATTTATAAAGTAATTATGCATCAGTACAATTTGTTTGCTCACAAAACTAATTTCAAACATTAAGCAGAAGTCTTTAGATCAAAAGGTTTTTTAGATGAGAAATATAAATTCATTCAAGTGTGTCCAAACTTATACCTGGTTGTGTATATGTGGCATCAAGCTATCCTATATGTCAAGGGTGTGCATGTCTTTAAGGGTCTAGCTTTCATCTTCTAGCTGATGGCATGCACGGACAGACAGGAAGAAGAATTCTCGTTCATGTAGAGTGATAGAGCTCATCACTGGCAGCCAGGTGCAATGCTCGGCTCCACCGGTCGCCCTGCAGCTACGCAATCCTGCGAGATTTGTGGCTTTCAAGTGCCGTGCGATGTTAGGAGATTTGTGGAGAGGCTGAGGGAGATTTGTGCTGCGGCAGGAATTTGAGGAGAGGGAAACGGATCTGAGGCCGTAAATATTGGAGTAAAGGCAGGAATTGGAGGCTCATTGTCTCAACAGAGAAAACTGAGGAAAATGAAGGCGCCTAGAGCACATTCACAATTCCTTTTACTTTTTAACATGAACACAGTAATGCATATCAAATCCAAACACAAGGTTTCAAAATCATAATGCCCAAAAAATGTGTTTACAAAAAATCCAGACACAATGCGAGCAGGTAAAAGCTGGGTGATATATATTAAATATTCAAAATATATTTGCAGTGATTTTACTGGAGATTAAGCAACATAGCAAACATAGTCAATTAAATCACAATTGTTTTGTTTTTTGTTTTTATCTGGACATTCAGTCAGTAAGTTTGATTCGTGAATCAGTGAATCAGTTAATACTGTCTCTTCCAAAATAATTTGATTTAAAACCTTGTGTTGTGTCATCAAGCAAAGATATCCATTTCCATTAATTACATTTTTTTAAAATAAAATATATGTAGTTAAATATTGCTGTTTATTACAATGTATAGCTAAATTGGTGCATCAAATCAAAGGAAAATGATTCAATATAATTTTGGCTTTGTTTATTTAGTGAAAACAGTGTTGAAAAGATGCCATGACTATTTCATAAATAGACTTTTCACTGACATTAAATCTAATTAGTTAAAGTGATGATTCCTCTGACTGAAAAAGCACCCTTTTAAGCTACTTCAGCATAAATACATAAAAATATAAATGGAGAATTGCCAAAAGGCTGAAAAATATCAAGATATTCACATGGCCCTATATAACGTTCACTGTTCCTCAGTTATCAGTCTGAATTCAATTCAATATGACACTTAAAAACTCAAAAACTCATCTCTTTACAAGCCATTTACACACACAAATGACACGACAATGTATTGCATTAAAAATCAATAACACAAAGCAAGGAGATAGATCTTGACCTTGGACTGATTCACAACTGTGATCTCAATGGTTGCTGCAGTCGTTCCTGAGGGTGTTGCAGAAGCTTTTAACTTATTTTTCTACATACAGAGCCCAGCGTGCTGCATGATAACATTTTTTTAATCTTTGTTTGAGGGAAGCACTGTGGTGTGTGGCACTTACAGGATTATGTGGCCGGAAGGGTATCTGGGAAAAAGGACTTTTATCACCCCAGCAACTAATTATTAGTGGTGAGAGAGAGAGAGAGAGAGAGAGAGAGAGAGAGAGAGAGAGAGAGAAAGCTGAAAGTGTGTATGAGTATGTGAGTTAAAGATAAAAATCTAACAAGAGAGAAGAGATGAGCCCCTCAGGACACACTATTGCAGCATCCTGTGGCGCGGCCATAAAAGATTTACGAAATAACTTTGGCCCCCAGTGCAAAGTATCAACAGCGAAGTTAATGGTGTGATTACACTAATAAGGGAAGGAAAGAGATGGAACTGTGCTGCATATAATGACAGGGTGAAAACGACAGATAAAGAGATTGTGGGAGCTTGTGATAAATGCAGCAGCAGCAGAGATGCAGACCACACAGAGCGATTTGAAAGGAGAAATCCTCCTTTGCTCTGTGGTTGAGGTGTAAGTCATCTGCAACTGGGGTTGTTATATTATATGAGCAGAGCAGGATGAGTGCATCGCAGGTTTATTGCTGAACTTTTATAGCACTGAGTTCAGAAAATTACATCTCACTTGCAATGCATGAAGAGCATGACGCTAGCAACGCCAAGGTCATGGGTTTGATTCCCAGGGAATGCATGAACTGATTAAATGTACACATTAAATGCAATGTAAGTTGCTTTGGATATAAGCATTTGTCAAATGCATTTGTAAATGTCATTGCATTACACAAAATCTGCAACATGACACTACAATCATTGTTTTATCATTTAAAAACTAACAAACATAACTTTTTTTTTTTTTTTTTTTGCTTAAAAAGTGTGTTCACTATTATCAAAATAAATGCATGTTTTGGTTAATATTTTGTTATTTATGCAATTAAATTGATACATTTCATTATCAACATGCAGCACATGCTTGCAATCCACTTAATTCTATAATTACTTGCGAGGAAAACATGAATATTCAATGAGAGAAAAAAAAAATTGGATGGGAATTGATTATATCCATCAGGAGGCCGTATTCACAAAACATTTTATCTTACCACTAAGAGTTCTCCTAAATTGCAGTAAAAGTTCTTAGCTAAGAGTTTAATCTTAAAACCTATTCACAAAGCTGCTAAGACCAACTTTGACTAAGGAATAGAGAGAAGTCTTAAGCTAAGAGAAAGGGTGGGGCTGACCTCATTGCTATGTCAACACGCTTATTAACTATGCCCACCGTGATTGGCTGATGGGGGAGGGTTCTCTGTCAGTGATTTAATCATAGAAATATTGTAGAACGAGATATCATGTTACCATATTCAAATAAACATTTTAAAATGTAGGCTAAGTGTCACTAATTAAACAAGCATATGTTCAGCTAATTGTCATCCTCTTACATGTCTGCATCTCAGGAGACTGCAGAATTCAAGAGACAAATTATGTTTTATAAACAAAGTTCGGGAGGAGCATGTTCAAACGTTATATCTAATCAGCTTGAAAGGAGGCCTATATACACAGCCGACTAACCTGTTACCTCGACAGTTTTCTGCATCCCTCCGCCACCCAGACCGGTTCCTATTCCCAGGATGGGGGGAGTACTCTGGGTTTTATTTAAATTTTGAGCTCATTGCCCTCGTTCTCCTCGGATAGCATGCTAAATATGCTTATTTTACTTGTTTACTCTATTCGATCACTTGTAAGTGTGAATTTCTAATTTTTTTTTTTTTTTTTTCAAAGATTTTTTTTTTTTTTTTTGGTGTTTTGGGCTTTTTATTATAATAGGACAGTGAGTAGACAGGAAGCGAAGTGGGAGAGAGAAAGGGGAGACAGGATCGGGAAACTCTCTTTGGGCGGATTGTTGAGGCGGATTGCCAGCAACTATTTTAGGATCATTTGTGATTTGGTGAGTCTTAGTGACTTAGGAGTCCTCTTGACTACTCCTAACTTTTCTTTTTGTGAAATTCTTTTAGAGCAAATATGTAGGAGTCCTAAATTTAGGACTGACATGTCCATTATTTTTAAGAGTTTCTCTTAAATCGGCAAGTTAGGAGCTACTTTTAACCTTAAGATGTGAATTCTGCCCCAGCAATTGACTGGATCAAGTTGTTTCTATATGAGTGGATGAGATGAAAAACTCAAGGTTACATCAGGCAAAAAGGAAAATAGTTTCAGAGGCTAGTTATTATATTTTGATGAACGATTACAAATAGCATGCACCAATAAATCACTCCCAATAAGAACAGGAACATAGATTAAGATAGTAAAAAAACCTCATTTCAATTTCATGTTGACTTTAAGTGTGGCTTAAGAGTGTAAATATTTTTGAGGCCATTGTACATGATCTTCACTAATGGTCTTGTCTAAAGGGTAAGTCAGGACATCACAAAAGTGTTTAGAAGGGAAATTGTTCCTGGATCTGTTGAAAGTGCTTGGCATGCATGTCAGTTTTTGTTGAAAAGGTTTATGAGCAATGATTTCTGCTCTTTACACTTTCTGAGAAGCTGACTTCTTGTCTTAAAGTCAATTGAACATGTGTACAATATGATGTCATACAAGTGGATCATGAAATTGCCATTTGAGAATTTGAGCAGGGTTTAAAAATTAATCAGAAATCAATAAAAGGTTAGTGAAGGATGTAGCATAGCTATTGAAGCCTACAAAGAAGAACAGATGACCCAGTAGAGCAGAACACCTCGAGCGATTAGCATGAATGGCCATTTCAGGAATCAGGGTGCTAGGAAGTCTGAATCACTGAACACAAGCCAGAAAGACCACAGTCTATGCATGCTGTCACATTCCCACAGCATTCCAGGATTCCTGAGTCTAAGTGTTTTATTGGTCTGTACAGACGTATTCCGAAGCCTCCATAAAACTGTCAGAGCTCTAAATTCACTGGAGTTAAAGCTGATCTACAGCCTGATACACAATAATGAGTTAATGATTAGCCATGGGTGACCCAGCGCTTCAGTGCGCCCGGTCAAAAGCGCCCCAGACGCCAGGATGTGATGAACTGCATGTTCCGCCGCCAGGCTGAGCCTGCGATTCTGGCAATTACATAAATTACGATCAACCATCCATATCTATACTTATCCCACAAGTTTTATTCCAGCACCGCTGATTTTTCAGACCAACATAAGACAAATATGACTTTATATTATATTATCAGCTGTTGTTAATGTTTACACTGGAACAGACCAACAGCAACGACAGGAAAGAGTAAGCAGTCTTTATAAAACTGGAAAAAGGACTGTTCACCCTGATAATGTCAATTCTGTCATTATTTACTCTCCCTCATGTCATTCCAAACAGTATGACTTTCTTAGTATTGATATACTGTATTGTTCCCAATAAATTATGATGGTTTTTCTTAGAAATACATCTGAAAAAATGGGTTCATCTTATATTCAGGGTATAGACTTTTACATGTCAATAATACACCCGCAACAATAGTTGTACATGTAATACGTGTAAAACAAGTGTGCCAAGAAATACAGTGTGTCAGAGTGTAATGTTAGAAGATTGCGAGCGCAAAAGGCTAACAGTCAAAGAGAAGCTTATTGTCTAAGAGGCGTGTGACTCTTATGTTTGCATGCTTCGCTGACAGGACCAAACTTCCCCTGTATGTGGTTTTAAAACGGAAGACGTTACTAAGATTGCAAAACTACAATAAGATTTCGCTTCTACTGTTAATGAAATTTTGGCAGGCTACATGGTTTTTACTATGAGATGGATAGCCTAATTGTTATATAATTCAGATGGGTTACTGGTTATTTTTATGGTATGCCAAAAAGTGTTTTTAAATGTGAAAATTAAAATATGAAAAATATGCTGTTTCAAATAAAAAATACATATTTTTTTCAATAATAATAAAAAAAATAATAATCAAAATATTATTTTCAAATAAAAGCATTTTCTTTGTAAAAATTTCCTTTATAAAATACAAGATTTGGCCTTCAAAAAGCCTTTTTTGCACTAGATTTTTGCAATCATTAGGGTATTCTGTGAGGCTGCTATGTGTTTTTTTTTTTCCTGTGCAGTGGTGGCTCATCAGGGGAGGCAAGGGAGGCACAGCCTACCTAAATTTGAAAAATGGGAGAAGGATGATTTAATGTTAATAGAAATTCCCAGTTATTCATTTCATTTCATGTCTCAGAATGTGTATTTTTTGTTCGTAACTTCACCACTGTAACACCATAACATGTTACTGAAATCGAAAGCACCGCTGTTCTTTTCATGAATGTGCCGGATCTGCCGATGTCATTACAACAACTGCAGGGGATAGAGAAAGGGAAGGGGAGCACATCCAGAGCCGACTCTATCTTGTGCCTCAGTTGGTAAAAAATTTGGCAATCACCATCAAGTGTTTTACATTCAGCGCTTAGGAGAGTTGAGAAAAAATACATCGCAGGGGAGCCAAGCCTCCCTTGGTATATCAACCAATCATCATAGAGACGTAAATGACGTGAATAACGTGATATCAGTTTGAACTGCTACCACTGCGCTGATAATGTACCAAGTATCTTAATTATGGAGAGTAGCAATATTGAATATTTCGCCAACAAATTTACCAAGTTATCATTCAAACAGTCTACTAATTAAAAATGAAGGAAGACTCCACGGCTAAGTTGGAAATACAGCAGCCAGCTTCACTAAACAGCCCAACGCACTCTTTTAACATAAACATTTAAGGAGGGATGGATGTTTGCTTTAAGTGATAGGCTAGGTGAGAGAAATTATATTTGTATTATCTTGCTGTATGTGTAATTTTCTTTAAATTTTCTGTCTATAAGTGAGCAAAAAGCCAATTTTAATGAGTTACGTTAATACTAATACTAATACTACTAATCCTTACTAATAATAATCCTTGGCAGGGGATTTCCAGAATTTAGTGTGCCTCCTCTATTTTAAAACCCACAAGCCATCACTGTTCCTGTGTTGTGGGAAAAGATCCTGAACATTCAAGTCTCTGTGATCTTCTAGTCTCTAGATATGACTCAGGTTCCTCCTGTGCATCTAAAATTTTTCACCCGTTTCATCATGCAATAGGTGAAAATCTGATAACGCTGCAGGACAAGTCACATGCCAAAGTTTAATATTTAGTGTTTGGAGTTTGTTCAAAAACCCAACAACACTCAACACAATTGTTGTAATTGCATGCACATTTTAATTATGTATTGGAAAACCAATGGTCACCATGATTTTGCCAAGTAAGACATGTTTCTGGATCAACATATTTTGTTGATCAACATTCTTGTCCGAAATTGTAGTCCTAACCTTATTCCTACCCCTACACCTAATCCTACCAATAACTTTTTCCTAAAATCAGAGGGAAATGGTAGTTCAATAACACTGATCTAAAAGCACCTAACCATGGTTGTAAGCCTAAACTTGACATAAACTGTAAACTTGTCCCTCAGATCTGACTGGTTGATTGGAATGTTGTTCCAGAATCCAAAAAGATGTTGATCAAGAAACATGTTGTACTTGATGAAATCACATTCACCAAAACGAACGCAATGAACAATTACTAACAGTTTATCTCTCCTTACAGAAAGAATCAATGTCAAAAATGCTAGAAGGCTTTTGTTAAATAATGGTGATACCATTATTAATGGTGAAACAAGCATTAAATCTTTAAAACACACATTTTTTGTCACACAGCAATTGGGGGAGTTGCTCCTAAAGTAGCTGGTTTAAGATTCACACACACTGCTGCTCATTGATTGTTGTGTTTTGATTAATTGGAGTTTCAGAAGCGTCTCATAAATGCACCGCATGTGATTAAATGCTGAGGGCCAGAGAGAGTGTCGTCAACCAATTAAATGATACCGTCTGCCACCAATCAATACCCTGACACTAACATTTGGGAATAAGCACTTTGCGCTTGAGAAGCTGTGACAGTGACACCCGTTATGACCTTTTGAGTGAGTGATCGCGTGACCTCAGCCATTCGTGTTGGCACTAGTGTAAATGCCGTGGCCCGTGGGTGACTTGGGTTAATGTTTGGCCTCAGGACACAACAGTAATTAACCTCTCCAGGTATCTGACCTCACATAGTACTGGCTATTTGCTCACCTGTCTGACCCCGAATGTGTGTCCAGGGAGGGTTTGTTGTCGTGACCTGCCCAGTGCACTCTCATGCTGATTCATTTGATGTACAGGATATCAGTCAAATGCACGCTCACTGACACACTTCCTGGGGAATAAACACACCACCTGCTTCTCGTTATAATGCATGAGCACACAAGAGTGCCACATCTATCACCATTAGAGCTGGAAGTGTAGTATAACAGGAGTAAAAGGTGATGGCTGACGGGTTGTCCATGATGTTGTCTCACACTCAGTTAAAATGCACCTGTATTTCCTCTTATGCACGAGTGCGTTTACAGAGAGAAAGAGAGAGCGAAAGTGTTTCTGCCAGCTGGTTATAATAGTATGGTGTGATGGAGGAAAAGAGAGCAGCTTTACGAGTCCCTCAAGCACATAAATCTGTCTATTATAACAATGTGGTCAGTGGCCATAGTAGGTCCCTCCTCAGAGAGATGGGGACCCATGAGAGAGCTCTCGGCTTTAATAGGGAAGACAGCAGGGTGAGAAATCTTTTTTTCAAAACTATGTTCCAAAGTTGCTCCAAATGATAGGCAGCAAAATTAAAATTATGGCCAAATTCCAAAGCAGCATTGCATGCATATTTTACAGAGAATGTAAGCCAAGAATGCAGTTCTCACAAGCAAAAATGTCAGTTGCATATAGGCCCTACTTATATTTCATAATCAGGGCTCCGCAATATAGAAACTCAGCTAATTTGTCACCAAGATAATGTTCACTAACTGGCGAACAAAGATGTGACAGAAATGACTTGTGATAGTCTTAAAAGCATCAGTAAAAAGACTAATATAGTACAAGGCAATCGCTAATCTTTTGCATCGTGTTTATAAATTCATTACATTATAGCTGTAAAAGCTGTAAAAAGGGGAAAAATGTAAAGAAAACATTTAATGAAAATGTCATTTTAATATTATATTAAAGGTGCAGTAGGAGATCTGGGAAATGCTCATGTTAGCCTGCTAGCTTCGAAAGCATGAGATCCCACACTCCCTACAAATCGCCGTCCAAAGCCACGCCTCCTCAAAACACATGCACACGAACAGCTGCTCTCGGCAAAACATCACAAGAGACGACGTTAAACTACCTTGTGTCTCAAAGCACATAACATTACAATAATAATGAACATAAACAACTTAGAGAGCTTGTACCTGACTGCTGCAGATTAATTTCGGTGTTGATACTGTTGACATGGAAACGCATAATTCCGAATCTGAGGACTGAACTGCTCTGGTTAGAACATCGTGGGTTGCTATCTCTTAATTACAGTAGTTATGGTGTGAACACAGCATAAGCTCGTTGTTTTGATTCGGTAGGAACTATAAAATGTGGTTGCTGTTTGTTTGTGGTGCGTCACTGAGGTCTGTGTCTGCATAGCATGAAACGTGCTGATGACGTATGATGTCTGTGCGAACAGGCTGTGCAAGGGTATGTAAAAAAATAGCCTACATTGACAGGCAGGTAGGACATCATATTATTTTGTTCTGACCGAATATAAAGATTGGATGAACATTTTATGGTCCTACGCCTTCCACAGATGATATGTTTTTATAAAAATGTTAGACCGTTTAACATAGTGATTGCTATCAGGATATGAGGAGACTTTATATAACAAAAAAAATTTCTGTAGAGAATCTCCTATTGCACCTTTAATATAAATATTGTTAGTATCACACTATCATTTTTTAAGATTTTTTATTATTATTATTTTTTAAGAAATGAATACATTTATTTGGCAAAATTGCATTAAATTGATCAAAAGAGACAGTATTTTGCATCAGGGTTTCCCCAGAAATATGAAGCAGCACAACGGTTTTCAACATTGATAATAATAAGAAATGTTTCAAGTGAAGTAAATCTCTGAAGGATTTCTGAAGGATCATGTGACACTGAAGACTGGAGTAACGATGCTGAAAATTCAGCTTTGATCACAGGAATAAATTAAATTTTACAATGTATTAAAAGAGAAAACAGTTACTTAAAATTGTAATAAATTTCATAACATTACTGTTTTTACTGTATCTTTGATCAAATAAATGCAGCCTTGGTGAATATATAGATATATTTCAAAAACATTCCAAAGTCTTACAGTTGCTTCACTGTAAATCACAGATTCTCACTGATAAGGAATGACTTAGTTTTGTTGCTACAGTTCATCGTCATTGTGAAATTCCCTTAAGAAAGTATCTGTGCAGACACAAGACAGCAGAGCAGCTCACTTGCTTTTTTAAAAGAGCTTTTTCCTCTGTACATTTTCTTGTCGTCTTCACTTCTTTCAGCAGTGCAATATGCAGGCAGTGGAGAGGCAGCGATCTTAACGCTCTACAATATGGCGGCACACAGTTATCTCTCCTCAAAGCATTTAGGCCTTGAATTGGAATTAATTACCAGGACGGCTCTCTCGCTCACATTGCTCACATTAACATCTCACTGTTGACAAGAGCGTTTATGTGAGCATGTCTGTTCTGATGAGAGTGTCACTGTAATCAAGATCTATAGCATCTCTCTCTCTCACCCTCATGCATGTGTGCAGTCGTCGCTATGGGAAAATCAAACAAAATACATAATTCAAGACTGACAGAGGCGAAGTGCTGTTGATGCACATTGTGTCTGCACTAGAGGGAGTTTTGTTACCGAGCTCTGTGTTGTGTGTGTGTGTGATTTGATGTTGAGGGTCTGTCTCTGAGAGATATACTGGCAGCTCTCGCTTTTCTGTGAGTGAAATGAATGTTAAATAACTTGAGAACGAGAGAGAGATACTAAAAAGTTAGTCAATTAAAGAAGCGCTCAGGGATGCGGTTAACATGCCTCAGTGAGTTATCACTGTACTAAATGAGAGGACGCCTTATCATATGAGCGGAGGAGAGAAAGAGAGAGCAAAGGGGGAAATATTTAATTCTGAAAAATGGTTCATTAGTAATCCGATTGAAAGATAACATGTTCTTCTGCCTTGGCAGCCAGAACTTATTGCGTGTTTCTTGGAATAGAGAGAAGTTATAGGAACAGTAAAAACAATGTCATACAAGCAAGGTCATGAATAAAACTACATTTTGTGCTTGCCTGTGCAAAACCCTCTGTGCAAACTATCTCATCAGAGAAATTACTGACGAAAATGTTAATGAACAAAGGGTTTCTGCGATGATGTCGAGATGAAGAAAAAGTGCACCAATAATTAAATGATTGTATTTAAAGCACAGTTCACAAAACTATAACAGAAAATATAGCACAGCAAGATATTTACAATTCACTAACAGTTTCTTTGAAAGACGAAAGAAGAAAAATCAAGAAAAAAAATGAGCTTCTCAAATTATCCAATCATAGTCAATAATGACTAATGAGGCTTATACAAATGAACACCAGTAAACTGAAACGCTTTACTATAAAGCTAAACAACTCACCCAAATGCATCCTATACATATGTGTACATAACATAATATCACTTAAATCTGCAAAAAATGATGAAAATGCACAAGTGAACTTGAATTAAGTTGCTAGTCTGAATGTCTAAGTCACGTTGTAAATATGCTTTTCCGTAACAATGAACTGAAACACACCTAAAAAGATGTAATTTTGCACTTATTTGTTCTTGTCAACTAAAATTATATTTTTGGTGACTAAAAATAGGTGTCATTTTAGTCAAAGTTAAATCTAAAACGAATGACAATGATATGACAAAATATTGCCTACATTTAAAGGATATTTTTTGTCAACAGATGAAAAGACAAAAAAAAAAAAAAGATTAGTTTGGTGAGTGTTTGCTATGTGCTTGTTATGCTGTATTGTTTGCTTTAGCAGACTTTTATGTGGGTGCTTACCTTGCAAGTCTGCATGATGTTCCAGAATGATTCTAAATATGGCTAGAAAAGTTACTTATAACTTAAAACTTATACAATCCTCAATAAGCCAAACTCTTGAAGGTATCACTCTTATCAAGAACATTCCTTCTGAAAGATGGAAATATTTATTTGAAGCTCAGCTTGATCTTTCTTGAGTCTTACTGGTAAAGCTAGTTAAGGAACTAGGGAACATCCGAAACACAACATGGCGACCAGCTCTACTGCTTTTTTTAGCAGGAGCAACAAATGTTGACTGCAGTGTTTCAGGAGAACACAAATCTTTTAATGGACTCCGTTAGAAGACGATGGCTCCTCACAGCCTGTTGGTTTGTGTCTGGCCGCTCTAGTTGGTCCACTGAGCGAGCGGATTATCCCAGAGAGGAGGAGGAGCAGATTGATAGCATGCTGAAGAGCAACACAGCGCTGCTCTGATGAGCCTCTCAACATGGCTGACGTGGAATGTGGGAATGAAGCTCTAATCTCTGTGAGCTAGTGTAGTGTAAGAAGAAAAAGAGATGGAACTGAGCTAGTCAGTCTCGGGTCATTCAGAAGATGAATGACATGAGACTGTGAGCAGAACACAGCAGCATCATGGATGTGGAGAAAAATGTGAGAAATTAGCTCATATAGAGAGAAACATGTGATGTGAAAACAAACAAACAAACAAACAAAAAAACGCAAGCACTGTCAAAAATAATTGACCAAAACAGTATACAGTGTACAGTATGTTTCTTTAGCAAATAAATATATGCCAAGACATGCAAATCTAATTTCTCAGAGTTACATTTTACAGCTCAGGAGACTTGCGTGATTTCTTACTTATGTTTTCTTTTAGTATCAACTTGATCTCAGCTTTCTCAACAGTCCCAAAATTGTGAGAAAAATAAAAAGTCACAAGAATCAATAGTCATACTGCATGTGTAGAGCAACAAAATGAATGTGGATAGCAGCTCAGATAATTTGATCTTGGGAGAATTTGATGAGAAATGAGTTCATATTGAGAAGTTGGAGACACTGAATCTCTAGAAGAGACTCATGTGAGATTCAGGTGCATTTCACAAGAGAAACATCTAAGAAGCTAGAGGCTTAACCCTATAAAGCCTACAGTATCAGATTTGATATATGAAGGTTATCAACATGATCAAAACTGCTGAAAAACCTGTTGCACACAATCTACATGCTTTCTGCCCTCTGACTCATAGTTTATACTTTTTTTTTTTTTTTTTTTAGCAAGAAAAAGGACTTTTAGTACAACAGTAAAAACGACCCTCTTCAGGTGAAATCTTTAATGGTTTATATAAAGTAAAATGTATAAATGTTATATTGTTAGTAATATTTCAAGATTAACATTTACTTGACACATTTAAGATGAAAGTTTAATAAAGCAACTTTACTCGATTACCTCTCATGTTTTAGAAAAATCATCTTAAAACGTAAGTTTCAAATATCATACCTCAGGTTTTTCTGTCTAAAGTTTCAACTTAAATTTTCAAACCTTTTTATTTACTTATTATTTTTTATTATTATTAAAAATGGCTTAACAGGGTTAAGCAACCCTCCATTTGCCCTGAAAATCAACTGAGATAATAGAGATATTATTTGCTATTTTTCTTTCTTTAGTGTTAAGGAAATACATCATATCTACCTCTATCAAGATGGTCTTGTATCTCATACAGTATTTGAAAACATGTAACCGTCATATGAGTGGTTAATCAATGCCACTTGACAGATAAACACTGATCTACTTTCCACGAGAAGCCCTCGGCAGTGTCTCGACAGAATCTGCCCTTCAAATACTCTACCAGAGCGTGGTTTCAGTCTGACAGTATTGATCACTAACTCTATCATTAATTCGATAACGGATCTGGTTCCGACATCAACCTCCTAAACAAATAACACTGAAAAAAAAATTCAAAAATCACAGTGTCTGGAATTGAATTAATTGTGGAGAAAATATCAAATCCTTCAGAACTAATCTGACAACTGAGATGAATCAGCCTCATGGAGTCAAAAACAGACGAGTTGTGTATAGATATGATTTGAATAATCCGACCTTTTACAGGGACACACGTTTATTATTTTCCCAGTGATATGCATCTGTTTGAGTTTCTCTCATTTTTCCATTTTAAAAACAAGGAAAGAGGATTATGGCATGAATAAAGGCTTTGTTATCTGTCACTGTATCAGCAGAACTAATTGAACGATTCAGGTGTAAACCTAACACTGTTCATAGCAAATATTTTATGAATATTTTACTTGATTTAGTTACTTTGATTTACCTGAAGTTTGACACCCTATTTTCTCATCTAAACATAAGGGATAAATGTGGCATTTTAGCTATAATAACCAAATCACAATGTTGTTATATCATCCTGTAGCCCAAGACTGGTTGCCCACTGAAGCTAAGCAGTGTTGAGCCTGATCAGTACCTGGATGGGAGACCTCCTGGCAAAACTAGGTCACCCTGTGGTCTATGTAGGTCCTAACACCCCAGTATAGTGATAGGGACACTATACTGTCAAAAAGCACCATCCTTCAGATGAGATGTTAAACCGAGGTCCTGACTCTCTGTGGCCATTAAAAATCCCAGGATGTCCTTCAAAAAAGAGTAGGGGTTTAACCCCGGCATCCTGGCCAAATTTGCCCATTGGCCTCCTAATCATCCCTATACTGTCTACACTCCACTAATCAGCTGGTGTGTGGTGGACGTTCTGGCACAATGTGGCTACCGTCGCATCATCTAGGTGGATGCTGTACATTGATGGTGGTTGAGGAGATTTCCCCTTACATATGTAAAGTGCTTTGAGTGCCGAGAAAAGCGCTATATAAATGTAACCAATTATTCTTATTATTATTAAATGTAGAAAAAAATTCAAAGTCCATTTTACTTCCTTGTAACTGCTGATTTAATGCCACACTTTTACATATCAATGCAAAGTGTGTCATTTTAGATATAACTTTCAGACTGTAAATTATATTCTTAATAGGTATTTTAATCTTTTTTGCAGTAAAAAATAATGTAAATCTGTCTAGAACAAGATAAATTTACGAGCAAAAACTGCATAAAAATATTTAATCTTGTTTCCTTGATAGACTTATTTTCCCTCTAATTTTAGACTTGATGGCTTAAAACAAGCAGAGAATATGTCTGAAAATTTTAACAAAGGATAACAAGGAACAGGTGAATGTGATTAGTTGCCATGGTGACCAACAAGGGTAGCTATAGAAATGAAGCAGGGCTCGACAATAAGGACTGCCCGGACTCATAAGGACTTAGACTAGTGCGTGTGCATATTTAGAGTGCACGATTTCACTGCGTGATTTAGTCTTATAAAATGCATTTAGAATTCCCCCAGAATTCAAGATAAGGGGCAAAAATGCCCCTGTATGTCTTTTATATTTCTATAATTTAATATAGTTAACCAACATTACATGAAGAGCGCCATTTTTATCCAAATATAAGCATGATTACAAATGTGATATTGGTTTTATACAATGTACAGTTTAATAAACAAGCAGTTTATATTAAAGTGACTTACATTTTAGACACCAAATCGCTTGTTTCGCTCTATTTTGCTAACGAAAATAGTTCCAAACAAAGTCCACAGAATTGCGTCTCTGAGCAACACTTCCTAAATGAATCGGTTGAATCTCAATGACTCGTTCATTAACAAGGACTTTCTGCCAGGACTTCTCCTGGCGGGTTTAATTTCACATTTAAAGTATTTTTTCATTTTATAAATAATTTCAAATAACAGTATTTAACGTTTTATATTTTCAACATTTCAAAACATTATTTATGCATTTGTAACTGCTACTGACTGATTAACTTTAATAAAGTTTAATCTATAGTTATATAGTTATACAGTAGATTACAATTTCTGTACCTGAAAATCTCCTGTTTAAGCCTAAAAAACCTGAAAAGCACAGTTTATTTCATTTATGTTTATTCTGTTGTATTTATTTGCACTATTGCTTGTAATTTGATTATTTGTTCCTATTTTCTTACTTACTGTTTACTTGTCTAACAATATTTAAAATTTAAGTGAGTTAATCTAGTAGTTTTTGGTGCCATACATGTATCAAAATCAACAAAAACAATAACTAGGCTTATTTTATAGGCCCATTTTATTTTATTTTACTTTATTATTTTTTTATTGTGGGGCCAGTGAAAATTTTGACAGGGCAAGTAAAAATTTGAACCAAAAATCCTTGGCGTTGAGCCCTGCTAAGTTAAACAGGAACTAAATCACAGGAACTGAACACAGGCAAAAGACAAAAGACAAAAGAATATCAAAGAACACTAAACACAGGGAATCATGACAGAAACAAGTGGGGAAAAGTCTTATGCAGTTTTGATAAGAAACACATTTAATTTTTTTTTTTTTTTTTTTGCAGTGCTGTACTCCAACACAGAATATATTATTATGCACCTCAAACAGTGTGAAACAATATATAAGAACTTGAAATGCGTTGATAAATAAGTGAAATGTCACAGTGGCTAAATATAACAGTTTCACATGTTTTCCACACAGTTGTGTTCATTAAAAGTAGGAGGAAGCAGTCATAGATGCCGTTATTCAGCGTGCACAGCTCCGTGTGTTGATGAGGAAAGCAGTGGGGTGATAGTCCCAGCATGTGGCCCATTGGAGAGAGACTATGTTTAATCTGGATCCACCGCTGTGCGTATATAGTTGGTGTGTGTATGTGAAGTGAAAGCAGGGGACCACCAGTGGCTAGGAAGATATCTAATGATGGGGAAGAAAAACGACTTATCTGAAATCTGATTTGCATTTGCCGGTGGTCAGCCAGTGGCGGATGAGTCAGAGAATGAATATGGATAAGAATCGTATTATTTCCTCAAGTGCTTTTGACGGATACAGACAAGCCTGTAAATGTAGAACATGACCACCTAATAAATGACTCGCTGCTCTGTACTTCCAGCCAGTCGTTCATGCAAACAAACCCAGAGGTGGAAAACAGGCTGTAGATCATTCCATGTTACTTCCTGTGACAACAGCTGAGAACTTCAAATCTTTCGCAAATGCATTAAATCCAGTGCTAATTTTGCATGCTCCCAGGGTGTGTCAAAAAAGGTCATGTAACACAAAGGGGCCATGACATGGATATGAATGACACCTTCCATGTGGAGAAAGGAGCTTTCAAAGCAGTCGGACACCTGTTGTAAAACCAAAGCGCCATAACCCATTATGCTGTACGTTTTATTGTACTAAGTTTTAAAGAGTTACTGACTGGGTTTCTTATTGTCTACAAACGGCATTCATGCACCTTTCTTGTCCTCTAATCCTCGAGTTTTGGGCTTTATAGTGAACGGAGAACACACAGAGACGGTCTCCAAGCAACGCTACTGTCAGAATCCTTTCCGAAGATACTCAAGGACGAGTGTAGACTTGTGTCAGAGCAGTGGAGGATACACTCGGACACACACACACAAAGCAGTAATTAAGAGTCCCTTGGGTTCTCCGCCGCAGATGCCAGACATCTGTGACACACTACACGATGAAAGTTGAGAAAAACATAAAACTGCATAAAATTGAGAAATGTTGGCAAGAGTATTTGTGTTTCTTTACATTGCAACTACATTTGCATTTACACAAGGCTCCCAAAGACTAGTCTTAAAGTTTTAGGTAAGTATAGATTTTAGTCTTTGGTTCTGTGGGAATTAAATGCCACATCAGAGCAGCATTGCTGTTATCATGACACTCCTGAGTATACAAACGCAAGACCATCTTTGCAATGTAAACTAGACTATTAATGGTTGAATAGAAGCAAGAAAGCTACAGTACAAGACCAATCACAATTTATTAAGAAGACCAATCAGAATTCAGTATGCAAATATTTTGAATGCCGAGCATTCTATCATCAATGCAAATACATTTTAGATTTATATATAGTAAATCTAAAATCTGAGTAGGTAGTTGACATGAAAGACTTACAGAAAGCTGACATGCTATACTTCATCTAAAGCCATTTTAATCAGTCATTCACAAAAAAGTTGCATGTCCAGAAAAAAAACAAAAAAACTTAACGAGCAAATGATAAACTCGTGTAGATTCAGCACCCGATCGAACAGTGTCAGCTCCATCAACTCTCCCAAGCGTCTTTGCAAGCTCTGAAAGGTAGTTTAAACCAGAATGCATGCCTTGGAGAAAATGTATATAGATTGATGTTGCGTGAAAATGTGGAGAGTGTGAAAACAAAGGTGCCTCTTAAATATATAAATATAGCCTACAGCCTACATCATACCGTTAGACATATAATCAATGTATTGATCTACAGTATATTGATGTATTGTTACACCTCTAGTACATTATATATTATTATCCACTATCATTCACTATCAGAATCATTCCTGCGTTTTGGTGATTCCCTAGTTCTTTATTTTATTTTATTTTTTTG
The DNA here is from genome assembly GCA_037101425.1 of Elopichthys bambusa. NCBI lineage: Eukaryota > Metazoa > Chordata > Actinopteri > Cypriniformes > Xenocyprididae > Elopichthys > Elopichthys bambusa. Next base: position 25,843,622 of record CM074440.1, on the reverse strand, counting down.
TTACTGAAATTTTAATCAGGCTACCGATCGGACAAGTAAAATTCTCTTTCACTTGCCACTTTAAAAAAATCTACCTGTTCTCGAACAAGCGGACAAGTGTTAATGTTGAACCTTGATTATGATGCCATGTTAATTGGGGCTTACATGGAATTTTTGTATGTTTAACACAAAAATCACACTGCAGGACTATTTAAAATGAAATAGGTGAAGGGGAAAAGATTAAAAAGGGTTAAAAACTTGATAACCAGTTACAAGACCTAAAATATGCACTTTTTCTTAAATATTAAACCTACAGTACAATCTTGATGTTGTTAATATAAAAATCTTGTAAAAATGTGCCATCCACCCCAACATTAAATTTACTAAAATAAAAAATAGATCTAATTATCTACAAAGTCTGAATGGAGTCTGTACACTAAGCTATTCAAGCTGAATTAATTGAAAAGTTTAATGCTCAGGGTTAATCTGAATGTTTGAGGAATAACGCTACAGTGGTGCTTTGGGAGCTCTGTAATTACTACAGATGTATCCTATTTCATAAGGGGGAAAAGTACAGAGCTGCTCACCAATCAAAGTTCTCAGGTCAAAGAAGATGAAAGTTTGCAGATTCACACATCTGCTTTTGAAGTTTTCAAAGGAAGGACAGATGGTTGATTTTCAAGATTGTATCGCTGCTTTTAAAGCAACAAACTGAAAATAGCAGCCCAGAATAATGCTGTTAAATGCTTGCCGCCTTTCGCTCGACACACTGTGGCTGCGATAACAGAAATAACACAGAGAGGCAGTTTCAGTGGATGGCACTGTAAATCACAACGAACAGAAATTCAAATGCTAATTAAAATGGGTTTATTTTGAACTCCTCTTCAGAGGTTCATGATGGAGGGACTTTGAATTTTCCATCAAAGAGAGCAATAAACAGCAAATGCAGTCTTTATAAGCCAAACAAATTACTGTCGCCACTGCTGACAGTGGTTTCATTCACATCCAAGTGAGATGAAACGTTCAGAGGAAACCCCCTGGACTCTGTATCTGTTATGTGTCCATCCTCCAATGACATGTAGGGGAGGTATTCATGAAACAATAAGCTTTTCTTCATTTTGATTTTTTTTTTTATCCAAAACAACTTGCTACAGGGAGAATCCCATGGTGCAATCTGAGGTCAAGTGCCTTGAACACTGAAAAGTAAAAAAACTTTTGCAGAGCCTTTGGTTCAGTAAAGAACTTTCCTTCCAAACTCTTTTAGGGTTGAGTTGCTATTTGGTTTGTTAAACATTTTGATGTTTATAGGTTCTTCAAATCACCGTAATGGATATAAATATAGATTTAAACAGGACAATTGAAGCATCAGGGGTTCTTTGAATCACCTGAACGTAGATGGTTTGTAAAAAAAAAAATTCATGGTGATTTAAGTTCTTAAAAAGCACCCATCACTGTAAAAAAAAATCTGTAATTTTACAGAATTTTACTGTTTTATTTTACAGATTTTTCCTGTATTTTGAATATTCTGTAAAATTACAGAAATATAATGTAAATTTACATATCCGCTGTAAACTAATGTGAAAAACATGTAACTGTGAAATAACATAAAGTTTTTTTATTGGACTTAATCACTACTCTGACTGTTCCGCTTGTCAAAGTAGTTCTGCTGCGTTCAATGTTTCGTTTCGTAACGGATTTATTCTCATAATATCATCTCGTAGTATAATATAATCATACATTCTTCGTTAAAATACGCGGACATTTCAACAATTAAGACTTTAAATATTTGAATTGAAGGAATTCCCGCCCGGCACAAGGATACAGTCTCTTCAAAGCACACGGTGAGCGGAGCAGCGGAGCTGACTGGAATCACTCGACCGTTAGGATTGCAGCCGTATGTGGATGTGAAGCGAAAATAAGCAAATTTTTTAAAAAACTTTTCTTTATTATATGTTGTTTCTAGCATTTTGAACCGTCTGAATGCCTGAGTCGTTAAACCAATGACTGTGTGTGTTTTAATTTTTCAAACGGTGCGGGCCGTTATTCATTTAAAATGTTTATGATGTTTAAAATTACGTATCAGTTGACGGTAAAGTGTAGTTTTGTTATTTACTTGACATTATCAAAGTCCTAACATTAGTTCCTTATTTTGTTTAGGCTTTCTGTTGCATTTTGTTTCCACTGTAGTTAGGCCTACTGCCATTTTCCCAGGAAAAAATTTACTTTGCCAAACAGCCGACGACGAGTAGCGTGGATTTATAATTTTTTGGGATTGAATCTACATGAATTATATATATATAGTACCGGTCAAAAGTTTGGAAACATTAGGCCTAGTATTTTTAACGTTTTTGAAAGAAGTCCCTATGCTTATCAAGCCTGCATTTATTTGATAAAAAAAATACAGAAAAATAATGGTTTCTTTAGATTATAGATTTGTAAATTAATGTGTCCCATGCACTCATGTCTCTCTCTCTCTCTCTGCAGATAAACTGTGTGAGTTTCTGATATTAAAGACATGGTGAAAAGGTGAGAGTTGCACCATTTAAAGATAATATAATTGCTAGAATTTATGTTTTATTTCTCACAAAAAGTCTCTCTTCTGTCTATGTGAATAACAGGAAGAGTACTTTGATTCCTGTGGACCAAATCATTGTTAATAGCCACAGCACCACTTTCAGTGATACTGTTGAGTTTGCGTCCTACAACTACCTGAACATCTCGAACCCAGCAGGCCAAGGAGCAACGCTGGAGTTCTTGCAGAGGTACGAAACCAGCAGTTAATTTCATACATCAAAACAGTTATGAAACACTCTCTCTACATTATCTATCTACTCTCTCTACCTACATTAATCCGGACACATTTAAAAACTTTGTTTTAATTTTAAGTTCTCAGACCACATTATCATTTTCCAAAAGTTTCTCTTTCACACTGAATCATCTTTCTGCACATGCTGTAAAATGTTAGAAATGATAATGTTTTCTCAGGACAAAAAAAAAAAAAAAAAAAATCTCATTGTGGAAGGAAGGCCAAAACATAAAGAAAAATATGCAAAAGTTTCTGGGTTAATATAGACGTAGACCCTCTGGCATTCACACTGTCTCTCTTGCAAATTCCCTCTACAAACATGCTCTGTACCATTTTCCACTATTCTGATATTTTTACTGTTAATTTATTAAAAGAGTTATATAGTAGAGTCTGTTTCATTACTCATGTTGTTTGTTGTTTGTTTGACAGATGCCTTTTCAAGATAAACCCCAAGGGATCAGCATGTGTGTCAAACTCCGCTCCTGGGGGGCCACTGTCCTGCAAAGTGCTCCAACCCGCTCCAGAACACCTGCCTGGAAGTTTCTAGCAATCCTGAAGACATTGATTAGCTGGTTCAGGTGTGTTTAATTAGTTTCTGGAGGGCCACTGTCCTGCAGAGTTTAGCTCCATCCCTGAGTTTGACACCCTTGTTCAAAAGGTTCTTTCACTCTGAACTGAAACTGCAGACTATGAATAGAAGGCATACATGGAGAACATTCTTCAGAAAGGAGTCCAATCTCCCTCCATTCACTTGCACAGAAATTTTCATCAGTGTCACGCAGACTTTAAGAACACTCACTCTTTCCTGCTTTGTTTAATTGTTTGTTTTTTAATGACTCCTTGTAATTCATCTGTTGACCAGTGGTCAGGTTTTGAACGCAGACTGTTTAATTATTATTCGACTGTAACTTTTTTTCGTTTGTAACAAATTGTTGTATTGTTATATTAAGTATACTGCTGCAATTGAAACCATTACTAGTTTTAAAACTGTTTTTGGCTTTTTATAAAAAAACATTCTTTTGAAGTTAAGACTGGTTATTTGTATATAGCTGCATTCAACCTTATTTATACGTAATTTTATTGTTTTTACACAATTAAATGTCCTTCGTTAAACATTAAAAAGCTAAAGAAAAAACAGAAGATTATGGTTATACACTGTATTTTATTAACAGAAAATTACTCTATTTTTACGAGACATTTATTTTCCGTTATTTTACAGTATATTTCTGGCACCCCAGCTGCCGGAAAATTACAGTTTTTTTTACGGGATTTTTTTTTTTTTTTTACAGTGTAGCTGACAAAAAACCAGGACATAAACTTTAGGATTTTAAGTAAAACATTATTGTTAAAGGAAAAATAATTTACCCATCCTCACGTTGTTCCCAATCTGTATGCATTTATTTCTTCTTGAACCTTTTTAACATGATTAAAAAAAAAAAATCTACTGACTTTTAGTGTATAGATTATAAAAAACAAACCATGAATGCAAGTCATCATCATATTATTATCATATTATTATCGTTATCATATTTTTTTTTATCATTTTGGAGAGGGATACACATTGCCCTGTAAGATATTTTTAAATGTGTAATGTGTAATGAAAGTAAAACCTTATCATTTGCATATATACCTCTGAAATGGTGGAAAAGAGATAAATATTATTGAATATATTGTTGGAAGCTGGTAAAAAGACTCTTGCCAGGAAATGGTTGTCACAGGAGAGCCCAACTCTAAATAGGCCTGAATTTAAATTCACAAATCAATGCTTATGATTTACAGAAATATCACTCCATTTGTACATAGCTTTTCTGTTTGTTTTTTGTTTGTTTGTTTTTTCTATATGCAAATTTTTGAATAATTCTATTATGGCTATCATAGTATCTGAAATACAAGACTGGTAAATGTTTATCTAATGTTGAGGCTCAGTAAAAAAAAAGTAATAAATTACTACAACAACAACAACAGCAACAACAACAAAAAAGACAAAGATTATCCCTTCACTATCCCTTTAAGAGTGAAGGGAAAGTGGTTAAAGCTTAACTTGCTTATTTGGGCTTTTAAACCAACAACTACTTGAGCCACAGCAACCCAATGACCAGAGCATATCACATCATTTAATCATCATGTGCAAGAGCACCATGACAGGTCAAACAACAAAGATCCACACAGCAAACAACAACGCATTAGCAACAAACCCCCTAAACTCCTGTGAGGCCGGCCCGACTGACATGGGACATGATGAACATCCCCCTATAAACAGACTTGAATGAATCGTAAAACACACCACTCAACCGGGCCGGTCGAACCTCTGGAGGGACGAGAGAGGTCACAGATTGTGTTTAATAGGCCAGCGGGGTCAAGATCCCTAACTACTACTTTTATTGTTCCATTTGGGGACTAAACAAAGCCACAAACTGCCTCTCCGTACTGATGTCTTTGTGTTGTCCCACCTCTCTTGAATGTCTCCTTCTCAGTCATTATGAACGAGAGCAGCCTGTTGGTGGTCCATGTAGTAACATGCAAGCCACTGAGAAAGAGCAAAAAGTGAGGAAGCAAGTGAGAGAGAGAGACCTATATGCTGGCGGCGACTGAATGGATGGCATTGCAGCAGGGCAGGACTGTGGGATTAGACGAGACAATGGTATGCTTGAAAGACGTAAGCCTCTCTGTGTGAAATAGAATCACTCCCTGGGGACAAGACTGCCTTCCCCGCTGAACAAAGTGAGACAGACAGCCTAGTTCCTACTGACTTCTCTCCAAAAAGACACTTTTGATAACACCATTCAATCACGGCAGAGGAAAAGCTCCCCAGTTCAATCTATATGGCCCTGTTTCATAATATATATAATTAAAATTCACTTTAAAGAAGGGGTCTCAAACTATTGGCCCATGGGATTGTTTCATACGTTAGTAGTTTATTCGGCCCACAAATTGTTTTTTGGTTTCGCCTTTTACCTGTTATCCTGTAGTTTTCTTATAAATTATTATGAAGTAGTCTAAAATATATTTATCCACATGACTTATTACAGGTCTCACACAAATGAAAACGTACAATTTTATCCTAAGTGACAACAACAAACAAGCCTGGGGGTTTGCTTCTGTCAAAAAAATAGAAAAGGTTGGTTATGTGTACGCGTTGGCACCACTTTTGTGTGCCAGATTGCTCATTCACTCATTATTCACTATATAGTGAATGCCATTTATATATGGACTATATAAGTGCACTATATAGGGAAAAAAAAAAAAATTGCAACATTACTGGACACTGGTACAGTGCGATGTGATAAATCGTCTCTCCCATTATAATCAACAAAGCGGTCTACACTAAATGCCTGTATAACTGTATATAATCAAAATTAATGTCTGTATTTGTTGTAACTGTTCAACTGGCCACTGATGAAGAACATCATATGACTAGTGGCAAGTTAAGAAAAGTTATGATGTAGGCTTAAATTAATCCATTTATACTGCAGGTCACTAATCAAATACATTTGTGACACTGATCAGGTGAAGAAGTGAGATTTCAAGATGCCCATTGTCACTTTCTCAAATCATGCTTGAGAACATGATCATCAGGTTTTGTCCATGCCAACTTGCTTGCAGTGATTTTGTATTAAAATACAAAATTACCTTATATACCAAATTAGATAATTAGAAAGCAACATAGAAGCACCTTCACTAGTGGGACTTTTGGACCCCACTGAAGTTAACAAGTTCACAATTTTTGTACATTACAAACTGCACCAGTTCACATACTCTCTGTAGAACATTTCCAGGAAACACAGGGTGTAATTTTACAATATCCCCATAATTCAATCTAAATTATACATTCAACCAGACTAATTAAAAAAAAATCTTACATAACACCCTCAGAAAAAGTAACGTCTGAGGTGGATATTATGCTCAAGTAGAATGAACAGAGAGATTTACATGTAAGACTGAGAAAATCAGTCGCCACAGGACAGCTGTGATTCTGCTAATGGTTTCTCCTAAGCCCCCAGTGTGTTTGTGTACAACAGCCAAGGAAGGTGCACAGAGGAGATGAGAGAGACTGCACCACTAATAAGACCCTCATTTAAGTGCAAATTATGGAATATTATTATGAAAAGTAAAGGTTGAGCCAAGCAGATCATGCACACTATAACTATTACTATTAGCAGAAATCCAATGCATGTGCACCACTTACCCATGTGAAGAAAACCATCCAAAGGAAATTAGTCTATGAGTTTAGGAAATCCCTGGAATACTAGTGGATCCAAACCCCAGTCCTGAAGAGGAAGGCTACTGCAAGTGTACAGCAAGTGTCTAATCCATATATCAGGCACTGCGCAGGCAGCGTTACTCTGTCTGAGCTCTTAGCTGGGACAGAAGCACGAGTGTCTCTGGGGACAGGCGAACGGTTTCTGAAACTGTGTGAACAAGACTAATTCAGGCACAAGCAAAATCTGTCAGGTGTTGAATTACAACAAGGGCTGAGGGAGGGGCTTTGTCTCCCTAGCCAATCAGAGAAGTGGGCTATTGTTTGATTTTGCACAGGTAAATGAGGCAGCCCCTCCTGTTCTTACCTGGCAGCAGACCAACAGGTAACTGAGGGCAGTATAATGACACTGAAACGGGTTGGCTTGTTTTTTTATGAAGTAGGTAGACAGACAGACTGGCTGGCAGAAAAGTTGTTGTTGAGATAAAGAACTCTTTAAGTAGAACATGCTGACTGATTCTGAACACAGCCAGAGTTGTTCGTCTGACCTGCGAGCTGTCATAAAGATAACACTAATAACAAACAATTTGTGTCTTAGAGTAAAGAACTTGGAAAACAAGACTTAGAAAAATATACTTAAACATCCAAACATTAGCATTGACACAAATAAGATTCATGATTAACAAGTACAGATGAAATTGAAATCCCCACCAGGTAAATTTGCCACTAATGTGCATAAAGGAGTACATTTTCTTTTATTCTGATTTAATATATCAGCTAAACAACTGGGAAATGCTTTTGCGTGGTAGCAAATAGATTATCTAATAGATTGCACATTCAGAGCAGGGGCTTTTTTCTCTGAGGAAGCAAAGGAGGCAGTGCCTCCTCCTCCTCAAAAAAAAAAAAATTACATATTACATACAAAACAACACAAATATTACAAATTACGACATTAAAAAGAGCACAAGTCACTCGTATTACTAAAGGAACACTGCACAACAGCGACACCCCCAGGTAAAGTTACTGCAGGAGTCATGCCTCCCTTTCAACTCATAGAAAACCATTAGACCCCCTATAGCGTGCGGTGGGTTTTGTGGGGGGTAACTGAGAATGAATGGGGGAAAGTCACATGAGAGGAGGCAATGTCTCCATCGCGCTATGATTGGATGTAATTGGTTATGATTGGATATGATTGGTTTGTGCGATAAATCCCACCTCTTGTTTACGTGCACGTTCCGCGTCCGTTTGAGTGAACAAATGATGCCATCAATGGGCATCATTAATTGAAAATTAAGTAAACAGATCACCCAGTTAGATATCACCGCTTTATGTCATGTCAAAATCAAACTTGAAATGGACTGAAAACATGATTTTTAGTGCAATCAGCTTGGTGAAATTAAAAATACATCTTCGTGTCTGTGACAAACGGTGTTTATGGAGCATGACTGATGATCCAAAATAGCCTAAGTTGACTATTAAAAAGAAAAACATCAATACACAAATAAAATATATTGTTTAAATTGTTACAGCCTTTAGTTATTATTTTGGAATGAATGTAGACATGCTTAAAACACTAACTTGATGAGACTGACTTGGTTTTGATAAATAGAACATTTATTACAATACATTGTTAATGTAAAATTACAAAATAGAATTGTATTTGGTTTCTTTTTTGATGTAATGTAAAGTAATGTTCATTTAACAAGGAAGATGTGTCAACGTTAAGAGTAATGCACATGAATTTACATTTGATTCATAAATATATAAAAAATGTGCCTCCTCATTTCAGCACACCACTGCACGCCACTGATTCAGAGTCATTATTTCAAAACGTGACAACTCCACAGCTATCAACTGAGTTCACTAGCTGTTCTCCTACAGATCTTGCCACAGTTACTAAATTATGATATATAATCTTCACAATGAAGAAAATATTAAACAATACAATAAAGCGGTATTTTATTTTGTGAAAAAGAAGTCCTCACATGAGCAATTAGAGAAAACTTGCACACAATCTTTGCTTCAATGCACATAATGAACACTAAGAAACCTTTTGTTTGATTTTATACTACGGGGCTATTGAATGTTAGAATCTGATTGGTTGACTGATTGACGAATTAATCAGTAAAATAGTTTAGCAACTTAAGATACATGACTCACCAGCGAGGTAATAACTGTGCGGTTCTTGAGATAAACTTATAGTTTTGCTATTAGTAGAGACAATGCTGCCGTTAGAGACACACAGATCAGGTAGGCTAATTCATATGCTGCTTATTCTCTCTCTCTCTCTCTCTCTCTCTCTCTCTCTCTCTCTCTCTCTCTCAACTGCGTTAATAACTGTATCAACGGTATTATTCTGCTATCAAGGCTCAAGCCTCCATTACTATTTCTGTCAGGATCACTATCGTCAAAGATGACTGGCAGTTAGTTCTGGGCAAAAACTCCCTGTCCATCCATGCAGCCTAGCATGGATAACAGCAGGGAGAGCAGCGATAACCCCCCTTAGGGTAAACAGAACAGAACCAAGTATTGCAATATCATTAATTTTCTTAATGACAATAATTAATGTAACAACATAATTGAAGAAATGAGTTTGATCAAAAGAAATATCAGAAGGGCAAGTCTTGACTGGACAAAGGAGGAGCTAGGGACGAAGGAGGTAATAAGCTCCTGAGCAATGCGCTAAAGCTGCTGATAATACTGAATGTACCATATATAAATATATATATATATATACGAATGTGGTGATAGGCGTCTTATTTCTATAGGTCAGTGTGACCTATTTTCTGTCAGCTGATGCGAGCTTGACTAATGTGACCTGCCAGAACTAATGCTATACGCTTGATTTCTGAAATAACGTTTTGGAATTAGCAACAGAGGCTCGGGATGAGATGCGTAAGAAATTAGTCCACACAAGAGTGTTTTAAGGACAAAAACCTGACAAATGTCTTAAAATACAACATCAGAACAGTGTCTTGAGCGAAATAATTGACTCCGGGCTGTTGAATTCTGAGAAAATAATGCACACCCAATTATTCATCAATTATTCCTTACTTAATGCAATTATAAAATAGTTGGAGCTAGTTAGCATGTCAGTGTGCAAATGTGTGTGTGTGTGTGCACTTGAAATAGTATCAAGTATTAAAAGAGGATTCTTTTTCACACAAGTGTAGCTCTGTTCAATCATTTCAAAAGCTCACGACTAGTGCACTTAAATTTCTAAATAATGTACAATGACAGCATATTGAGTCTGCATCTCACAGCTCTAACACCCAAACCCCTGAACCACCTGTCAAACAAACATGTTTCCCTACAGAAACCAATTACTCCTGAACAGGACTGCTGGGTATTCTAGCTAAAGTGCTTGGACTATTAATTAATGTGTTTTGACTAAGAAAAATGAGGCAGAATTAAATTACAGATGTATCATTTTTCATTAAATTTCTGGTTGATGGAAGGGCTCTTCAAAGCAGGAAAACTAATGCCAGGGGGGAAAAATAACCTGCAGAAAAATAAGATTATATCACCCTCAAAAGCACAGATTTCTGGTCTCTGCATACATTCCGTTTTCATTAAAGTAAACTTCTAAGGTATATTTTTCCAAATAAAGGAATTACATATAATATCTGAATGAAATGTTACTAAATAAAGATAAAGCGTTAATCTGTTTTCACCAGCTGCCACCCACCATTCACAGCATCAGCAGTACAGTCAGTGAGCAATGAGCATGTGGCTGAATCTGTGTGAGCAGGTCCAAAATGAACACTCGCCAACCGCCAAATGCAAGTACATTCTGGCTTTGTTAAATCGGCCGGTAACTTTTTAGGAAGTGCATGGATTATATATAAAATAAACATAACAGCAATATAAGATTGATAGTCTGACCTTTGCCATTACTGATCACACCAAAGTGATTTGAGTGATTCTTAGAAAACTTCAGCAACTGTCACGGTAAGGAAACTGATATTTTTGGAGGTAATTCATTCACAAACTAAGTGATATTTTCATATGTTTATTTATGTATTTACTTTTTCGTAAGAGTGTATATGATGCTGCAAGTGTTCAAAATTTATTGCGTTATTTACTGCCAACAACAGAAATGTAGATTTAGAAATGTTAGAAAATTGACTTATAGATTATGCATGCATCTATTTTTGAAAAAATGACTATTTTATTTAAGAAGGAAATAACAGTTTCATGAGCAGTATTCATGAGTTATTTTCTCATATTACCTAGCAGGTGTGGCAAAAAAAAAAAAAAAAAAAAAGAAGAAGAAGAAACTAATTCTGGACCCTGTGTGTGTATGTGCTTGTGAGTGTCACATGTGTAACATAAATTACAACTTGAAAGAAAATGCAGTCTATGAAATGAGACACTCTACACAGTTTCAGGGCAGTGCACTGAATCACAAACACACACACACACACACACTCACACAGGCATCGAGAATAGGCACAAGTAACGTAATGCATAAACCGAAACTGAAGCCACGATTCTTGTTTTTTTGTATAGTATTGTCACTATGTCACATAATTCTACAAACGCACAGGCTTCAGTTTCACTTCAAACCTCACACATGCCCACATGAGTTCAAGGAAGACGTTTGTGACACTGCTCTCATCTTCTCTTCATTGTAGCTTAAGCTTTCAATCTAAAGGACTGTCATCTGAGAGGACAAAAGCACCTGCTGTTAGCAAAATGTGATTCAATGTGTGCAAATCCTTGGGAAAAAATGAGACAACTGAGCTACAGCTGCCTCTTTTCATTCAAGCATGGTTGGCATGTACTGGAAAATGGTGATATAAGAATTTCCTTCCAGCACATCAGACTTGTAAAGCTACTTTACTGTGGGTAAATTAGCTTGCTAATTGGTAATGTGGGTCTCATGTCATGTAATGTGCATGTAAGCAGGTCTTGCTTGGAATAATGTGGCAATGAATCACACCAGATGAACAAGCCAGGAAATCTCACACATGCAAGCCCTGTGACGGCACTACTGCAGTGGTGCAAAGTCTCTGGCTATAATCCACCAGTTTTCATGCTTGCTAAATTCTGACAGACTCTTTTTCGAATTAGAAAATTAATGCTGTTTCATTCTCTTGATCCGCAAGTGTCTTCTCTGTAATCCTCACGCTGAGAAGGATTGCGTTCATGAGAATGACCCAAACCATGGGGTAATCTGGTTGTCTAAATTGGCAGTCATATCAAAGTGACAAATACATCAACATATCCTGCCCAAAGGTCCTCCGGGGCTGCGAGACAATTGTGTTTACAGACACTTGAGATATTACATAACTTTTTCTCTGTTTTTCTAGGACGTAACGATCAGTGAATGCAACCCTGACACAAATGTAGGAAAGTGTGGAAATATGGTTATCTGTGTTATAAGATAACTCAATGAAACAATGTTTATCCTGGCTACATGTATCACAAATTAATTTCATTATGTTCAGTCCACTTAAATATGTAATGCTGGGAACTAAAAATCTACCAATGTGCAACCTGAATTCCGGAAATGTTGGGACGTTTTTTAAATTTTAAATTTCAAAAAAGTTGGCACGGGGGCAACAAATGGCTGCAAAAGCAAGACGTTTTGAAAAGATTCAGCTAGGAGAATTAAGTTAACTGATTTCAGGTCTGTAACATGATTAGCTATAAAAGGGATGTCTTAGAGAGGCAGAGTCTCTCAGAAGTAAAGATGGGCAGAGGCTCTCCAGTCTGTGAAAGAGTGTGTAAAAAGATTGTGGAATACTTTAAAAACAATGTTTCTCAACGTCAAATTGCAAAGGCTTTGCAAATCTCATCATCTGCAGTGCATAACATCATCAAAAGATTCAGAGAAGCTGGAGAAATCTTTGTGGGTAAATGGGCCCACAAATACTTCCAGAAACCACTGTCGGTAAACACAATCCGCCGTTCCATCTGCAGATGCCAACTAAAGCTCTATCATGCAAAAAGGAAGCCATATGTGAACATGGTCCAGAAGCGCCACTTGTCCTGTGGGCCAAGGCTCATTTAAAATAGACTGTTTCAAAGTGGAAAAGTGTTCTATGGTCAGACCAGTTCAAATTTGACATTATTGTTGGAAATTCTTGAAGGAATGCCGTGTCCTCCGGGCTAAAGAGGAGGGAAACCTTCCAGCGAGTTATCAGTGTTCAGTTCAAAAGCCAGCATCTCTGATGGTATGGGGGTGCATAAGTGCATACGGTATGGGCAGCTTGCATGTTTTGGAAAGCACTATGAATGCTGAAAGGTATATAAAGGTTTTAGAGCAACATATGCTCCCCTCCAGACGATGTCTATTTCAGGGAAGGCCTTGTGTATTTCAGCAGGACACTGCAAAACCACATACTGCAGCTATTACAACAGCATGGCTTTGTCGTAGAAGAGTCTGGGTGCTGAATTGGCCTGCCTGCAGTCCAGATCTTTCACCTATAGAGAACATTTGGCGCATCATTAAACAAAAGACGACCACAAACTCTTCAGCAGCTGGAAACCCATATCAGGCAAGAATGGAACCAAATTCCAACACCAAAACTCCAAAAACTCATAACCTTGATGCTCATTTTGTGCATAAAATTGTAAAATTGTAACATTTCTGTTTAAACATTTATTATGTTACCTATGTTCTATTGTGAATAAAATATAAAGTATTTTAGTTTTCATTTTATTCAAATTTAAAAAACGTCCTAACATTTCCGGAATTCGTGTTGTAGTTTCAGTTAATGCAACGAAAATTATTCATGTTGTCCCAGCACAAAATAATTAAGTAATCTTTTGTCTGCGCTATTCGATGCAAGGGATGCCCGATATATCGTTTTAGGATCAATATCGTAATGTGCGCATCTTGGATTAATTGCAAAATTTAACCATCACAGAGCGAAAGTTTATCATTTTCACGTGTTTAGGTCCTGTCAGTTTAAACATTCAAGCAGTTTTAATTAACAAGAACAGCTGTGCTCAATATGTCAGAGAACACATTCATTTCTACCTCCAGTCACATTTACCCATGTCTGACAACACTGTAATGCTCTGGGAGGTTAGCTTGCAAAAATATGATTGTCAGAGAAATCATTTATTTACACTAGGATTTCTGGAAAATGAAAGCACAGGGGATGTCGAACATACAGACACTGATGGCTCATCCCATTTCCACAGTAATCTGCTATAAGAAATTTCAGTTTAACATACAGAATGTAAAAGCACAGACCCTCAGTGACATAAACAAAAGGGATCTTGTCTCTGCAAGATATAGGGTGACAGTGGGGTGAGTTCACATCTGTTCTGATATACTGCTACGCTCCCCAGGGCCAGAGGCTGTAGCAGACAGACACAGTGGCATGAATTCATAATGTTAATCAATGTGAAGGACGGCACACCCCACTGTGTCAGAGCAACAGATTTGCTTGATTTATGCCCATACAGAGCACAGAGAGGAAGTGCCATTAGACGACACACAATGCATTAAGATTTCACATGTCCTAATTGCATACTCTCTCTCACCCAGCACAAACTGGGGTAATTACAGAGCTGCTGGTCATCCGGTGTGCTGTCTGTGCTCTGTCGCATTTGTTTAGTCACATGACACTTGTCTTAGGACAGTGGTTCCCAAACTGGGGTATGTGAGGTGACAGAGGGAGTACGTGAACAAAATGCTGAGTTTTGCTGTTCATATCATTCTGTCCTACCTTAAAATAACATTAAAACCAAGCATGTATTTCTAGCAGACAAAATTACATAAATACATAACATCCAATCAAACCTACATCATCTTTTGCGGTCAAAAAAACTGACTGCATCCACACAAGAAGCGTGCATATGATAGGTTGCGTGCATAGTCTGCTGCTAAATTACTACCGTTTTTGACAATGTAAAAGTGGGGATTTAGCACTTTGAAGAACAAATAGCCTATAGACAGACTGTGCATTGAAATCGATTTCTCAAACTCTCTTCGATACAAAAACATATCCTGTATGAGTTCTTGTTTTTATTGTTGATAATATATTATCCAAGCAATAATGCATTTTTTCCCGATATCCACACAATTGCGAAGGTGACATTGATTTTATACAACAGTTCAACAAACAGAAAAGTAATATTAAGTGATGTACATTTTAAACACAGTCCTGTAAGTATTGTTTGCACTATTTTGCAACAAAATAATAGTTCCAACGAATGCCACAGCAGAACTGTTGTTCGTCTACAACAAAGTCCCTTTAAGACTGTATATAAATGTAACTGACAGAGAAGTAAGTTTATATTTCATGCTTATTTAATTATTTTATAAATGTTTTGTTAAAGATCTTTTAATTAAACTGCTTAGTAAAGAGTTGTTTGAATGGAGACTTTTATTATGAAAAGCACAGAGTGAAGAAAGATGTCTGCACTGCATGAAAAGTTGAAGCGTTTTCCACGTTTCTAAATGTTTATATTCTACTCATCTGGAGTTAAAAAGGACATCAGATGCAAGATTAAGTTCTCCTTTGGTAATAAGCAGCCAATGAAGTAAGTTTATTAGGAGATAGGAGACATTTATATTGTATGTGATTGATGTGGATTGTGTTGCTATGTGGAAAAGAGCAATATCTGTGCAAAGACTACAGTTATGCTGTTAAAGTGGATTTAACTCTGTTTAAAAGGTTTACAAAGACAATGTTTATTTATTTTATTTATGTATGTCCTTTATATTCTTTATTTTAACTTTATTTTTGTGTATTTAGATCTCACGGCATCTTGAGTTGTAAGCAGTCAATAAATCGCCAGTCATCAGAAAATCCATGTGCTTGTGAAATTACTGGGGGGAGCTACAATAAAGTATTTGGTCTCCAAGCAACACACAGCAGTGTTTCGTGAACAAATCTGCGTCTTTGAACAAATGACCCATTCATACAGCCGTTTGCTTCATTACTGAATGAATGACCACTAAGTATCACTTAGTTTTTACCATCATTGCATATTTCTCTATTTAACTTTTTTTTTTTTTTAAACTAAATTTATTTCATAAAGGTATTTATAAAGGTAAAAATGCACTGGGAAATCAATTTAAGGGGCAAACTGAAAAGGTGTCCCTTATGGAAAAGGTGTGACTGCAGTCTAAGTGGAAATAAGGGGGTACTCAGAAGGATGTTAAAATGCCTACTCCTCTCTAAAAAGTTTGGGAACCACTGTCTTATGGGGCGTTCACACCAGACGCGACTTGCGCGAATAAATTGCGCTATTCGCGCGTAATTGGAGGCTTGAACATTTTGAGTTTACTTGCTTCATTTGCGCATGAAATTTCATTATAATTATCCAAGGATTTTGTAAAGTCTTTGAATGTCATCACATTTGAACGCAGACATAGAAGCATGTTTGATTGTCGTTCTTCATATTTCACACCCTAAAGAAAACATCTGTCATGACTTGCAAATCCTCTAGCAACTTTTACCTTTATGTCAGGTTCAGACTACACAATATTGTGCCTGATTTTGCACAGTCCATTTGACGTAGGGTGTCACGGTGATTCATAATGATTTGTAAATGACAATGGGCATCAGTGCGCAAGAATCAATCGTTTTATCTTGTGTAGTGTGTCATACTGGACGACAACCGACACAGCGCCTGCGATGCTTCACGACGTCCTGACAGAAAGACTAGCATGTTTAATGTTTTTTGGCCCTCTACGATGGGTTCCGTCACATCTGTGACATTGACCAATAGGAGAAAAGAAGCTCTTCCGTACACAGCTTTCAAACATAGAAACACAATGAAAGAAAGACGATGGTATTGGTGCTTTCCTTTATGATGTTTCCTGGACCACCACAGAGTGAAAAAGGATAAATTGTGGAGAACGATAGCGGAGGTGCAAACTCCGGTGAGAACTGGAATTAGCAGTAAACTAAAACACCACTTCGGTAGCCATTGTTTGTTTACACTCTTGTTTCCGGAGGTCAGTCACTAGTTCTGCTTTCTCTGTGACATCACACGCCATTAAAGACGGCAAACGATGATTGGTTGGGAAGAAAAGTGTAGTCCGACATGTTTCTTGTCCATGACTCAAGAAGAATTTAGGATTCAAAATTGTATAATCTGACACAGTGACTATAGTAACAGACAAAAATATTGTGTAGTCTGAACCCGGAATTCGTTTAGTTTAGTTTATCCTGGCTCCATATATGTGAAATATTCATTGCAGTAAACCACAAAAAAAAGTTATGACAGAAAATTTTTATATTTACATCTAACGTATCTAATATGGCACATATCATATGAGGCAGAGATTAAAGCAATATCTAATGTCATCTATCACCTATATATAAGGACAGCTCCCAAGGGCCAAAAATATACTTTTAATAAAACTAATGCAAATACAGTTGGTATGCAAATGGCTGGTAAGAAATAGCTATTTATGACTGGTAAATATCCTTAATTCATTTCTCACTGTTAGGAAAGGCAGAAGTTCATGTTGGACCCTGTATAGAATGTGGCAAGTCATAAAAGGAAACAGGTAGACTGACTGTAATCTAATAATTACATTAAAAGCCAAAGTATAATTTAAATTCAACCACAACCTCAAGCCACAGTCCTCAAAGACAGACATCTTCACTAACCTCCAAAACAAGGTTAAAACAGCCACAGAGAGATGATGTGGTTAGCTCAAAAAGGCATAACACACAAGGAGTAAGCTACTTGCATATGTAGGAGTTTGGAGTGCATACTAAGTTTGGCATAAAAACAATAGCTGATTTATTAATAAAGATGCAGGAAAGCTGGCAACATGGATGATTCATTTACAACATTTTCCATTCATTTCTATTGTATCTGTAAACTGTCACTGACTGTTATATATTTCTTGAATTGGTCAGATGAATTCAGAGACATAAAATGTTAAAAAGCTGTGATTTTTTTTTTCTTCTCAATAATACAGATGCACAGGTCGACATCTTCATAAGACAAGCCACATCATGGAGAACACATACTGTATGTGAGACTATATATGTGTAAATAAATTATAGCTAAATATACATAAACTACACTGTAAAACATCTTTTTTGATTTTAGTAATCAAAACCTAATATACGCTGTTTATCCAATTGATTTGTTACTTGTGTTTGAACTGACAAAATCAATTTCTCTCAAGTAAAACTCAAAAAAAGCATGCAAAAAAGAATCTAAATATATTGAGTTGAGATTTTCTTATAGTGTAGTTTGTCTAAACCAGGTGTGATGCTGCTAACACAATCCCTGGTGCAGTGATAATATAACAGCAGAATCTGCAGCACAGGCCTCACTGAAGATTAGGAAGCCCTTTTCTTCCCAAACCCATTAATTCATGCTAATTCACATGTTCTTCACTCCCAGGTAGTGCAGAAGATTATAAGCTCTGATAGGGGAGAAGAACCCCGCAGCATCCAGACTCCACACTATAGGTGGCCTGTGAGCATCCCCAGACTCAGGTTTCAAACCCACTCATTCCCAGCCTGCATGCACAGGCCTGTCCTTAAAGCTCTCCTTATGTACACCACTGGAGGGAATGAGGGTCTATTGATGTCAGCTTACAGAGATACCACTCATCAGGGTGGTGAAGAGTCATGTCCGCCTCTTGTTTTATATTTCAAGTGAAAGGAATTGAAAAACACAGCTATATTTTTCTAAGGGGGCCACCTCTGGAGGGTGAGTAAAGAGAAAGGTATTACAGTGAGGATGTGTGGTGTTATAACACAGAAAAGGTGGTGGTGGTTAACATTTTGCACTGCCAACACAATACAGCCCAGGTAGGCAGACCCATAAAAAGTGTAAAGATACAAAGCTCCCCTATCAGTACTGTGCCCTTGAGCAAGACACTTAATCAAGATTGCTCCAGGGGGAATGAAGCAGCACGTTGTGCACTGTAAGTTGCTTTAGATAAAAGTTAAATGACAAGCAAAAAAAATAAAAAAATAAGGCCACCTGGAACACATGTCCCATACTCCAGCATTAGGCATTAATAGATACAGAACTCTCTGAAAAACTGAGTACTTTTACCTGTAAAATAGACTGTTTAGAAATCTGACTGGATAATACAGATTTAAAGTCAGTGTAAAACATACCGTGTGGTGGCAGAAATATATTGCTATTCAAAAGTTTGGTTTCGGTAAGATTTTTAAAATGTTTTTTGAAAGAAGTCACTTATGTTCACCAAGGCTACATCTGTTTGATTAAAAATACAGTAAAAACAGTACTACTGTAAAATATTATTACAATTTAAAATAATAACTGTTTTCTATTTGAATATATTGTAAAATGTCATTTTACATTATAATAAATGTACATTTTTCAGATGGAACCCAAAGTGATAGTTGGTATGCAGAAGAATTCATACTCTGCGTACAGGGAGTAACAATATTGGTCATTTGCCAGCATTGACAAGTTGAAGCTGACTGGATGGGTAAAAATAACAGTTAATTTTCATTAGTTATTTTGTTTATGGATCATTAGATCTAGCTTTCTGCCCACTTCAGATCAGACACAGAGATAAAGCACTGTGGTAAAATTGCATTTATTTGAATGAATTAGTGTGTGTGTGTGTGTGTGTGTGTGTGAGAGAGAGAGAGAGAGAGAGCGAGAGAGATTGTGCATGACAACAATGACAATAAATGCTCCTGATTCTTCTGAGTTTCTGTGTGTGCGCTGCGCAATCTCTGCGTTACAGTTTGTATGTGTGTGCCTTAATTATTGAAATGATATGTATCGTAAAAAGCGCTATACAAATAAATGTGAATTAAATTGAATTGAATTAATTACACTTACATCCAAGAGATATTACGGTTTTGCAACTTCATTCATTACAAGTGAATTATTACAGAACTTTGATTATGTGAGATCAGGCCCTCAAAGGTGTGTGCAAAATTGGCTATTTTACAGCTTGTTGAGGAGAGGTGTGCACTTTCTTTTCTAAGTGACCAGACTTATAATTTTCATCTGGCAGATGACAAAAGGGTAAAAAAAAAAAAAAAATCTCTCAGACTGAAAGACTCATATTAGACCAAAATATCACAAAGACTTGATGAGGGTGGGTGGTCAAAAGAGTTTTGTAAACCCCACTCAAATGTACTTCAAACAGACAGTACAATACTAAAAAAATGAACTTAATATTATTAATAATAAATGAAATTGTTTTTGAAGATTACTGTTTCCTCATATTATAAAACCAAGGATCCATGCACTTTACCACAGTTGATTGCATTTGCGACTGAAAATAACTGCGTGCGACTGAAAAATATTTAGGCGCACCGGTGCGAGTGACCCAATCGATCCTCATGAATAGATCTATGATACAATCAGAGTAAAAAGTACAACTCCCTAGATGCATCTACACTGAACAACAATTATGTTTTGTACTGCAATCGGCTGCTTTTCATGCCTTTATTCAAAGACTTTGCTTCAGTCACCAGAGCAATTGCAAAAGACTTGCTTAAAGGACTACACTTCAAAGATTGTTTACAAGGTGAAACGTGATGCGCAGTTACCAGACCGTCTCATGCTGCTGATGTTACAGCCAAATTAACTGAAAATGCTACATTTGATGATCATAAGCAAGGTCAGAAATTAATGGGGGCTTGGGGCAAAAATGCCTCAAAAAATTAATTAAAAAAACACCTGCACCGTTATGAATGACTGTGCACATATTACTTTCGCTTGGGGTAGCGGCAATTCAGAGGTGGCAATTGCTTGAATGGTGAGTGGGTTCATTATTATTCTTAAAGGCCCACTGAAGTGTCTTGGAACGTGCAGCATTATTCAGTATGTTGACGTAATTTCAACTGAAACAGGAAGACAGGGTGATATATCGAACAACCCCGCCCCTTTTAAAAAATAGCCAATAGCGTTTCGCTTATATCACAGCTCAGCCAGAGCCGTTAAACTCAGTAAAACCTGTTTCCTTATAATATCTAACCGTTTATCCTCCTAATCTCCTCTATATCACTTTAAAATACAGCATTCTGTGCAGAATTTAAATGGGTCCGATACCTTTCGTGGTCTGAGCCGACTCGCGGATATGATTCGCTGTGCTCTCGTGTCCCTGGGCCATAGCAGACTGTGCTCACACTCCGTCGGTTTACGTTATACTAACGTGAAAACGGACTTCATTCGCATCAATGGAAAGCATATTTACACTGTCTGAATCGTTCGCTATCCCCTGTATAGTGCACTATGTGCACTTTACCATGTAGAATCTAGTAAATGTGTGAACAAATGACCGATTTCAACCGCAGCTTCAGTGTCTGTTGAAAGTGTAGGAAAGGGCAGGACTTCAGATTCTAGAGAGCATTTGACTGGACAGAAGATTTGATGAGAAGCTGAAGTGCGATGTGATGTCATGAAAATCCGTGATCCATTTTAGCAGAAGTGAGAGACTGTAAGTTTTGAATGCTTATATCTCCTAAATGCAAATTTGGTCATTGTTTTGGAACACACCAGCTTATTCATAACATTAAGGCTAACATATTCATACTGAAAGCTAAAAAACTTACATTTTGATTTCAGGGGGACTTTAAGGAAAAACACAACAACATAACAGTACAATGACAAACTTGCTTAAATATTCGCTTTTACATTTCGTTTTGCAACCAAACCTTCATCCATCGTCTTGTTAGTCAGAAAAGTGAGGCTAAATGGGCGAAATGAGGTGAAATCTGACTCCTGCTGCTGATCTGTGCTACGACTCTCATTCGGCTCACGCTGAATTGAGCAGACGCGTTCAGTTTTTAACTGTAGTGTCTGTTCTCCAACTGAATTAAATGATTTTTATTACTATAAAAAATCTAAACGATGGTGGGGGCGGTGCCACGGTCACAGTGGGCAAGTGATGTAACTTGTGTTGCGGCTGAGCACTGGTAACACCGTCGATCACAGCAAGTCTAATATGTAAGTTAAGTAATATAACACACGAGTAGACTCCTGTTTCTCAGAGTATTGGCATGATCGCAAATGTGATACTTACTGATCTTATTGAAGTCCAATAAACAAGATAATATTAAGTGACTTAACATTTTAGCCACAATACTGTCTGTTTTTGCTGTAATTTGTGAAAATAGTTTCAAACAAAGCCACACCAGAACTGTTGCGCATCTTAAAGCAACCGTGATTTAGAATGAATCTTCGAATGACTCGCACACTGACTTGCCTTTTCATATTTAAATTTATTTTTATATTTACACTTTACATAGACTGTTTCTACTTAAAATATCAAACTTTTAAAGTTTAATTTTTACATATTTCTAAAATCAAAAATTATATTTAAAACATTCATTCAACATTATTTACCAATGAGCTGCATTAAACAGTCGATGTAAATGTGTCTAAATACCACTTCAGATGGAGCTTTTGTGCCACTTCTGCAGTGCAATGATGGATTTTTTGATTATTTCTTTTAATTGGTAACAGTCTGATTGGGTCTTACTGTTCTAACTGAATTTACTGTTTAAATTAACATTTAAAAATACATTTTTAATCTTAATTTAAGAAATTGACGAAATATAATGCATACATAAAATAAAATTAGAAAAAAAATGCTCTTATAATGTAAAAATGCCCCTGAAAATTAATTTAAAGGGACAAATAATCACCCTGTAAAGGGAAAGTTAATGTCAGTTATTGATCACAAAGTGCTCCTAAATTTTTGAGTGTGCTCCTACTTTTTTTATTTTTTTTTTATTAGGAGCACTTGTGTTCCTAAAAATGTTAGCGTAGAGCCCTGCCTTAAGTCCTAAACCACACACACACATACACCTGCTGAAAAACTGTCAGGATCTCTAAACGCATGCTCTGCAACTCAATCAGACCCTCATTTCATTATTTGCTATTCACATAACAATGTCAGAGTTTACATAGACTCGCACACCTGTCTAGGCTGAAAGGTCGACAGGGTTTTTGATCCTGTAATGTTGACACAGTTGGAGCTGTCAGCAGGTCCGTCTAGCTTGATTGCCACCAGAGCAAGACTGAGAGAGAGAAAACATTAATGCATGATTCACTTATTTTTTCTGAATATCTCAATTAAAAACAATTCTGTGTCTGTTAAAGATCTCAGTGTCATTAAGCTAATAACTAAAAAAAAAAAAAGACCTCTCATTTATATGGAGCTGAATGGATTTCATGCAGCATTTGATTCGTATAACTCAAAGCACCTGTGCTATGTGGGCGTTTGTGTGTGTTTATAAGATTTTTCAATGTGCACTATCTCGAGTCAAGTTTGTTTCTAGATGAACATGTTTGTGGGCTACACACTGTAGAGGTGTGAAAGGATCTGACATTTTTGTTCATAAATACAGGTCACCATTCAAGCAACTGAGATTCCCTTTCGAAAGGGAACTCAACACTGCGTTTGACACGCTATGGGGAACGTCACCACGTGAACCGGTGTCTGAAAGCAATATCAAATCTCACCAATACTATTGGCCGGTGACAGCCTATGACATCATAATAGACGATCATAATAAAAGGTGAGCCTTCTGAAACTTCAAGGCCTCCCTGCCCCGCGTATGTGTAGCTGCTTGAGGTTATGGAGCGTGCTTCTGGCAGGCTGCAGCTGCTTTGGGAGCGTGTTAAGAAAGGGGCTGCACACGGACGACTGGACGAGTGGTTCCTTCCCGACCATAAACAGCCCCTGTGAGCCTTCCATTCCTTCCCGATCTACGTGTCGAGATAGAGAAGGCATGGAAGAACCCGTACTCAGCTCGTATTCACCAACATCAGCGAGCTAATTTCTATAAGCTAAAAGAGCTTTCTCCTTGATGCGCCAGTTTCGCCCTCTGAACTTTTTGGCACCGCCATCGAGGCGGTGGTGGGAAAGTTCAGAAAGGCAAAGGCGCGCTCGGCAGTGTTTAAGACCTGCATACCACTCAGATTTGAATCTGGGTCCAGAAAGACAGGAGGTCCTGGCCCGTCCCGATTTGAAGTTTGTACTCCCCTTGCTAATAAAGGTAAAAAGTGTTTTACTGAGTATATTGCCTGCTGGAATGCATAAGCTCAAGTTGAGTTTGTTTAGTGAACCTCACTATTCAGTTTGGTTCTTATGTAGCTCCCTTTAGAGTTTGAACACTGCCACAAGATGTTACTTGTGTTGTTTGGAGTAGAAGGCTTTGTTTGACCCTCCTTCAGAGCACAATAGCTTGTTGTATCACAAGTTTTGTTGGTAGATGTTTGGTTTGAGTTTTGCTCACTTAGAACTAGCACTGCCACAGATTTATGCCCATGATCATTTGAAGTAGTAGGCCAGTTTTTGGCCTCCTTCACAGCATGGCAGCATAATATTCTTTGTACTCCCCTTGATTTAAGGGTAGAAGGTGTTTTTACTGAGTACATTGCCTGTTGGAATGTGTGGACCAAATTAAGCTCAGGCTGAGTTAAGCTAGTTAACCTCACTGGATAGTTTGGTTCTCAGGTTTTTGCTCCCTTAGAGCTTAGACACGGCCACTGGCTGACGCCCGTGTCATTCTGAAGTCGCAGGTCCCGCTTGGACCTCCCTCAGAGCATGTTGGCGTAAGTTTGTACTCCTCTTGCTTAAAGTGTAAAAAGGATTTTTACTGAGTACACTGCTTGTTGGAATGTGTTGAGGTAGACTGTTATGTGGGCACTCTACAGTCTTATCTGCTTGTTTAACTCGTTTTCAATCAGAACGAGTTCCCATGTTTTGTGAGATCATTAGAGATTTTATGCATTATTAGCAATTGAGTTGCTTTTAGGTGTGTGGCCTTCACAGGCCGCCCTGTAAGTGAATCCCCCACATCTGGGTGTCTTTTAGCTTAAGATTAAGCATGTAGTTTTCACATGGCTGGCCTTTGCAAGGCTGCTGTGATATATTCTACATTGTGTAGATTTGGTCATGTTGCAGGCTCTCTGGGAGCCTCCATGATTTTGTGACTACAGTATGGTCTACCTGTTAGAGGGTTGTTCTGCATAGTACTTAGCTCCCTAAGTCTGGTCATTGGTTGAAGGCCTCTCTGAGGCCTCCCTGTTGAGGACCAGCCCCTAGGCTGGTTGTACTCCCATTGTTTGGGTCCCTTTAGAGTGCACAGCCTCCTCAGTGCAAATAATCAAGCACTGAGTAGATCCTAGGATTGAGCAGAGTTTTACTTCCCTCACTGGTAAGGGTAAAAAGTGCTAAGCTGAGTCCTGCTCTACAGGATGCCCATCTCTACGGTCTGGTCTGAGTTGGTTACTGCCTTATTGCAGTCCCTCATACTGGATATCTTCTCTGAAGAATTGAATTGAGACTTTATGATCAGACAGGTTGTTGGTCAGACTAGGTTGCTGTTAGACCAGGTCGGCCTCCCTGGTGGCAGTATGGTGGAGTATGGTGGAGTATGTTCCCCTGACAATTGACTGGCTAGGGTTCCCTCGGGTCCCCTGGCTACATTCCCTTAAATGTACCCTCTTTTCTTTGAGAAAAAGCTTGGTTCCAGAAGCATTTGAGTGGCCTTGGTAGGCCTTCTTTGAAAGGCCTCTTTGAGGCTTATAGCTTGGGCTGTTGGCCATAGGGAATGCTGTCACTGACAGCCTATGTATGACCCGTAGGGGGAGTGGTTCTGGCATTTCAGTTGAAACTGCTAGTTCTGACGTTTGTCTAGCCATTTTTGGCATGCACTCCCCTCAAGCATGGCGGTGTGGGTATATCGTTCCTCATAGCATGTTAAATGCTTAGTTGAGTTCCCTTTCAAAAGGGAACGTCTCAGGTTACTTATGTAACCATGGTTCCCTGAGAACAGGGAACGAGACACTGCGTTACCTGCCATACATCGGGCTTGCCTGCTGAACAGACCCTTCAGACGATAAGGTACTGATTGCTTCTCTAGGTGCTCCTTTTAAACTTCCGGGTCGCATCTATTATGACGTCATAGGCTGTCGCCGGCCAATCGGATTTGTGAGATTTGATATTGCTTTCAGACACCGCTTCACGTGGTGACGTTCCCCATAGCGTGTCTAGTTCCCTGTTCTCAGGGAACCATGGTTACATACGTAACCTGAGACGTTTTCTGTTGATCACAGTGAGCAGTTTGATTTCATAAGCATACTAGCACAAAATAATCCACACGCTCATCCAGCTACTTCTGGTGCTTTGACCAAATAATAAAGTCCATATAAAGAGATGCTGAAATGTCTTACAAAAATGCTTCTTCCCTCTTTGGCTGCTCATGGGTTTTTGGGAGCCGATACTGATATTAGGGAGTAAAAAAAGTCTGATATCGATATATTGGCTGATATTCTTTATGTGTATAGGGGTGCAATGGTTCATATTACTCATGGTTCGGTTTTTATCACAGTTCTAGGGTCACGGTTTTGGTATGGTTTGGGATGTGCTATGTTCAGGGAAAATAGGACAAATGTCAAATAAAAATAAAGAAAATAAGAACAAATAATCAAACTACAAGCAACAGCAGGTATTTCAGGCATCTAACAGTAGTTTTCAGGTACAGAAAATGAATAAAATAATCAAATATAAAATAAGAGTTTAAACACAGATAGCAACATGCGCTGTTCATGTCTCACATGCACACTATCAACACCCAGGTGATGACGGGATAAATGACTGCTCATATTCGAGTATACGGCACTCGCAGTGAACCAAGTTTACAAAGAGTGACTATTTTGTCCATGCTTTTTGATCTTAGTTGTCGAAACGTATTGGGGAGTCAGAATGCATATTCATTGAAACATACATTAGATTAACTATGTCTGTCTGTTTTAGATGTTGCTATTTTCAACAAACCATATTATACATGCGTTGTCAGATTTGAGATGAACCACGGTGCAAGTGCGTGCCAAAAATGTTCATGTCGGTGGCATATCTGCGGCATATCGGCTGATAAAATCGGCAGACCAATAAATCGGTCAAGATCTATTTAAAAGAAGTATTTTTGTAACAACCAGCGTGCAGATCCCTTTTGAATGTATATAATCATAGTTATGTTCTTTTTAAAAAAGAAACACAAACAGCTGTAGTCCCATAGTAAAAAAAAAAAAGAGATCTCAATTGTTTCTCTTAGACAACAAAGATATTTAATGGTAAGCAAATGGAGACTTGCTTACTTGGTCCCATGAATAAGACCCCAATAACCTTGAAATGTCGAAATGTGCTCAGATGCGCCAAGATACCAAAAGCCTGCAATTAAAAGTCAGAGTTCTCAATATAACCTTAAGCAGTTCTCACCCAATTTTACCAAGAACAAATTTTATGAGCTATACCTTTCACATGCTGTGTTTCTCCTATGGAAGTTAATGCTTAAATGAAATGAGACGTATGAAAGAGCAACGAATAACACAATTTCCTGTGCACCAGAACAACTCCACATATAATATTGACTCTCATTTGCCATGAACTACTGTAGCTTGTAATGTGAATAATCTGAGAGTCATATTTTCCTGGCTAATTCAACTCCAGTCCCCAGGACAGCAGCAAGGAATCTCTGCTTTAGAGTCAAGACACGGTGCACAAACCCACAGACAATTAACCAGGCCACTTCAATCTCTTCTATTGTCTTTCAAGGGCTGCCCTCAATTATATACACAGAGAAAACTGTGATTATTTTCTCTGTGGTGAGATAAAGTTTCTTCTTTGCGGATGGTCTGGGCTTTATTACGCGCTGCAAGCTGCAAGGATTTGTTCAGAATTGACCAGGGTGAGATTTCA
This sequence comes from Elopichthys bambusa, assembly GCA_037101425.1. Taxonomy (NCBI): domain Eukaryota; kingdom Metazoa; phylum Chordata; class Actinopteri; order Cypriniformes; family Xenocyprididae; genus Elopichthys; species Elopichthys bambusa. The sequence goes on along the minus strand of CM074440.1, from coordinate 25,815,989 downwards.
ATCGTGCAGGAACAGGAAACACACATTTTCCTCATTTCCATTCACCATTTACCGCTCAGATAAATGGAATTACACATTCAATATGCATCTTTCCAATGATATAATATGTATCAGGCCCAAGCAATTATAGATAATCTTTAAACTGTAATTTGTATGGATTACTACATCCATCATACACACTGAGCAAGTCATTAAAATGCATTTAATCTCATGTATTTGTCTAATCTTTGTTGTGTGTGGCCTCATAAACACTGACCTTGGGCTGTCAAGGACTGTGCTGCATGTCAGTGGCTTGGTGATGCTGTTTTTTTTTACTTTGTTGTTGTCATTTTAGTAGTTGATTTACTGTAATTCTTCAGCAAGCTGAGTGGCTCATTAGTGATATATAAACAAATCATCAACCCCAGTATTAAACTGTGTGGCCCACAGCTTTTGTGCCACTAACATGAGCGACGCCTCAAATTGTGCAGCCAACATTTCAACTTGATTTACAATGTTCAGCTGGAAAACAGTACATTGAAGAGACCAGAATAACAAAGAATTGAAAGAGAAATCTTTTCACTTTTTTTTTTGCCAACAAGCAACCACTTGGCATCTACTCAGAAAACCCTAGCAACTGGTTATTGACTTACATGTGTGTTTCATTGGCCAATGCTGATATCTATATGTAATGCATATATGACATACTGTAAACTATCGTTCAAAATCGGGGTGGGCTATATGACCAAAATCTTATATCACAATATGAGAAATTTTATTTCACGTTAACGATATATATCAAGACATAGTTATTTTTGCTTTAAATAAGGTTTTTATATCAACATTTTGATCAGTACCGCCGCTCCCTGTATGGAGAGTACGCAGTTTGCGTAGGGCACCAAAAAAAAAAAGAAGTATAAATACATAAATAAACTAATATTCTGTAGGTAATATTGTAATATTACTATTGTATAGTAATATTAACTTAAAAATAAATGTAAACAGAAATATAGATATTAAAAAGAATTATGGAGAACGCAGTAACTTAAGCACACGCAACACGCCATTCCTGCTTTGCCCCACCCCCACCTCACACTGACAACAGCAGTCGGCGCTCACGTGCATCATTTTTAGGTATGTTTACAAACATGTGGAACTTTATATTTTTGACTATTTTAGTTAATTGGTGAGATTAATTAAACGTGTTTAACGACGTTAAGGATTTGACCACCACCAACGCATCTACCTGATTTGATATTAATGCAATTTTTTTTATAGCTATAATTTCAATATTTTAATGTGCTATGCATTGGATTTTGAACCATGGTAAAGATACTTGTAGCCAGATTTCACGATTCCTTAATTCATTTTGTGCTCGATTTTGCCAAAATATTAAATAAAATATTAAAGATTAAGTGGACATTTGAATTAAATGTTGTTTGGCCAATGTTAAAAAAGGATTTGATCATGCTGTAACAATAGCAATAAGTGTAACAACAACAATCACCTAGCTGCTGGCGCCCTCTGCAGGCATTTGATATAATACATAATGTACAAAAACAAAGTTGATTGTTTACATTATGTATTTTGACAGTGTTGTTAAAAAAATCAAAAAATAACTTGCTTTTGTTACTTTATTTGAAACATTTATTACTGCCTCATTGTTATTATATAGCCTATGTATTTTAAGTCATTTTAAAGACGTTCACTTTTTATAACCACAAAAAAAAAATTAAAAAAATGTTAATGCGTTTGTGGAGGGGATTAGGGGGGCACAACAATACAGTTCTGCTTAGGGCAGCAGTGATTTTGATACCACTAAAATTTCATAATTTTACCATTTTCAATATCATTTAAAAAACTAATACTAGCCTAAAAAAAAAAATTTAAAGACAATTAAACAGTGATAAAGAAAGAGCAAAGAAAACAAACTACAATAGAGCAAAGACATAAATGAAATAGACCTACCTAAACCTCAAGCACTAGAAATAAAAAATACTACATAAAATAATCAAATGTATAAAAAACAATGCATAGTATTTACTGTATAAGTTAAATATACATTTATTCTTATTAAAGTTACAAAAGTGATTCAGTGAAGAGCAGTGAGAGATTTTCTTTTTTGTATTTTTATTTTTATGTTTGATTAGCATTAATAATGACAGCAGGTAAATTTGGATGCATTATACATTATATAATCATGCATGCATCCATTATACTCGTGCTTTGTTCTTTCTCAATTTCTCAGTTCTTTTTCAACTGTTTATGTTGACTTAATAAATAAATGACTCTGTTTACTTGCAAATACATGTCACATAGGTATGTGTGTTTAACCTTTCAAGCCCAATTAGGTGGAAAAAACACTTTTCAGTTCTCACGCGCTCTATGAGCAGCATATAATGTGCATGCGTCTCATTGAGAGCACGCGCATATACTGAAATTAGTTCGCTTTCGCTGCTAATTGCGATTCAACGTTTTAAGATCAACTGTTTTTAAACCGCAGTGCTTAAAAACGCATGCAAACAATAAGCTTTCATGACTGTGCAGCACAGTAACGTCACATGAGCATAACCGCGATAGAGACGATAGTCCAAAATCTCTACCGGTTGACAAATTTCTACCTGTTAATCGTGTCTACTGGTATATTGCCCACCCCTAGCTCAAAAGTTCAAAAAGTTTTTTTTATGTTTTTGAAAGAAGTCACTTAGGCTTACCAAGATTGCATTTATCTGATTAAAATATAGTACAAATTTTCAAATGTAATTTATTCCTGTGATCAAAGCTGAATTTTCAGCATCACTACTCCAGTCTTTAGTGTCACATGATCCTTCAGAAATCATTCTAATATGCTGATTTGCTGCTCAAGAAATATTTCTGATTATTATCTATGTTGAAAACAGTGGAAACCATGGTACATTTTTTCAGGATTTTTTGATTAATAGAAAGTTCAAAAGAACAGCATTTATTTAAAAATAGAAATTCTTTGCAACATTATAAATGTCTCTACTGTCACTTTTGATCCATTTAATGCATCCTTGAATAAAAGTACTAATTTCTTTAAAAAAAATTTTTTTTAAAAACTACTGACCCCAAACTTTTGAACAGATGTGTAAGTTAATACAGTTTACCATTTACAATTACTGCAAATGAGAGCAAATACACCAAAATTAAATTAATGCTTATTTTATACAATAGTTTCTCAACTTTATGAAAGCAACCCACAACATCCTAGAATCATGGCGGTGAGTATTGCAACTCACATTTGTTTTTTGTTTTTTTGTTTTTAGTTTTTTGACATATAAATAAATAATGCATCTTATTACAAATTGCTTTGTTATATTAAGTGTTATATTAAGCACCTTTTTATAATCATTTTTTTTCTCTGTGAGGAATGACATGGTCTTCCATCTGTATGCTGGTTATCCATCTCTCCTCCCATATTCTTAGAGACTTGTGTGTCGTAGTGATGCCACACACAACTCAAGCATCTTTTACCTACATGTTCGTCTGGGGTGGGAAATGAACTTTACACCTTGAGCCTGCCTGACTAATGGCCTGTCAACACTCTCACTGTGATCAAATAACACGTCTCTCCAACAATAACACAAGGACTGTCATTATAACAGACCCGGAGCAGACAAGAAGCCAGTGAATAGGGGAATGAGGACAGGGTGTGGACAGAATTGAGGGAAGTGGGACAGGGACAGACTCAGAGTCTTCCTTCAGTCTAGTGGAGGGCATGCAGGAAACCTATCATCTAACGTGTCAAACTGTGGCGAGCCCTCTGGCAAACAGCACGGCCAATTAGCTGTAATAACAGGCCTCACACACCTTGCCCAATCCTCTTTCATCTCCACACTGTCCAGTCCAACACCGACGCAATGCATTTCACTTCTAATGTCTGGCTGGAGCCACAGAGACAATGTGCACTTAACAGCAACACACATTTACGGGCATACACACACACACGTGAATATGCACACAGCTTTCACTCTCTGAGGCATCCCAAAATACAGTATTATCGCTCAGAGGTTGCTCTTTCATAGCTTTTGTCTTGAATGCAGATAATTCAGATGTAGATCATTTGATTGCAGATAATTCTTCAGAATTTATAAGGGGACTAAAAGGGGAATTAAGCTATTATTGATATAATTGTTTTTATACAATTGGGGTGTTGTTCTCAGGAGAAAATGTTGAGAAGCAGAAGATATCAAGATCCAGCAATCAAGACACTGAAGAGATCTTTTTTGTTTTTTTTATGTCCAAAATTTTAGATTACTTCACCAACTATATATTTTTTACAATGACTATGCATTTATAACATGGTTTTGATTACCACTGAAAATAACTTAGACTTGTCACCAGTGTTGGGCACGTTACTTTAAAAAAGTACTTTTTACTTTACTAGTTACTTCTCACAAATAGTAACTGAGTTACATCATATAAAAGTAACTAATTACCAGGGAAAGTAACTATTGCGTTACTTAAAAAAAAAATCAAATATGTCAAATAACTTGGATGCCCCTGATATTAAATATAAGTCTAAAAATAAATTATTCTTGCTCACGACATGAAATTTCTCTGTACTATACTACGTGTTGGTAGCCACTAAAGAAAACGTAGTTTCATATTTATGTTTAAGTAGAACTATGTTATGTTTTAAATTCATCTATTTGATTATGAAAAGTGAACAGCATGAGTAAGGTGTATCATAAGATGCGCAATATAACGGGAGACATGGAGTGGGTCAGACATGATTTTGACCACTTCATTTAGTTTTGTTTTGTAGAAAGCCTTTCTTTAAAGTGAATTTCGTTATGTAAAAATTGTATCTTAATTTTAATCAATGTTTCATCAACCAATTGCCTGGATTTAATAAATAAGAAGCAAATATAGCAGACAATATAATGGAGGTGCCGGCGCGATCACTTGCGCGTGAACTGGAGCGCGTCTTATAGGCTAAATTAACCGAAACTCAGCGTATAGGCTGCTTACCTCACAGACATGAGGAAACTATCAATAGAAAGCTTGAAATGTCTACTTTTAAACAAAATAATTAAAAACTAAAAGAAATAGGCTACTCTGATTATTTAATCCAAATGAAATGTGCATTCTTTCTCTAGGCGTGTCCAGTAGCCTATGCGGAGATGATGAGAGTCAGTAATGTCAACTTCATCTTTGCAGCCGACACTGATTCAGAAAACATTTCTTTATTAATAAAGAATTAAAATGTCTCCTTGCCGTTTTTGTCACATTCATAATCATTACTTCTGCTGGTTCTTTATGGCAAGTTTTATGCATGCGCTTAAGTGCTATATAAACGCTCATTATTATTGTTTATTCTCTCCATTATTTAAGAAATTAAATTAATATAAATGTGATTAGTCAACTAATGGCTTAAATGAACAACTACTACTTTTAATTACTACTATTTTGTTTTGAGTAGTAATTAAAAAAAAAAAAAAAAAAAACGAACGGCATCCGACATCCGCATGACTTTTCGTGTGAGTTTCTCGACGCGCTTGTGTCACGCCTCAAGTTACATCAAGCATGAACTCTCAACCCTTTAATGCACGCGCAGGTGACAATTGGTCAGAAGCATTAGGCTACAGTTCAAACATTTAAAATATTTGGTATTTTTCTTACAGACACTTGTCATTTCACTTCAGAAGACATTGATTCAATAAAGGTTTCCAAGTGATATCAGATTGTGTGTAAACATGTGTTTTTATTGTACTTAACCTGTAACTTCATGAAACAAGAGTGTAACAAGCTCCACTTTAATTTACAGCCCACAATATCATACTAAGTATCCCTTTTTTTCTAAAATACTTATTTCTTAAATACTGCTGTTGTACAGTAGATTACATTCTTAAAAATAAAGGTTTCAAAAGGGGGGTTTCACGCTGATGCCATAAAAGAACCCCAAAGAACCTTTCATTTTGAAAATTCCATTCCACTGCAAAGAACCTTTTGTGGAATAGAAAGGTCCTTCGTGGAACCATAGATGCCAGGGTTAGTTGACTTTAAAGGGTTAGTTCACCCAAAAATAAAATTTCTGTCATTAATTACTGACCCTCGTGTCATTCCAAACCCATAAGACCTTCGCTAATCTTCAGAACACAAATTAAGATATTTTTGATGAAATACAAGAGGTTTTTTATCCTCCACAGAAAGCAACATAATTAATAAGTAATAAAGACATCGTTAAAATAGTTGGTGTGAAAATAGTCGACATTGAGGTTGAACCACTGTAGTGGTGTTGACTATTTTAACAATGTCATTATTAGTTTTCTGGACGCTGAATTGCGTTGCTTTCTATGGGATATATATATATATATATATATATATATATATATATACATATATAAAACTCCTGGATTTCATCAAAAATATCTTTAAATTGTGTTCCGAAGATAAGCGAAGGTCTTACAGGTTTGGAACGACATTTTGGCAAGTGGGGCATAAATGACATACCCAAAATATATCATTCTGAATAGACACATAATCAACATATATTTAGAAAGCCAACACCTGAGAGTTTTCAGTTCAAGAATCAGAATTACTCAGACTGTTATTAATATAGAGATATATAAGCTCAAACATAAAAAAATTAAGAATATATTTTAAATGTATAAAAATATTATATGAATGTATTATAACAACTTATAACCACAACTAAAGTGAAGCCACAAGTGTGGTCATGCTTCATTTTATATCTGAGAATGATATCTCTAAAACTATGCATTTTACGAAGCATATTGTAAGACCATGCCGTGAGTTTTTAGAGAAGGCTGATTAGATGCTAATCACTGTTATTGCCCTGTAAATACATACTTGCAGCCTTCTAACAAGTCTTCTAACTGCTCAATTCATGCTCTATTGTTTTCACTCAATGAACCTTTCACACGCCTGTCATGAATGAGACTTAATCTTTATTCTTCTTTTATAGTTATTCTTTTGTTTGTATTCAGCCATTATAGCCTATTCTGGCATTATGGCTTGCCCATCAACACCACATTCATCCCACTTTACATTAATCCACCTATTATCTGAAGTCTTTCTAGCAAACAAACAAACAAAAAAGCATATTCTTGGGACCTTATGTGAAATAGATTGTGAAATAGAACAGGGGCATTTGAGCCACAATTAGCATGAAGCTACATAACACAAATTAAAAGATTAATATCACACTTTAACTCAAAACTCAACCAGCGAGCGTTTGTATTTACTTCCGATTGCAATCTAATGTGGATTTTAGTCATATAATGATGTTGACGTTATATTTAGCATTTTATATGCAGCTAATCGCTACACCTGCTTTGCATGTATATTGTAAACATTCTTTATTCATATAAAAAAAAATACACCAAATCGCGTAAAAACACACACAAACCATATAACATCGTAATCGTGCGTTTATTAGCTTCTTGTTTCATGTGTAAACATTTGTTTGGCTATGTTTATCATGGAGATCAGAATGAAGAATATAATCTGGGGCCGTCTACGATCCTTGACCATTAAGGGGTTAATGACAGTGATTTCATTTTTGGGTGAACTAACCCTTTAAGAGTGTAACATGGTTGTGTGAGGCGTATAGTACAACAGCACGACTGCCAGTTCTATCTATACAAGAAGTTAACATGAATTAGGGACAAAGAATGGGCTTGATTCAGATACATTTCCTATTTTATCTGAAATGAACTTTATAAAAATGGTTTCTTTTTGTGCGTGTGGTGGAGGACTTTGCTCTCTGCTTACAGGAGCTCCTCTCCTCCAGTTTATACTGAGGGCGGCTCCGTGCGGATCCATCTCTCACATTAATAATGTCCTGACGTGAGGAGAGTACAGCCAAGAACAGCCACGTTACACCTGCACTGTAATATAATACAAAGAGAAGAGATCCGAACACGGTACAGACTCATTACACGCTCCCCATCACCACCTAACTAAACACAGGTGTGCACATGCACATGCAAGGGGGTCAATGTCCTTTAACTTTGTGACTCTCCTGAGACGTAACAAAGACCCCTTTCCCTGTTCAAAATGTTGATAGAAAGAGGAAATTTGACATGTAGCAGAATTAGAGGAGATCTAAGTACATCATGGGCTTTAGTATCCTCTCAGGACCTAATCTCCAGCCAAACCTCACGGCATGTCTCCATCAGTCTCGAGAGGCTGAATGATCTGCATTATACACTGATGGAATGACGTGCTCAGGTTCCTTTAGACCCGAGGGCAGAGTTGGATTCCTATAGAGTGGTGCTCTGCAGAAAGACGTTTCTTATTTCATGCTTCATGTGAACAGACTGGTGTATGTTTAACATGCAGCTCACGGAAACAGATCCAGTTCAGCAGCATGCTAACTGTTGAATATATAATTGTCCGTGCGTTTTCTTAAAGGAATAGTTCAGCCAAAAATTAAAATGATGTCATTATTTGCTCAACCCATTATGCTGTTACATTTTTACACAAAACGAGAACCATGGTTTGAGTGCTTTGTCAGATATTAAAGCATGGATGTCCCTAAATTTCCTAAATCTCAATGAGAGGAAGACTGAGGCAAATGTGTTTGGACCTCTAGCTGTTTCTGGCAGCACAAATCAAGTTTTGGGGAGCCTGGCCTTATATGTTAATCCCTCTGTTAAAAAATTGGGTGTTGTGTTTGATAAGCAGGTAAATGCAGTAGTTAAATCCAGTTTCAGTTAAGACTCCTTGACAAGGTTAAGAGTCTTTTTATATTTTCTGAGTTCAAGAGAATTATACATGCCTTTATAAATACCTTTTTAAAATTAATAATGTTTTACATAAAAAATGTTTAAAAGAGAAATATGCAATGATGGTAAAAACTAAGTGATACTTTTAAATATTAAACTAAAACCACCAGTAGGTGGCAGTAAGTTAGTGAGTGATTCATTCATTCATTCATTCATTCATTCATTCATTCATTCAGTAATGAGGCTGCATTTATGAATGGGTCATTGAATAATTTACTCTTACGATTAATTCAGAGCTGCAGATTCATTTAGAAAAACACTGCAGATTGCAGTTCTTCTGTGGCTTTCGTCTGAACTATTATTTTGTTGCAAAATTGAGCAAACAACACCGACAATACTCCATTTAAAATGTTTATCACTTAATAATTCCCTTCTTTTTTTGTTGTTGAAAAATGAATGTCACATTTGCAATCGTGTGTATATTTGGGGAAAAATTGCATTCCTGCTCGTATAATATATTATCAACATTAAAAACAAGAACAGGGTTTTTGACCACAAAAGACTGGATGTCACGACATTTTGCCTGTTAGAAATACATGCTCAGTTCTAAAGTTATTTAGCATTTTGCTCGCGTACCCCCTCTTGTCACCTCACCTTGTGCACCCCAGTTTGAGAACCACTGAGCTAGACGTTTAAAGGATTAGTTCACTTTCAAATGAAAATGACCTCAAGCTTTACTCACCCTCAAGCCATCCTAGGTGTATATAACTTTCTTCTTTCTGATGAACACAATCTGAGATATATTAATAAATATGCTGACGCATCCAAGCTTTATAACGGCAGTGAGCGATACCAACGAGTATGAGCTGAAGAAAGTGCATCCATCCACATCCATCTATCATAAACGTACTTCACATGGCTCCGGGGGGTTAATAAAGGCCTTCTGAAGCGAAGCGATGCGTTTGTGTAAAAATATAGCTCCTAGTGTGACAGGGGCATTTGAGCCACAATTAGCATAAAGCTACATAAAATAATTTAAAAGATTAATATCACACTTTAACTCAAAACTCAACCAGCGAGCGTTTGTATTTACTTCCGATCGCGATCTAATGCGGATTTAATGTGGGTTTTAGTCATATAATGACGTTGACATATGTTATATTTAGCATTTTATATGCAGCTAGATAATTTACTTCATAACTTGTTAAATATGGATATTTATGAAGTAAAATATCTAGCTTCCGCCAGACCGCCTTCCGTATTCAACTTAAGAATAAAGTGTAAAACTCTCTCAGTTCAAAACACTTATATTACATCCTATGCCTTCCCTATTCAACATACAGAAAAAGCTTAACTGACGCGATGCCAGCTCCGTTTTTTATAAGTTGAATATGGAAGGCGGTCTGGTGGAAGCTAGATATTTTACTTCATAACTTGTTAAATATGGATATTGTTTAAATATGGCATTTATTAACCCCCCGGAACCGCGTGGAGGACGTTTGTAATGGATGGATGTGGATGGGTGGATGCACTTTCTTTAGCTTCATACTCGTGACCCCTGTTCACTGCCATTATAAAGCTCGATTGCGTCAGGATATTTATTAATATATCTCTTTAACCTTTAAGGTCATCCGATCAGAAACTCTTAGTGGTCCTTAGATCCAGGCTGAAAATGGAAAATGGGTGACCGGGCATTTGCCATAGCCAGCATCATATTGTGGAACAGCCTACCACATTCTATAATAATAGTCTTGATAGAATCACTTTTTAAAGCAAAACTAAAAACCTATCTCTTCAAGAAGGCTTATAATCTCTGAGTCAAATGGGGCTAATCTAAACATCAATTACATGTGTTTGTGTTGTGTTTTACTGCCATACTGTTGTACGTATTCTTTTTTTAAACTGATATTGTTCAGCACAATGATCAACTACTGTTGTTTTATTGTGCTTGATAAATACATTTACATTACAAATCTGCACATGGGTGAATAAATTTGACTTTCCATTTTAAAGTGAAATATCCCTATAAACAGATGAAATGAAAATTCTGTCATCATTTACTCACCCTTATGTCATTCCAAACATTCCATAATACTTCTCTTCAAACAAAGATATTTTTAATATATTCTGATAGAAACTGAAAGAGATATTGTAAAAACAAGCAGGAAATTGAGATGAAGGATGAGTGGGACCAAAAACATTGCCTACACATACACACCAACTAGCAACAGATCACACACACAACACACCTGCACCACCCACCTGGTCATGTCTCTGACATTCAAACTTTCTGCTCTGGTTTTAAAAAATAGTAATTATTAAAAAAAAAAAAAAAAAAAAGGTAGGAAAATGTAAAATGCATCTTTTTAATAATTATAAAAAACAAAATGCTTAATTTTTTTAAATTGAATAATTATAAAATATATAATTATTATTTTTTTAAATGAATACAGTTGTCACCTACACATTCACAGATTCTGAAAAGCTTGAATTTGTGCATATGCACTGAAAGCAGCGTGATTAAAATACACATTCACACTTACAATGTGCAACAAAAAAAAATGTATTTAGTTTATCTCTCCTGCTTTAGCTAAACCAATATAAGAAATAAATCACAGGCCAGATTAGACTTATTCAGTGTGTTTGACACTCTTGCTCTGGTGCATACACGCTCTAAACTGTTGCTGACACATGGGAAAGCTTCTACACACTCAGTACCACAAAACGAAACGCACACAGTTGGATGCCGCAGTTCAGTCCAAGGGCTACTGATCAACAGAGAAAGAGCCTGATCAATGCCAAAGCAGCTAGCATCAGATTCATGTGGGTGTAAAGTCAGCAGAGGCTCTTACGAAGGATGCTGTATCTGTAATGCACCTGTAAACTGCATCTCTGACAAGACTTTTGTCATTAAATAAATTATTTTGTGGATTAAACAAATGGGAAATGGCGACTGTGGTGTTGTGAGATACGGACCATCTGTCTCATGGACCAATGGGGGTCTTAATGTGTTCGTCAGCCCCCGGAGTCGCTCAATCACATTCCCCCTCCACACAGGGGAAATACTCCCAGTCAAGCAGCAGGAGAGTATCGAGCTTACATATCCCAGCATCCCCTTCCTCCAGCTGTCCTTGAAAGATGTCGTAAGCTTCTCCACCCTGTGCTTCACTCAAAAAAATGCTCTTGCCCCATCAATATACACACTACATGAATCTCAAAGCTTCTTCTAATGAAACATGGCATGCAAACTCGGAACAGAGAAGAATGAAAAAGATTATTGGAGTACATTTTACAAGAAAAAAACTATTTCAGTCTTAAAAAATTCACATTTAATTCAATACGTTTCTTTACTAGCAATTTTTGAGTGAAAATTATTTTAAAGTAAATTTTACACCAATTTTTTTTTTTTCAGTGCAGTTGATTTTTTTTCAAAATATCTTCTTTTGTGTTCTACAGGGGAAAAAAAGAAAGCCATAAAAGTTTGGAACAACATGAGGGCATTTTTGGGTGAACTATACCTTTAAAGACCCAAAGAAGTTATATTTGATGCAACCATTGTTTTGCTACAACAATCTTAACAGATAAAAAAAAACTTCAGCTACATTATCAAGGTAACCTTTTGATTCAAAAGAACATTTAGAGTTTCCTTCAGAGTATAGTGATATTTACATTGTAATTGAATTTACCTTATGTCTGTCAGTCTTGAGGTCATCTAAAATGCTAGTGCACTCCTAAAAGTTGACAAAACAAACTTTTAACAGATATACACATTTAGAATTTACAGTCTGTTTCTTCCTGGAAAATGGACCAAAATATTGATGATTCATCTTATATGCATGACTATGTACAAATTTATGATAAAACTGTTAAAAAAAAAAGAATGAGAATGAAAGTAGATACTTCTCTAATTATAAATACCACCAACCAGTTTGCAGAAAACAGATCGAGATATATAAGTCATTTGAGGATAATTTGATAGCTGACTATTTGGTCATGTCCATGGGTGTAGAATATGTGGGGGACATGGGAGACATGTCCCCCACACTTTTAATAAAATGTAAATTCATCCCCCCACACTTTTTTCAGGTTCACATAGAGTTTTTCATGGGCCAATGTTAATAAATCTAGAAATAATTTCAAAGAGACAAGCTAATATATGCATGACCTGACATTTTATTCTTATCAAAAACGAGGCAATATAAGAGCTATGGCGCGCTAAACACTGTTAAGGTAATGATACATGGGGCAACTTTTTGAGCGATGTTGCTTGGGCACTTTCCCACTGAGAATGGGCAACAAATATATGGATACTTTAGATCGAAATTTGTTGCCCATTCTTAATGGGAAAGTGCCTAAGCAACATCGCTCGGCAACACTGCACAAAAAGTTGCCCCATGTATCATCACCTTTATGAAATGTCTGTTTCATTCATACTCGAAGCTGGAGGGCGCTCTCACAGAAAGTCTAAAACGGACTCATAGATGTAATAACATATGGCGTTCCAGGCATGGATGGGCAGTATTTATGATACATGTATTTAAAATACAAAATAGTATTTTGTAATTTGTATTTGATAGGATTGATGAAAATGGCTTTGTATTTTGTATCAAAATACTTTAGTGTTTTGTATTTTTGTAGTTTTAAAATACTGTAAAATACTTTGTAAGAAGTCTACATGATGACATCATAAAAATGCGGCCTCTGATTGGTGCGTACTCAGACTTTGCCCAGACTTGTTGAGTTCAGAACAGATGTTAAGTTTTGGTGTTTGTTTTAGTAGCCTAGACTAAATAGTTTACCAATTTACATAATGTTCTTGAAAACTATTAAACCGAGCAACAGCCCCCTATATTTATGATTAACAATGAAATGATTAATTAGTTAGAAACTAGTTGCTATGAATACAGGTGCCATCAGTTGTCTTCTTATGAATGACTTGTTTGTCATTGAGTCAGTGTTGCTCATGCAAAGTAGGCCCTTCGTTACCAAACACCAAATAACTAAATTAGGATACAATTATGAGTCATTCGCAACCTGTTAAACATTAAACTGTTGGTAACTTTAAAATAGAGCAGGAGTTGGCTGTTAGAAAGGAGGAAGGTGAGCCTTTTGAAACTTCTAAGCCTCCCTGCCCCGTGAATACGGAGCTGTTTAGATTGTGGAGCGCGCCTCTGGCAGGCTGCAGCTGCCATGAGTGTTTGTTAAGACCATAATCTAACAGCCTTCGTGAGCCTTCCATTCCTTCCTGATCTACATGAGACGATCGAGAGGGCATGGAAGAACCCATATTCGGCTTATATTCACCGACATCAGCAAGCTGATTTCGTTGATGTTGAGGAAATGAGCCAGCATGGATATGTGTCAGTGCCCCCGCTACTGACGAGTTGTTTGTTAAATATCTCGTCATGGGGCGGGCGCAGACATTAAAGCTCTAGTCCTGCCTTTGAAGCTCTTTTAAGTGACATCTCGCTTGAATGGCAGGGCATACGCGGCAGCGGCTCAGATAGCAGCTAAGGTAGCAGACCATTGCTAGTCTCCCTGGTGCGGTTGTCTCAGGTGGTAGGCCCTTATCACTGTGTGAATAAGAGATGCTAGTGTTGCTGTGGTCCCACTTTTCTAGAGCTTTTCATTCTATATTTTGTTTAGTCTTTTCCCCTGAACCCCTTGAATTAAGATTCAATCTTGAGTGAACAGTGTTAGCTTTCTTTAGCTCCTGTTCCCTAGGGTTCAGTGCAGATGTTTTTTCTTTGGTGAAAAGTGCTCACCCTTGAAATTCACATATCAGGGTGGTATGAATGAAAAGTGAAGTATTCCTCTGTTTCTCAGGGTTGTTAATGGTCTAGTTCTATTTTGCCCTGCACGATGTGAGCCCTTAACTCTATTGCTGCCACAGGTTAGCACCTGTTTTCTGTAGTAGTAGGCTTTGTGTAAGCCTCCTTCAGAGCATGGTGACTAGGTTGTACTCCCCTTGCTATTTAGGGTAAAAACTGTGTTTTTACTGAGTATATGGCCTGTTGGAATGCATAACTCAGGATGAGTTTTGTTTGTGAACCTCACTATTTAGTTTGGTTCTTATATGACTCCCTTTAGAGTTTGAACACTGCCACAATTGATGATTGTGTTGTTTGAAGTAGTTGGCTTTGTTTGAGCCTCCTTCAAAGCACAATAGCTTGTTGTATTACAAGTTTTGTTGGTAGATGTTTAGTTAGAGTTTTTTGCTCACTTAGCATACTGGCACTGCCACAGGTTTATGCCCGTGATTATTTGAGGTAGTAGGCCATTTTTTGGCCTCCTTCAGAGCATGGCAGCATGTTTCTTTGTACTCCCCTTGCTGTAAAGGTTGGAATTATCTTTACTGAGTACATTGCCTTTTGGAATGTGTAGATTTTAAGCTCAGGTTGAGTTAAGCTAGGGAACCTCACTTGATAGTGTGGTTTCAGATTATGTTCCTTTAGAGCTTAGACACTGCCACTGGCTGACACCTGTGTCTTTCTGGAGTAGTAGGCCCTGTTTGGGCCTCTGTCAGAGCACGTTGGTATAGTTGTACTCCTCTTGCTTTAAGAGTTTTTTTGGGTACATTGCCTGTTGGAATGTGTTGGATAAGAATCAAGCTCTGGTTGAGCTAAATAGTTAACCTCACTGATAGTTTGGTTCTAATTATGGCTCCCTTAGAGCTTGGAAACTGCCACTAGCTGACGCCACGTGTCTTTCTGACTCGCAGGCCCCATTTGGACCTCCTTCAAGAGCATGATAGTGTAGGTTTGTACTCCTCTTGCTTAAAGAGTAAAAAGTGTTTTTACTGAGGACACTCTACAGTCTTATCTGCTGGTTTGACTCGGTTTCATTCTGAACGAGTTCCATGTTTGTGGGATCTTGCTTATCAGCAAGTGAGCTGTTCTAGGTGTGTGGCCTTCACAGGATGCCCTTTAAGGTTTCTAAAGGTTTCTAAAGCTTTAAGCTTTCTAAAGCTTTCAGGCCGCCCTTTTTCTAAAGCAGATTGAGCATGTAGTTCACATGTTGGCTTTTCGCAAGGCTGCTGTGATGTATTTCTACATATTGTAGAATTTGTGTCATGCTGCAGGCCCTTTTTCTGGGCCTCCATGATTTGTGCCTACAGTACGGTTAACTGTTAGATTGAGCCCTGTACTCCCCTTGTTGAGGGTTGTCCTGCATAGTACTTAGCTCCCTAAGCTGGTCAGTGGTTGAAGGCCTCTCTGAGGCCTCCCTGTTGAGGATCAGCCCCTAGGCTAGTATATGTACTCCCCTGTGTTGGGTTCCTTTTAGAGTGCACAGACTCCTCAGTGCAAATAATCAAGCGCTGAGTAGATCCTAGGATTGAGCAGAGTGTTACTCCCCTCATTGGTAAGGGTAAAAGGTGCTAAGCTGAGTCCTGCTCTCCAGGATGCCTGTCTCTACGCTCTGGTCTGAGTTAGTTACTGCCTTTTTGCAGTCACTCTTACTGGATATCTTCTCTGAAGAATGTGGTTCGAGACACTGTGATCAGACAGGTTGTTGGCCAAGACTAGGTTGCTTTAGACCAGGTGGGCCTCCCTGGTGGCACTCGGGGATGACTTTGTTCCCCTGACAAGTGACTGGCTAGGGTTCCTTCGAGGCCCCTGGCTACATTCCCTTAGAGGTACCCTCTTTTCTGCAGAAAAGAAGTTTGGTCCCAGAAGCCTTTGAGCAGCCTTTGTAGGCCTTCTATGGAAGGCCTCTTTGAGGCTTATAGCTTGGGCTGTTGGCCATAGGGAGTGCTGTCACTGACAGCCTATATTTGACCCGTAGGGAGGGTGGCACTTCCGTTGAAGCTGCTAGATCTGACGTTTGTCTAGCAATTTTTTGGCATGCACTCCCCTCAAGCATGGCGGCGTGGGTATATCGTTCCCCAAAGCATTTCAAATGCAGTGTAGAGTTCCCTTTCGAAAGGGAACCATGGTTACATATGTAACCTGAGACATTTTCTGTCGATGAATGGATCCAAACAGTTCCTCATCAAAACATATATGTTTTATTAGACAGATAAGGAATATAATGCGTCTTTGGTGTTTCCATGGTTTCTACAAAATAAAACCGGAAATTGAGGGTATGATGTCATTGATAGGCGACGCACGGACACAGCCCGTGTCCTGGTTAAAATTGCTTATTTCTCTGGATTTAAACATTCTTGGAAACATTTGGCAATTAAAGTGAACAAAATATATAACATTTTTCTAGTGGTTTTTGGATATTTTAATCCAAAAATCCTACTGAACATATTGTGCCTTTAACTGGTTGCATATGTCAGATTTATTGCATGACTCGGACAGAGAAAAGCTGTTGCTATCAAACATTGTTTACTTAAAGTCAGTGTAATGGTGAAGGGATAGGCCAGTTGATGGAAGGTTTGCGAAGAAATTTCATGCTCCCTTGTAAAAGTATTTTTTAGTATTTTTTAATATTTATTTGAAAAATTTTATTTTGATACATGGTGTGGCTACTGTATTTTGTAGTTTATTTTGATACACTTAAAATTAAGGTATTTGGTATTTTATTTTAAATTACATTTTGACATTTTTGCCCAACCCTGGTTCCAGGAAATCCCTTTTATGGACAAAGGCATCCAGCTATAGCTGAGTAAAAAGCAGGACCGTTTTGACTCATTAAACGTAAAGACAATAAACACAATACATGGTTTATGAGTGTTTTTCAAGCCATCTCTGGGTATTTTCACAACTATAAAGTATATGAATAATGTAGTGCTAATTGACATAGCCATTACAGTATAGAAACTATAAAATATTTTTTTTTTTGCCTGTGATTGCCTGATCAAGTGTTTGAGTGGCTTTAAAATACACATGCTATTACATTTTGCATATTACATAATGCAGACGTGATTGTAGTACAAACCAATCCTAAAATTTCATTAGGAAAATAGAATACAAATTATTGGTTATTGTTCAGCAGTGTATTTGATTTCTTAGCTATTAAAAGCAAGAGATAAGAAAAAAATAAAACAATTAGACAAAAACAGTTAGACAAAGGTCAGAAAAATACAGTATTACACTTGACATTTCTGTCCCCCTTATAAAATAATGTCTATGCCCCTGGTCACGTCAACAAACTCTCATGGATGACATTGAGTCTCATCACACTCAGACACCGGCTCCTATAATGCAGTATTTACTGTATACCAGGGCTATTCAATTAGCTTCTTTTGATGGCCGGATTACCAAATCAAAAGGTTCTTACCAATAAATTCTTATTGGTAAGAATTATTTTATTTATAATTATTATAGGTTTAAATGAAAATATTCTGACAGTGAGTATTCAATATAAATATTCCACATTTCTGCCCAAACCATGGTAAATTACTACAGTACATTCATGGTAAATGGTAAAAGGCTGGTGATCTTGGAATTTAAAGTCTAACTTCGTTCATGGCACAATGTTTCAGTCGTATTGGGAAAGCTGAGGTTGTTTCATCCGATTTAAAACTAGTTTAATCATTGAGTGATTTGTGGTTTGTAACCAAGAGGTGTGTGTTGAATTGTAACAAAATGTGTGTGTTGAATTGAAACTAGATGTTGCAACACTGTTTAATAATGGTATCCGGGACCGGGAATAAACGCAGCTCCTTTAAGCTTTCGTTCTGTTATCCACTGGACGTGCCGCGTAGTTCAAAGTAAACTAGTGAAACACTTGAAAACAGCGCTATTTGTTCTGTATTTGTTGTTACTGACTGAGAAACTACTTCAGATGATTCAGTGACAGAGCGGTCCGAAAGAATCTGAATCATTTCAGACCTTTATGCAAGTGCGTTTGGCCAATTCACAGAAAAGAAAGATTCAAGCCAAAAGAATGGTTAATTCATAAATGATGCACAGTGCGTATAGCCGTACAGCTCCAGGGGCCACTGTGGCCACGTGTCTAACCAAATTTAGCTGCACCGCCAGGAAAAGAGGAGGAGGGAGGTTGGGGTGCCCTCGGGCCGGATGGAGATGATTGGCGGGCTGTATAAAAATAAAAATAAAACTTATTTTTTAATTTATTTTTTTTATTCAATTTTGTGTTAAATCATGTTTAACATGTGACAGTCTGATTAAATAAGGAGTTAAGCAAAATTGTGATGATGAAAAGTGGCTGATTTTACTAACATCACACTGGAAGTAAAGCAAGGTCAAGTTATGCACATTTGATTGTGGGGTGCAGTTTTGCATTCAGCGTGCTCTGTTGTATACTGCACATTTGGACAAAATGTAGTAGGTGATCAGTTATTCCATGCATACAGAATTTATAAAATATTTACAGCACTGCAGAAATAGGAGAATGGCGATGCTATTCTGAACAAGCCCTCTTATACCACCTCCTGCATTTTGAGTTCCATGAGGAAACAACAACAAGGGAAAGAAAACCGAGTAGTCAAACTAATTAATTTGTCTTTTAAAAATGGTGTGCAATCAGTTGATTTTATCATCAAATAATCTTTAGCTGACAAACATGAAATGATTACGAACATGCAGTTCCACACCGTGACCCACTCCTCGTTAAAGACAAGTGACATGTGCACGTTTATCTAAATTGCCTCTCATCAGCCACTATTATAAACATGCTCATTAAAATACTTAGTTTTGGTAAAAGTAGATGCAGTGTTAAAAGACTGGTGTTCTGTTTGACTATTTGTATGCTTTCCATGTCCTGCCGTAGCTTTTATGTGGGCTATCATCAGCAGGTGCGAGTCTGAGAGGTGATGAAATTCAGGAAGGCACAAGGAAACTCTAGTGCGAAATAAAATATGACTGCATGTGGTGGACGGCATTACCCTCTCGTTTCTCAACCAGCGTGCACGTCACGATAGAATTCCAGGAAAACATAAGCTAACAGCTACTGCAGTTAGCTTGAGTATGAGAAAGAGAGAGAGAGAGAATTAACCTGGCCACAGGACCTCCTGGCACATAAGGGGAAAAGGCAATGGTTGTTTATGATTTCTTATCTTATGCTTAATAAAACGTCAATCTTCAAACTTCACCAAACCAGCCTCAGCCTCATGGCCAGAGGTTGCCAAGCTACATGCTATCTCATTAACAGCAGGGTTCAAGCGGACGTTTCTGTTCTTTCATCTCAAGGCACACGCCACTTCTCTTAGATAAAACACTACAGTGCATGGCTACTCAGCAAAGAACAAATTAAATCAAGGTTTTTACAGCAGCTAAGGTTAACTGTAAATAGTCAACAGATGCTCTCTTGGAAATGTCTAATGGCCATTTTATGGGTTTGTTTACCAAAATGTTTAATTAATAAAAAGAATCACTATGAGGCATTGCAAACAGTGAGTGAAGGAGAACACTGAAGCCCTGTGGCTTTGGAGACTCAACGAAGAGCATCTTAAAAGCAGATTAAAAGAAATATAACATTCAGCCGTCCTTCATTCTGTTCAGAGGCCAAGAGGCAAACTGTGTTCAACGCGCACTGATGTGTTGAAAATGAAGTCAAGAGAGAATATGGGCTGTCCTGTGGTCATGCTGCTGGCATTGATGACTGAATCTCTCTCTCAAAGACATACGTCACAAAGTGTAAGGCCAACAAAGCCTTACATCAACACTTTTCCCACATAGTGAATCTTCATGGCTTTTCCATGACCTTTCTATTTCTATAAGGATTTTTTCTGAAATATTTTATAGAGATTGCTGGATCTGTACTGTATGTCAAGTACCAGTTTTTATGAATAATAGATTCATCTCTTCCTCTTTACTACTAGTTGCAGCACAAAATAAATATGAATGAACATCAGAAGGTATGTTGGAAGATACAGTACAACCTACTGAATGTACCATGCCTCATGTAATCGCTCTATCAGTGTTTCAACCATGCAAAAAACAAATAAACAAATAAATTACTCATAGCTCATAACTAATTCATTATATTTTTACTTGACCTGACAGTGATGTCTTATTTAATGCATGTTTGAATAAATCTGTAATGTAAACAAGGTTATATGACAGCCACGTTTTAAGTGTTTTTATTTCAGCAATGAAGTATGAGTAAAGTTGATATAAATGTGCAGTCAAATCAAATGTATCAAAATGTACTGTACTGTACTGTACTGTACCTGATATATATCCGAATGAAACAATACTGAATCGGATCAAGATCAGAATCAAATCAAGAGCTTGTGAATCAGAATCAAATAATGAAATGTGTCAATACCCAGCCCTTCTATAGCCAAAAAGACCCTCAATGGACAGATGCTGTTATCACACATTTTACTTCATACAAAAACTATATATAAGTACTATTTTTTATTAATTATTCTAAATTAATGCTCTCTCTCTCTCTCAAAAAAAAAAAGAAGTTAAATGGCATAATGTTTAATGGTGCTGCCATTAAAAAAAAAAGATCTTGGAATGGGTTAATGCTAAAGTCAATTAACATGAACACCTGAGGGTTTTTTTTAAAAATATTTTTATTTTTTATCTGTCAACTGATTCAAACAACCAAGGACTTTCTGCCAAATCAGTGAAGCACTCAGGCATGAACTCATGAATGTTATGGTGTAATGTTGCTTCTATTTCTTTTTCTTCTTGTCTCTTGTTTTCTTCTCTCATGTTGTATTACACATTGAGTTGCAGGAACACACACACATCACTGGCACTCACAGTCACTCAGGATATGAACCAGTGGGGGGCAGCAGCACATGGACCGACATGTTACAACATACATTTGGTAACAAATCTCATGCGTTTCTCCTTGCTGTAATTTTGTTTGCACTTCTAAACAAAACATTTGTGTGACATTATAACATTTTGTACAAAATGCAGGACAAGAGGACCCAAATGAGGAACACTGCAAAGGGCAAAACCACTCATCTCACAAGACTGGAGCCTCCTTTTGATAACAGAAGCAGTTCCGTCAGCGTACGGGCACACCGCCCACAGCGGTAGCAGATTGCATTGAAGCTGAGTGGGGCCAGACACAGCAGGCCACTTCCCCTCACGGGCACGGAGTGGAAAACTCAGCCTAAAGCATGTCTGTGATTGGTACAACACTTGAACACTGATAGGACATGACTTAACATCGACACTCCGGATGCTTGAAATTATGACCTGTGAATAGATAATGACATCTTTACAGAGGTGATGGTGTATAACTGATGTTTTTGGTTAAGTGAGCCAGAGGGTGTCATGTTATACAGGTGACTCAGAGTCATGCCTGTCCAATCAGAGATGAAATATGACATCTCTCTCCTCTCCGCAGTGACTAAATAGCTCAGAATTGAAGTAGGTGCTTTTCTACCAAGTTGGCATCAACCAATCTATTACGAATGCTCTGACATTTTTGTCAAGTATCACCAATTTTTATAAAAAAAAGAAAACAGACAGCTTGTTGATCGAATTTAGGAAGTAAATCTCAGGGAGGAGATACATATTGGCTTATAGTCTATGCAAAGAAGAAGCACAGAATGGAGGTATGTGCACAACAAAAACAGAAGCAACAAATATCAAAAGACTGGAGCTGGGATATATTGCTGGTCTGAGTTTGTGTCCTAAATTGTTTTACTGGTCGGACATTTATGATAGTCTATGCATGAGATTTCGTCTGAATAGCAATGCAAAATTGAAAAACAATTGCTATGTTGAGTGATGGACATCTTTAATTTACAATAAAAAGGTTTTTAAAAAAAACAAACAAACAAAAAACAAACCAATGGTGCTACACATTATGCCAGATCACCAAAAGCTTTATAGCTACATTCGCACATTTGACCAATGCTTTTGTTCAAATCAACTTACATCACCTTCAATTTCATTTATGCATTTCAATTTTTATCTGATTGTGGGAATCAAACCTAAAAGCTTGCCATTGCTAGCACCTTGCTTTTCCAAATGAGCTAAAGGAACTCAACTAGTAGTTACTTTTAAATGCACACACGCCTTTCATCCAAAGCAACTTGCACTGCATTCAAGCTACACATTTGATCAGTTTATGCATTCTCTGGGAATTGAAGATCCATTGGTTTCATTAGCCAAGACATAAAATGGTCCATGTGTTGTAAATGTGTTTATTCTCAAACAATATAGGATGCTGTTTAAACTGTCAAGGTCCAAGAGAATGTGCAATTTATCTAAGTTAGGCTTCATTGAGGCTCTCTGTGATGTGTCTCTGGTGACAATGATCGGTTTCGGTGTCACACTACAAATTACTTTGAGCTAAAGACAGTACTTGCAGAGATGGCCCAGAAGGATCCACTCACACACAGGCATTTAACTTTAACCACAGGACTCAGTCAACAATGTATTTGCTGAAGGAACTGTACTAACTGTGACACATCCAATAAGATACTCTGTTCCTTTAAGTATTTATCCTGTGGTGTGTTTGTATGTATGGTCAATGAATGACAGCCCTTCGTTACACTGTAAAACAGAGGGATTAGTCTTACCCAGTATTCAAAACTGTGGTGAGAGATTTAAAAAAAAGTTTTGCATAAGGCTCAGATCTGACTTTTTATGGAAACTGGCTGAAAGTTGCTTTACGTTGCCCCAAATGAATTAAGTCAGAATTTGATGTTTTCAATTAAACTTTTTATAAAAGTTTACAAGTATATATTAAAGCAATAGGCCCCAAGAAGTGCTCCGCATCGTGCCTACAATGCCCCTTAGCTGTTATAAATTCACTGTAAACCATGACTTCACGGGGCTTATTGCTTTTATAAAATGGTTACCACACAACACAAATATTAAAGACAAAAAATATGTATCAATGCAACTTTCATGAAGTAAAATCACTAAAGCCTTCCTTCCGCTGGAAAAAATAGTCCCTGACTGTGAACAGCAACAGAAGTTACATTTATTACAGCAAAGAAATTGCGGCAAAGATTGTCTTTATGAGCGAGTCACTCAGTCGCAAAGACTTTTATATTGAAACTTGTTGTGAACACGGAACAAGACGTAAATGACAAATGCTTTGACTGGCGCTGTCAGTGTCAGCAGGGCACGGGAGAACCCATTAAATGTAACAGATTTTGTAACAAACAGATTTTTTATTATGATCATAGGACTGACCTGAAGGAAAATGCGTAATTTTAAGTTTAAATGCGAGATTCTGGAAACAATCTAAATTTAGCGGGACCCGTCGGGTCTGGAAGAAAATCACTATATGCGGATAGCGGGTGAATTTTAGGCAGGCGCGGATGCGTGCGGAATAGAACCTTGCGGGAGCGGGACGAAAAAAACAGTCCCGTGCAGACCTCTATAGGGATGTGCGCAACAACAAATTTCATTAACCTAACAGCCAATTATAAACAAATTTCCTCAAATAAAAGTTAGTCCACATAAGTCAGCGCTTAAGGTATTGTTGTTCGTTACCACGACAACCACTTGCGTGTCCAGGTTTGAACGTGCCTCTCGTGTATGAAAAGTATCTGTACACATGGCGGGTGGCAAAATCACAAGAAAAGCTTGACGTATTGACAACTATACATTATTTAAGCGTATTCTCTTCGTTAGGATGTTGATATAGCAACTGTTCAAGTAAGTTTCATTCATAATGTTTCTCCTTTAATCCAATATAAAATTATTGTCCCTCATAACCGGTAGTATAACAAGCCTATAAGCAAGCTTAATACTAGTTTGACATGACATAGCAGAAAAAGGAAAAGCATGCAAAATCTGAGGTAAAATTAAATGATTTTGTTTTCCGCTCCAGATATACTTTTCAAAATAAAATAAAATTAATTTTAAAATGTAACATTAACATGACTAATTTAAATGTAACTTTTGTAAAAATATAAAGCAAAACATTAAATGTGCAAAAAAAAAATGTAAACGACTAGTCCAACTAGCAGCAGCAGTATAGTTTAATCGACTAGTCGAATAGTCTCGCACATCCCTAATTTCAAGGTCACCTGCTTGGACGCAAATTAAATACACAGTAGTTAGGGGTGTGACGAGATTAAAATGTGACAAGATTTTTCGTCGAGGTGAAAAGCTGTCTCGTGAGTGATATTGCCATGGCTGAGTGTGAGGGTGAAATTAGGATAGAATATGCCACCGCTACATTTACATTACGCCTCTACTGACGTTTTGGTTTTTATAGAAATAAAAACCATTTAATTCAGCTGGATAACGGTCACCGCCGATCCCTATACACAGAGTACACACGGTCGCGAAATCGGAAGTAAACACAAGCGCGCATTAATGCGTGATTTCAATACCCCGCGTTTTGAAAGCGGCTCCCTGATACATGCAAATATATCTCAATATGAAAGCTATCTTAGGCTGGGCTGTGTAGTTGTAACCATCTCTCAACTCTGTATCATGCTTGAAGAAAAATGGTTTGAATATTGTGTGAGGACTTTGATTATGGTTGCACTTATTGCTTGCACTTAATAAGACTAAGAGAAAATTTGTATTCATTTTTATGGTAACACTTTAAAATAAGGTTTCATTAGTTAACTACTTTAGTTATAAACTAAGAAAGAACAATACTTCAGCATATTATTAATCTTAATGTTAATTTCAACATTTAGTAATACATTATGAAAATATGATATAAATACAAGAGTTGTATTTGTTAACTGTGAACTAACATGAATTAACAATGAATGACTATTTTTATTAACTAACATTAACAAAGATTAATAAATAATGTAGCAAATGTATTGCTCATTGTTAGTTAATGTTAGTTAATAAATTAATGGTAACAAATGAACCTTATTGTAAAGTGTTACCGTTTTTTTATTCTATATTTTTATTTCTATGATCAATTTGTGGAAAGGAGTTCAGTTAGGAGGTCAAAAGTTGTAGAAGCTCATAATTCATGTACAGCTCTAAGGTCTGAAGAGACTCATGAAATCATACAGGAGAGAAGCCAGTCAGCTGAGTTTGTGGCAAAACCTTTTAGTGCTTGAGTATTGTTGCCTTTTACTGCATATGATAATTCATACTCAGAAAGTAGAACTGAAATGACATTCACCACAAGATGATTAGTTAAAACATTTCAAATGCACCTGCAGACTATTTTTAGTCATGTATTTCGTCATTGAGGATTTCTTAAAAATATTGTGTAAACATCTTGTCTCGTCTCGTTCTCGTGAACTCAATCTCGTGTCTCGTCTTGGAGCTAAGTGTCTTGTCACACCCCTAACAATAGTGGATAATGTCGATCTATGAAATTATTCTCCTGAAAACACAGCACAGTCCTGAGCATTTTCTCTCTGATAATATGATTTGTTCCGCAATGTGAGGTAAATAATTAATACAAAGGCTCAGTCAGCCAGTAAACAGGATCATCGTGTCCATGTCTAATGTGAGGTAAATGTTTTCCTCCCCTTGAGACATGCTGTAAAGTGGAAGGGAAATGCGATCCTGTCCAGCCAGCTGTGCAGGAGATCGATTACATACATTGATCACAGTTTCTAAGCATTGACAAGTGGAGAATGAGAAAGAGAAGGACCAGAGACCTGGAGTGATGTTTTCATTCACAACGCACTGATCACTGCCACCAAAGCTCCTTTACCATTGTTCTTCCTTCACATGCCTGTAGTTTGTCAAGTTCAAATGTTAATTGTTCTCCATGGTGCATGAAACAACTGGGTTCCAAAAAGCACGGAATAGCATTAAAACAGCAGGCGCATGCTATTTATTTTCTAGAAAGCTTAACTATTATGTTTTTCACTTTTGAGAAGTTCTGAATCACTCCTGAACGTTGAGAATTTTAACTTCATCCCATGTCATTTTTAAGGTCCTCTAGCAAATGCTCTTGTTTTCCTGCTCAAGGAAAACATCTTTAACAAAGCTCTTGACAAAATGCAAGATAAAAGAACAAAACAGTCGTACATCCTTGTCCTTGGTTTGTTAAAGCAACGCTTCCTGTTGGCTCCTTGCAAACAACATCTCTCTTGTCATAAATTTACCGTGGCTTTTTTCCTTCCCACGTCTCCCAGAATTTATATCTGAAATAAACTTGAACTGTGGCCATGAAAATGCTTATATCCCTCTGGTAACACGACTAACTATTTGCAGCATCATGGCCAATAAATCACGCGCCGTACGGCCTGTCCTGGCCGAAGCATTTTCAGACCCATTTACTACTGATAATGCCTGCAGTTGGCCGAGTCTCAGAGGGGGAGGCAGGCAGGTGAGCTCATGAATCATTCGCTTCTTTCATCAATGTTCACCTGCGGTGCAGGTTTAGGGTTCTGCAGAACATGAGGGGATAAAGGGGTTGAGGAGGGGGTGACCTCATTCCTCAGTGCTGACAAACTCACATTAATTAAAACATAACCAGGCTGAGTGCAATGTGGGATTTGCTCACGAAATAGCACAAATTGTTCATAAACACACCCTGCTTCTATCCATCTATCATCAGTGTGAGATAACTAAATCAGATCATTCTATGAATCAGACAATGCAATAATAAAGTGTAGAGTAAAGACCGCCTCCGGCTGTCGACAAAACTCAGACAGGCAGTCACATGTTTAGATACCCCCTTTCCACCAACACGGTTCTGTTGCAGGTTCCTGGCCTGTGTCCATTCTCGAACCGTTCCGATAGTGATGTGCGGATCGCGGTTATATGCACTGATACTACAGATAATCCGCTGGTCAGAGAGGACAAGTAATAAAAAAATAACATTCCAGTTAATTGTGGGTGGATGAGAGCTAAATCAATAATGTGTTGATTTTAATACACGGAACTCTCATTTCATGGTAAGACGCAACAAAAGTGCATCACTCTTTCACTTTCGTTTTCAACTGAACATATTTCTCTTCAGGGAAAATCAATCAAGGAAAACATGTGCCTAGAGATAGAGCACCATAGTGGTCACTATAAAACACAAAGGAAAAACCCTACATGGGATACTGCTTTATAACTTAACTGCCCCCAGACCCCCCCTAGGCAGACCAAGGATTTTACCACCCCTCATTTTGAGCCAGTAAAAACCCTGTGTTTTGTGTTTGTGTTTGCACGAGTCTCGAAATGATCAGTTACTGCTTTCTAGGGGTGTGACAAGAGATTAAAATGTGACGTCAAGGTGAAAATCTGTTTTACGATATTGTTATGATGGAGTGTGAGGGTGAAATTAGGATAGAATATGCCACCGCTACGTTTCCATTACGCCTCCACTGTCGTTTTGATTTTTATAGAAATAAAAACCATTTAATTCAATTGGATAGTGGTCGCTTCAATCCCATCCAGCTCATCCAACACGAGCTGCAGCACTGTACGTAGTGCAGCAGGAATCAGAGTTCACTGATCACGTGACGAGATGACTGACAAAACCGCGGAGGATTCGTTGCACAAGAGCATCTGATAAATGTCTTATCTTGTAGAATGTGTGCTCAGCACCGCCGCTCCCTATTCACAGAGTACGCGCAATCACGAAATCGAAAGTGAAAGTAAAACGCGAGCGCACATTTAAACGCGATTTCAATACCCCTCATTTTGAAAGCGGCTCCCTTATGTATGCAAATATCTCCCAATACTAAAGCCATCTTAGGCTGGGCTGTGTAATTGTAACCACCTCTTATCTCTGTATCATGCTTGGAAGAAAAATTTGGTCTCTATTTGCACTTTGAATATTGAGAGAGTACTTTGATTATGGTTGCACTTTTTGTTAAGAGAAAACTTATTTTTATTTATACTGTTTTTATTTCTATGGTCAATTTGTGGAAAGGAGTTCAATAAGCAGGTCAAAAGTTCTACGTACAAGAGAGAAGCCAGTCAGTTGAGTTTGTGGCAAAACCTTTTACTGTGCTTGAGTATTGTTGTCTTTTACTGCAGTCTGCATATGATAATTCAAAGAAAGTAGAACTGAAATGACATTCATTACAAGATGATTAGTTAAAACATTTCAAATGCACTTGCAGACTATTTTTTAGTCATGTATTTCACCATTGAGGATTTCTTAAAAATACTGTGTTAAAATCTCATCTCGTCTCATTCCCGTGAACTTGTGAACTCTTCTGACATCAAAACATTAACAGACATGATCACAATACATGCACACATCATCGTTTTGACTTAAAAATATGCCTTTGACAGTTTAATGCATCTATTTGTGTGCTCCACAGCTCTTTATCCAGAAAAAGAAATGTCATATGAACTGACTTAAAAATCAAAAGAAAAACAAAAGCAGAAATGTCACAAGTAAATATTTAAAGCTTTTTAGGAAATCTATGTTTACTTCATAGTTATTGGAAAGGATATAAAAGCTACTGTAAGCACTGTAAATTGATGATATAAGATGATCATATCTAAAGAAACAAAGACTTCATCAGTCCCCATGCTTCATAGATAGCCTTGGGCACTTCAGACTTGAGCACAAAAAGCTTTCCTGCTGACAGATATGATGGAATATTTTATTAACCAGGGGTGGCTTGATATATATACACTCTTGAGTTTCAATCCCCAGAGCGTGTCAAGGCCAGAGATGGACCACTTTGTCCTGTGGCCTATTATAGCAGTCAAAATCTAACACCTATCTATCCACCATCTGGGAGAGGCTCCATAAAACTCCCATAAAAAGACAAAGTGGCTGGTCACTTGCAGATCGCCTTCAAAGGACACGGCTCATAAAACACACACGCTTATACACGCGTGTATTCTTGAATCGGTCAGAGTACCTACAAATATGAACAGTCAGAACATTAAATCAGAGTTGTACTCCACTCAATCCTAATTTGTGATACGTCAGAGCCTCGTTGAAACTCAACTGATGGATTAATGACTGTAATGAAAGTCATCCGACACTCATTTGGCCTCAGACAATCTAATCAACAGCCCTGGGATTCGGGATAAAAAGATGGTCCATCTAAAAATTGTTCCCTTTAAGAAAACACAGTTAGGGAACTGTCAACACAGATACATGATGACATTGCTGCATTCGATATGCCTAAAGTTATTTGGTTGCTGTTAAACTGAATGCTTCTGACACAGCTGTGCATCTTTAACAGATACTACAGAGGAAGCGGTTTAGTAGTGTAAGTAGCAGTTATATGTTAACTATATGTTCACACATATAGGATCCTTCTAAGCACCAGAACAAATGCATTAGTTGATATGTGAGGTGATATACTGTACACACACGCACAATACAGTACAGTAAAATACAGTTTGATTGGTCACAGCCTTTGACATCAACAAAAAGTTCATAGGTCTATGCATGATTATAAAATGCATTTAGCACTGTTTTCTTTTTTCCTGCTGCTTTCCTTCCTGCTCCCTATCAGAACAGACCAGAAACTCTTATAATTAGGAGTTATTACTGATACATGCAACAGGACGTTAAAGAAGTCTTGTTTTCTACAAGGCTTTACCAAAAGCCCACATATCCGCTTGGCTTTTACAAATGTTGACTCCCATTATGCATTGCGAGAAAGCTTTAATCAGCACAAGTCAGTGTAATAGCAGCTCTCATCATCCAGAGATCAAAGTGAAATTATTTTTCCTGTTGAACCAGGATTACAATCAGCTAGAAGCCAAAGCTGAGGATGCAATGGGTGAAATGTCTGAAGAATGGCTGCTAGAAAAGCAAAATTAGCTGTACTGTCAATTCTACAAAAAAGATGTTTACTCTCTAAGCTTGCTGCAGTAGGCGGTGTTACCGGTGTTACTCTGTGTTTGCCCGTACACGATTACATTACTTGCCCACCACGACACCGGACCCACTGGAGTTTGCTTTTGTTATAGAAATAAAAACCAATTCGTTGAGTTGGACAATGGATGCTACAATTATAAACTGAAAGTGTCTGTTCTGTTCAATACAGCACAAGCTGCAGAGTCAAAGCACAGAGCAGCAGGATTCAAATTTCACTTATCACGTGACAAGAGTGAAGAGAGATGACTGACGATGGTGGAGGATTTGGTGTGCAACAGATCCTAAACATTGACAAATATGCGGTCAGTACAGGTCATTAGCCTACACGTCATTGTGAAAGTTAAAGTAAAAAATTAGTGCACAGTCAAAAGCAATTTAAGTAAATAAAATGTTTTGTTTCGTCTTATCATCACTGAGCTAGAACAAAAAGATGCCTGCACTATTGTGCCAACAGCCTTGTTAGCACACCTGCTGTTAGTCTAAAAGAGAGTTTTTACCAGATTCTCTCTGCTGCGCATGCACTGAAAAGTTGTTAAAAAAGTGAGAAAGGATGTAGGGAAAGTGTTCTTTATTAAAGGAAACAGCAGAGAGGATATATGTCTGCTGAGGCATTGTGGGAGATGTTCAGTAGGGCCTGACAGAAAAGTGTTTTTCACCAGTCAGTCTGTCTCATGACAACAAATGATATGCAGAGCGTGAGCAGCTCTTACAGCGCAGACAGAAAAGATATGTTTCCCTGCCTATACTGTTTCTACAAAGCACTACACAAGGCTGAAAATGATAGATAGATAGATATTCTTTATAATAACTAGCAAACAAAATTCTTCATTCTTTCAATCAGACATATTTATTTGTATAAATTAAAGATTAATCCTTAAAGCTATTCAAATTATTTAGTCAAGAGCATTGAGTGATTTTCTCTTTTTGTTGTTTGATTAACATTAATGACGGACAGCAGCAGCTGGTTTATTAGACTGCTGTCAAGTCCGAATGCACGGATTCAATACACTGATAGACATACGATATTCTCCCAAATGTTTATGTTCACTTAAGACATAACTGACTGGGTTTACATGAATACCCGCCAAAACTGACATTTTGTATTTGACATAATAGACATAATTTTGTGTGTATTTGTCAGTTTAAGCCCGAAAAGACACAAAAGAGAGCTCAATTCAGTACTTGTGTGCTGATGTCACACTTTTTCAGATTTATCCATATGCCTGCTCTTCTCTTTTTCCCAGGCGTTTACATTTTTGAACGTTTTATAAGACATGCAGCAAGTGTATGCCAACTTATTTCCCGCCGGGTAGATCAGCGCTTTACAATTCAAATGTACACATCTACTACGCAAGACATCATTCTAACTGGATCTCTGTTTTAACATTCTGTTGATAACCAACATCATCATATTATGTTAAAAGTACCTAAATGTTCACCTTCAACTGAGGTTAGAAACAAAATGTATAATTTAGTAGTCTTAATGTTTATTTAATGAGAAAACCTAATGGAAGTTTTGTCCAACTTATGATAAAAGTTTCATTTGAAAAATTTGCAGAGAAAAAAACTTTGGGGGGATAACTTTAGCTAGTTTAGCTTACAGCGCTCTGTAAGAAAGATTACTTTTTTATTTCTTCACATTACAACATATTTTACTGTTATTTATACTGAAATCTTACTATGGTTCTACTGAATATGATTAGAAGTCAACATTCATATAACATCAAATATCTCAGTATAGTGACTCAGCACAATAAATGCTAAACAGCTGTTTTTCTTCTAACAGACTTCTTAATGCTGCTAGTATTGATGCATATTTAGGGCCTTCACAGTCTTTAATAGATGCACAGACAAGGGTGAGAAACAGGCAACTTCATCACAGGCCGCCCTAATAGCTAATAAATAAGTCTAAAAGTGATAAAGTGATATATGCAAAAAGTGTTTGTGTCGTTTGGCTCATTGCTTTCCTGAAGTTCTGATTTCTCATTTACCTTTTTTCTCAAGTAATTTAAACCTGCCTGTTTTGATAAATAGCTGAATATGAATCCATTTCAAACAAAGACATTATGGTCATGAAAATTAAATACTGAACAAAAGTAGTGTAGGCTATTGTTACTAGATTTCCATTCAACCGTATATTAACATGTTGAACTTAGGCAGATCAAATGTTTTCTTGCAAATATTATACTAATGAATATCTTGGAATCTGCTGATTACAGCAGATGTTTCAAAACATCAGTATGTAAGCCAACAAATGCCAAATGGGTACACAAGACATGGTTTAATTTAGAAAACCAATAAAAAATGAATAGTTACTCTTCACTAATACCTTAAAAGTTATTGTGTGCTATATATTTTGGATAGAATTTGCTAATTACGGAGCTTTAATGAAACACTTAAATTCAAATAAAGGTCCATTTGTCCACAAGGACCATCTAAAGTTACATTTACAACTACATCAAGCATGAGGATTACGCTTCAAGTCTTGTTAAAGGTTTTCCATTAAAAATAATAACAAAAGTGATCAAACATTTTTATCCCAGATTAAAGTGTGAAAGCTTATACTCACAGCTCACTAATATTTAAAACTATAGAGTTGTGGTTTATCATAACCAGTTTGTTTCCTGTGTATTTTGTTATAATGTACTGTAGCACTGGCCTCTACCCAGCTTGTCAAACTGTCTGTATGTTTTTGTTATTCTAAGTTGTGAGAACTGCAAGAGGTCTATCATAGTTTTTCCTTTCAACTGAGTGAACATGAACACATGAACATACATATGAACAATATGTGTCTTACGTCTTAAGCCTAAAGCACTTCTGACATAAATGTCAGTTTCTTTTTATATATGTCATCCAAGTAAAAACTACAATTATACCTGTGGTAGCTCCATTATCGCAGTGGCTTTCTCCGGTTCTGAACGTGGCAGTTCTGAAGTTTTGTTTTGAAGACATGTAATGCACATGTAAACTTTATGTCAATCGGACTGGAACGTTTATGGTATATATTAACAGAATCTGAAATCGGACTGGATTCATTCCAACTGATGAAAATTAGTGCATGTACAGTAGCATACCTAATGGCTCAATTACAGTTACGTTGCGACTTGTGCGTGCATTGTGAAACAGACATACAGATTGTAGTCCTCTGCTTGTTTTGTAGCAGCATGTGACTATTGTGTCTGTCCATAAGTCCCACTGATTGAGTCTGGCCCTTGATCTATGCTGGGATGAAACAAAAGGACTGCCGTCCAGACTCTGGTCGAACAACAAACAAAAGCAAGGGTAATTGAAAACCCTAGCCGCTCTGTTATAGTGCACTGGATGGAATGAAATGTGAGCACCATGATTGGTCTGCAGATTGATCAATCTACACACTATATGATGCGCTAAGGGTCTTCTAGTCCTTTCCTCATGAACAGTTATATTCCATATGATGCAGTTTACAAGCTTATGACATGTGAAATGCAAAGCGATTCTAAGGAAATACAGAGTGTGAGATGTGTATGCCACCAACCCTATCACTCATGTTTTCAATCTGCACGAACACTGACCTCACGATATGTCATCCAAGTCGTATTTCAGACACCTTCGTTACTAGAGAGATAGATGTTCAATGCGCAGCTGCACTTGCCATTACTGTGCGGTGGTTTACCTGCTGCATCACTCTGTCATGGTGTGGAGAAACTGCAGTACATCATAAAATAAAGGTGTGTGTGTGGGGGGGTACCTCTCTCCACATATGTTTACACTCCCACTCATTACTGAAATTACACATCATTTATCAGCATGGAGAGCCTAAAAGAGCATGGACAGAGCTGCTAAAAGAGAGAGAGCAAGAGAGAGAGATGCTGTCTGGATAGAGTACAAGAGCAGCTCTTCAACATCTAATTAGCCGAATCTGTGTTTTCTCTGCGTTTATATGGAGGGAGGCCTCCACATCTCCACCCAGAGTCGGAAATCATCAGCTTAGGCCAGAGGTTCAAAATGGATACAGATGTCCAGGCCTGGCGTGCATCACTGATAAACACTGATACTGAATGGGCATCATTAAAGAGACAAATAATTCAAAAAAGGCCTATTTAATCCTAAAATACATATTAAAGACAACAAAGGCTGGGTTGGTAGAACAAGTCTACTTTTTATGAAGTAAACTGGAAACATCACTGTAAAAAGAGTTTGTAAGGTAACCTAAAAATGTTAACATTTAAATTAATTGTTTCAATATGACTCAATCACTATGACTGGATTAGGATACATCCACAAAATCCAAATCTGGTAGAAATAGCTTGTAACAACTGCACAGTTTTATCTTTCATATCAGAATCATAATAATAAAGAAATGGATATCTGCTTAATGATGAGACAACCCCTTCTCTTTTTTTTTAATGGCATTGGTATGTGTACATATTATGATATTAGAGCCAAACCTTAAGCCAAAAACACTGGAGAAAAACCTTATCAGAAAAAAAAAAAAAAAAAAAGCTTTAGACAGGATCATTTCTGCCATTGAGTCATGAATATATATTTCAATCTCTCTCTCTCTCTCTCTCTACAAAAAAAAAAAAAAGAAAAAGAAATCTGCATCTCTATATATATTTATATCTCAAAAGTGAGTATTCAAAAATTAAGGAGGCACATGAAGTAAATAACACTCCTAAAAATCTCTAAACAAGGTAAAATAATAAATACAACCCCTGCAAACCTAACCCTCCATCCTGATAATTTCTTTTCAGTCAAAACGGGGGTTTAAACTAGTTTAGCTCATGTAGACGATAATTAGTTATCGTTTGTTATTTTAATGTGGTAGCGTCTCCAATGTCTACTTAGACACGTTTGTTTTATAGTATATCTCACAAGAGATTAGGGTTGTGGTGTGCATTTCCCTCCAAATTATTAGTCCACTGAAACTAGTATCAACATAATCATCATACTTCAAAAACTGTCTGCCTTTGACATGAAAATACTGTCATTTGCGAACTGAACAGAAGATGTGATTTGAGACGGAGAGATGGAGCGCGCGGACCTGCCCATGACTCAGTGCTGCAGCCTTCGGATTTCCTCCAGTTTCTCTCATCCAGACTACACAAACTGACATAACCAACAAGCCATGGCAACACTTTACATCACCATGTACATGTTACATATTTTACACTTTCATATAATTAACTATAGCAGTAATCCGACGTGTACAGCCAATCAGAATAATCACTCAACACTACTACTGTAAAGAAGCTTCATTAGATGATACGCATTATAATAGGTCACAATTCAACGTCTCCGAACTGATTTGAACCTTTTTTATATATATATAATAATAGCCTATATTGAAATCTTAAAGTTAAAGATCTGACAAGTGCCACCAAGTGCTGATATCGGACCATGAGACGAGCTTACTTATTTATACAAAACCAAACTGACAAGCCATAAGACTTTAGATCTCAAACTATAGGTTATATTAATTAATCAAATATTAATCGACCGTCATCTCTAAATAAACCACAAAAAAGAAAAAGAAAGAGAGAGAGAGAGAGAGAGAGAGAGAGAGAGAGAGAGAGAGAGAGAGAGAGAGAGAGAGAGAGAGAAAGAAAGAAAGAATAGCCGAATTAGGTTCCAATGAATGTCACCTGACAACTGACAGGTCGAATAACTGGGTTTCCAAAAAAAAAAAAAAAAAACATTACCACACATCTGAACGGTAACGGAAATGCTTAAAAAACTCAACTTACTATTCAGTGCCTCATTGGTTAGTGTCGTTATAATATTTTCTCTTGTCTTTGGCATCAGCCGAGACTATTTTCTCCTCAGAAGTGAAACAGGATAAAATCCTCCTCAGTTCAGCAGCCCCTGACTCAAATCCCGATTTTTCTTCTTCACAGACACCTTGCGCGTGCACAGAGAAGAAAATTCAAGAATAATATATCCTCCAAGAACGTGTTCTGCCTGTAAAAGGTCCGTTTTCATATAATAAGAGTATTTTCGGGACCGGCTTTCATAGTGGAGCTCTCTTCTCCTCGCGCACTGTGCGGACAGGTTTCGCGCTCCCCTCACGAGCTCTAGATTTGCGCTCAGTCTGTCGCGCGCTCACAAACACACACGCACACACGCGAGCGCGCACTGATGCACTTCATTCTCCACACCGGACACCGGAAGCGTCCTGTACAGTATACGGGTGTGGGAGTATTTCGTGTTTTTCGTCGTTTTCTAGGGCATCCCAAGAAACTGTGTCATAAATGCCACCTGGAAAAGAGAGCCATGTCAAGACAAACTGCTTTGTGCGCTGTGTTTGCTGGCATGTCCTCGTTTTCAGGGGAAAAAAAAAAAAAAAAACTCACAAGTGTTTGCTAAGGTATTCTGTTTTTGGTCTCTATGTTGCTTTCTGACATGTAAAGCTTGATGTTTTGGCTTCTGTTGGAACGGTTTTCATTGGCGGAGACGAAAAATATGGAAAAACAATATAGACACGCTAAAATATATACATGTTGTCAGGGTTTGACATTAAAGGTTTTACTCAACAGCCACTGTGGCTAGAGGTTTTCCAAAGTTACTAGCCACTCAGCATTTTCACTGGCCACAATTTTGTTGTTCGGAAATTGATTTATTAGTGGGGATACAATTCACCAGACGATATTTGGGTTAATGAGAACGAGAAGATATTTTAACACTATTTTTAAGAAATCTTCAATGACGAAATATATGACTGGAAAAAATTGTATTTTATTCGATTGAACGTCACAAAATGCTAAATGCAAAACATTTGGAAACGTTTTAACTAATCTAGTGCTGCCACTAATGATTATTTTGGTAATCAAGTAATCAGTCAATTATTTTGATGATTAATTGAGTAATCTACAATATTGTTTTGTAGTAATAAAAATAGACCTAAGTCAACAGAAGCCTTTAAAATACACTTAAAAAAAATACTTTAAATACTTACAATACACTTAACATACCTAAATAATAACAATCGGGCAACAATAATTATTTCAAATATAGTATCAAAAGCAAGCAATCTTTTATTGAACAACAGTATTAAAATACATAATGTAAACAATCAACTTATGTACATTACCTATTATAACAAATGCCTGCAGAGGGCGCCAACGGCCTGGTGATTGTTGTTACACTTTACAGCATGATCAAATATCCACTTAATCTTTAATATTTGGCCACTTCTTTACAAAAGAAATGCTACTGCCATTGTAAATTCTTGAACAAGAACATGTGAACATCAAAATAAATCAGATTTGAGGACCAGAACTACCTGTCATGTAATAAAATATGAATATACTGTATATGGAAATGTGTGAATCAAAGTGTCAAGGTAGATAATGATAACTAATAATTTAGGTAATGTTTCTAATGCCATTTGTGAAAATTATCACAAAGAGTCGGTGGCTTTTCCTACATATGGCCAAATAAGTTGATACGTCAACATGTATGCACAAACAAAAAAGACAATCAATCTTATAATTATGTAGAATAGAGTAGCCATCACTCCATTTATTTAATGGTATTCAGTATTTTAGCACTTGTGCTACAACAGTACTTATTACTGCAACCCTTGGAAATGGAGGTGTAATATTACAAACACATACCATTTCTTGATCTTATGCAGGGTGCCAGAAGACGTATTGATTTCTATAACGTCTTGCATAGAACTCAAACCAGATTACATCATTCAGTCGCTAATTAAAATGTACAGACCCACCCATAATCATATTTAGAATATGTTTATTAAGGACAAATGGCGTAAGTTAATCTACAGTCACAGAACTCATTTTACTCATAAAGATTTATGTGAATTCACATGCCCTTAAATAGGATTTTCTCATATTCTCTTTTAGTATGTACAATATGATCAGTGCTTCAATCTGCTTTACCATACACACACACACACCTGATCTCCACTTTCAGCAGTCAAGGAAACATTTCTTTTCTGCACTGCACTGCACTGCCTCTTAAATTAACAGCCTCTCAAGCATTTCAAAATAAGCAGAAATTTACAATCGCTCAAGCAATTCAGATTGGTACAAAGGATAATATTTTTGGCAGTGAGCTGTGATATTACAGATTGATTTTTAATACTTCATTCAAGAAAAATGATTTCCTTCCTTTGGT
Organism: Elopichthys bambusa; assembly: GCA_037101425.1. Classification (NCBI taxonomy): domain Eukaryota; kingdom Metazoa; phylum Chordata; class Actinopteri; order Cypriniformes; family Xenocyprididae; genus Elopichthys; species Elopichthys bambusa. The sequence goes on along the minus strand of CM074440.1, from coordinate 25,777,602 downwards.
TTCAAGGCAAAAACAACCAAAATACGGAGAGGGTTGGGGTTGGCTTAGGCCCTATAGGACATAAATCTTTTATCCATGGCTTCTGCATGGGAAAGAGATAAGGCACAGGAAAACGAAACACTGAATGGCTCATCTGAATCTCCCAGCAGCTCAGTTCCCCTGAGTGGGCTGATGCACAGACAAATAGGCCAGCTCAAAATAATGAAATAAACATCCTGGCTGCTCTGCTCAAAAATAAGCAAATATCTAAATATGTAAATGCCACAACAATATAAAGAAACTCAGCAGACTCAGTCAAGTAAATGGCATTGTTTAGATAATGGGACATGAGAAGAATGCCATTACTGTGGATGTTTTTGGGAAAACATTTTAACATCCAAGTACATTTATACTACTATATAGGAATATATATACTATATATGATACTATATAGGAAATCTCACTTGACCGTCAGGCATTTGTTCTATATGTCAGCTCTATGATGGTATGTTTAAGTAAAATTATGCTATGCATCTGTAAATACTGTCTTATTTATAGTGTACGACCTGTTAAGCAGTGAATCTTTTCTTGCATTGTAAGCTGCCGTGCGATCGTTGATCTTGTTGGAAATCATAATCGTGTGATATATGCTATTCTAACTGTCATCTATTTTAGTCACCCTTATTTAGCCTCAATGTTGCCATTGTCAACAACATGAGTACCAAGAAACCCCAAAAACAAACACTGAGTGAAAGTTGCAGAAAGGAAATGTAGGTGTTGGAGAACATGCATGTAATGCATAACCTGTAAAACACAAGCCAAATGTCACAAAAAATCAGACCACAGCGTAAAGCGTGATGTGAATACATTGACTGTGCATATGCATGTCTTTTAAGTCTATCCTGTCAAAGGCAATGACTAGAGAAATGCCTCTGGGACTTTGTATTTAGCAGGATGGACTGTAAAACACAGAGCTTCCATATGTTTATGTGCAAATTGAATTGAATGGATTAATTCATACACTGTAAACATTTTTTTTTTTGAATGTATACCAGTAAATTCAACAATGCACACTACTACTAAAATCTGTTTTGTACCTTTAACATATACTGACAACCACCATAATAATGCAGGTGGTAAAAGAGAAAGCCACTGGAAGAATCAGAGTTCATCACAAGTAGCTTTTCCACGAGCTGAAGTATATACTAATATAAAGAAGGAGCACAGAGTCATTCACGCAAATGCAAAACACCATCATGGTAACCCACAACACTTACATAATCCAATAAACATTCATTAAACAAGAAGATGTAACATAAAACCCTAATGTACATAACTGATAACAAAAACTATTAAGAAACATGATTATTTAAACAAAATACTTTCAAATGTGAAGTGTCACACAGTGAATTGTGGGAATATCAGTTTACATTTTTTTACTGTAAATTATACATTGATTTTGTCTTTTTTACTTATAAAAATGTACAGCATTTTACTGTGAAAATTACATAAAATGTCTGGTAAGAGCTTTTACAGTTTTTCCCTGTATATAATGCCGGAATTTACTGTTAACCTATTTACAATTTTTTACTGTTAAAATCACATTCATTTTATTTTACAGTGTAGCGTTTATGCCTTGCATGATTTTTCTTTGTACTCTTACTACCATGTCAATTGGGTTTACGCACACTAATGGATTGCACTGGTTATGTTGTCTGTGCGGACAGAGGTATCATCACTGATTGAAAGCAGGTGGGTCAGGACCTCTTTCTAATATGGCTGATTAGTCAGGGTCTGCTATGAGCTCACCGCACCGTACAGATGGCAAACAATGCAGCAACAGCTCGGTGTCATCCTTCACAAGCCCTTAGGGACAGCATCTGACTCTTACAGCCTGCTGCGCCCTCTGACCTCCAGATCAAGCTCCTCAATTACTTTATACCTGCACACGAGGATGGGTGAGGTCAACAATTCAATTAAAGCCAGCAACACACCCACTAATCTCATCAGGACTGCCAGAGTTTCATTAGCGCTCAAGAGTCTTCAAAGTCCTGCCTCTGCGTCAGTAAGGGGATTGGCCACCCGCTCTTTCATGCCTTAATTAAATTTGAAGTCTCGCTGGCTATAAAGGCAGACTCAGTATTAAGGTTCTGAGGTTGATGAATGTTATATAAAAACAAAATTATTTCCAATGGAGCATTTTTATTTAATATGCAAATCACATAAAGCACAGACACTGAGAACTGCGACAGCTAAAGAAATGATTCTCCCAAACCCTGTCAGTGACAGTGTTCTGGTCATATTTCAAAAAATAAAGAAAGAAATAAGAAATTATATTTTGCTTTACAAAAAAAAAAAAAAAAAAATCTTTTTGCACTGTGACATTTTCAGGATGATTAAGAACATTTCCCCCAAAATTCTCATTAATACAGACTACAGAACAGATTAAAATATTATTTAAATTGTGAAGTATTTATTCATGGAAGAATATGTTATACTGCCTTTATGTTGGTTTTTAATAATTTCATTACAGTATTTTGTATTGAAATATAGCAAAAGACTATGAGAAATGCCATTATTATAATAATAAACCTATTTTAATATTGTAGTTATTTTTATGATAATGATAACAATCATAACAATAACTATTCTTCTTCTTATTATTATTATTATAAATGTGACTGGGAAACATTTTTATGAAATTGATTCAAACATTTCTCCCAAAATTCTACAGAATTTCAATACAGAAAAATAATGAAATATTATTTAAATTGTGATGTATTTATTAAATATAATCTGTTATACTGCCTTTATGATTTTAATCATTTCATTATACCAATCATTAATCATTTCTAGTGAAATAAAGAAAATGTATGAGAAGTGCAATTATTATAATAATACATTTATTTATTTATTAAAAATTATTCAATTATTTATTATATTAAAGTTATTCTTATCATAATAATAATGATAATATTTATTATTATTATAAATGTGAATGGTAAATGTTTTCATGAGATTCAATCCAAAAATATTTGAAACCCCAAGCCAATAAGTTGTGTTGCTTTCTTGGAGGATTCTATGTGTTGATGACAGAGTCACAGAAAGAGTAAGAGAGGGACAGAGGAGGCAGAGCTTCAAGGCAAACAAGCTTCTTGAACCTTTACAAATTTTTTAAATGAGCTCAGGCTAAATTGAAATTCAAAGAAACAGTGGATAAAGAACGCCAGCTGTAGACTCAGAAACCACTGATGGGGAAAATCTCTGCAGGCTGCCTGCACTCTTTTCATGGTGATACGGGTGTGAAACACCAAACACAGCATTTGATCATACTGGTACATCTTTTTGACTAAATATGTAAGGAAAGACATAGCTTTTCTTCATTAAAAAAATTACATACAAAACATACACTGATCAAGCATAACATTATGACCACTGACAGGTGAAGTGAATAACACTGATTGTCTCTTCATCACAGCACCTGTTAGTGGGTGGGATATACTAGGCAGCAAGTGAACATTTTGTCCTCAAAGTTGATGTGTTAGAAGCAGGAAAAATAGGCAAGCGTAATGATTTGAGCGAGTTTGACCAAATTGTGATGGCTAGATGACTGGCTCAGAGAATCTCCAAAACTGCAGCTCTTGTGGGGTGTTCCCGGTCTGCAGTGGTCAGTATCTGTCAAAAGTGGTCCAAGGAAGGAACAGTGGTGAACCGGTGAAAAGGTCATGGGTGGCTAAGGCTCATTGATGCACGTGGGGAGCGAAGGCTGGCCCATGAGGTCCGATCCAACAGACAAGCTACTGTAGCTCAGAATGCTGGTTCTGATAGAAAGGTGTCAGAATACACAAGTGCATCACAGTTTGTTGCATATGGGGCTGCATAGCTGCAGACCAGTCAGGGTGCCTATGCTGATCCCAGTCCACGGCCAAAAGCGCCAACAGTGAGCATCAGAACAGGTCAATGGAGCAATGGAAGAAGGTGGCCTGGTCTGATGAATCACGTTTTCTTTTAAATCACGTGGATTGCCGGGTACATGTGCGTCGCTTACCTGGGGAACACATGGCACCAGGATGCACTATGGGAAGAAGGCAAGGCGGTGGAAGCAGTGTGATGTTTTGGGCAATGTTCTGCTGGGAAACCTTGGGTCCTGCCATCCATTTGGATGTTACTTTGACACGTACCACCTACCTAAGCATTGTTGCAGACCATGTACACCCTTTCATGGAAACTGTATTCCCTGGTGGCTGTGGCCTCTTTCAGCAGGATAATGCATTTTGCCACAAAGCAAAAATGGTTCAGGAATGATTTGAGGAGCACAACAACGAGTTTGAGGTGTTGACTTGGCCTCCAAATTTCCCAGATCTCAATCCAATTAAGCATCTGTGGGATGTGCTGAACAAACAAGTCAGATCCATGGAGGCCCCACCTCGCAACTTACAGGACTTAAAGGGGACCTATTATGCCCCCTTTTACAAGATGTAAAAAAAAGTCTCTGATGTCCCCAGAGTGTGTATGTGAAGTTTTAGCTCAAAATACCCCACAGATCATTTTTTATAGCATGTTAAAATTGCCACTTTTTGGGGGTGAGCAAAAACACGCTGTTTCAGTGTGTGCCCTTTAAATGCAAATGAGCTGCTGCTCTCTGCCTAAGAGGGCAGAGCTCCAAAAGCTGATTCTCCGGTGTCAGGATTCAGTCACGAATCAGGTCGCACTATAATGTCAGAAACTGCGAATATATGCTGCATGGAGATAGAACAGGTATAGTTTAGTTTAATTACGGTCATAACTTATATTGTCTTCTTGTTTTTAGTTTTATAACATTTATTGTACTTCACACAATATATTGAGCGTCTGTTTTAAAATCACTGTAAGAGCTTAATAAAACACAGTGCAAGTGTGCATTAAAATATTGTCCATAAACTCTCTCTCCCTTGCATTATCATCAACATACACAGCGAATTACACAGAAACATGCCTTTTCGGGTGGTGCTTAATCTGGTAAACGTTATATCTGTAAATCAACTCTGATGAATTGTAATAAAGTGCTCTCACCTTCATTACTGCCGTATCCAGTATTACTCTGGAGACTGTAAGCACAGATTGTACTGATCTATCCTTGAGTAACATATTTTTAGCACAACCTCTGTTTTGTATTGTCCCTTTGTATTGACATTCGTTCACAATGCAGTCCGGTGTGAAATGATTCGCGCAGATATAAACGAATTTCAGTAGAGTTGAGGGAGCATTTTTGTCGAAAACAAAATTAATCCACCTCGTCTTCAGCGGCTCAGATTTTGGGAGTAAATTGAGAGAGATATGTGGATTAATCCATCCAGCTACAGAATACCTAAAAGGCTTGGGAGCAATTCTCATCATTGCAGCAATGGCAGACTGTGTAAACTCGCTGTGAACTCGCTCAGGGCGGTTCTATGTTAAAATAGCAGTATCTGTCAACATTCGTGGGCGGGGCCTGTGCCTACTGTGACGTCACATTGCCAGGGATCTGGAAACGGCTTGTTCTGAGACACTGCTCATGATTTATGGGGATTAAAAAAAAAAGGAGTGGGTGGATTTTTATCACTATAGGGTGGTTGTGTACACATACTGCCAACACATATTTATATCCAAAAACCATGCAAAAGTGAATTTTGCATAATAGGTCCCCTTTAAAGGATCTGCTGCTAACATCTTGCCAGATACCACAGCACACCTTCAGGGGTCTAGTGGAGCCCATGGCTCGTCGGGTCAGGGCTATTATGGCAGCAAAAGAGGGACCAACACAATATTAGGAAGGTGGTCATAATGTTATGACTGATTGGTGTATAGTCACAAAACATATTTAACTATTCTTTATCACACACAGCGGACCAAATAAGTATTTGGACACTCAAGCCACACATATAAATATGAATATATGAATATAAAAACATCAAAGCAAGTGGAACTAACTTCACCACCTGGTGTTTTTGTCATTTTCAGTGGATGTATGAAGTCTGTTCTCCTAAAATTCATACAGGTGTCCTAGGAGAGGAGAGGAACCACATGTTCCACTAAACACCAACAAACACAAAACGTTACAATCAGGCAATAATTGGCCATCTTAACTGAGATCCAAAATTGTAGGATGTAGATTATACAGCACATACCGTATTATACACTTCCTCAGTACAACCAAAAGTTTGGGTAAAATTAGGTGCCATTTTTATTTAAATTACATTTACACATATTAATTTGGCAGATGCTTTTATTTAAAGCAACTTTTATTGCATTCAAGGTACGCATTTTATCAGTTTGCTTTCCTTGAGAATCAAAACCATAACCTTTTCACTGCTAGCGCCATACAGGAACATTTCATGTCATGTTTTAAGTGTGGCTTAAACATATTTAAGTGGGTTAAATACTTTCTGGGCTACTGTACATGTTAAACACCCAAAGAGAGAGAGGGAGAGAGAGAGAGCAGGAATGTAAGAGGAATAAGGCAGACAGTAATTATACTGATGATTGAGCATGAAGCTTCCCATCAGCTCATGAAATGACAGCTCCCATGGATCAGGCATTCTGAACTCTTCACTCAAACAGCTGTGGGGATTGACAGCTGGATTTCAAGATGTGTCAATGACATGTTGTGTCTCTTTTATACAGAAATTAAGATGCAGATTAAATATAGATTATGCTGTGTGTCACACCACTAAAAATAAGATCTCACTGTGCCCAAGACCTCACATTACCCCATAAATGAAATCAACTCTGTCACCTTGCATGAAACATGCCATAGGAGGGCATAAACTAACTACTCACACTCTAAATTCAACTCTCTGATTATTTTATAGCTGATGTCTTGGGAATCACTGTTTCTTCACGGCAACAGGAGTCCCAAAGCGCTTAATCTCCTCTGATCTTCTTTGTCATTGAAAAATGACTGTCCTCACAATGCTGTTTCATGCACTTAAAGCTACAGCATGTCATTTTGCACCAACAGGTTTGCAAAAATAATAAATAATTTCCAAAGGGGTTTCCTAAACATTCCTTCTACCTGCCGTTATTTAGACAAACAAATAAGTCACGCTATATTTAGGATAATTACATTCACATTGACCTTGTAGGGCTAGAAGTATGTTTACAATCATTACTTACAATCTTGCACATATTATATGCACTCTGTCATTAAACAACAAATGATTGATGTGATAAAACATTGTGAAAGATGTAATTCCTGTCAAACGAATGCTGACAATAATGACATAATGCTGATGTCATTGTTTCACAGTATTCATGAAAATAATCAAAACAATTTAAAGAAAAATAGCCTTTGATCATTGAAGACTCCAGATGATGCCAACTTTGGACTGACATACAAAACTGTCAGATATTATTGTAATCATTACGGGCAAAAGCTCTAATTGCTGCCTAACACATTTATAGTGTCTGCTTAACTGAATACATGACATTAAATAACCACATAACTGCAAGTTACAGGTACACCTACTACAACAAGTTATGCCTCCAACGAAGAAACAAGTGTGAATGTTATTGACGAAAATAATCTTTTGAAGTACAACCTGAATTCTGAAAATGTTGGGACGTTTTTTTAAAAATTTGAATAAAATGAAAACTAAAAGACTTTCAAATCACACGAGCCAATATTTTATTCACAATAGAACATAGATAACATAACAAATGTTTAAACTGAGAAATTTTACACTTTTATCCACTAAATGAGCTCATTTCAAATTTGATGCCTGCTACAGGTTTAAAAAAAGTTGGCATGGGGGCAACAAATGGCTGAAAAAGCAAGGAATTTTGAAAATATTCAGCTGGGAGAACATCTAGCAACTAATTAAGTTAATTAATATCAGGTGTGTAACATGATTAGCTATAGAGAGGCAGAGTCTCTCAGAAGTAAAGATGGGCAGAGCTGTGAAAGAGTGTGTAAAAAGATTGTGGAATACTTTAAAAACAATGTTTCTCAACATCAGATTGCAAAGGCTTTGCAAATCTCATCATCTACAGTGCATAATATCATCAAAAGATTCAGAGAAACTGAAGAAATCTCTGTGCGTAAGGGACAAGGCCGAAGACCTTTGTTCGAAGACCGAAGACCATGCTCTTCGGGCCCTCAGACGACACTGCATCACTCATCGGCATGATTATGTCAATGACATTACTAAATGGGCCCAGGAATACTTCCAAAAACCACTGTAGGTAAACACAATCCGCCATGCCATCTGCAGATGCCAACTAAAGCTCTATCATGCAAAAAGGAAACCATATGTGAACATGGTCCAGAAGCGCCGTCGTGTCCTGTGGGCCAAGGCTCATTTAAAATGGACTGTTTCAAAGTGCAAAAGTGTTCTATGGTCAGACGAGTCCAAATTTGACATTCTTGTTGGAAATCACGACGCTGTGTCCTCCAGGCTAAACAGGAGGGAGACCTTCCAGCGTGTTATCAGTGTTCAATTCAAAAGCCAGCATCTCTGATGGTATGGGGGTGCATAAGTGCATACGGTATGGGCAGCCTGCATGTTTTGGAAAGCACTATGAATGCTGAAAGGTATATAAAGGTTTTAGAGCAACATATGCTCCCCTCTAGACGACGTCTATTTCAGGGGAGGCCTTGTGTATTTCAGCAGGACAATGCAAAACCACATACTGCAGCTAATACAACAGCATGGCTTCGTCGTAGAAGAGTCCGGGTGCTGAATTAGCCTGCCTGCAGTCCAGATCTTTCACCTATAGAGAAAAATACATCAAAGATGACCACAAACTCTTCAGCAGCTGTAAACCTATATCAACACCAAAACTCCAGAAACTCATAACCTCGATGCCCAGACGTCTTCACACTGTTTTGAAAAGAAGAGGAGATGCTACACCATGGTACACATGCCCCCATCCCAACTATTTTGAGACCTGCAGCAGGCATCAAATTTGAAATGAGCTTATTTTGTGCATACAATTGTACAATTTCTCAGTTTAAACATTTGTTATGTTATCTATGTTATATTGTGAATAAAATATTGGCTCATGTGATTTGAAAGTCTTTTAGTTTTCGATTTATTGCTTTTGAATCTTATGAAGTATGAAATAACAGCTAATAGTAAAACATAAATTATACTATCAAATTGATACAGACTTAATTAATACAGATTATAGCTAAAACCACTGGTGGCAATGGTTCTACGATCAACTTAGGCTTACAGTGTATTTGGGAAATGCAGCCCAGGAAGATTTACGGCGTCTGGTGATCACATTAGCAGTGCAGTCAATTAAACAAACATTTTCTGTAAAGCTGCTTTGAAATTCTAGTCTAATAATATCTGTTGCAAAAATCTTCTTCCAGGTAACCTGAAAATGTCTTTCATATGTTGATATTTATATTAACTGGTTTTAGTTAAGTCAAATATATTATTTAATATAACTAAATGTACCTGACTTCCCTTAAGTTACACCAAAAAAAAAGTAATTTAAAGGTCATATCAAGTATAAGTACTTCCTTGTTTTTACATTTGATGGTGTATAATGAAGGACAATGAGCATTTGTGTGTGTTCATTTGGCTCAAGAGTCATTTGTAGCCTATTGTTGATGATAACATCAAACTTGGGCCATTTTCTCTCCTGTCAGACTCTCACTAATGCATCATTTCACTCAGACTTTTCTTCCTGAGCTATTTTCTGTGTGCCCTTAGCAGCTCAGAAATGGGTTCTGTCTCACTGACTTCGTTAATAATCATAATTATCTGCACTTCTCGTTTATCCTCGCTCGTTCGCTCTCACTTTCTCGCCAGTGTTCCCTGCGCCGATCGGGTTTCTGACGTCATGTTGTGTGGCTGAGCACTGGGAGTTTCTCTTTCGCCCTCTATCTAAACCTATGCATGATAGAAAAAAGATATCAAACTGGTTAATTTTTAATCTCTTGAATGCAAAGCTGTGTAGCACAGGGCTCTGCACTAATGGCCCCGGATTGGATAACTCGTGCAAGACTCTGGAGATAACTGAGATCCTTTACTGCTGGATGATGGGAATGATTACAGGTCAAAAGAAAACAAGCTTCTGTTAAGCTCTGCAGTTGCACATACTGTCTGCAGCCAAATGCTTCACTAGCTGCTTCATGCTGGAAAACATGCTGTCTGAGCTGACATATGACAGCTGTCTGTATTTCTGTTTTCTAGCACAAACCAGAAAAGAAACCGATAGCAAAATGTTTTTTAAAAGTTGAACGTCTTTTAACTAAAGACGTAACATTACCAATTAACACTCATTCAGTAACTTGTTTACTGGATTTACATTAAGTAAAATGTACAGAAACCTATTATTACAGAATTATTTACAGAAATCTATTATTAAACGTCAACTATGTGTTGGTCAAAAATAAATGTTTTTACACATTTCAATGTATATGTTTATGTATGTTTGGTATATGCAAAAAGATGTCATTAATAAATCATGATCTCTGTGTAGTTAGTTCCCATTTTTTATTCTTTGCATTACAGACCATGTGTATAAAAGCATGAAATTAAGCTCATGTGAAACATAATAAATATGACAAAAGATGAATGATTGGCGTTTTTTGAAACATGAATTTAGAGTACATGGAAAGTCCTTATTGTTTGAACACAGATTCACTTAAATAAATATACAGTGGGTAAGGAAAGTATTCAGACCCCCTTAAATTTTTCACTCTTTGTTATATTGCAGCCATTTGCTAAAATCATTTAAAGTTAATTTTTTTCCTCATTAATGTACACACAGCACCCCATATTGACAGAAAAACACAGAATTGTTGACATTTTTGCAGATTTATTAAAAAAGAAAAACTGAAATATCACATGGTCCTAAGTATTCAGACCCTTTGCTCAGTAGTTAGTAGAAGCACCCTTTTGATCTAATACAGCCATGAGTCTTTTTGGGAAAGATGCAACAAGTTTTTCACACCTGGATTTGGGGATCCTCTGCCATTCCTCCTTGCAGATCCTCTCCAGTTCTGTCAGATTGGATGGTAAACGTTGGTGGACAGCCATTTTTTAGGTCTCTCCAGAGATGCTCAATTGGGTTTAAGTCAGGGCTCTGGCTGGGCCATTTTTAAGAACAGTCACGGAGTTGTTGTGAAGCCACTCCTTCGTTATTTTAGCTGTGTGTTTAGGGTCATTGTCTTGTTGGAAGGTAAACCTTTGGCCCAGTCTGAGGTCCTGAGCACTCTGGAGAAGGTTTTGTCCAGGATATCCCTGTACTTGGCCGCATTCATCTTTCCCTTGATTGCAACCAGTCGTCCTGTCCCTGCAGCTGAAAAACACCCCCACAGCATGATGCTGCCACCACCATGCTTCACTGTTGGGACTGTATTGGACAGGTGATGAGCAGTGCCTGGTTTTCTCCACACATACCGCTTAGAATTAAGGCCAAAAAGTTCTGTCTTGGTCTCATCAGACCAGAGAATCTTATTTCTCACCATCTTGGAGTCCTTCAGGTGTTTTTTAGCAAACTCCATGCGATCATTTCATGTGTCTTGCACTGAGGAGAGGCTTCCGTCGGGCCACTCTGCCATAAAGCCCCGACTGGTGGAGAGCTGCAGTGATGGTTGACTTTCTACAACTTTCTCCCATCTCCCGACTGCATCTCTGGAGCTCAGCCACAGTGATCTTTGGGTTCTTCTTTACCTCTCTCACCAAGGCTCTTCTCCCCCGATAGCTCAGTTAGGCCGGATGGCCAGCTCTAGGAAGGGTTCTGGTCTTCCCAAACGTCTTCCATTTAAGGATTATGGAGGCCACTATGCTCTTAGGAACCTTAAGTGCAGCAGAAATGTTTTTGTAACCTTGGCCAGATCTGTGCCTTGCCACAATTCTGTCTCTGAGCTCTTCAGGCGGTCCCTTTGACCTCATGATTCTCATTTGCTCTGACATGCACTGTAAGCTGTAAGGTCTTATATAGACAGGTGTGTGGCTTTCCTAATCAAGTCCAATAAACACAGCTGGACTCAAGTGAAGGTACTAACCCATCTCAAGGATGATCAGAAGAAATGGACAGCACCTGAGTTAAATATATGAGTGTCACAGCAAAGGGTCTGAATACTTAGGACCATGTGTTTTTCTTTCTTAATAAATCTGCAAAAATGTCAACAATTTTGTGTTTTTCTGTCAATATGGGGTGCTGTGTGTACATTAATGAGGAAAAAAAAATGAACTTAAATGATTTTAGCAAATGGCTGCAATATAACAAAGAGTGAAAAATTTAAGGGGGTCTGAATACTTTCCGTACCCACTGTATAATAATATATATGCAAAACAAACTTTCATGCACTTTGAGCAAGAACTTTTATAAATTATATTCCAAATTTCAAAAATTATATATTTCACATTAAATTTTAACATTAAAGTTTCAGCAGAAATAATCTAAGAAGTTAATTTAAGAAGAAAAAAAAAGTAATTTAATCTATGTTCATTTCTTTGTTGTCTGTACTTTGTGAATACTGTTATATGTTTCTGCTTTTGTAGGACTCAAGGATACAGTAAAAAAATCTATTAAATCAAAATTGACAGTAATTTTCATTTGATATTACCAATTCCTCTTTTCCAACCACTTTCCTCCAGCTGCCTGTTACATAGAGACTTTTTACGATTCAATCAATTCCTGAAGGATTTTTTTTTTCCTTGCTGAATATCCTGTTTGACTCAGACATGGACCAAATTAAAGTAGTAAAATGGACTGCGAACAGAATTTCAAGTTGCCTTTATTCAGCTTTAATCAAAATCCATGTGTTACTTCTATGAGGTTAAGAAAATTGACTTGGACAGCAATATTTTCAAACATAAACAATTACATTTTATTTATTCAATATGGAGATGGTTAGTATTGTTAGTATTTTTTTTTTTTTAATTAAAAAAGAGCAAGTTAGAGAGAGAAATACATATTTCTCTTGTCCTCAATTTGTATGTGCATACAACACAAATACCATGGTCTCAAAAATGCTGACTTTATCAATTCATTTCTGCACTGGAAAAATTGCTAGGATGATAAAACCTCCTGCTATCTGAATCGGACAGGTGTAGCCTATTCAACAGAGAGAGAGAGGGAGAGAGATGATTGTTTTTGTAATGTTACAATTCTCTTAATATTGGAAGCTAGTGCAATGAGTGACAGCCAGCTATTTATGTTCATCCTCGACTGTATGACACACACATTAATGAGTACATGCAGCTCTACGTTCACTCACTCATCCACAGAGATCAGTGTGCAGTCGACACATGTCTGCCAGCAAGTCTCACATTACACTTATTTGTAAGGTTTCGACTCTCCTCACAAACAAATTTTGCTTGTCGAATAACAATGTCAATAAGGCCACCGGCTGCAAAGACTCCCTGCTGTGTGAATGTCTTTATCAGTAGTAAACAGCTCAAGATGTGTTAGTGATGTAGTCTGAGTTTGACTTTAAGAGAATATGCACTTAAATGTTAATGAATAGATTAAAATTATCATGATTAATCTAATTAGATAAGCAAATTCATTATGTGAATTAAATATATTTAGTTGAGATTTAAAAATGAAATATATATCACTAATGTGTGTATATGTAAGGAATAATGTACATCCAGCCGGTTGTTATAACAGAATAAACAGAAAAATACTGCTTTGCGTCAGGGTCTTGCATCAGCCTGAAGGGGTTTATTCTGCGATAACAACTGGCTGAATGTACATTATCCCTCTTATTACTTGCCACATAAGTAAATAATTAGACACAAAATATTGATCTAAATATTTGGTCTAAATTTTTTATTAGCTCTTTGAACGCAAAGCTTCCGCGGAGAGAGCAATGTCAGTTGCTAGCAAGCGGCAAATTCAAACTACACAGACATTTAAATACGACAGTCATACCACATATTACACGGCCCAATAATTCTGTGTTATTCTGTTTTTAGCGGTTGTTAACGGGGAATAACATACCGCTGGATGGCGCGATTGACCAATCAGAATCAAGTATTTCACAGAGCCCTTAAATAAATAAATAAACACACACACACACACACACACACACTTTATTAGGTACATCTGTTGAACTGCTTGTTAGCACAAATATCTAAATCAGCCATTCATTTGGCAGCAACTCAATGCATTAGGCATGTAGACATGATAAAGACGATCTGCTGAGCATCAGAATGTGGAAGAAAGGTAATTTAAGTGACAGCCAGACGGCCTGGTCTGAGTATTTAAGAAACTGCTGATCTACTGGGATTTTCCTGCACAACCATCTCTCTTTAAAGAGAATGGTCTGAAAAAGAGAAAATATCCAGAAAATATGGCACTTCTATCAGCTGAGAACAGCAAACTGAGGCTACAATTCACACAGACTCACCAAAATTGAACAATAGAAGATGGTAAAAACATTACCTGGTCTGATGAGTTTCAATTTCTGCTGTGACCTTCAGATGGTAGGGTCAGAATTTGGTCTAAACAAAATGAAAGCATGGATCCATCCTGCCTTGTGTCAATGGTTCAGGCTGCTGGTGGTGTAATGGTGTGGGGGATATTTTCTTGGCACACTTTGGGCCAATTGAGCATCGTTTAAATGCCACAGCCTACCTGAGTATTATTGCTGATCATATCCATCCCTTTATGACCACAGTGGACCCATCTTCTGATGATTACTTCCAGCCAGATATCAATGTCACAAAGCTCAAATCATCTTAATCTACTTTTCTTGAACATGACGATGTTCATCATATTCAAATGGCACCCACAGTGCGTACGCACAGATTTGATCTTAGAGTGTGCGTATGCTTAAATCCACACCAACGCTCATATTTATAAAAACGGTCTTTGACATGGAAAAGTGCTTAGCGCCACGTCAGGGTCTGAGCAGACGTACACACTTTTCATTGTCAGATTACTGCAGGTTTTTGGAAATCTAAGCTATTCTTGCAGCTCGCTAAGGATTTGGACGATGACTGTTGATCTTTTATATGTAAGTGACATTAATTAGGTGTTGTTTACAACGTGGGGAACTGAAACCATTCAGCTGCACGCAAGTTCAAGATCATTTGCGATTTATAGATTTCACATCTGAAAGAGAGGCGTACTCTAATTTTTTGTGTGTACGTTCATTCTATGAATCACAAGTACGCACATCTGCGAAATGATCGTAAGATCACATTTAGGACAGTTTCTGCGCAACGTTTTATAAATGAGGCCCCTCATCTCAATCCAATAGGGCAGCTTTGGGATGTGCTGGAACGGGAGATTCGCATCATAGGTGTGCAGCTGACAAAATTTTTTAACTTATTATATTATTGTTATTATTATAATCACTATTATTTAACTTACTAATTACATTTAAATTGCAATACACACACACACACACACACACATATATATATTATTTTTGGCTTTTGGAAGATATAGTTTTATCTTTATCAGCACAGAGATGATATAACGTATATTGCAATAACCGAAATGAAGCAGGCAAGGTCACAAGCTCACAATCATTTACTTGTATCACTGATTTCACAATCTCCACAGTGGCAATGCTGAGACAGGAGCTGGACAACCGTCCCCTACGATGTCCGGCCAAACCCAGAGCCACACAGACAGATGGCCTCCCCCAGGACACTGCCTCCAATGGGATGTGCACTGGGCGAGAGGAGGAAAAAAACGCTAATATTAGACATACTTGAACGTTTCTGAAGGTACCGACACTAACAGATGGCCACAGAGCTCTGACTCACTGCATGAACACAGAACGATGGCGCAAGTCTCTCTAAGATGATACGCCCTGCGAGAGCGAGAGAGCTGGAGCCGTGAGCGGCAACGGGGCGAGATATCTCAATGGAGCATGTCCAGTGAGCGAACCTTCCCTCTCCTCCTGTTCAAAAGCTTCCCTACAGCATGCTCAAAGTCCTCAAGAAATTCTCTCCTAGAAACATCTACCAAATAAACTATTCACATTTTTCATGCCATTATGCCAAAATGTTTGTATGAAAACATGTCCCCACATTAGTGTGTCTAATCTGCATGCATTAACTGCTGGGCTCTGATTAATCCAATCCAAGAATTTTTTATATGTTTTCACCCACAAAAAAATTTGTATTTATCTGTGCAAGACAGTGTTTTAGCACATCCTTAGCAAACACCACATTTTCTCTGAAAAAAATCTTATGAATATGAAAAGCTGAATTCAAAACTGAAAACAATTTTTGAATTTTTTCAGACCTTTGCTGTTAAGCAAATTATCCATCTCCCTAATAATTTCTTTTTTATATTGTCTGGTAAATGTGTATTATTATAAGTAAGGATAAATTTAGTTTTAAGACACTTTAATGAAAGTTTGAGTAACAGAATGGAAAAAAAAGTCTCAGGGACGCTGCGTCCCCAAGGGGTCGCTATGGGGGAATGCCTCCAGCATGACTGATGTCTGAAGCATGAGTCTAAGCATGACAATAAACTTGACTCGGCAGCCTATGACGTTACCACTGGTGCAACTGTGACTACAAAAGAGCACCTGTGAATTACATCATCCATTTCTTGTTGTAAGGAGACCTGTGCAGGAATACCGAAAGCATGGCAAAGGTACGCAGCGTCTCATTCCCTATTCTCAGGGAACCATGGTAATATGCGTAACCTGAGATGTTCCTTTTCAAAAGGGAACTCGCGCTGCGTCCCCTAGGGGTCGCTATGGGGAACAGAATACCCACGCTGCCATGCTGAAGGCATGAGTGCCCTATTGGCTGAGCTAAGTCAAAAGACTCCTCATCTAAGAGTCCTCATCCATAAGGTGCAAGAACAGAGGTCTCAGCAGGATGACTCTAAAGAGAGGAAGCCTAACTATGCCTAAATACTAAGGCCAGCTTTCCAGGAGGCTCACAGAGAGCTGGCCCACGAAGCTCCGCAGAGGGAGGCCTAAATAGAATGACTCTCACAATGAGAGGAGGCCTACTCGCACTGAGGTCAGTTGCCATGGAGGCTCTAAGAGAGCCTTATGAAGTAGCATACTACCCTACTGCCTAGCTGAGCTTTAGAAGTGGAGGCCTCAGTATGACGACTCTCTAAATCAAGAGAAGACCTAACAATGCCCCTTGCTCGGGACATCTTGGAAGGAAGAGAACCTACCACTCACAATCGATATCGGAGGCCTAATAAAGACAACTCTCTCTAACGAGAGGAGGCCTGACAACGCTCATAGAGAGGAAGCTCACAGAGAGCCTGACAACTTAGCAAATAATAGCCGAGCTCTAGGAGTGGAGGCCTCAGCATAACAACTCACTAATCGAGAGGAGGCCTAACAACAACTCACACATTTAGGAAATCTTGCAAGGAGGCTCAAAGAGAGCATACAACCCACAACCCACAACTATCCCGGCGGAGTTCTAGAGAGGGGAGGCCTCAATAAAAATAATTCTCTCTAACAAAGGAGGCTCAGAGAGAGCCTACTACTTGGTAAACTAAAGAGGCAGATGTTATTTTGCAAAGGGGGCGGTGTAAGGTTGAAAATATCCAAAGATATTTTAAAATGAACAAAGACATTTTCTTTACTGTTTCAACCCCCTCTCTC
This sequence comes from Elopichthys bambusa, assembly GCA_037101425.1. Taxonomy (NCBI): domain Eukaryota; kingdom Metazoa; phylum Chordata; class Actinopteri; order Cypriniformes; family Xenocyprididae; genus Elopichthys; species Elopichthys bambusa. Next base: position 25,760,090 of record CM074440.1, on the reverse strand, counting down.
TTGCTACAAGTGCCATTTGGAAGGCAAAGAGGTGTTGATAGTGATCAAGGCCTGTAGGCCAAGATGTGTGTACATCGGGTGTCTATGAATTGTTACACCTTTAGTACAGTGAGGGAAGATTTAATCTTCTGATTGGTCAGTTTGAATGTCTCACATTTGGGTTTCAATCACATGGTCAAAGAAGGGATAAAAGAAGATTGTAACTGTTGCTCTGTCTCTTTGATTGTTGGCTTTTCTTGGGCACTCTCTGGCCCTCTCTGTGTCTCTCTCTTTCTCTTTTCACTCTCTCTCTCTATCTCTCAGGTATCTTTTTACATACATGCTGGGTACGATTAATGGTATATAATTTTATCATCTCATACATCTCTTTTGTAACTATTTTAAGTGTAACCATAATCAGATATTGTCATTAAACCCTTTAAATTACAAATGATGTGCGAACTAGTTCTGATTTGGTATTAACATTATTATGCTCCCTATTGCAATACAATATCATCAAACTATAGCAACGCTCTCCCACATATTTTGCTATTATAACTGCGCTTATTTCCATCGTTGGTATAAGTTGCAGTGGGTGGTAATAGAAAAGAAATGTACAGTTTTCTACCATCTTGCTGATAACGTTTCTTTAGTCATTCGGCGACCCTACAGCCTGAACTCCTGTAGGCGGTCAACCCTTACAGCGGCACTGGCCTTCTGGTCCTGTCTCTGGTCCTAAGACTGGGACAGGCCAGACCCCCTCGCAGGGGTCGGCGGGGACCTGGACCAGTGTGTGATGAATAAAAAAACAGCTTAAATATGACTTAAAAGCTGCAGAGCGTGCCTTCGCCCCGCTAAACTTTCCGACCACCATCTCAACAGATGTACCGAAAAATTCAGATGGCGAAACCGGCGCACTGAGGAGAACGTTTTTCTCTTTCTCCTCGATGTCGGTCAGGTTCACCAGAGATGTCCCTCCGTAGCCATGGATCAACCGATCACGGTGGCAGTTTGTTTTAGTGGCATGGAGAGCCAAATATGTGGTGCTGCGCAGCTCCTCTACCACCTCAGGGGGAAGCCCCTGACCCTGGTCCAGGTCCTTCAGCAGATCGGCCTGGTAGGCCTGCAAGGCCAGCCTGACCTGCTGCTGCATATGCTCTGCCATTAAGACACGACGTGACGTGCAAAAGTTTAGTAGGCAGAGACGGAGCCTTCAATGCGGATGCCTCACCCATCGTGAGATAGCGGCCCAGGGTTTCTTCGATCAGAGGCATCAACGTGTACCCATATTCCTACATTCCCTCAACATCAGCATAATTTGCCTGAGTGCGATGGATGTAGGCAGAATATGGCTTTCCCCAAGATCTTTGCACCTCACTGTGAAGATCTAGGAGAAATGGAAGGCTCCTATGAGCTGGACGATTGTGTCCCGACAGGAAGCGTTCATCGAGGCTGTTACGAGGGGGCTCGTGCTTCTCGCATTTTCATGGCAGATCTAAACTCACCGTCATGACACCAGTCATGCCGGAGACATTCCCCCATAGTGACCCCTATGGAACACAGCACGAGTTCCTTTTCAAAAGGGAACTTGCAGCATGCTGGACCAGGGTTATTATTGTTAACTAAAACCATAAAAAATAAACATGAACAGAAAATAAAATAAAATAAAAAAAAATATATATAAAAAATTCAGCTAGTTGCAGAGGAAACATTTCTCATTTTCATTTAGTTTAACCTAATGTACTAAAATAGCTAAAACTGAAATAAAAATGAATAAAAATTATATCAACATTTAAAAAACTGATGAAAATGACAAAAACACAACAAAACTTTAACTATAATTAAAATGAAAATGGAAAATATAAAAATTGGTTCAAAATATTAAAAGTAATTATAATAGTATCTCAATGGTACTAGAATAACACTGTGTTGGACTGCTGCCATTGATAATAATGGCCTCCATGTCAAGAGAATGTATTCATTTTCGATGTTTAAATTCATACTGCCAGAATAAACGTTCACATTATTCAAATAGAAACCTTGATTTTAGCTCAATCATATCTTCATTGCAAGCTGATCCCATCTCCACAGAATAATTGGACAATCATCATCTAAAAGCTTCGTCTAGTGGCCGACATTATCAAAATGACAAAAAGGAATATTGGAATATGCCACTCTCTGAAGAATCACTGCCGTCTTCAGTATGTCTATTAGCCAAAGACATGCTGCTTTATACTGCAAAAATCACACACTTACTCTCTCTCTCTTTCAGTTCTACTTTGACCGTGACATGTACAGGACAACAACCGAATAATGTCCAGATATCTTAAATTCATAACATTGTTGCTGCAGCCGTAGGCAATGACATTTCAAGGATTTGCTCTTGTCTGTGTGTTTTGATAAAGAGAAAAGAGATACAACAGATCCACACACAATATTTACTCTGTCTTATCTGAGCACACTGAGAATTCTTTCCAAAATGCCATCAAATGCGATATGTGTAAGCAAGAAACAATAACTTTATTAAGTAATTTTGCAACGACGTCAACTAGAAGTTACTGGAGTAATAGTAGACTGTCTGCTTAATATCTGCTAACACTTTATTTTGATGCTCCCCAACAGACATTCAACTGACTATACGTACATGACGACTTATTCTACTAACTCTAATCCTAACCTAGCAGTTTACTAATGCTCTAATGAGAGTTAGTTGACATGTAGTTGCAAAGTTACTTATAGTTAGTTTAATGTATAAAAAAAATCGAAATAAAGTGGGGTCTAGGGTCAGACTGATATTTTTGCTAGGGCTAACAAGCAACCACATAGCAAAGCCCTAGCAATCCCTCACAATGCCCTAGCAACCCCCAAACACTTAAAACACCAAGCAACCTGGAAACCACCAATATCACTCTAGTATGAGGCCACTTATATTTTCTTCAGAAAATGTAAAAGTGCAATTTTATGGATTTCTTACAAACTCTCCCACACACAGTGTTAATCAGCAGACACCCGTCACCAAGAATCCACTGAGGAATAACAAAAACATACATTTGGGAGAGCGCTTACGAAAGGCACTGGCACAGTTTTTTCAAAAAAGACGTAATCTACTTAGGTAATTACCTGAGCAACTAAAGTGCGCCCCAAGCATGTGATTATGATAATGTACAGCTCTCCACGGCCTGTCTATTAAAGACATTCAAAGAGAATGTCAAGAGCTTAATGTACTGCACCTCTGACCACAAAAACCTGCCCGGCAACCGTTTACTCTCACCGGCAGCTAAACATTGGTTTGTGAGGGAGGCCTCATATTACTAAGTGCATTTACAATTAAATAACATGAAGTACTCAGTAAACTTAAACTTGATATTTACCATTATTTTTAAAGCCTGAGAATATTATGTAAGACTACAGGTTATGTTGAAGCACACAGTATATCAGAACAGCTCATGGATTTCATGTGGGCAGAATTGTCTTGATGTGATTTTTTTCTCTAATCAATAATCTCATTCTGTGTATTCAATCATCATTGGCCTCTTAGAGCCACAAAGGTACAACTGTGCCATTATCTTTCTTTCGTTTTCTCTCACATTCAGTAGGACGTAAATCAATTTGAGTGCGAACTGCTACCACGAGGCCAATTCACTGACTTTAATTGTTTTTCTTATTTTCATGTCATGTCTTATTTTATAAAATTCTAAGTAGAAATGTTGTGCTTGGTTTTATGTGCTCATTTTGTGTACACTACAGTTCAAAAGTTTGGGGTCGGTATGAATTTTTTTTTTCTCTTTTGCTCACTAAGGCTGCATTTATTGGTAACACTTTATTTTAGGCTTCAGTTCTCACTTTAACTAGTTGCTAATTAGCATGCATATTTCTAGTATATTGGCTGTTTATTAGATCTTATAAATTACATATTAATGCCTTATTCTGCATAACCTTATTCTATATCTCTTAACCCTACCTGTGGTGTTTTCACCCTTTTAACAGAACACACTCCATGTGGTGTACAACTAACACTTCAACTTTTATTCTTGTTCTCCGCATTACTCAACACAATTTCTCACTAGAGCCCCCTAGTGGTGCAGTTCCAAATTAAATGTATTAATGTAAGCAATTACTATGAATTAAACATCAAGTATTGTATACTTCTCAACACAACACTACCCAATACCTAAACTTAAATGCTATAAAAACTACCTGGCTAACTATTAATAAGCAGTTAATTAGGAGTTTATTGAGGTAAAAGTTGTAGTTAATAGTGAAAATGTGTTCCCCATTCTAAATTGTTACCCATTTATTTGATTAGAAAATATAGTAGTGAAAAAAAAAAAAATAATAATAATAAAAAAAAAAAAAAAAAAAATATATATATATATATATATATATATATATATAAATTTTTTCCTGTGATGCAAAGTTGAATTTTCAGCATCGTTACTCCAGTCTTCAGTGTCACATGATCCTTCAGAATTCATTCTAATATGCTGATTTGCTGCTCAAGCAACATTTCTTATTATTACAAATCTTTTGTAACATTATAAATGTATTTACTGTCACTTTTGATCAATTTAATGAATCCTTTACAAAAGTAATTTCTTTAAAAAAAAAAAAAAATCTTACTGACCCTAAACTTGTACATAGTACTGTATGTCTGAAGTTACTGTACAACTTGAACTTCCTTTATATTCCTGTTTAGAAATCCAAATATATCTATCAAATGCATAACATAATCTAAGATGGTGAATGTACCAACCACCTAGCAACTCCTTGCCATACCTCAGCAACCATACAGAAACACTCTCTCTGTCTCGTTTCAAAGGCTGTGTCCTCCGGAGGTCACATTTGTTGGCTGAATACATCATTGAGGCTGCCTCATTTCAGCAGCATAACCATTACATTCCAAAGTCATAAAGAAATTACAACAATTTATGCTTTACAGGGAATAACAATCAATTTTTAATGGTAACTTTTCTGAAACCAGACATCCTTGATGACGTATCTGGGCGACAAATACAACTTTCGAAATGAGACACAGTTTCTAAAAACAACAAAGAACACCTTAGCAACCACAAATCAACGCCCTGGCAACAGCAAACAAAACTCTAGCATTGTGGCATTCAGATACCGTGAAGACCTGGATATAACAAAAGATTATATAAAAAAAAAATCAATGAGACAAAGCAATTAATCTAAGTACAGACGAATGAACAAATAAACTGTCTTTTCACTTAGTGAATTAGAGAGGTGTTAATTACTTTGGCAGATTCTCAGCACTGGCAGCAAATGCACTATAATATCACCCTCACATTTGTAAAAACATGAAAAATGAGCTGTACCATTTATCAGTGAACTCATTACTCATCACCATGGTGTTGCGTAAAGTCTGTTAATGTAATATATTTATGTAATTAAAATATTGAGAGACATCTTGCTTGGCCAAGAAAACCCTTAAATAAATAAGCCACATATGGTGCATTAAGTCAGCGAGTGCCACAAACACACACTGATGAGTTATTCCATCTGCCTGTCATACCTAACATGCAGCAGGAACTAAAACACATCCAAATATCATCTCCGGCAATCCCTCGTGGTGAGAGCAGGTGTCGTCTCTGTCTAATGGACGCCTCCATTGAGAGGGGACGAGGTCGAGGGCGGCCATTAGAGCTGGACAGACAGAAGCATAATGAGAAGTAAGCTACTGTCAGAGATCAGACACAGAGGTCAAACACTTTTAAAAACTCTGCTCTTGGACTTTGCACTCTGCAGTCTTTCCAAGTATGATTTGAATAAGGGAATTAGGATTTTTATACCGCAAAGATGAGATCCTTTAAAATAAGGGGACGACACGCTGAAGGTTCATGAATATTTAGTGAAAATGGGAGAGTTTGCAATGATGACAGCAGATCTTGCTGGGAGGGTATTAATTAAAGAGGACCTATATGCGAATACCTATATGATATTCGTAGCTGTTTGAGCGTGAAAAAGGTCTGCAAAGTTATAAAGTCACTCTAGCGGGAGTTATTCTTTATATCAGTGCGCACTGTTTCTGAAACGCCTCTATTGTAGTCTTGAGTTTTCTTCCGGGAACGAGCACGTCACATTATTCCTCATTTGAATAACTCCCGCCCAAGGCATATGTAAAATAAAGGGGTGGGGCCTGGTTGAGTTGCATTGTTCTTCTACGCTTTCATTAACTGACTCCGGCTCGAGTTGATAAGGCAAAACTCAGGTGTAATCCCTAACATTGTTAGAATTTACAACTTTAAAGCTTAAACTCACTGTTATGATAAGGGGCGGGACATTTCCCAAAAACGCTCGAAGCGCTTGACCAATCACAACACATTGGTCCAGCCGACCAATCAGAGCTCATCGCGCTTTTCAGGAGGGGCTTCATAGAGAAAGCAACTAAACAGAGTGTTACAGACAGACTGGGAAGTGACGAGCTGCAACAATGTCAAATATGAGAAAAACAATGTGTTTTCTTGCTTCATTTGGTCCGGACCAAAGAAGAAATTGACATTTTTAGTTCTGGTTCGCCTAGTGTTTACACTGTCATTTTTAACACCAGAACTAAAGATACAATACAAAACAAAAAAGCATCTTTAAAACGTATATTTTGTGAAGGCACTTAACAAACATCCAAAACAATGCTCTGGCTGGGCTAAATGCGCTCATCATATGTGCGTACATATGATGGTATTTTTACCAGCTGAGAACTCAGGAAGAGCTTTGAAAATGTGTAAAGGAGGTAAAATAGCACCAGGAATTCCTCTTTTACACACACAAATGAAAACCAAGAAGACAAGAAGACGCGGTTCTGACATACTGTACTGTAATGAGCAACATTGTGACTATGATGAGAAAAACCAGGTTTGTTTGAGCATTCTGTCCTTTTAGGGTTGCATCTTGTGACATCACTTCCAGTTTTTGGTTCATTTAGGTGTCTTTGGTGTTGTGTTCATATTTCAGTCGAACTGCATCAGAGTTCATTTTTGTATTATTGTTGTATTATGCATTATAGTTGTATTATGTCCATACAATGAAAGACAATGTGGTCCAACGTTCTTCAGAAAATCTTGTTTTCTTTGTTTTTTTTTTGCGATTTGTAGAATAAAGTAAGTTTATAAAGAAAGGAAGGTTAGCAAAAAAATGGAATTTCTTTTGGAAATCTGTTTATCTACATTTTTTTTTTTTTGTATGTATACAAGTTTGGCACTTTCTGTGATGATCTGTGGTTAAAAAAAAAAAAAAAATTCAAATTAATAAAAAATGTTGAATAAATACACATAATTTTTGCAGAAAATTACTTTCTGCCAATGAACAGAAGCCACATGGACCCATGATATAACAAATAATTATTTTAAACAAAGCAGTGCAGACAAACCAACAAATGTCTTTTCACTGAATTAGTTAAGTTTTAATTACTTTCTCAGTTTCTCAGCACTGGTAGTGTATAGTGTGACAAATGATACATCACTTTTTTACGTGACTTTTTTTTTTGTAGCAATACTTTGCATACAAACATATTATCACCCTATATAGCTTCAATATTGACAGCTACTTTTTGTAAATAACTTTTAATATAGTGCACTACTTTTTTTATATGGCTACATTCAATTTTGAGTAGCTTTTACCTTCTCAGGCTACCATTAACATAGTTTTACAAACACCGTAAATAACACAAGTACACAAGAGACTGAAACTCTGTCTATTGTGATGAAAGTGCTTGATTTCTGGAGAAGATGAGGAAATGAAAGGCCAATCGTAGAAAAATAAATTGATGAAATCACAACACTCACCATGCTGGCTGTGCTGCCTTTCAATTAAAAGACATCAGGTGGTCTTTGTGAGAATTTTTACAGGAGAATGTACATATCAGATATACCAATGTTATTTGAGCTAAAGTAAAATGCATGATCATATTTTTTATTAGATGTTTTTAGCAGTGATTTTACTTATGTTAAATAAACAGAAACTGTCCTTACATGACTGGTAATATCTTCTTGCATGTGCTACTCTGTGCACTCACACTCAACGCACACACAAACACAAACACACCCACTCTCTGACTGATACCTTGCTAACTGATTCCCCTCCTGGTTTGTTTAGATGCGGAACATTAACCAGATTCCCATTGGAAAAGACTAAAAGCACCATCTTCATCTGCCTGAACTGCTGTGACCTTGCCATCTTATTAAAATCCTAAATAAAGTAATAAAGATTGTCTTCCCTCTCAGTGGGAAATGGTAAATTTGTTTGTTACGATTTTCACATATAACTGATTTGTTTAGTCCTCCCATTTAGTTTTATTTACTCAGAACATTTAACTAAAGTAATATTATTACAACACACACAAAGTCATGAATAAAATACACACCCCATGAACACAAGTCATCAGAGAACAGGAGACGACTGATGTGTATTATTAACAGAACACCCAGAGAGGAGGAGATGAGAGAATTATTTCATTCCAAACATCATTTACATATAATAGCTTTTTAAAACCTACAGTACGCAACGAAATACAAAAAACTCAGATTGCTACTAGGGTTATGACTGGTTAATAAAACGAAGACAAATGACTGTTGATTTAACATTTTTGTAAACAGAAAAAACAAAACATAATTAATGCAAATAACTACAATTACACTAAAAACATGATGCAGTTTAATCAAAATCTGTTGTCTTAAAAGATTAGTTCACTATAAAATGAAAATTACCCTAAGCTCACCCTCAAGCCATCCTAGGTGTATACGAATTTCTTCTTTCAGATGAACACAATCGGAGTTATATTAATAAACATCCTGACGCATCTAAGCTTTATAATGGCAGTGAACTGGACCAATGAGTATGAAGCTCAAGAAAGTGCATCCATCCATCATAAATGTACTCCAGAATGTCTTACTTGTACATGAAAAGTAGCGTGAAGGGTGCTTAATTGAAATTTTGTAGGTGGCGCTATCAAGCCATTTTGCCACATCTAATTCTGAAACCCATATAGGATGTAAATTTTCACCACTCCTGATGTGCGTGCACATGAGTTTTCGAGCATGTTTAGGCCCTCAAAAATGTGATTCATTTTGGAGAAGAATAATAATTGACTGAGCAATTACAATAGGGTCCTCACACCATCGGTGCTCGGGCCCTAATTAAAGTTGCAAGCAGCGATGAAAGGGCCCTTGCACCCTGGCTCACCGCCATCCAGGGGCTTCAGAAAAACAGTGAAAAGTGGGCGACATGCATGTAAGCGAGTAAATACAGGAGAATTATGGCAAAGTCATTTCGACGTGTCAGACTTTGTGGTGCCAACAGGTGGTGCTTTGACTATAACTGAATATTGCCATGTAGATGTCTTCAGGCCAGGACTATTATCAAACATGAAGTTTGGAGCAGATTGGACATTGTAGTTACAACAACTTCCTGTTTCGTGGCATTAATCACATACATTAGCACTTAGCCAAGTGTTGCATGATTTGACGTGTTTCTAGCATGTTAGGTACTTCATGGCATATTTAAATGTGTTTATGGGAGTGAATTACAGAGTAAGGCATGCAATTTCCTGTCGTCAGCAGGTGGCACTATGACTAACTGAATATTGGCACATAGATGTCTTCAGGCCAGGACTCTAATCACACATGTGAAGTTTGGAGCAGATTGGACATTGTATGCCTGAGTTACAACAGCTTCCTCTTTCATGGCGAAACATCAGACTTTGTCAGGCTGCCACGGACACTTCAGCGAAAACTCTAGATCTTCGCAATTTAACATCGCTAAGGCCTTAAGATTAGACTAACCAAATATGATGTTGATCTGGTCAAATCTCTACAAGAAGTTAATCACAGTGTAAAACATGTCATTTCCTATTTCCCACAGGTGGCGCTATGACTATAACTGAATATTGCCATGTAGATGTCTTCAGGCCAGGACTCTAATAAAACATGTGAAGTTTGGGGCAGATCTGACATTGTATACCCGAGTTACAACAACTTCCTGTTTCATGGCAAAACATCGACTTTGTCATGCCGCCACGGACACGCCCTTCAACGAAAACTCTAGATCTTCGCAATTTAACGTCGCAAAGGCCTTAAGATTAGACTGACCAAATATGATGTTGATCTGAAAAAATCTCTAGGAGGAGTTTGTTAAAGTACAATGTCTGTAAATGGCAAAAACTGCAAAAATTTTGCAGAGAAAATTCAAAATATCTCACTTCCCGTTGGATTTTCAGATGTTAGACTTTTTTCTAGGTATTGGGCAGTTACATGTGTCTACTGAATTTCATAATTGTACATGAAACGTAGCGTGAAAGAAATTTACTTAATTGAAATTTTGTAGGTGGCGCTATCAAGCCATTTTGCCACACCTAATTCTGAAACCCGTATCAGATGTAAATTTTCACCACTTCTGACGTGTGTGCAAAGTTTCATGAGTTTTCGAGCATGTTTAGGCCCTCAAAAATGCGCTTCATTTTGGAGAAGAAGAATAACTGACTGAGCAATTACAATAGGGTTCTCACACCATCGGTGCTCCGGCCCTAAAAAAAAACAATGCTAAAATTAAAATAAAATTGATATTTAAAGTATATTTAAAACACAGAGTATTAATACAAAAAAAAAAAAAAAAAACCCTGCTTCAAAACTACAGTATATCTTTTCTAGCTATTTCAAAGATTAACTGATACAGTTTCCAAATAAATGGACTCACAGCTGTATAGCTTTTCAGTGCTTCTATGATACGATGTATGAATTGTTGTATTTATCACTCTGTTAGGAGCAAACTGCACGAGCGTAGCAAGGTGACCCCATAGAAAAATATGGCCAGACGCTGCCAAGACTTCCCGGGGAGTTATTTGTCATCCACGAGTCTGCTGTGCGGAGTTACAAAGCTACAGCCGCCAGTTGATCAGCTCACACACATACACAAACCAACGCAGGTGGGCGAACAAACACAAACACGCACATTTTTGGCTCAGCAGCCTGTCTGAACTGTCTGAGCATTGCATCCTTCTATACATCTGTCTGCGCAAGAGTTTGTTAAGTGCCCTTGATGTTCATGTGCTTATGCACAAATACAGCATATGAGAAAATCTTCAGCGTGCAACAATATATTCACAACTTAAAATTATTTTAAAGTGCCTGATTTCACCCTAAAACATGAGCCAATCTTTCACAATTTAAACCTATGACCTTCAAGTATGGGTTTACTAAGGGCACAGCTTGTTTGAGATAACACATCCAGAGTTGGAGATTTTCTGGGCAGATGGAATGATTGATCGATTTTGGATGCCGGCTGGTAGAACTTGATTAATAATTCAGCCACAGGGGTCAGAGTGGAAAAGAGTTGGGACCCACTATTATGGGTGAGGAAATGACAATAATTCTGTCAATCAACACCCACAGGAAGGACAAATCACCAATGAGATCTCTGTAATATCTCAATTGTTTCTCCTACATTGTACTGGGATTGCATGGAGAGAAAATGGAAGGCATCTTCTGAGTTCTTCTACTTCCCAGATGTAACATGAGAAGACCACATTTATCTCACAAGCATCTCCTCTAGAGTTTCAGAAGAGATCTTTACAATGTCTTTAACTGTGTTCAGGTTTGCCAAGATCACTGCAATCAAAAGTCAGAGATCTTTATTTTTCATCAAATTCTATCAAGACCAAATTACCTAGCACTTACATTCATTTTATAGAAAAGATGTTTGTGACAGTTCATTTAATACAAATGCGATTCTTTAAAAAATAGTATTGTCATGAAAATGTCACAATGCAAAAAGTCTTAATACTACAGTATTAAGAATGTATTAGTCTTTGTTAACATTAGTTAAAATACATTTATTAAAAAATAATCCATCATTAATAATGTAATTTAGTAAATGTTGAAATTAACATTAAGATTGATAAATATTTTAGAAGTATTTTTCATGGTTAGTTCATGTTAACTAAATTAGTTAACTAATGTTTGTCACAGTCATTGCAGGGAAGAGAAGAGGCTTGGAATTGCAAACAGTATTTGTTAAAGAAACTAAAATTTAACCCATACAAGGGTGAAACAAAGGAAACACAAACTCTACAACCATGTAAAGACAACGACTGACAAACACTGACTAAAACACGGGGCTATTATGCTGCGTTCACACCATCCGTATTTACCGGAATCTTGAGATGACAACACGTGAAGTTGTATTCGGAGCTGTTCACGTCTTCTGACTGGGACTTATGTGTTTCTATGGCACCACTATCAATGCCTAAATGAATCTACAGCGGTCAGGTGGCTTTCAGAAAACTCCCAGCTTACAAACTGTAATTACGAGCTCTACGAGGACGTGAACGCTTTTTACGAGACAGAATCTTGTAGTTACAGTAATTACGATATGGCATGAACGCAACTTTAATACACAAAGGCTAACAAGGGTCAACCAATGAGGAGCCCAATTGGTCAAGGAGAACCAATGAACAAAAGAACTACAGAGGGAATACAAACAGACATAGGAAACTAAGGCATGAAACAATAAAAGTCTTTAAACAAAACACAAAGGAATCGTGACAATGTTAACAAATGGAGCTGTATTGAAAAGTGTTACCTATTATATTATATTAATTATATTATATTATTAGTTTCTTTATACTGTATATTTAAAATGCAATTAAACACCTGTAATCTGAATTATTACTTTACTAATGAACTATATTATGCCTAAGAACACGGCCTCCTCATGGGTTACTGCTTTATTTTAAAACTGTTTATCTCTTGATCCAAATAGTATAAGTAAAATGGACAAGTGTCTCTTGAAAAACTGCCCAAGACAACGCAGGCTTCAAATGGAACCAGCAGCACATAGACACTGCTAGAGAAGCATTCAGAGCTGTCATATAAAGCTGCCATGCTGTGTGTGTGTGTGTGTGTGCGTGTGTGTGTGTGTGTGTGTATATGTGTGTTGCTCGATCCCGGTGGCTTTCAGGCACGCACAGACAGAGCTCATCTGAGCTGCGTCTGGTGGTCAGAATTAGACTCTCTCTAGCGACGCAGGTCCGTTCGATATCCGACTCATCCTTTACGCTCGGGGTTCTGCCTTTCATATGCCTGAAAAATGATCTGTCAAAATGTGCTTCAGAGTTACACAGCCCCTCCTCCTCCCATTCACTTAGGGGACTGCAGAGAAAGACTGGAGACAAGCTCTGTGTGCAGAGATCACTTACCCTTTCCTCTAGCTCTCGCTCATACAATAATACTCACAAAGGAGGCTTTCTGTCATTGGCATCCAGTAAAAGATGCACGCAATACCTCAATTATTGAACATTTCCAACTTTGCATGTTTTTACAGCTTAAAATCTAAAATTAGATTGAGAACTTATTTAAAGAGCAAAGTTTTCCAAGTAATTCACCCAAGTTAAATTAACCCAAATAAAAGGATCATTAGAGTCAACAGACTAAACACAACCAGATTTAATTACTGCTATTACTGACCCAAACAAACCTCATACAGTACATCACAGTCAAGCTGTCCATCAAGGAGAAATCCTCATAATATCAGTAAGAAGCCTTCTTGATTCATTTGGGAAAGACAACAGACACTTCAGTTTCAAGTGGTGCTCGCTGCAGAGCCAAATGACCTTCAGCTCCACCTCTCTGGAGCTCAAGGTTGGAGCTTAACCTGTTTAATGGGTGGAGAGATAGGGTTATGGGTAGGGTTAGGGTGTGGTTGGGGGATGCAGCACCCATCATGCCGACAGTAGGTAGAGAGAGGGGGAGCTGGAGGTTATACTCCACCCACCCACCCTCTTTCTGAAGCACAAAATGACCCATGACCTACAAAAGAGCAGTGAATGCCTGTTAAAGATCTACAGAGGTGCAGAATTTGAAGGTGTTTTTTTTTTTTTTTTTTTTTTTTGGAAACCCTCCCACACAACATGTGGTGATGTAGGGGGTGTTTGATATTTTTTGGGGGGGCTTTCTGATCCCAAGACTCAGCTAATCTCTGCAGTTCTCCAGCTGTGATCCCTGGAGAGTCTTTGGCCACTCAAACTCTCCTCCTCGCCATGCATTAAGACAATATAGACATGTGTCCTCTTCCAGGCAGATTTGTAACATCTTTAGTTGAATGGAACTTCTTAATTATTGCCCTGATGGTGGAAATGGTAATTTTCAATGCTTTAGCTATTTTCTCACAGCCACTTTCTATTTAGTGAAGCTCAACAATCTTTTGCACAAATATATACTCTTTGGTCTATTCTTTGGTCCTACTCATTGTGAAGGTGTTTTCTCATATTTATGCTCAATTAAAGAAGTCATGGCTGAACAATTTCATGTTCTTAGTCACCGGTGTGCTAAAAAAATGTAAATATGAATGTGAACATACTTTCGAGTAATTTTACTCATAAGAATTTATAGGGGTGCCAATAATTGTGGTCAACCTGTTTTGGAGAACATTATTTCATAATGTCATATTTCATTATTTCACTATAGTTCATTTATGTAAGTGAGGATAGCAAAATAAAGTAAACTGTGACACATTAAATTTCCCAAAAATTCTTCATACAGTGGACTACCAATAAAACTGATAAAAATTTGGGACCAAAAATTATTCAGACACTTTGACCTGACCATGTTTTGCTTAAGTGTTATCTGACATAATTAAGGTTAATTTTTTTCTGACACAGTTTAACTCTGAGATCTTGTCATATTTTATTACCATTTTTTTAAACTATAGTGAATAAACTGTAATAATGAATGACATGTTCAAGGTGTCTGAATAAATTTTGGTTTGACTGTGTATATATATATATATATATATATATATATATATATATATATATATATTGTAAGTGGATCCTGATTCATGAAAGAGACAAAAATTTGTAATATGTAGCCCTGCAAATAAAGGCTTTTTAAATACTAAAATCTATGCAAGTGCCTGGATGTGAATTTTGCCTCATTGGTAAGGATAAAGCCACTTACATTTGCATTTTGCAGCCCTTCTGGAACACCCATAGAGTACATCTTAAACAATATTTTTTCTTATATAGAAATAATATTTTACTTTCAGAGTAGAGAGCACAAGTACATGTACATGATACTTGAAACATCACGCCTAGTTCCCAGAGGCTTTTCTCAGGAAACTTCATGAAACTTCAAGTTCTTAGTCATGTTTCTTCTAAGTATTAACTTGTTCTCATATGTATCTACTGAAAATCCCTTATGAGAAATAAAAATAGACACAAATGTGAAAACTGTTGACATAAAGTAAGAGTATACAGTGTTAAATCAATGTGGGCCGCATCTCAGATCAAGATGAGAACTAGTTTATGAGTTCATACTGACTTTTGGTTACAGTACAATTTGACAATTTGAGATCTTTTTCTTAGGAGAAAGATTCAAGAAATAATCTTCAAGATTTATGAGGTGTTTTTAGGTTGAAGTTTGGTAAAACATCAATATAAAATGACAGAAGGAATCAAGACCATGGGATAACCTCAAGACACTGTGTGTCTCGAGTCTAGGTTTGCCTCTCCTTGTTTTGGTGCTGGTTGTTAGACCACTAACAGTCTCAGCGGTTTGTAAACTAGAGTGAAATTCTAATTAGCAGTCATATCATGCAGTCTGTTTACATCTGGGATCAAAGAGTTTGACAAGCCAGTTTGAAGTGTGTGGTAATGGAAGAGATGTGTTTGATTGGTGAAGTCTGAAAAGAGCTGTGTTTAGAGCAGATCTACAAACATGAGGGAATTACTAACACCACATGCACACGTGAGCCTCACAATCATGTCTATTTATAAAAGACAAACAATACAAGAAACGAGCAGCATCATTAACAGGTAGAAATGTACTGTGCATCAAGGTCATGTCTGAGTCATTTGAGGTTCATTGGAGGCCGTAATAATAAAGGAATCATTTGCAGACACACAATAATCCCACTGCTGCAAGGTGTTTTTTTTTTGCCATAATGACCATCTGACTATACATTTCCCCACTTATTACATGGCTACTTATCAAATAAATAAATAAATCTTTTAAAATGGAAATAAAATATGGTTTTGGGCTAAAAGTTCTATATTGTGTGAGAACATGGAGTAATACCAGAGAAATTACACTAACACAACTATGAAATCACTTGACAGGTAAATTATACAGGTCAGCGTCATTATAGTGCACAAAAATATTATTGCTTTATTTTTGCATGACACTAAATAAATATTACATTTACTGACCAATCTGAATTGAGTATTTCAGAGAACCATATATAAATCTAACTAATTTCTTCACATTTTCACTAGTTAACTATTTTCTTATTACTAGGCACACACAACCATCAACAGTGATGACAATCAACAAACAGTTCTCAAACAAGACAATAGGGGCCCATTCCAATGAAGGTAGTTGAACAAACTCAGGGTTACGGGATTAGTTTGGAGTTGACAAAGCCAGGCTAATCCGAACAGGCTGTTGGTATGATGCGGATCACCAACTTTCTCTGTCAACTCAGGCTTAAATATATATATATATACACTGATCAAGCATAACATTATGACCACTGACAGGTGAAGTGAATAACACTGATTATCTTTTCATCATAGCACCTGTTAGTGGGTGGGATATATTAGGCAGCAAGTGAACAGTTTATCCTCAAAGTTGATGTGTTAGAATCAGGAAAAATGGTAAAAAAGAAAAAAGTGTAAGGAGTTTGACAAGGGCTAAATTGTGATGCTAGACGACTGGGTCAGAGCATCTCCAAAACTGCAGCTCTTGTGGGGTGTTCCCGGTCTGCAGTGGTCAGTATCTGTCAAAAGTGGTCCAAGGAAGGAACAGTGGTGAACCGGTGACAGGGTCATGGGTGGCTAAGGCACGTGGGGAGCAAAGGCTGGCCCATGAGGTCCGATCCAACAGACAAGCTACTGTAGCTCAAATTGTTCAAAAAGTTAATGCTGGTTCTGATAGAAAGGTGTCAGAATACACAGTGCATTGCAGTTTGTTGCGTATGAGGCTGCATAGCTGCAGACCAGTCAGGGTGCCCATGCTGACCCCTGTCCACCGCCGAAAGCGACAACAGTGAGCATCAGAACTGGACCACGGAGCAATGGAAGAAGGTGGCCTGGTCTGATGAATCACGTTTTCTTTTACATCATGTGGATGGCTGGGTGCATGTGCTTCGCTTACCTGGGGAACATATGACACCAGGATACACTATAAAAAGAAGGCAAGCCGGCGGAACATTGGTTTGGGCTTTGGGTCCTGCCATCCATGTGGATGTTATTTTGACACATACCACCTACCTAAGCATCGTTGCAGACCATGTACACCCTTTCATGGAAATGGTATTCCCTGGTGGCTTTTTTGAGGAGCACAACAACGAGTTTGAGGTGTTGACTTGGCCTCCAAATTCCCCAGATCTCAATCCAATCGAGCATCTGTGGGATGTGCTGAACAAACAAGTCCGATCCATGGAGGCCCCACCTCACAACTTACAGGACTTAAAGGATCTGCTGCTAACATCTTGGTGCCAGATACCACAGCACACCTTCAGGGGTCTAGTGGAGTCCATGCCTCTACGGGTCAGGGCTGTTTTGGCAGCAAAAGGTGAACATACACAAAGGCAGTCATAATGTTATGCCTGATCGGTGTGTATATATATAAATAAATATATATATATATATACATATATACAGAGACTCGAACAGCTCACGTTGTCATTTAAAAAGCTTTATCGATTCCAAATCTTATTTATATTACATATTACTGGTATATATTTATATATATTGCATCAGACATGTCACTTTGCTCACAGCTGATTGGTCTGATTAGCTCAAACAAGGCAACAGGGAGGTTAGCAGGTTAGCTGAGGAATGTAAGTTAATATGACAACGAACACTGCTTGAAGCCAAACCACTTTCATGGTGCCTAAAACCCAGGGTTGGCACAAACTTAACTGGTTTCTTGGATTACATTAAGTAGAGAGAACACAGAGAACAACTAGATTAGTAGTTTTTAAGAATGTTTCACATTCTTCAGTTTTATTTCTATTTACATAAATTTATTTTAAATTAATATATTTTTTTATTGTTTAATTATTTATTTTAAAATCATTACATTTTTTAAAATGATTTCTTATTTATTTGATGTTTATTTAGATAAACATTGAAACAAACAAACAAACAAAAGAAAAACTAGTGACCACAAGATATTATTTTATTCAGTCAAGTTGGAATTGAAGTCTAACCATTTATGTTTTTCAGTGTAGTGTATCTTATTACCTTAATAAAGGCAACATTTTTCTTTGCTTTTCAAGTAAAATTACTTACTTGGCTGCCACTGTAATGTCTTTAAATCATCTTCATTTTCTTAGCAAATATTGATAAATGCAGTTAATTTGACGTATGAATCAGCAGTTAATTAAATTAAAACTTTAACTGACTGACAGCCTAACTGGAAACACAACTTCATGGCTATTGAAACAGTGTGGCTTTGTTGTCTTTGCTCAATGACAGACTGAAAAGGTCAGTCTCAATCTAGAGGAACGGTCGGGCCAAGAGTCGCTGAGGTTTGATCATATTCTGTTATCGTACATATCTTATCCTCTTTCCCTCTGACAGTCAAAACAATAGCACAACATGTCCAGCTTTAGTGCTCAACACGTTGCTCTTTTGGCCCGGGTGGACTGGGATTTGTTGACATGGGCTAAGCTGTCTGTTAGCAATCCACCCTATGGACAAAGGTTTTCCCTGAATGCCAATGAGAGTGGAGAGGCACGGCAGGTCTTAGCCGAGGATAAGAGTGCGGCTTATTGTCTTCGTTCAACCACCTGCCGGCCTGACCTCCTGGCTTAGACCGGACGCGTCACCCGTCATTAAACAAAGCAATACGGTCTAAATCCGATTGGCTGCAATGCCTCTCCAAATCATAGGATTACCAACCAGATTTCCCTCGTAGGGCCCGGCATGGCGGCGCTCCATCTCGTGAGGCTCCGCTCAACATACATTCAAAGGCCATTTAGCTGCAGAGAGAGGAGGAAGAGAGGATTTTAACATCCTGCCAAACTGAATGACAGCTTCTCCCTGACCCGTGGCTAAACTGCTGCGGTTGTTTGTGGCATTGGTTATCTCATAACTGCACAGTCAGGAGGAGGAGGAAGGATTCTTGTGTGTTTATTGAAAGAGGCCGCGGGGTCTCTGAGGGAAGCCCCTCGTATTAAATGGGCCAGTCTGAAGGCATTTGTACGACAAAATGCTCATGGATTATTTGTTTGATGTGGATTCATTCAGTCTTTGTTTGTTTGCTGTGATTTCAGTAGAAGACATTTGAACTTGAATGAGGAAGACAGTAATTCATTCTCTCTCTCTTCTTTTCTCTTCTTCACTCTTGAAAGTGAGCAGCTTTGTTTCTCCCAGCAGTTAAAGTCAACACAACTCGACCATGAATGTGAAGGCCGTGAGTTTCTCCTCATAATGAAGTTCAGAAATAGAGATATTTTCAATCTGCAAAGGAATGTCTGAGATCATTTTTTTGTGTCATGTCATGTTTTTCTGCAGTGACCAAATCAAACTGAACCTGCATTTATTTGCAATAAAAGATATATAGATGTTATCAGTTGCTTGTCAGTTGAAAAAAAACAAAATGCTTTAGTATTTAATTTTAAACAATTTTGCTAGTACATTTTTTCAAATAATTACCAAAGAAACATCAAATTAAATGTGAACACATTAAATTAAATGTGAAATTTTGAAGTTGATAGACTTAAACATTTTCTTGTAAAATGTACTCTAATAAATTTTTTTTAATAATAATTTATTTACTATGTACATTACTATGTACTTTAATGTATTCTTGATCAAGTTTTTAACTGACTAAACCTTTTTTAAAAAAACTTTTTAGGTCAGTGACGTGGCATTAAGGTTTTTCCCACATAAATTATATATTCAAAATACATTAAAAATGCATTAATACAATGACTTGAATACACCTGGTCTATAATGTATGTTTTAAAAGGAGTTGAAATAAAAATTAAAAAAAATTATTTAGCTATAGTTTGGGAAGCACAAAGTACAAACTGTCTGGTAAAATAATAAAATAAAATAAAATAAAATAAAATAAAATAAAATAAAATAAAATAAAATAAAATAAAATAAAATAAAATAAAATAAAATAAAATAAAATAAAATAAAATAAAATAAAATAAAATAAAATAAAATAAAATAAAATAAATAAAATAAAATAAAATAAAATAAAATAAAATAAAATAATAAAATAAAATAATAAATAAAAAAATAATGTTTTATTATTGTTTCTTAAGGAACGTGGTTAGGTAAAAAAATTATTTATTGTTGAAAAGGTTAATATTTGAAACTCTTTTGTCTGCCACATCAAATATTTTGAGCTTTTTATGACATGGCAGTTTAGGTTGTCAACTGTCATGAAGAAAAAAGCCTGTACAAAAAGGACAATGACAAGAAGACTCCAAATTCATTTGTCACCGGTGAGATCTATAGACCAGAGTGACAAGGGCAAGCTTTTGGTTTGTCATTTTCATCGGGAGCTGCTTTGTTAATTCAAATTAAAAATATGCAAAGCATGTTCAAAGAGAGATGTGACCTCGGGACCGTCTATATCACTGCATTAGCTCTGTCACTAACACAGGCCTTGTGGAACCAGTGTTCACTCTAAAGTGTGCACATGTCCAACCCTACACAGACCAAATTAATTCTGTGCTTAAGGCAGACTGAAAATGTGAGGGGAAAAAAAAAAAAAAAGATTTCTGAAATTCGTAGCAGGCAGCACTTGAGATAAAGTCCATCTATTGATTGTCATTTTGAACACGGAGCTGTAAGAAAGTGCAGCGGTAAAATGTAGAAGCCTATAGAGGCCATGCATTATTATTTTTTTATTCTTGCATTCATTAACATGACAAAACAAGTTAATTCTTGAGTTTTCTCATTAAATCAAGACAGAATAAAAATTATAGCAATGAATGTACTTTAGGTAACTTACTAAACGAGTTAGAAAATAACTAAATGAAAGTAGCTTTTAATAGTGATGTATTGTGACAAAATTCTATATTGCTGATTTTATTGTAGTATAGCGCATGCAACTTTTCAGACGAGCAAACAGATGCACTTATATGTATTGTTAGTCTTAATTTTTCAGAAAGGTTGAACTACAAATTTAAATGATTATTAGTTTATAACTTGGCAAATTAAAATTCACTTCTATCATACTGCTTTATAATAGTAAATAATCATATTCAATAATCATCCAGAGAGAGTTAGCCTAAATATACACAATACAATACATACAATTTATTGAATTTCTAAAATTAAAAGGGAAGACCATGCATTGCTATACTGAAGCATTCATTCATAATTATCCAATGCAGGAATAAGAAAACTCATGAATCAACTAGATGAATACCAGTGACTCTGAAGTGAAGTTGAATGTGGATTGTTATTCTGCAAGGCTCATAAGGAGCTGTCAGTGGAGGAGCTTTCTCTCGCCACACAATCCTTACTGACAGCGCAGGAACTGCAATCATGTGACACGTCTGTTTCTATGGTTACAAAGTCTTCATTCCTGAAGTGAAGCCCACCGTTTTTAAATTCAGCTGATGCTGGGTCAACAAATAAGCCACGTTACATTATCAGGGTTGACTAAGCATCAGATGAAGTCAAACGCATATTGTTCTGCACGCACATGTGAAGAATTAGCAGTAGGTTTGATAAACACTGGCACTGTGTTGAGATCCCCCTGTGTAAGGATCGGCGGAGTCTCCTGCTTGACATTTAGATATTGATGTAACATAACTGTGCCTAATGATCTCAGCCAGTCTAACAGGCTTAAAGATCCATGATATTAGAACACTGTGGATAAGGTTTTACTAAGGTTAAACGTCTTGTCTGATATGTGCAGGGAATGCAGATTTATAATCTTTTACTCTGGTTAAAAGAGATGAAGAGCTGAGGAGACCACAGTTATCAGATCAGTTCATTTCGAGTTTACTCGTATAGCGCTTTTCACATATATTTCAAGCTCCAAAAAAGACCACCAAAAACACCATAAAAGTAGCCTATACAATGTGTGCATGATATTTAAAGTCATAAGACTAATCTCTTCTTCACATAAAGTTATCACTTACTCACTAAAGTGTGTCTATCCACTTCTTTACCTCTCAAATCTTTACAAATCTCATTTTCCATTCCACATTTCTGACATCTGGGAACTAATCAATCATGTCAAACCTGGTGCAAATCTTCAACACATAATTTTTGAGTTTAAATGTTAATAGAAAAGTTTATTCATTATTAAGTCATTATTCAGTGATATTATTGTCCTTATCTCTCAAATCGCACTCCCTTTAAAGGTGCAGTAAGCGATTTCTGAGAAATGCTGCTGAAAGTGGAGCAGCACAACACACTTGTAGCCAGTCAGCAGTTGGGGGCGTGTCCACTCATGATGGGGGAGAAGAGAGAGTGAGCTAGAGGGATATTTAAAGAAAAATAGATGGCTGAGAGACATTACAAAAGAGATAACTTGCGCTGCGTCAAGTGCTTTAGGAACAACTCTGCGTGATTGCGTCGTGAAGCACATGTGAAATCAGTCCAATGGCGTTATGGAACGTCATAGGCGGGTGACGTCATGACCAGGAAACAATAAAGCAAACCTGAACCAAACAGAGTTAGCTTCTGTGTCTTCAGTAAGTGCTCTCTGTGAAATCATCTGTCTTATTTACTGTTGTTTGTCTATCACGTTATTCAAGCACTATTTAAGACAAGTATATTATGGCGAGTAAGCAGCAATTCAGACTGTGTGTTACTCCTTGCCCTCTTTACATCATGGGTGGGGATACACACGAGCTCTGTGTTGTTTGTCTGGGAGAGGAGCATGCTCAGGCAGCCCTCAAAGGCTCAGGTCCCGCTGCTGCTGAGGCACAGAGAAGCAGAGGGGTTAGAGATGGGCCCCGCCCTTTCTCTGCCTTTACCTGCAGGATCCAGCGCTTCATTTCAGGAGGTAGAAGCACACTCTGTGGTTTCTTCTGCCCCTGGTGAAGCGCCGGTGCTGCAGCGATCTAGTTCTGAGGAATTAGACATTGTCAGCATTGATGCTTGTGATCTTGAGGACTCGCCACCTCACACACAAGCTTATGAGGAGCTTGTGGATGTTGTGACTCGAGCTGTTGCCAGATTGAACATAAGCTGGCCAGCTGAAAAACAAGAAGCCCGTCAGTCCAGTCTGTTAGACGAGCGCTTCTTACCATCCTGGTCACAACCTCCATGTCAGGGCTTGCCTTTCTTTCCCGACCTCCACACAGAGGTGTCGAGGTCGTGAAATAGATCCGCCACCTATCGGGTCTTTAGTCCTCAGATCTGCAACTATATCTTGGACTAAAAAGGCATGGTTATGGGGAGATGCCTCAGGTGGAAGAGACGCTTGTGAGCTATCTCTCCCCTGAGTCTGCATCCTCCTTCAAAGCCCCGAAGTTACCCACTAAGCCACTCAGAACATCATCTGCTTTAGTGGGTAAAGCATATTTGGCAGCAGGTCAGGCAGCGGCGTGCTTACACACTATGTCCATTCTCCAAGCATACCAAGCCGACCTGCTTAAAGACTTTGATGAGGGTGGGGAAGTTTGTCACAAGGCTTATGCTGAGCTGTGCAAAGCTACCAACCTGTCTCTCCGGCTACCAAGGAGACCGCCAAGTCAATTGGGCGGTCTATGGCAGCCCTGGTAGCTACGGAGAGGCACCTGTGGCTCAACCTCACCGACATGAAAGAGAGAGACAGATCTTTCCTTTTGGATGCCCTGCTTACGCCGCCTGGCCTCTTCGGCGACTCAGTAATCACAGTCGTCGAGAGGTTCCAGGAAGCCAAGAAGCAGGTGGCGGCGTTTCAAAAGTTTCTTCCCCGTTGCTCTCAGGTCCCAGGGGCTGCTGGGCGGGAGCAGCCCCAGCTGAGTATGAGCTCCTCGCACAGGGCGCAACAGAAAGTGACTGGGGGGCGGGGCAGCGCTCACAACCGAAGCCTTCCAAGGGTAAGACGGATCTGAGGACCGTCATTGTCCAGTGGAAGGCTTCAGGAAAGAAGTCCTGATGCCAGTGGTGTCGGGCTTCTGAGGGCAGTCCCCTCCGGGGCGAGTCGGTTTCCACCTCATTATACAGTGCCTGTTTCCCCCTGGTGCCCTCAGGGGGCCGTTCTGCCAACCCTGCCACATCGTGTGCTTCAGGGCGCAGCGGTTCTCAGCGAATGCATATCTCAGTGTCCACCCGGCAACATAGCTCCCTACCAGTTTGCCGTTTCAGGGCACCGAGCTGGTCACACATCTAACACCAGAGGTCAGTCTCGAGAGACTGATTCCCTTAGTAGACTTTCTGGCAGCATGTCAAATGTCTCTCAATGGGTCCTGCACACAATAGAATTTGAGTACAGAATTCAGTTCAGGTTGCAACCGCCCAGGTTCAACAGGGTTTTGTTCACCGAGGTGAGCCCTGAGCAGGCTCTGGTTATGGAACAAGAAGTATAGACTCTCTTGCAAAAAGAAGCTATAGAATAGGTTCCTTCTCCCAGCAGGGAGTCAGGGTTTTATAGCCGGTACTTCATAGTTCCGAAGAAGGATGGAGGATTGCGTCCTATTCTAGATCTGTGCCTATTAAATCACTAGTTTGTTACGATAGATCTGAAAGACACATACTTTCATATATCCATCCTTCCTCAACATAGGAAGTTCCTGAGGTTCGCTTTCGGGGGCGAAGCGTACCAATATCGGGTTCTTCCCTTCGGCCTAGCTTTATCACCCCGCACCTTCACAAAATGCGTGGATGCAGCTCTGGCTCCGTTGCGATTCCAGGGCATCCGCGTGTTGAATTACATAGACATCTGGCTGATCCTGGCACAGTCAGAGGAGTTGGTGGTTCAGCATCGAGATGCTGTTCTCGCCCACATGAAGCATCTGGGGTTACGGCTAAACACAAAGAAAAGTGAGAGAACCTCTTTTCTGGGTGTAGTTTGGGATTCAGTCTCGATGCAAGCACGTTTATATCGGTCTCGCGTAGAGGCGATTCTCACAGCTGTAAACAAGCTGAAGCTAGGCCAGTCACTCACTGGAAAAACAGTTTCAAAGACTGTTAGATCTGATGGCAGCTGCGTCCAGCATGATACCTTTTGGCCTGCTGTACATGAGACCTTTGCAGTGGTGGCTCAAAGCCAAGGGGTTTTCCCCGAGGGGAAATCCATTTTGCATGATCAAGATCATGCGGCGATGCCTTTCTTTCCCAAGGGAAGCTCCTTGTCGTCCTTGTCGACGCTTACAATGGATGCATCCCTCACCGGCTGGGAGGCGATCATGAGTGGATCTGTTTGTGTCTCGAGATACAACTCACTGTCCATTGTATTTCTCCCTCACGTATCCAGCCCGAGGCTGCGTCTGTACGCCTTTCCCCCGTTTGCTCTGCCTCCGGGAGTTTTGGAGAGAGTGTGCATCCAGTTGCTGCTAATAGCCCCGTTCTGGCCGGGCCGAGTTTGGTTTTTGGACCTGATGTCTCTCCTCGACGGCTCTCCCTTCGAGATTCCGGTCAGGAGCTCTTACAGCCTGTAAGAGCTCCTCTGCTCTTACAGGCAGAGGAGCTCGCTCCTTCACCCCTGACTGGAGTTGTGGAAACTGTGGGCGTGGCCTCTGAGGGGACACAGCTTATAGATTCGGGTCTCCCTACCGAGGTAGTGGAGACCATACTCCAGTCCAGAGGGAACTAGAGATGTTTATATATCCGATATAATATATCCGATCTGTTCGCTTATGCTGGGTACACATCACAAGATAATCGGGCTGATTTTGGGCCGATTTCTCCCCTTCCGACAATCCTAGGTAATGTCCTGATAATCTTGATGTTTCTACAGATTATCTTATCAGATTTTCCTGTGGTGTGAGGTGTGACTGAATCTGCTCGGAAGAACGTAGGAGGTGCTCCGATCGTGAATCCTGATGTGTGGGGGGAACCCCGAGGACAAACGTGCGCACTCTGGAGATTATCACGTGAAACTATCCAATCAGAAAGCGAGCTGACAGAAGCATAACAAACGCAGTTATGGCGCAGCACAAAGTTAAACGGATTTGGACAGCAGAGAAGGAGGATCAGCTTGTCGATTTGTGGACACAGCACGATACAATGCAATTTCTTCCTACCTATCATCCGTCATGTTTACTCTGAAGTCTTGAGAGATTTTGCGAGATTTCCCTTCTTCACAGTCAGGACTCTGGTTGACACTCTGTTCTGACTTGGTGTGCTGACTTTGTCACATCATGGCACACCACACACTATAGGAGCAAAACGGTTAAATCTAGGATTTTTTTGTCCTCATGTTTGTGGTCTCTCACATTTTAAAAATCTTATAAGTTTTCAAAAATCTTTTAGTGTGTACCCAGCATTACACGGCATGCGCAAATGCATGTATCCAATTCATATCTGATTTATTTCCACATATGAATAAGACCTGAAACCGATCTGTGAATATTGGAATCCATGCGCTTTTTTCCTGCTTACATGGTCATGGCTCATATCCGATCTGTGCCATGTGGGAGGAAAAAAATCGGTATGAAGCGGAACAATGAAGGGAGGGTGGGTTAGTTTTAACTGATTTCAAATATCAACAGTGTTTCTCAAAAATCTGCCCTTTTTAAAGGGGCGATTTTTGCCCCCTGGAAATCAATTCTGACCTTTATAGAGGATTTTTATAATAACCCTACTAAATGTATCTTATGAATTAGTTTTATAGCCTCATCTATCTTTGTAGCATGAAAAACAAAATGGTTATTTAAACTGTTTATGATGATAGAATTTGTGAGAGTGCAGAACTGAGTATAAGCTGAATAAAACTGTGTCATAATAGATTTAGTTTAATTGTGTAAGGGCATTTTTTGTCCTCTCATCATGAATTTGTGAGACAGTTTTGTTCATTTGTGGCGGCATTTTTGCCCCAAGCCCCCAAATTTCTGACCGTGAATCAGACACTTTCTTGGTGCTTTTGATTTTTTTTTTTTTTTTTTTTTTTGTTAAGGAGTATGACTGTCAAACAAACAAAAGTGCCTAAAACACCTAAAAAAGGCACACCCAAAGTAAATAGCATGCTGTTCTTGAATTTGGAGTATATGCATGGTTTTGATCTTTTGAAAGGTATGTGTACTGCGGGTGGTACAGTGGAACGCTAACAGATTAAATAACCCTTTTTGTTTTCCACAAAATAAATAACAGCAAACAGGTTTTGAACGACATGAGCAACTATTCCTTTAACTGAAGCAAGGCAAGTTTATTTATATACTGTAGCAGATTTCATACACAATGGTAATTCAAAGTGCTTTACATGAAATGGAAACAAATACATAAGAATAAAAATAAATGGAATGCATAAGAAATAAAAATAATAAATAAAAGCAGAGAATAGCCCTATCTGGATGGAAGAGTCAGAGAGTTTCAGTCAGAATATTTGTCAGGTAACTATACATTTAACAGTACCCTTGCAGACAAATCTTCCTGGAACCACCAGGGCTAACTCAACACTTTGTTGTCTGTCAGAGCTGATCTACGCCGAACTACCTGTCAGAGGGGACCTAAACGGATCTTTTTGGAACCACCAGGGCTAACTCAACACTTTGTTGTCTTAATATTACTAAATACTCACCAGGTCCCACTGTTGGCATGTCTGGACAACATTAAGATGTCCACCCAGGGCACTGCAGGCCAGATGTAGGGGACAAAATTGCTGGGAAAACACAGAGGCATGCTGATTCTGCAGAAGAAATGGCTCCAATCACACAAGATTGGAAGAAATTGTGGGCCAATCAGCCCTGAGTGATCCCAAAATATTGTTAAGGCTATTTGCAGTAGGGCTGTTATTGAGTGTTCAGGGCAGAACTTAGGGTCACTACCTGGTGCGCCAAGAGACAGACAGGTGAGGGAATGTATTCTGCCAGTGATACAGCTAAGGGTGGCATCTCACACATAAACTATGTCCCCTGAAACGCTTTCATTGGCCACTCATGGTGCCCTGAGGTCACGGAGGGTGTGATTCAGAGCAGGAGAAAATCTGCTGCTTAAATTCATATGTCTTTACACGCAAGATACAGTGTCCCGTTAAATTACAGATACACAATCATGCATTTTTGGCAATTACAGATGGATAGATGGATGGATGGATGGATGGATGGATAAAGAGACAGACAGAACAAACAATGGATGGTGGATGCATGGATGGATGGAGACAGAACAAACTATGGACAGACAGATGGATGGATGGATGGAGACAGAACAAACTTTGGACAGACAGATAGATGAATGGATGGATGGATAGATGGATGGATGAATAGAAAAAGACAGATAGAGGATGGATGGATGGATGGAGACAGACAGAACAAACAATGGATGGATGGATGGATGGATGGATGGAGACAGAACAAACTATAGACAGACAGATGGATGGATGGATGATGGATGGATGGAAACAGAGAGAGGATGGATGGAGACAGACAGAACAAACAATGGATGATGACAGAACAAACTATGGACAAACAGACGGATGGATGGATGGATGGTGACAGACAGAACAAATAATGGACAGACAGACAGACGGACGGACGGACGGATGGAGACAGACAGACAGAGGATGGATGGATGGATGGATGGACAGAACAGATGATAGATAGTTAGAATGAACAAATGAACGGCAAGAAAGAAAGAAAGAAAGAAAGAAAGAAAGAAAGAAAGAAAGAAAGAAAGAAAGAAAGAAAGAAAGAAAGAAAGAAAGAAAAAAGTCATGAGTCAGAGTAAAAACTGTGTGTAATTAGGAGGTTTCCAGTGAAGAACTATACTATCCATAATCCTGAAGCAGGATCCACCAATCAGAGAAGCTGCTGTTGCCACAGCATAGACCACCCACTGCCGTAAACGACTGACATAATCAAGTTGGTACCATGATAAATATATTTTATAATTTGTATAACTGCAAATATATTCTTTTATTATAAATGACTCATATGTAATACTTTCCTCATTTAAAATAAAGGAACAAAGAAAAGAAAAGAAAAGAAAAGAAAAGAAAAGAAAAGAAAAGAAAAGAAAAGAAAAGAAAAGAAAAGAAAAGAAAAAAAAAGACTGAGTCTGAAGTAGTGAAAGCATTAACTGATGGTGGGCGTTTGCATTTGCATATATTACTAATACAATTCCCATAATGCATTTCTGCATACTTCAAATAATTTCTTATCATGAACAAACCCACTCTGATTCAATGCTTTGATCCCTGTCCCCTTTAAACCTCTCAATTCCCACACAGACAAACAGAGAGAATGTGAAAGAGAACAGCATGAAAATACACTGATCATGTTCTCACTCTGTGCAAGTCTAATATTACAGAGTCTGTATCAAAGAGCTTTAGATTCAGCAGTACTACCTGAATTAACCCACTCAAAACACTTTAAACTGAGGTGAATGTAATCTTTTTACAGCTTTCACACTGGTCATACTTCACCTTGGATTAGTAATGAGATTACACAGTACATATGAAAAATGCACAGAACTGTAAATGTCATGTGACTGATCACACTAGATCTGCAGACAAACAGAAATGAATAATCAGAAAACAGTTACTTTTGAAAGGTTGTATGCTTTTTGTGTTCAGATGGTATATTTATGACATCTGCTAACCAGCTAAAACTTGACTCTTCATAATGTTATTTATGTGTTTTAATTACAATAATGTGAACAAATGTGGCACTTAACATCACCTGTACTAGTTCTTTTCCAAAAGTAGAGTAGAGCCTGACCGTAAATTTTGGTAGGGCAGATTCGCGTTCTTAGCGTTAGTTTATATTAAACACTTCATAAGATTTATATTCAAACTGCTGAACACATGCAGACACACTTCTGGCAGAGGTCTAGTGTCCTTGCAATATACAGCCTGAGGGTGGTGCTCTAATTACGATTGACAGGCTTTACGTAGCTACACAAGCATAGAAAGCTATCTTAGAATTTCCTTAGTATTTATTTTCTTTGAATGTTGTTTTATCATATTACAAGTTGTGGGGGAATTCTGGTGAGGAAAAGAAAGTCAGGTCTATTCTCAGAGCAAACATAAATGAAACACAACAGAACTGAGCATGTTTAAACTAATGTATTTATTCTTTATAACTGATGCAGACTGATATACACATAACTGAAGCAGACTGATATAGTCTTGGTCTGGAGTGAGGTTTACGCAAAGTAACGTGAAAATAAGCAGGGCAGTTTGAAATCTGCCCCAGTGGGCCATATCATACACCTGGCGCAATACGATGCCAGGCACGACACAAGTGTTTTTTTGCTAATTTCAGCCCGACGCAGTTATCATTTTCATGTCTAGAGCCCAGGTTGTTTAAATAGCAAATGCACTCGTGCCCATCTGTTCGCCCATGGGCGTGCTGGTCTGAAAACGAGGTGTGTTCAGGTGCATTGTTGGCGTGTTGCTATTTTGAGGCAACTGAAAAGGACTGCGCCATTGACCAACAAAAACCTGGTTTAAAGTCAATTGCGCAGTATTATTTTATTTTATTTATTTTTTTGTTATTTAGAGGGAGCGTTAGTAATATGCGCATTACACCTAAAACACACCCATGACTCATTAAGAGACTAAGTACCACCCTTTTGGACTATGCGCCTAGCACACCGACCACTTTTTTCAGCCATTAAACTAGCAAAAGTGGATTTAGACACACCCTAAGTGCACCTGTGCCATGTGCTTAAGACCAAGCGCTTAGATCGTTATATATATAATGATCGCTATAAATAGGGCCCAATGGCTATCAATTAGAGAGCGCTGCAGTTTCATTTTTCACCACAGATTTACATTGAAAAACTGTGGGGCACTGTAGAGCTGGGGAAGGCTCAGGCACCCGCTGCCCCATTTAGTATCATAAAACTTGCCTGCCGAAGCCATACGTTACATTTTAATATATCCTGCTCACTTTACAACTTAAAATAGTCTGGAAAATCCGAAAAATGTTTGTTGCTGAATGCTAAGCACATATACAACTCATTCATGATTGAGTTCATATAGAGGTGTATGTTTTGGATAAATATTTTGGTGGGGCTCTGTCCCACCTGCCCTCACAGACGAGCTGCGGCTGCTATACATGCAGTTTAAAACAGGCTTTAGACTTTACATTTTTTCATACATTCATAAAAGTCAAATCTGAGTGGGCAGGTAGAATATGTTTTTATTTGTAAGAGGCTAATATAGGCTACCAAGTTAAATGAAGATTAGAGTATATGAATACATGAATAATTAAAGCTTCAAGCAGCATTTACCGGGGTTCAAGCATTTAAGGCCTTTAAGCACATAAAAAGGTATTATATTTTACTTAGCAAGCATGTAAGCACTTAGATCATAGATGGAAAAGACCATTTACAGCCAATACAGGCAATTCAGTAAGGTAAAACGTTTTTTAAAGGTTTTTTGACAGTTATAGCGTCACCTATTGCTCGATCTCCACTACTTTTTTTGGGTGTCCATACATATGTGTGCCAATTTTGGTGAAAATATCTCATTTCGTTTTGAAGTTATAGACATTTATATATATAAGAGCATAAAAAATGACTCATGAGCAACTTTGATTGGATTTTTTTGCCACTTTCTACCAAAATTTTGACATTTGGGCATTATTATTTAGTTAATCAACTTAGGTTCCATGTTTCCTACAGTGGTTTCATCTCGATCGGACTAACGGTTTCAAAGATATTAGCAGAAGTTTTCAAATCACAAATTTCAAATTTCAAATCACAACATTGCACAAACCATAAGCCGAAACCTGACAAGTCTAGTATTGTTCGACTCAGCGAGGATTCAGGAGTCTGAGGGCCGTTTGTCCACCAAAGCGTTTTTTCCAGTGGCTAGCGTACCTTTCCAATTGTTTTCAATGGGAGCGCCACATTTTTTAAATGCCAGGAGCGTAACGAGGCGCTGAGTGTCTTTTCCACACTCAAGCGCTGAGAGCTCGGCGTTTTTTACTGGTTGCCTCGAGTTGAAGAATGTTCAACTGTGAGTAAAACGCTGCGCTCATCACTGTCACTTTTTAGCCAGCTGTCCAATCAGAATGGAGGAGGGGCGGGACAAATACAACACCGGCCAACTGTCACAACATTCTTGCTGTACAACGACATCAACAAGCAGAGAACGGAACAAAATGGATGAGAATTTAATATTGCTGGTCTCCGAACATACATAGCAAGTATTCCACATTGTGTCGACATTTTTAGTCTGAAACAAAATACCTGCAAAATCAGTTATGAGTAACAGTGCCGTGGATATTCTGTATCATAGCAACAAAGCATCTCAACTGAAATTTTTTTTTTTTGTGAAATTTTGAGTTTTTGTTTAGGCTTTATAGGCTTTTGGGTATATTTAGCCATGCCCACTTTCTAAATGACCCTGTTATAGCGACCCAAAGGGTAAAGTTTTGATAATTATTAGAGAGTCCAGAGAATTGTTCTGCACTGGTTTGGGTCCGATCCGAAAACCTAGGACTTGTTACAGTGTTAGGTGTGTAGACACATGCACGAAGAGGAATGTAATATCTACAGTCAAACTTTACTAGAGAATCCAAAGGAGCATACAGGAACACAGGAGAAACACACACTAACATCCCAACGTAAGCGATACCCGACAACATGATCAACAGAAACTGGAACTTAAATACACAGATGATTGAACTCAAATGAGGAACAGCTGAGATGAATGTGATTAGTGTCCATAGTGAAAGATTGTGGCGGGAAACTAGAACAAAGGAACACGTGACAGATGAAAACACAAACAGAAAGTCCATGTGACTGTAACATTACACCCCCTCCCGGAAAGGCGCGTCCTCGCGCCGTAGAGAGAGGGGAAGAGGAGGATAAGATGCTGAAGAAGATGTAGGAGGCGGTTCAGGAGGCGGACGGCTAACCGGGAGGAGGCGGAGAAACGGAGTCCAGGGTGGTGCAGGAGGTGGTGAAGTCCGGGAGGTGGCCTTGAACAGGGGCTGCAGGTTGTTGTGCCAGGCACCAGCCAGGGTAGTGCCCCACGGCGGCGTTGATGGAGGGAGGAGCCATGGGAGAGAGTTGCTGACGACCACCATGGGGAGGACCGAAGTCAACAACGGCCGAGGATGGAGCCCACCGCGTAGTTGACGAGCTGAGGAGGTGGAGAGATGGTGACGATCCAAGCGGCCGCGACGGAGCCGCAGTGACGACCTCCTGAGATCGAGGAGGGGATCCGGAGGTCTGAAGACGCGCAGGAGCGACCGAGGGTGGAGACGGAGCTTGAGGTAGGGCGGAGCAAGCCGTAGTGGAAGGGGTGGAGGGCCAGAGAGCAGCGAATGGTCCGTAGGTCCGCACCGAAGGCGAAGCGATGTCTGACCCAGGTGGAGACGACGTGCCGAGGGAGTCCGGCGTGGTCGGAAGGCCGATGGTCAACTCAGAGGTCGAGGGTGGGAGGAGCGCAGGCGCAAGAGTCAGAGTGATGGGAGGAGGCAGCTCGAAACCATCCGAAGCTGGAGGCAGAGCTTCGGGCTCCTCGTGCCCAGGAAGAGGCGGATCCCGGCAGGCCCGAGATGGTGCCACGCTACTGAGAGGAGGTGGTATCGAGGGACTGGAGGGAGACAGAGATGACTGGGTGGCACAGATGGCTGTGGACTGGGAAACAGACTGGAGTTCCATGTAAACATCAAAGGTCAGTGGAGAGTCACTGGAATGTTGATGAGAAGGTGGGAGAGGAACGCTGGACGGGACCAGCGGGGAGACAGGCAGTTCAGGGCTGGACGGAACCAGAGGGAGTGAAGACAGTATAGGGGTAAGACAGGTTTCCTCTCCACACCTTAAGTCCAGCAGTGTCTCAGCAAACTCACTCTCAGTAGCGGGGGGTGGGCGGGGCTCATTTCCGGACCCTCGAGGTCCACCAACACTCCCTCGGCGATGACAGAATCGGCCAGCTCACACACCTGGTCAGGTACACGCTGCTCGGGCTCCGTGGCGATGATACCCCCAATCGCTCTTGTGGGCGTGGGTGGCTCAATCGCGGCGGTCTCCGTCGTACTACCTGCGGTGGGCTCAGGTCGAATATCCTCGCCGTCTGGGTGGTTCTGGCTGGGCACTGGCTGGGAAGTGGGGCTGGCGTCGTTGTCGTCGAATCCTATGGTCATAGGTGATCCACATGACGCCAGCACCCACTCCACGTAAGACACGAAGCTCCCTCGAGGACCCTCCCCGGACAGCTGTGCACGTGTGGTGGAATTGAGTCCAAAGTACAGGAACGTGCACAGGCAGTAGTCTGGGAAGGTGGTCTGATGTGCAAGATCCAAAAACAGTTCTAAATGTCTCTCGAGGGAGCTTTCTCCCTGCTCAAGGCACATGAGTTTCACATCAGGGTACATAGTGCAAGCAGGAGTGAAAAAACGGGAAAACAAAACTGAACACGAAAACCAAAAAGAAAATACTAAATAAAAAACGTTGCTTAAAGTTTTCGGTCGGGTATTCTGTTACAGTGTTAGGTGTGTAGACACACGCACGAAGAGGAATGTAATATCCAGAGTCAAACTTTACTAGAGAATCCAAAGGAGCATACAGGAACACAGGAGAAACACACACTAACATCCCAACGTAAGCGATACCCGACAACATGATCAACAGAAACTGGAACTTAAATACACAGATGATTGAACTCAAACAAGGAACAGCTGAGATGAATGTGATTAGTGTCCATAGTGACAGATTGTGGCGGGAAACTAGAACAAAGGAACACGTGACAGATGAAAACACAAACAGGAAGTCCATGTGACTGTAACAGGACTAGTTCGCAAAAGTAGGTTTTTCACACATTTGCAAATAATTAATGAACAATTTGATTGACAGTGTTGGTTCTTGAGGCAAAGTTGTTCAGCATGAGGAGATCTATCAAATGATTTCTTTCAAAATTCTTACAGACCTCTAGGGCCATGAGTCGAACATGCCCTCCAAGTTTTGTTCCGATCGGCCTCCGTTAACCTTGTCTAATAGGTGCTCAAACTTCATTGGCCAATGGTGGCCATGTTTTTTGAGATACGCCAATGTCCTCATAGACTACCATGCCCCCTTGGACCAAGACACTGCATACCAAATTTCAAGTCAATTGGACTAAGAGTTGCATAGTTACAGCTGTTTTCAGGTTTTTTCAAGTTATAGCGATTTTTTATCGGGACCAAAGATTGAGCCCCTACACATGTGTACCAAGTTTTGTGCAAATATCTAATTTTGTTCTTGGGTTATAGCCATTTTAGTAAAAGTGGTTCCAACCTCATCGTACGTTTTGATGCCCCTTAGTGACCATGAATAAAAATTTCAACTATTTTTTGATAATTATTAATATTCAGACTCCAGAGAACATTTCTGCACTAGTTTGGTTCTGATCGGGTGAAAAACCTAGGACTAGTTCGCAAAAGTAGGTTTTTGACAAATTTCAAAATAGCGGAAAATTCACACCAGAAATGAAATTGGAAATATACATTTTGTTCGTCATGGACAATGATATAATACACTTGATTCTAGGACAAACGGTCTAGAAGTTATGAGCCATTTCACGCTTTTGATCGCTGTAGCACCACCTATTGGACGATTTGAACAAGTCCGGGTATCTAGGTAGGTAGCAAGACTACTACCATCTGACAAATTTTCAAGTATCTCTGCCTTACAGTTTTGCAGCTCTATCAGTTTTATGCGGCGGAATAATAATAAAAATCCTTACAATTACAATAGGGTTTCAGCACTTTGTGCTTGAACCCCTAATTAAAGCTAATAACTCATCTCTGAAACGCACAGGCATCGAGGGATCAAACTACATTGTTTCCATGGTCAAGGACAGATTCTATTGGATCTTTTCTGACAGTTATCAAAACTTGCATTTAGGAATTGTACTGTCACTGAACGTGCTGGATCAAACATGGCCTTGCAGCATTAAGTCTTCAGTTGTTTTTGCATAAATGTGGATGGAGGCAAACTCTGCCAAAACTAACTAGGGCTGCGTTTCCCAAAAGTATTGTAAGCCTAAGTAATGGTAGAACCACTGCCACCCTCTGCGATCAACTTAGCTGACAATGCTTTTGGGAAATGCAGCCCAGGTTGGAAGGCAATATTCTAATCAATTCTTTTCCTAATTTTTTCTCATTGAGTATCCTGTTTAACTTTGAAATATGTCAGATCAGATTACAGAAGTAGATGGGTTTCGAACGGCATTTCATGCTGACTTAAATCTTTAGGTTTGTACGACTATCCAGGATAAGTGATCTAAATGAATGAGACATCAAAAGCCTTTGCTGTGATATCCTCCCACTTTATCATCAGAGTGCCGCCTCCGAACAGTGAAGCAGAGCAAAAGCGACAGGTAATTGCCTTACATTACAGAGCATCAGAATCTGCACTGCTTCACTGGAGAGGTAAGATCAGAGTTGGGCAGAACTTCACTTTATTGCTTGACAAATTACTGGCACTTCCCACGAACACTGTATACTTGGCTGTCCCATTACTAAAGCATCAGGGACACAATTCAAAACTACTAGATATGCTTGACTATTATCGAACAAAGTTAATTTAGCATCAATTTTGTCTTGACCTTTCTGGCTGTGTGCAACTACTCATTTAACCAAACAATTCAAAAACTTTAAAGATACATACTCTACTGTCTAGTACATGCATTTTAGAAGGGTAGTCTCAAATGGCACACTATTACATGTTATTTAACTAACCAGAAGTCATTTCTCATTCAGTGGCAAGTGATGTTGAATGCACATAATATGAGCTATAGCAAAAGAGCCAAACAGTGAAGAAAAAAGAATTTCTACATTTTATTGTTCATATTACTATATCCTTTTATGCCGAACAACACCTCAGGCTCTACAAGCATAAGCTCACCAAATCTCATCTGATTTTGGAAGCTAAGCAAGGTTTAGAAGTCTTCTCCTCATGCAAGTGTACACTATTTTTAACATATTTGTACTATTCCTTTCTTTTGGTGTAACATTTTAAGAAGAAAAAAGTACTTGGTGCAGAAGGGCACAACACAATAACACTAAGTAGAAATAATATTCCTGATGAATTATTACATTTTGGGCAGAAAGAAATTAAATAGACTATAATTGAATATAACTGAACAGAGTAATTACAATTACTCTTG
Source organism: Elopichthys bambusa (assembly GCA_037101425.1). Lineage (NCBI taxonomy): Eukaryota > Metazoa > Chordata > Actinopteri > Cypriniformes > Xenocyprididae > Elopichthys > Elopichthys bambusa. The sequence goes on along the minus strand of CM074440.1, from coordinate 25,722,930 downwards.
CACCTGCAATTGCACCTGTTATAACAATGTGTTTTTATGAACTGTGAGCAGTCTTATTAAGTTAAATCCATGTCTTCACTAAGCGAACAATGATAGCAACATTTTCACAAAACAATTAAAAAATAAAGAATACGTTTTTAAAAAGTAAATTAGAAGAGCAAAGTATGGAAAGACAAAAAAGATGCTGGTAAAATTTACCGGTTTTATCAGTTTTAACAGTACTTTGTTAGAGTAAAAACACTTTTTATCTCAATTCTGAAATTTTCTTGCAATCTAACCTAATATCTTGCAATTATGAGTTTATAACTTACAATTCTGAGAAAAAAAGTCAGAATTGTGAAATGAAAAGTCACAATGTGAAGAAGTCGCTTTTCAGCAGGCTTCTAGGATGTGGCAAGTGTTTGTGATGTAGGAAAAAAATGCACTCTGGTGCAAGGTGATGTTTATTTACAGTGAGGCTTCAGGTGTGCAATATTTACAAAGTACAAAAAAAAAAAAACTGTATAAAAATAAACAAAATACTGCCACTGGCAAAAGGGTAAAAAACAAACAAACAAACAAACAAACAAAAAAACAGCAAAATAATAATACAAAATATATAGATATCTATATATAAATATATTTACGTATCCACCATATACACTCCAGCAATAAAGGGTTTTGACTCGTTCACGGCACTACAGTTGCACGCTTACTTGTCCGGCCTACCGAAAGACAAATAACTTTGGAGCAAAAGCTTCTTTTATAATGGTCACATGACCTCACACAGTCCCCTTCCAAATGTGACTCACGAGGCCGCCACTTCATCCGACTCAAGACAACATCACTGCACCCACCACTACAGCAGCCACAGAGGGGGAAAAGGGAATGAGCAGCGTGTAAACCAGTGCCATTCAGCCAGGGATAGATTTCCTCCTCCACATCACCTCCTCCTTCTGCTGGTGGACTACCATCTGTTACATGAGACAGGTAGTCTGCCACAACATTCCTCTTCCCAGGGATGTGCCGCACTTGGAATTGGAAGGGTTGTAGGGACAGGTACTACCTTGCATTGTGGTCTTTCATGGTGTTGATCCAGCTGAGGGCCCGGTGGTCCATTTCCAAGTCAAGCACTCTTCTGAGTAGTAGAAGTAACAGAGACTCTCTACTGTTGAGTATCTTTGTTCTCTTGGTAGTAACTTCCGGCCCAGTGTAGCAAACTCGGGGATGAACCTCCGATACCAGCCGATCATCCCCAGGAATGACCTCACCTCCTCCTTCAAACACGCTGGTTTGCCTCTACCTTGCTGACTTATGGTTTGAGCTGACTATTGCCCAGAATATATCCTAGGTAAGAAGTTTCTTGCTGTGACCATCGACATTTCCCTGTGTTGTAGGTTAATCCTGCCCTCTGTATCCTTCCCAGTGTCTCTTCCAGGTATTTGAAGTGATCTGAATAGGTCTCACTATAGATGATCACGTTGTCCAAATAAGCGGCTGCCCACGTCTCACAGCCTTGCAGGACCCGGTCCATCAGATGCTGGAATGTGGCAGGCGCCCCATGCAGGCCGAAAGGGAGGATGGTGAACTGGAATAGTCCAGAGGGTGTGCGGAATGCAGTGTAGGGCCTCGAGGCAGCATCAAGGGTTTTACCTGCCAGTAGCCCAGGTGTAGTGTTGTCAGAAACCAAGCCCAGCCAATCCTTTCCAGGAGAGCAGGGCATAGGGTAGGTGTTGAATCTTGACTGGCTGTTTAGCTTCCAAAAGTCGATGCAGACATGTAAAATGTGGGTGTGTTTTGTGGTCACCCCGGTGACCTGCCAATGGAACAGAATGACCAATTTGTAACACAATCTGTCGACAACATTTAGGCAACACAAGAAACTTTACATCTTTACATATAAAACCCCATTGTCAACTACAAACTGTTAGATATATGGGAGGGAAAGGAGTTGTGATCACGTGATTAATGTCTATGTCCCTTAAAGTAGCGTATGCAACCCGTCACTACAGCAGCCACTGAGGGGAAAAAGGGAATAAGCAGCGTGTGTGTAAACCAGTGCCATTCAGCCAGGGCTAGATCTCCTTCTCCACACACGGTAACTGTATTTTGATGGTCCCCATTAGAAATTCTGCTGAATATAATTAACGTTGCACCTACATGTCAACTAACTCATTAGAGTATCAGTAGACTGTCTGCTTAATATCTGCAAACACTTTATTGTAATGATCCTCCAACAGACATTCTACTAACTATAAGTAACTTTGCAAGTACATGTCAACTTATCCTACTAACCCAAACCCCTTATTCTACTAACACTAACCCTAGCCCTAACAGTCTACTAGTTCTTTACAAATACTTTAATGAGAGTTTGTTGACCATTAGGTGCAACATTACTTATAGTCAACAGAATGTCTAAAGGGGACCATCAAAATACAGTGTAACCAAAGTTTATTTTTTAACAAGCTTCCATATATTTTACTGCACAAATAAGACCTAAATTCACCCAAGTACCCACGAGGAAAACAACTTAAAAAAACATGCTAACTAATTTCTTAATGGAAATAAGGAATAATTTGGACATTACTATGTTGCTAAACACCCACCACAAAATACAGGACACACAAAACAACTGCTAAAATATTATCAATGTAAACAACTCCACTAATTATGGTTTTGTAGTATAGACACTGTGACTTATATATAAAGCGGATAATCTGGAGCAACATATATTTACATTAGCCAATCTCAAGACTACAATCATATAGGCCCTACTGCAATGATTGACTTTATACTCAGATGCCTTTAAATTGAAATCATCACATTTCAGTAGCAGCACCATAAGCGCAGCACTATTGGCTGTTTAATAGATGATGTTGCCCATGAATACACGCACAGTGATCATTAGACTCAGTGCTCCAGGGAAGCGATGCGACAATGACTAACTGATCATCCCTAAACGAGAGCTATTACATGAGAACCATGAAAATTCTTCATGGTAAGACAGAAATTGAGTAATTGAGTGCACTGGCCCCAAAAAATGACAGTGTTGTTAACGCTTATGAAAAGAGTGTACAGCAAAACAGATTCCCAGGCCTTATCTGCATCTGATACACATTTAGGACAAAAGCTCAAATTTAGTCAAAAAAAAAAAAATGCTATCTTGCTATCTGCTCAGTCCTGATATAATATTTGCACTCTTACCTGAGAGAAATAAGATTCATTACGATCTTCATGAGAAAAGAACATATCTGCAAAGACACTGTCATACCTGCAACACTCAAAAATAAATGTTTTCTATGTGAATATATTTTAAAATGTAATTTATTTCTGTGATCAAAAGTTGAATTTTCAGCATCATTACTCCAGTCTTCAGTGTCACATGATCCTTCAGAAATCATTCTGTTATGCTGATTTGCTGCTCAAGAAACATTTCTGATTATCATCAGTTGAAAACAATTGTGATGCTTCAGATTTTTGTAGGAACTGTGCTACATTTATTCAAAAATCTTTGATGAATAGAAAGTTCAAAAGAACAGCATTCATATAAAATGGGTTTTGTTTTTGCAAAAAATGTAAATGTTTTACTGTCACTTTTGATCACTAGTGTACTGTAGGCCTATAGATCATTAGTTTAACTGTATACTGATTTTTTTTTTTTTTTTTTTTTTTGCAATTGGCAAGCAACACAATAACTTATGAATTAAAATATTTTTTTGCAGTCCATATGTGTGTTCATTGGTATTTTACAAAAGCTGTGAACGCAGCTCATTCAATCAGAATGTAGACTATACACCAATAATCACTCACCATTTACTCTAATAGGCTTTTCACACATGGGTTAACATAATCCAGGGTTAATAATTACAATCCCAATGTAATTATTATAGAATAATTTACCTAAAAAAGAAGAACCTGTCATTATTTTCTTATCCTCATGTCATTCCAAACCTCTCTGACATTTTCTGCCATGGAACACAAAATAAGAGAAATGGAGCAGATGAGCAAATCTCCACCCAATGAAAGTGAACCAATGAACTCAGGCTGCCAAGCTGTAAAATAAAGACAAACAAATAAAGCATCATAAAAGCAGTCCATGATTTGTTTGCTAGGTTCCAAGTCTTCTGAAGTCACTCAGTAGCTTTGTTTGAGGAATAAACTGTAATTTAGGTTGTTGTTGGAAACACTGGAGCTCCTGAATCTCATTGAATATACTTTTGAATTTAGGTTCATTTGGACATTTCATGCAATTTAATCACTAACATTTGATTTTGCATTTTGTTTACTGCTTAAAATTATGTTTTTGAGTGGTGTTTTCAGAGTTATTTATTAAGGCCGAAACACACCAAGCCGATGCCGACGAACTAGTGGCGACGAAAGCAGACTGCGGGGTTGGCTCACGTTGGCAGTGTCTGGGTCCAAAGTTGCCCTGACACACCAAACCGACGCCCAACAGCCAAGTAGCACGTCCGTTCTGCACCTGCGTAAGATGAAATGCCTTTCCGTACCAGCAGGTGGCAGTAGCTGAACAGCCAATCAGAATGATCAGATTTCCCGATGAGCTCCGACGAATCGGCTTGAGAAAAGGAGGACCAGCTTCATCTGACAGTGCGAACGTCGGCTTGGTGTGTTCCTGCCTTTAGTTGTATTGTTTGATGTTGTCACCCTCATTGTTTGTTTTTGTAAAATAATTACTGCTTATTGAAAAATAATGTCTAAAAATATCAATCACTTCTATGCATTTAACTACCATTTGTTAGTAGCGTAGAGTCAACTAGTTTGGTGAGACTGACGGAAATGTAGCTACTTTCTTTAAGGAATATACTGTAATTTTAAACTGAGTATGAGTTGTCTCGGTCTCAATTAGTCTCAACGTTTAATACTATTCTTATCACTTCTTTTTACCAAAAAACACACAATATTTATACTTTGCACAGTATGCAAACTTTGTGTATGCATTCAACACCCAGTTGACCTCCTATATTTGGCAAAATGTGTATATACAACAGAGCACACTGCATGAAATCTCTTAGTAATACAATGATTTGACCTTCCATTTCCAGCATTATGAATGTGATTATACTGACATGATTTTTAGCATTTTTCTTTATCCACTTTGTGCAAAAATGCTTTTGGCAGTCTAAGCAAATAATGACATTGAAAATGGAAATACATTTTTTTCTTAGATGTTAACTAGATGCCACTCACATGCTCACTTGCTATATTATAAACAGCAGGCAGTATACCATGTATAATGTGCATTGTTCAGTAAGCTGTTATTCCCCTCCAAACACACTTTATGTGCAAACTGGACAGTGCCACCCTGTCAATCAGTGACTGGCAGAGGAAACCGTGGCATTTCAAGAAATTAATTGAGTGCCACTGTCTTTATAATCCGCCATCAATATCTCAGCCTTGCGGACCATAGATGTTATGGAAACAATGCCAGGAACAGAAAATTAAAGATGGCAACAGTCTGGTGACGGAGGATAATTGGGGTTGCGGTCAGTGCTTAACGACGGCTTTGAGCTCTCAGCTCAGACTACAGGAGATGGAATGATGATTTGATGAAAAAGAGCAATCGTTCAGCTTCATTCAATATTAGTTCATATGTCACACTTTGTTGTCTATGCAATGCAGAATAAAGTTAATTACAGTATGTAGCCTCTGTAACAGATTATCTTCAAAAAATAGTTTTCTGTGACTTTAGCGCAAACTTTCCCCTTTTGTGCAACAAACTACACCAGCAATCCCACTACATGCACTGAAATGTACACCACTTTTTTATATAAATCAGGCTTACAGAATGTGCCATATTCAGAAAACTAGCACTATTTGCTAGAATCAATTAACACAGCGCTTTTGCTTCCCCTCAGGACGTCGGCAGTAAATGCTTTTATTTAAAATAGATGTTTGTTTACATGTTCTGGCAGCAGTACTTCATCAAATGATGCCATTTGTATTCATTGTTGTTGCTAGTGTTTTTATTATTTAAATATTGTACTTCATGGAGTTATGATGTAAAAATTCCATGAATTAGATGTACATTATTAGATGTTATTTATTATAAACTACTGTATGATGGATTGAGTGGAATCGTTCAGTCTGAATTCATTGTTTATTGATATAACGATTTTAAGATTTTTTTTGAAAGAAATTAATACTTTTATTCAGCAAGGGTTCTTTAAATTGATCAAAAGTGACAGTAAAGATTTATGTTACAAAAGATTTTTATTTCAAATAAATGTTGTTCTTTGTTCTTTTGAAATGCTGTTTTTCTGAACAATAAAGAATCCTGAAAAAAATGTACCATGGTTTCTACAATAAAATAAAGCAGCACAACTGTTTTCAACATTGATAATAATCAGAAATGTTTCTTGAGCAGCAAATCAGCATGTTAGAATGATTTCTGAAGGATCATGTGACACTGAAGATCGGAGTAATGATGCTGACAATTCAGCTTTGATCACAGGAATAAATTACACTTTAAAATATATTCATAAAGAAAACAGTTATTTTAAATAGTAATAATATTTCACAATATTACTGTATTTTTGGTCAAGTAAACACATTCTTGGTGAGCAGAAGAGACAGGTCTTGACCGCATTACAGTTCCATATCACTTCGCCAAATGATTTCAGTTATTTCAAAAGGTCCTTGCAGCCTACAACCGCAAAAGAAACAAAACCCACAGCGACACCGACCAAGCAAATAGATATAGTAAACGACAGGATGAAAATGACAAATTACTGTCCTGTTTTAAACGTTTTATAATGTCCTGAAAACACATACTCTCTTTCTCCCGCTCTCTCTCACTCACTCAAACGTACACACATACAGTACGGACACACACTCGCACAGAAACGTAATGTCCGCACTGCTCTGACGAATTAAACAGTAAAATAGTTTAGCAACTTAAAAGCTACATGACATTTCTCACCAGTGAGGTAATAACGGTGCGGTTCTTGAGGTAGATAAACTTTCAGTTTTGCTATTTGTAGAGACACTGCTGCCGAACACTGTTGAGAGATGCACAGATTCAGTTAGGCTAATTTACATATGCTTATTCTCTCTCTCTCTTAACTGCGTTAATAACTATATTAGTCTGCTATCAATGGCTCAAGCCTCCGTTACTAGCTCTAAAATGATGTTTTGGAATTAGTAACGGAGGCTTGGGATGAGATGCGTAAGAAATCAGTCCCACACACACAAGAGTGTTTTAAGTGGTCCAAGGAAGGAACAGTGGTGAACCGGTGACAGGGTCATGGGAGGCTAAGGCTCATTGATGCACATGGGGAGCGCCGGCTGGCCCGTGTGGTCTGATCCAACAGACGAGCTACTGTAGCTCAAATTGTTCAAGAAGTTAATGCTGGTTCTGATAGAAAAGTGTCAGAATACACAGTGCATTGCAGTTTGTTGTGCATGGGGCTGCATAGCCGCAGACCAGTCAGGGTGCCCATGCTGACCCGTCTACCGCTGAAAGCGCCAACAGTGAGCATCAGAACTGGACCACGGAGCAATGGAAGAAGGTGGCCTGGTCTGATGAATCGTGTTTTCTTTTACATCATGTGGATGGCTGGGTGCGTGTGCGTCGCTTACCTGGGGAACATATGACACCAGGATGCACTATGGGAAGAAGGCAAGCTGGCGGAGGCAGTGTGATACTTTGGGCAATGTTCTGCTGGGAAACCTTGAGTCCTGCCATCCATGTGGATGTTACTTTGACACGTACCACCTACCTAAGCATTGTTGCAGACCATGTATACCCTTTCATGGAAACTGTATTCCCTGGTGGCTGTGGCCTCTTTCAGCAGGATAATGAACCCTGCCACAAAGCAAAAATGGTTCAGGAATGGTTTGAGGAGCACAACAACGAGTCTGAGGTGTTGTCTCCAAATTCCCCAGATCTTAATCCAATCGAGCACCTGTGGGATGTGCTGAACAAACAAGTCCAATCCATGGAGGCCCACCTCGCAACTAACATTTACCTAAATAAAACCAGACTGCATGATTCACTGTATCCTGACTCTTCTCCAAAATCACAATTAACAAAAGTCTCAGATCTACTTTTACACAATTTCTTATAAACATAATAAAGCAATGCAATTCACAGCCTAAGTGACTGCCTCATGCTCACGATTAACACACAAAACTAAAGGGCAAAGTTACTTAATTTTGTTCTGTCTGCCAAATCGTGGTTTTAAGGCATTGTGTCCTTACGGTCTAAAGCAGCACTTTCATTTCAAGGCAAAACAATGAATTTCATCTTTCTAAAGGCCTCCTATGTTTACAATGTCCTCTCTCAGAGAGACATTCCCACAGTTCCCTATGCAGCGTGGCACAGTGCTTTGAAGCCTCTGTCTGTTGAGTGGCCTCTACCATCACTGCCTGCCAGCACAGCGCATATCTGGACAGAAAAACACTGAACACAAGCTAAAGCTCAGAGACAAAAGAGAACGTTTACTCTTTGAGCAGGTACTTGAGACATGCTGTAAGCCACCAGTGTCAAGATGTACCTGAGCATAAAAGCAAATGAAGGTGCATCTTAAAGGAAAAGTTGACCAAAATAATAATTTTATGATAATTAAGACAATATAGAGAGAGGGCCTCTTCCATGCAGATTCGTAACATTTCCTGTTGATTAGAACTTCCTAATTATTGCCATGATGGTTGAAATTCAATACTTTAGATATTATCTTACAGCCACTTTCTATTTTGTGAAGCTCAACAATCTTTAAACCAAATGTTCTTTGGTTTTACTCATTGTGATGGATGATTAAAGGCACAATATGTAAGATTTTTGGATTAATATATCAAAAAAATCACTAGACTTGTGTACTTATATTATCCTAAATGTTTCCAAGAATTTTTAATTCCAGAGAAATACGAAATTTTAACCAGGACACGGACCGTGATCGTGCATCACCTATCAATGACATCATACCTGTGTTACCCTCAATTTCCAGTTTTATTTTGTAGAAACCATGGAAACACCAAAGACGCTTTAATATATTATGTGTTTTTATTAGACAGATGAGCAACTTTTTGGATACATTCATTAACAGAAAACTAATCATTGTTATATAGCTCAACAATAAGTCTTAAGATTGTTTAAATCTCATTTTCTTGATTTACAGTGAGTACCATGTTTTACCATGCCTAATATCGATCTAGCTTACTGTAGTGTGCAACAAGTGTCTCATAGTAGCCGCCGACTGAACACACAAATGTAGCACTATAACAAGTAGCACTATAACAACTTTCAACACACAAATGTATCTAATATGATAAAACAGCGCTGCATTACCCCACATACTCATGACCAGAAAAGGCGGATACATATTGTGCCTTTAATGGAATTTGGCCTTTGTGTTTCCTCATATTTATACTCATGTGAAACAGGACGTCATGGCTGGATAGTTTCACGTTCCTAGTTCCACTTGTGTGGCAAAATTGGAAATATGAATGGAAATATATAGATATTTTAATCACAAGATTTTCTAGGGGTGCCAATACTTGTGGCCAATGTGTATTGGAGATTTATTTCATAATCAGAAATTATGATCACAGCTGTGTTTTTGTCGACATGATTAACAGACAGAACACAGCATGTCAATCAGGTTTCCAAACCTCTCATTCATCTAATCAAACAGAAATAGTTCGATTTTTGTAAATTTCCTTATACATAATACATGCATATGTGGGCTGTAATTTGATGCCCCTTTCCGCCTAAAATTGCCTCTCTAGAAGAGCAAAAATCATCACAGTCTTCTATTAACTCACATTAATTCAAACCAAAAATGATCTGAATTATTTCATTCACAACACACTACATTTAAGAGTCTTAAACTATGCAATTTCCTTTAGAGGAAACCTCAGCACTTCCACCATTCAAAAAATCACTTGCGAGAGTGACTATATTTGATGGGACACACATTTATGCATAAGAAATGACCAGTTATATTTTTTTCAGTACTTCGCTTCTCCTCTCTAGCAAAAATCTATCAGTAATACCATAATTACAGACAATTTTAAAAGGGTAATCTCATGCATTTTTAGTTTTTTTTTTTTTTTTTTTTTTTTCCTGAGGGTCCTCTTATAATGTTAGCAAAGTTATTAGTGCCGATGTTTCATATGGCCATTTTTCACCTTGACATGCTTTACATTTAAGACTAACAATGACTATGTTTACCATACTTAAGAAGAAGAGATATTCCAGTGGTTTTGCATTGAAATATGCTGCTCAAACTGTTCAGACAGAAATGATTATGCAAATTATTAAAAATAAACTTGAGTCCCTGGTTTCTAACGTTGGGATTCTTCAAAAGGAATCTGCAGAAAGTTTTGAGTTCTAAAAGTTTTGGTATGTTTTCATACACTCAAAGATCAAGGAAATGGGGGTCACGTGATGCTAAGAAGCTGAACAGACGTGGAAATCCGAGCTCCTAAACTATAGTCTCAGTTTTACTTCAAAACAACGCTGAACACTCTTATACTCTACGTTTTCGACTTCTCATAGTTCGCCTTCAATTTCTCTATGGATCGCCATTCTAAGTTAAAGAAAGACCCTCAGACAACTCATGAACATATTGGAGGCGATGCAACAAAGATCAAGGAAATATCGACTTCTCATGATATGTGCACTTTAAGAGATGTACAAATGTTCATGTGTTTTTTTTTTTTCTCAGTTTCTGTCACCTGATGGAATTTTGGGTTCCTTGCCACTGTCGCCTTTTGGCTTGCTTAGCTGGGGACACTTAATATTCATCAATATTATTGACTTGATTGTACTACTGATGCTATCAGATGAGAGCTGAACTAAGCTGGACGATGACATCACTGTTTTCTCCAGAGCTGTGTTATAGCTGAATTGAACTCATTTTCATAATTGATGAACTTTACACATTTACTGAACCAAACAGAATCAACACTGAACTGATTTCAACTGAACAACAGCAGAATTGAATTCTGTTTGAATCATTAATCATTACTTTATGGTTTATCACTGTAGAACTGCTTTGAAACAATCTGTATTGTATAAAGCGCTATATAAAAATAATGGAGTGTCTATTTATACCAAGTGCAAATAGTGTCTCTTGTTGGCTAAATGCTATTTACACTAGCTCTGCCCACCAATGTCTGTCACTCAAGTTTTAAAAAAAGAGGCATAGAATTCAACATCTTCAGTGGTGCAGCAGCAGTAGTGAGTAAGGCTCGTAAACTTGGCTTTTAATGCAATCGACATGAGTTCAAATCCGCCTTCTGCCGATCTTGCATTTATTTTTAATAAAAATGAAAATAATGTTCTAAAAGTGGAAATAAACTGTGAACGAGTGTTTATTGGGTAGGGTTAGGGGAAGGTGTAGGGAGGATTAAGAGTTTTTATTCTCCCAATAAGGCAGTATCCATTTAATAATTTTAATAAATATAATCAATTACACTCTATGATATTATTGCATCCTTTTAATGTACAAAAATACTGAGGTGCAAATAGCATCTGCCATTATAAAGTATAGATTGCATCTAATTACTATTTACTCTTATTGCAAAGAACTGATTCTTTTACATGATATAATCTATTTCTATTTTCACCTAGTTTAAATAGCATATCACTAAGAAAATGCTGCTATTGTCACTTCTAATTGCTATTTACACAGTGTAAATATCATCTATCACTATTTGCGCTTAGTGCAAATAGCCACTGCCTATAAAGAAAGGTAAGATGTGCTGTCTGACACATACACCCTTACTGTAACTGTAACCAAGAAGCAATGATTGCCTGAGATACAGCCCATGAAATCTTCATAGTGAGATTATGTTTTCAGATGAATTTCTTAAAGATGACAGTTTCTAGAGTCAGCTACCATAGTTTTTTTTCTCAAATACAGACTAGATAATCATGGCATGCTTGTTGGTGTTTGATTGACAGCTCCAGTCTTCATTCACTTTCATTATATAGAAATAAACAGGCAGTATATTCTTCAGCAATTTATCTTCTATATTCCACTGAAGAAAAGTCATACCAGTTTGGAACCACAAGAGCTGACTGTGCTTTGTGTGAAAGCACAAAGTTTTTCACAGTGTTGTTCATTTTTTCACATGTTGGTAGAGGTTGGATGTTGAGAATGATCGGCCAGAAGAGCTGAAGGGGAATATGACCTTTAGCGTGATACTAAACTACTTCTAGTCCAATGGCTGATCCAATGGCTCAACATCTATCAACAAGTCTGAAAATGAACAAAAGCCACCCATGAACAACCTGTGTTCTCACAGAGTGAAATCAACTCTGCAGTAATCAATGCAAAATGGCTTATTTTGATGAGAACAAGAGTAGGGATTTATTCTTTGGAATCGAATAAAGCAAGAATGAGCCAGATTGGCAGGGTACGTGCGACTGACTGCATTAGACTGGCCAGCCCTGTTAATTAATGTGTAGGCTGCTCTGCCCAATAGGATTCTGGGCCGTCTCCATTGCCAGTCACTTTGAATCAGGGAGCTGCCACAATCTGACTACTGGAGAACCAAGTTCACACTAGCTCTGGATCCCAGGCTCTTTGAAAGATTATTTTTACCCTGTTATCTAAGTCATGGGAATGCCTTCCGTCACTATCTGTGCTTGGTGAAGAAACAGAACAGCACAACCCATTTCATACACACTGATCACGTTTGCATGCACATTATTCAGATTACATTAATATTTTTGGCTTCACTACATAGAAAGCCCAACTGAAAGCACTTATTGTTGATTACCACAAAAAAAAAAAAAAAACAAAAACAAAAAAAAAAAACAGTGATGGGTTACAGGTTATAGTGATACACTTACAATGGAAGTGAATGAGGGCAATCTGTTATTGGCAGTCTGGTATTGTTAATATGTGTTAACATGGTAACAAATGCTCACTATCCTTTTCTGTGCAAAATTATATCCAATTTTACAACTTCGTCACCATGACAACATACAGCCCGAATTCGGGAAATGTTGGGACGTTTTTTTTTTATTTGAATAAAATGAAAACTAAAAGACTTTCAAATCACATTAGCCAATATTTTATTCACAATAGAACATAGATAACATAACAAATGTTTAAACAGAGAAATTATACACTTTTATCCACTAAATGAGCTCCTTTCAAATTTGATGCCTGCTACAGGTCTCAAAAAAGTTGGCACGGTGGCAACAAATGGCTGACAAAGCAAGAAATTTTGAAAAGATTCAGATGGGAGAACATCTAGCAACTAATTAAGTTAATTGATATCAGAACAAAACAATTTTCCTCTATGCCAAATTGCAAAGGCTTTGCAAATCTCATCATCTACAGTGCATAACATCATCAAAAGATTCAGAGAAACTGGAGAAATCTCTGTGCGTAAGGGACAAGGCCGAAGACCTTTATTGGATGCCCGTGGCCTCAGACGACACTGCATCACTCATCGACATGATTGTGTTGTTATCTTACCTAGAGACTCTGGAGCTCTCACATTAAGTCTCCTCTAAGTCTAAAATAGATCTCAACAACATCACATACTGTGCTCATATTTTCTCCTTAGGTAGAGACAATGGTGATCTCACTCTTGTCTCTAAAGATTCAGAAGAGAACTCAACAACATCACACACTGTGCTCAGATTTTTCTCCTAAGAGAGACGGGATCTCTCATATTTGTCTTTTCTGAAGTTTCATAAGAGATCTCAATAACATCACAGACTGTGCTCAGACTTTTCTCCTTAGCTAAAGACTTTGGCGCTCTCACATGTGTCTCCTCTAAAGTGTATACCAAGTCAAATGTCTCAATGTGAACTCAAACATTTCTATCATATAAAATATATTAATAATCAGATTAGTCAAGGATTGGGTCATAAGCCATTTAATGTGCTTTTCAGCAAAGAAAGCTCCAGGGTTACCTTTCCTGATAACAAGAAAACAACAAATGATGTGCCCTATGCACATCAACTCTACTGCTTTCTTATTGTATCAACAATTAAGAGTAACGTTAACCTTATTTCTGCATATTTTCACTCTTAATATAGGCTTAAACGCTGAAATTATGGACTGTTTATTTTATTTTATTTTTTTTACTTTATTGGTGCACACTTTGTAAAGTTGTTAAGATCTCATCTAAACTTTAAAAGGAGACAAATGTGAGAGCTTCAGAGTCTCTAGCTAACGAGAAAAATCCGAGCACAGCGTGAGATGTTACTGAAGTCTCTTTTAAAACTTCAAAGACAAGTGTTAGACCATTAGAATCTCTAGCTGAGGAGAAAAGTCTGAGCACAGTGTATGATGTTATTGAGATCTCTTCTAAAACTTTAAAGGAGACTATTTTGAAAAGTGCTTCTGAGAAGTTTGTTGCAAAAACTTAGAATAGTCTTAAAAGTTAAGGTGTTTTCACACCTATGGATCGTTTGTTTGTTCCGAAACAGGAACTAAATTTGTTACAATGTTGCATTTTCTTCTTGGTTTGGTTCGATTTCACAAGGAAACATTTCAAAGCATGCCAAAATATGTTTATGCAAGTCACATGCCAGTACAACTGTCCTCTTATTGATCAGAGTTTTCTTAGCATCATCCATCAAATGAGCTTATTTATCTGTAACTGTCGAGACACACGCAAACACTATACGAATGTAGCCGTCATTCCCGCTGTTAAATTATATACTACATTCGTATTAATACTTTGGCAAATTCAAACGCACACTCTCTGGATCTCCTAGCACTGTCGAGACCATATATGAATGTTATAATGCAGGTAGAGCCGGAATCAAGGCTTCGTCTTGCACACAGAAGCGCAATTACACAACATTTTAAGATGAAGAGGCACTCTTTGGTTTTCAACTACAGTAACTAATGTGCACACTCACAGAATCAGACACTACTGCTTTTTATATAACACATTTCCCGTTATGAATTATGATATCATTTGGTTCGTTGGTCCAATGGGTCAGATTGCTTTCACATATCAAGTGAACCGCTCCAGAGTTCGTTTGAAAGCATACCGAGACCACCTCTGTATGGAGGTCTCGGTACACTTGTTTGGTCCAATTTTGGTGTGCAACCAAGTGCGATTACTGCATTCAGATTTGCCCAAACAAACTCTAGTGCCATTCAACTGAACTAAATGAGGCAGGTGTGAAATCACCCTTAGTCAACTTTTCTTTCTTTTTTTTTCAAGCCTGGTAATAAAGGCCTTCTGAAGCGAAGCGATGCCTTTGTGTAAGAAAAATATATATATTTAACAAGTTATAAAGTAAAATATCTAGCTTCTGCAAGTTTCCTGTTTATGGAAGGCGTAGGACATAGCGTAAGCATTTTGAACTGCGAGAGGCATTACACTTTCTTCATGAGTTAAATATGTAAGGCGGTCTGGCGGAAGCTAGATATTTTACTTTATAATTTGTTAAATATTGATATTTTTCTTACACAAACGCATCACTTCGCTTCAGAAGGCCCCCCTGTGGAGTACGTTTTGCTTTGGATGGATGACTTTCTTGAGCTTTATACTCGTTGGTCCTGTTCACTTCCATTATAAAGCTTAGATGCGTAAGAATATTTATTAATATAACTCAGATTGTGTTAATCTAAAAGACGAACATATACACCTAGGATGGCTTTAGGGTGAGTAAAGCTTGGGGTAATTTTCATTTTAAAATGAACTAGTCTTTAACACAATCTGTTTAGGTAGGGTGTAGTGTAGGTAGTACAGTGTTATATTTTTCCAGTTAGCCTGGGTTGGAAATATTCCTATACATCTTTTCAGTGGAAATACTGGATGTCGTTTACAATTTATTTGAATTAATTCAATTTTTTTTTTTTATTTGCAGAGTTGAATTAACTAATTCATTCTCATTCATGTCCTTGAAGACAGCACACAAGCATAATAGTATCTATTAAACTTTTTATTACCTTTTTATTACCTCATTGTGAGTGGGTGGGTCAAATTTCTGATCACCCAATAAGTGTGGCTGATTTAAATGTGAGTGGCCATATGTTAATGCAACTAAAAATGAGCTGTTTTTAATAAACTCTCTTTCATTCCCTTTCATTGCTTCAAACACAATCTTTTGAAAAAAAAAAAAAAAAAAAAGAGTTGGAAAAAAAGAGAAAAAAAACTATACGAGCCCCCGTGAGGTTAAATCTTGTAGTGCCAGAACAATAACCACAATACACAGTTTGGCAAGAAGGTTGCACAAGAAACCCTTCAAAACCTCCTTCACACTCTGGACTCTCTGTGGTTCATTCAGCTTCTACAGAGACGGTGTGTTTTTGACATGGTTGCTATGGCAGCGAAGAGAGACAAACAGGGCACTGTGTTTCGATGTGCCAGTGTATATAAAAGTCTCTTGTCTTTACTCAGATTACTGTTCAAATGCCTCTCTGTCTCATGCAAGAGTTTGTACATCTTTCTCCCTCTCATATTTAAAAGAATCATTTACCACAAAATGTAAATTCTGTCATCATTTACTCACACTTGTGTCATTCCAAACCATTTTGACTTTCTTCTATGGATCACAAAAGATGTTTAGCAGAAAGTTCACACACTTCTTTACCATGCAGCAAGAGTTCTCTCTGTTTCTCTCACAAGACTATCATGACTTCAGAAGACTGTTGTATGAACAACTTTTAAATAGTGGTACAGATACTTTTACTGATACTGGTGCTTTTTCAGTCATTTTCCAAACATCTGCCCCCATTTAATTAGCTTCTGCTTTTGTGATCCACAGAAGATACAAATTCATACAGGTTTGGAATGACATGATGATCAGTAAATGATGACAAGACATGGAATTTTGGAGTTTAATGTAATTTTACAGGTAATTGTCTGTGTTTTTTTTTTTTACAGAATTTTCCCATTTTGCCATTATACAATGAAATACCTGTTGTTTTACAGATATTTGCTGTAATTTAAATTTCCACTATTAAATTTACAGGGAATTGCTTGTATTTTGGTATTACATCAAATTTCTGTTTTTTTAAAGGAAATTTTCTGTATATTTACAGAATAATGTGTAATTTTACATAAAATGTTGATTCATATTTTACAGATTTTTTCTGTAAAAATAGAAAAAAGTAGTACAGTGATGGAAAGGCGAGCAGCGAGCCTGATTTATTTCAGGCTACGCTCGAAGTGGATCGTGAGATTAATATTGGTATAAAGCAATCGTCATTAAACACATCTGTCGATCCATTCGGAACCGAGTGTTAGGAAAAATAACACGCCTTTTCAGCGAGAAGACCACAGCGGACATCACACCAACCGATCAATGGCTAAGGTAAGAGTCTCATTCTACATTTGAGTGATATTTTATATTGTGTGGCTGCACATTTGTGTTGTTGATAGTTTTGAAGCTAATGTTAGCATTTCTAAACGGTGTTCAGTCACATAACTTGGAGCAAAACACTTAAAATTGCAGCAGGTGTCGTTCAATTTTCCATCTGTTTTAAACCAAGAGAGATTAGTTATTTATAACAAAGTCTGTTTAAGTGTATATGAGGTCTTCGTTCATATGTGGTAGTACCACAATTATTATATTTCTTTTGAAACGTTGAACGTTGAACACACTAACATGGCTGACTACATCAAGACAGTGATCGAATTCAGTAGCCAGCCTGTAGGTCCAAGTACACCTTATTGATGAGGATACTGTATAGGCCTATATAGGAAATCAGATGATACTAGAATATAACCAACATAATAAATTGCATATTCTGACAGCATCTGCTTGCAAACACTTATAGGATGCATATATTAAGTCTTATAATATCTTTGGTGGGCTGAGTAAATTGTCATTACGTATTGAATCATAGGATACACTGGATAGTTGGTTTTGATCCAGTTGAATGGACAGTTCCACACCTAGATAGTAATATTGTCATGAGTTGGGTTTGATATTCTCCCTGTTTCTCTTTCTCCTGTCTATATTGCTACTTAGACTCAGCTGTTTGTCATTGCAATCAACACTCATGCTGATTATTTCCACACCTGTTTCTTCTTTACTCCAATTTTCTCTGCTGCTTCTGTTTTCTCGAATCTTTGCCAGATTATTATACGTGTTTTCTTATGTGTTACTCGGCTCTTTATGCTTACCAGCCTCTATCTAATGTTCTTCGTATTGTTAGTCTTTAGTCTTTAGTCTTAGTCTTAGTCTTGTCTGTTTGCTTCCGCCGTGTATGTCATACCTGTTCTCTGCCTAGACTCCCTGCAGCCTGAGATCGTTTGGTCACCTGCCATCTGCGGTGCTGTGACTTCTGGTTCGGGACTGAGTTACCACGTTGCAGCGAGCCCTCTGTCGAGCTCGGGATCACCTCTTTTGTTTTTTTGGACTTTTTGTTCTCCAGCTGCGAGCATCCAAGAAGCTGGTGCTCGGCAGACTGCCTGTGTTTCTCTCTGAATTATTAATAAACTGTTTCTGTACTGGCTATTTGCTTTTGGGTCCTCTGCCTTCTTTGACAAATATGATGCAACTAAGTCAAAGTAATTAATATAATTTTATGTAATATAAATTTTATAATATAAATGTAATATAAATTTTAGCCTTTCCTGCTCAGCTTCCAGATCAAACTAGGTTGAGGTTTTGCATTGTCTCAGTAAAACATATGCTGGCATTTTTGATTTAATGTAATAGGCCTACTAATTTTTTATTTATTTCTGTGATTTCAGGTCATGTGGAAAGACTGGAGATCTACAGCAGATGAGCATTGCAGTCCAGGTGTGAAAAGACTCATACAACAAATTCTTTGTTTACATCTTTTCATGCAGCTGTTTTGTACAGTATTTTTATTGTAATTGTAACTAGAATTATTCAAAAACGTGTTTTTTCCTATCACTGACACACATCTCTACCTTTTATTCCAGCCAGATGATTAGCCAGTAGCTAGCTCACATCCCAGCCTGCTACATGGAAATTTCCGACCTTCACCTGGATGACCTTTACTTTCAACTCAACCTTGCCAAGACAGAAGTGCTTGTGGTTTCAGCCAGCCCCTCCTTTGTGTTATAATTGATCAGTTAAACACACATTGCTAGAAATGCCTGATCTTGCAGATTTGCCTTGTACAACATTAGGAAGATCAGGCCATTCCTATCGGAACATGCTACACAACTTGTCATCCAAGGTCTTGTTCAATCCAGACTGGACTATTGTAATGCTCTCTTGGCCACTTGCATCACAGTCAAGGCACTGATGTTTGCTTACAGAACAATAACTGGCTCTGCACCCCTGTACCTAAACTCACTGCTACAGACTTATACACCCTCCAGAAGCTTGCGTTCTGAAGGTGAACAGTGCCTTGTGGTGCCATCCCAAAGAGGCACAAACTCACTTTCACTGACCTTTACCTGGACTGTTCCCTGCTGGTGGAATAACCTGACTAACTCCAACCATTTTAAAGAGACTGCTAAAGATGCATCATTTTTTTTTAGTGAACGTTACCCATTGTTTCTGTTTAGCTAAAAAAAAAAAAAAAAAAAAAAAAAAAAACTTTCTACGCATACTGTGCTAGACTAGCTAGAAATTGTCACTGCACTTATTGTTGCTTCCATTGTACTCCTAATTTGTAAGTCGCTTTGGATAAAATGTAATTGTATATGTATAAAATAATAACAGCAATATTACAGTATAAAGGTATACAGCTATTGTCTTTTAATGTAGATATTTTTGCATGTTCTAGGTTTTGCATGTTCTAAGTAACTTGACATACAAAGTGTTATGTACAATGATTAGTACTGTAAATGTGCATGTTCTTTCCTTTCATTAAATGTATTCTGTACTATATTTTGTTAATTTAGCAGAATTGGTTTTAAAGGTTGATATTTGTATGTATTTCCAAGTACTTAATTTAGAGATTGATTGAAGTTATGAGTGGTTTTGTAAAAATAAAGATTGATACTGTAAATATGCAAATATTTGTTTTTGAATTTGTGCTAATTGCATATTTATAAAAATGTCTTAGTTATTGTACATGGAAAAAAAATCTATATTTTAAAAGTAAGTTAATGTAGATGGACAGAGCAGCTTTAATGAAATAACTCATAAAAACCTTAAATTCGCAGAGATGAACCTGAAAGTTAATAATTTCTATGCAATTTGACATAATTTATTCGTTTTTCCACGGCTTTATAAATGATTATCAACAGTAGTATACTGTAATTTAATTAATTTTTGACTTTTTTTTTTTTTTTTTTTTTTTTTTTACAGTTTTTGCATGTAATTTTGTGAAATGGTTATTTGCTGTAATTTATCAGAATCTGTCTGGAAACTCTGCTGCCAGACTTTTTACCATTTTTGTTTTTGTTTTTACAGTGTACAATAAGACTAGTGATTATAATAAGACTATTAAATAAATGATTCATTGATTCAGTGTTTTGCATTTTAAACAAGTTGAATCAATCATTACATTTTAATGACGTGTACTTCTGGTTGGACATCTACAGGCAGCTATCTATATTTATATAGCCTCTTATGTAAATGTCAGAACAGAAGTAAATGTCTTTAAAATATATTATGTAACCAGAGAAAAAAGTTGACAGCACCTCTGCAGTAACTGTGACTATCATAAACTGAAAATAATGGGAAGAATACTTTCCAAAAGTGTTGAGCAATTAATGTGCTCTTCAGCTAATTACATTTAATTTGGCGATTCCCGAGGCACATTTCACTTTAACAAACCAAGACTGATTTAACCGTCAAACAAGTAATCATGGCTGACGGCGCTTCATAGCAGGACTGACACAGTCAGAGAGTAACACGCCAGCTATTATTGAACTCCAAAGCTTTGCTTTGGAAGAATGGTCTGTTTTCTGACAAACAGCTTAAAAGTTCATGGAAGACACCCCTTATAGGGTAAGGTTTACCACAGTAATGCAGTCCATCTTCAGTCCACAATCATACATGAATTGCCAAAATGTTTGGTTTTTTTTACTCGCCAGGAAACTTTTTTTACTAAAATGTATCTGATATTTGTAATATACAGATATATGATGGAATACATACACTACTCCAACTACAATCTTTCCAATTTTGGTGCATTTGACTGTTGAGTGTTAAAGGGTTAGTTCACCCAAAAATGAAAATTCTGTCATGAATTACTCACCCTCATGTCGTTCCACAGCTGTAAGACCTTCGTTCATCTTCGGAACATAAATTAAGATATTTTTGATCAAATCTGATGGCTCGGTGAGGCCTCCATCTACAGCAAGATAATTTACACTTTCAGATACCCAGAAAGGTACTAAAGACATATTTAAAACAGTTCATGTGACTACAGTGGTTCAACCTTAATGTTATGAAATGACGAGAATACTTTTTGTGCGCCAAAAAACCCCCAAAATAATGACTTTATTTCTACTAACAAATTCTAGTGATGGGTGATTTCAAAACACTGCTTCATGAAGCTTACAAATCTTTTGTATCGAATCAGTGGTTTGGAGCGTGTATCAAACTGCCAAAGTCACGTGATTTCAGTAAACAAGGCTTCGTTACGTCATAATTGTTTTGAAAATTTCGAAAATCGTTTTTCAAAATTTCAGTGGTTCACCACTGTGAGGCGAGGATTTCTTTGAACCCATGAATCAAGTCTATAGGTTTTACCTGATCTCTGATCAGGTTTATACATTTATAGATAAAAAGAATAATAATAGGTAATAGTCTCTTATTGGCTTGTTTAGCTGAGCCATCCATGGAACAAACAAAACAAGCCTTGAAAATTGATAAAAGAAGGCATTTTATATATACACTTGATATTCAATCTTATTTTATGATTTATAGATTTTACTTTCAATAAAACATTTGCAGTGGGTTTGTAAAAGGTGTTTATTTTGCAAAACACTGTTCTGACCAGGATTCAAGCCAGTCGAGAACACCATCCACACACTTCCTTCTTTGGCTAAACCACATATACGTTATAATTCGCCAACGCTTGTCTGAATCGTTGTCAAGGTTATTTCAGATCAACATGTGCAAGTGACCAGTGTCACCGTGGTCCGTGGAGATGGGTGTCAGATTGTTTCGAAGCCTTGACACAATTCGGCTCATTTGCTTTAACCGTTTCAGTGTTTCATTAAGCCTCGCTCTGCCCATCACCAGTTCACATCATCAATTTCGAAATGTTTCACAACACTTATGACGTAACGAAGCCTTGTTTACTGAAATCACGTGACTTTGGCAGTTTGATACATGCTCCGAACCACTGATTCAAAACAAAAGATTCGTAAAGCTTCTGAGCTTCATGAAGCAGTGTTTTGAAATTGCCCATCACTAGATATTGTTGAATGAAGTCATTATTTATTTATTACATTTTTTGGCGCACAAATAGTATTTGTTTTAAATATGTTTTAGTACATTTCTGGGCATTTGAAAGTGTTAATTATCTTTATGTCAATGGAGGCCTCACTGAGCCATCAGATTTTATCAAAAATATCTTAATTTGTGTTCTGAAGATGAACAAAGTTCTTACGGGTGTGGAACACCATGAGGGTGAGTAATTAATGACAGAATTTTCATTTTTGGGTGAACTAACCCTTTAAGTTTGGACCCTAGTTATAGAATATGAGGTCAGAATCAAGAATCATGCAGTAACTTCTGACCTTTCGGGCTCTGAAATCAAGCTTAAATGTTAAATTATTCAGATCATCTACTCACGCTGTGTCCACAAAAATAACAATTTCCCCACCTAATTTCATCCTAAGTTTCCCTCAAAGTATCCAAGTTTTCAAAGTAACCCGAAATCAAAGGATCTATTAAGAATGACCTTCCTTCCTCCTCCAGAGCAGTGGAGAACAGAGCCACCTGTCTTCACCATCTCCTTCCTAACGTGTGTTGATCTGAGCAGCAGCTTTTCAGAGTGTGTCATCTCCAAGTCCCATTTGCTGCCAGTAATGAGACCATAAATCATATATTGATGTGTCTCTCTCTGACATGCCACGCGGGCAGAGTTTTCGCTGCTGGACTAATGCATCATATTAGCTCTACAACACCTACAAAGATACACAGATGACTGTCTGCTACTCAGAAGTGTGTTTGTGTGTGTGGTCTTCATCCTGACCATGTCCTACATATTCCAAATTTTCATACCACATTTGAAGCTTGGCAGAAACGAACCACTATTGCAGCAGTGTCTAGTGACTTTACGAATCTTTTGTTTTGAATCAGTGGTTCGGAGCGTGTACCAAACTGCCAAAGTCATGTGATTTCATTAAATGAGGCTTCGGTATGTCATAACTGTTTCAAAATTTTAATGGTCCACCACTGGGGGGCGTGACTTTGGCAGCTCCGAACCACTGATTCAAAACAGAAGATTTGTAAAGCTTCTAAGCTTCATGAAGCAGTGTTTTGAAATTGCCCATCACTAGATATTGTTCAATAAAATCATTATTTTGTTTTTCTGGAGCACAAAAAGTATTCTTGTCGCTTCATAACAATAAAGTTGAACCACTGTAGTCACATGAACTGTTTAAATATGTCTTTAATAGCTTTCTGGGCATTAAAAGTGTTAATTATCTTGCTGGCAATGGAGGCCTCACTGAGCCATCGGATTTTATCAAAAATATCTTATTCTTTAGCCATCTAGTGACTGTAGTTAAAAATTCATGTTATATTAATTTATATTTTTATAATATTTTTAAGTGTTTGCTTTCCAGTAGATGGCAGCAATCGTCCACTAAACCCATGTACATTTTTCATGTCTATCACTTTGAATGAAATTGAGAAATGTAGATCTTTTTTAAAGTGGCTTTAACATAAATATTTTCCTATTTTATATAAATGTATATACTTACTATATACAATTATTACAAGAGGCAAATAAATAACAAAAAATACCATAAATCCCCCAAAACTTTACAGTAAAAATATTAAAGTGAGCGATATCATGTTTGATTAAAAAAAGTTACAAAAATCACATTTTACTGTCTGGTTATGTAAGCTAGTTGGACAGAAAATGAATATTGTTGCCCAATGTGTAGCATATTAGCAAGAAACATAGCATAACATAAATGATAGGCCCTATATTTTATTATTTGCCTTATATGAGAAATAGCTGCATAGGCCTACATGCCTTTATCTTTTGCATGTTTCTCCTCTTCCTTTTTATTTATTTAGGCAACCTAAATCGGCCTCCGGTGGCTTAGACCATTTTTCTTACCATAATTTAGTGTTGATTTAGAACTTGTCCCACTCCCCTCCCCTCCCGCTCTCCCTACAGACTTCACCTCATCCCTTCTTCTCATATACTTTTGAGTGAGAGTTTTTCTCTGGGCGCACACTCCGAATCCCTCCCGACCTGGTTAATTGACCCACACGGTGACATGATATCATTGACATTACGTGCAAATGAGCGGTAAAAACCCGAGCACGCATTCTTTTTTTTTTTCTTGCGTGGGTGCCCTGTGCCGCCCCCGGCAAGATGCCGCCCTGGGCCGTTGCCCATGTTGCCCATGCTGCCCATGCATAAATCTGCCACTGACTGGTTTTAAGGAAAAAGGTACTCAGCTTAGTACATTTTCGCCGCATCGCCAGTTTCTAGAGCATCCATATTTCAACCCAGTGCCATGACAACACCAGCCCTCGTGGCCAAAAAAACAGACCGGCCCACCGGGAATTCTCCCGGTGCTCCTGATTAGCCAATTCGGGCCTGGTTCACGATACCTAATACACTAATGAATGGTAACTGATTTAACCTTGTTATTGAGAACATTATGAATAATATGAAGACTATACAGTTTATATGTTTGAAGCATAATCAGATGGCAATCGGATAGTCCACATGTCCCATCTACTGATCAGTGGCTGGAATCAGGTTGTTTAGCAGGTGTACGGATATCTCAGGACACACTACAGGTTGTAGAGCTTAGTGTGAGCGCGCGAGTGTGGCCGTATCTCTGAGCACTGCGGGGTGGAAGATCACTCAGCTTTACTCTCTCTCTTCACTTTAATCCAAAATGGAGCTCCCTCATCCCTCTCCAGGCCAGGCTCTGCTCCTCACATGGTTTTTGGTCCTCTCTCAGCCAGCTTTCCCTTTGTAGCTCACTAATCTCTGGGCTATGGCCGGCATCTGGAGTCTGACAGAGCCAGTGGAGCTTCGGAAGATATTTTCTTGGTTTGAAGGAAATCCAATCATTCCACTCAGGCCTTTTCATCTGGTGCTTGGGTGATACTGTGCTTTTCATCTGCACAGGTAAGCACTAAGCTGCTGTTACACCTTTTATTACAAATGTGTTCTTGTTTTCATTTGTTGCTGCATTAATTTGTCTGGGCTGAATTCCACAGCTTCAATCTTGGGTGTGCTTCCCAAAAGCATTGTTAGCCTACTATGGTCGCAAATTCCTTCATCATCACCATAGTTCAACAAGTCAGTGTTTCCCGAAACCATAGTTTCAACAAACATTCGCAAACAGCATCGCAAAGTTGTGTGGTTGTAATGACAGCTCTCAACCTGTGGTTAGAAGCATAGTTTCTTGTTTGCATGACATGGACTTGATAAATCCGTATCTTGAGCAAAATAAGCAAGCTGACATTCAATCTAGTATATCTTTTATTTTGAATATATACAAATTACATTTACATCTTTTAGTTTGTCAAGAGATTTAAAGAAATTCAGTTTTTGAAGAGTGTGCATGTGCGTACATGCTCTAGTACGTACGAAGGAGCCTATGATTGAATCTGGAAATAAAGCAAAATTTAGAAAAAATTAGAATTAAACCTCAGATGCTATGTTTGTAATTTATAGCAAAAATCTGTCATTAATTCAGTCTCAAACGGATTCATTAAAGTGCCCCTATTATGCCTTTTTTAAGGTTCCTAAAGATAGAGCTCCACTCTTCTGTAATAATAAAAACGCAGAGGAAAAAAAACAGTTTGTTTTGTATGTTGTAAACTCCCACGTTAGCCGAGCACAAACGTGAATAGCTAATAATGCATTACACTTTGTAAAGAAAAGTCGTGCTCCATCCTTGATCATTACTCCAAGTAATAAGACAGACAAGCTGCATTAATCAACATATTTTTAGACAATATTGGACCCACATCTGAATAGCAGAACTATATAAACATCAATTATTAATCATACTTACAGGTTAAGATTCAGAGAAGCAAGCTGGTCCAAATAAACTGGGCATTGATCCATATTTTAAGACCAAGCGTTTTGTGAATCCTGCATTAAAACTCCGCGAAGGTTTGAGAAGCAGTTGTCAGTAAAATGACGGGAACACAACAAAAGATTGTACTGCTGTGGTATTGTTGAAAAAAATGAATTTTCTACGCGCGCAGTAAGTGGGCGGGCAATATGCTAAACTTTCATTGTGACGTCACAACGAAACGGCATGGGATTTGTTTTTACAAACGACTCGTTTAATTGACTTTTGAGAGACAATAACTTCATATACGGTGCACTTTTAGATTTAAAACTTTGCAGGATGTTTTCATTCACTTAGAGCTATGTTACACACTACACGAAAGGTAATTTTCAAAAATCCATAATAGGAGCACTTTAAAAGAAGTTTTTACTCTACCACCTGCGCGACATTAACCAAATTTGCGGCAATATGGTTCCTAGCTAGATGATTTCTTCAACGATGCATCGGATTATGTTAGTTAAGCAGCGAGTTACATCATTGTATACGGGAAACGCACCCCTTAATTGGCTGGTGCTAAGCAACGTATGGAACATGTGAGTCTGTCTTAAAAAAAAAGAAAGACGCATTTGCGAGTTCTAGAATGAACTAATTAAGGAATTAAACAAGTTTCACAGTGCAGTGCTTGATGCTTTACCAAAGTAAACATACAAGAAAGCATAAGAAATCAGTTACCGGTAGCAGCATGTTCAAGTTGCATGTTAACCTAGACATTAAAGGATTAGTTCATTTTAAAATGAAAATGACGCCATGAGTAAGTAAAACCCTCAAGCCATCCTAGGTGTATGTAACTTTCTTCTTTCAGACGAATACAATCAGAGTTATATTAATAATCACCCTGAGGCTCCAAAGCTTTATAATGGAAGTGCACGGAAACCACCTGTTTGAAGCTCGAAAAAAAGTGCATCCATCAATCATAAATGTACTCCACATGGCTTCTGAAGTAAAGCGATGCGTTTGTGTAAGAAAAATATTATAAAGTAAAATAACTAGCTTCCGCCAGACCGCCTTCCGTATTCAACTAATGAAAAAAAGCGTAACTGACGACGCTTCAGTTACGCTTGTTTTGAAAGTTGAATACGGAAGGCGTAGGACGTAGCGTAAGTGTTTCGAACTGCGAGAGGCGTTATACTTTTGCAGATCTGGTGGAAGCTAGTTATTTTACTTTATAACATGTTAAATATAGATATTTTTCTTACATAAACGCATTGCTTCGCATCAGAAGGCCTTTATTAACCCCCCGGAGCCGTGTGGAGTATGTTTATGATTGATGGATGCACTTTTTTTTCGAGCTTTAAACAGGTGTGTTACATTCCACGTGTGCTTTCTTTCTTTCTTTTTTGTTTCTTTGTTTCTTTAAATTCAGTGAATGAGCAGTGAGCAGACCAATGCCAGATTTCGCTCAACAAGTTAATAGTCAACAGTTTATAACTTTTCTGGTTGTTGACCTTCTAAGTACCTTTGTAACAATGGTAAGTAGTATTCTTTTGTTTTAGTTAGTTGAAGGGTGATCGCCACTAATTGTATTTTCATTTTTAGTCAGCGTAGTTTATTTAAGGCATTGTATACGCTGAAGATTTCTGTTTTGTTTCTGCATTTTTCTTTCTGGTAGGCAGTTTTAGAGGTTGGGTTAATACAACCCGAATTCCGGAAATGTTGGGATGTTTTTTTAAATTTGAATAAAATAAAACCAAAGGACTTTCAAATCACATGAGCCAATATTTTATTCACAGTAGAACATAGATAACATAACAAATGTTTAAAGGGAGATATTTTACACTTTTATCCACTAAATAAGCTCATTTCAAATTTGATGCCTGCTACAAGTCTTAAAAAAGTTGGCACGGGGGCAACAAATGACTGAAAAAGCAAGAAATTTTGAAAAGATTCAGCTGGGAGAACATCTAGCAACTAATTAAATTGATATCAGGTCTGTAACATGATTAGCTATAAAAGGAATGTCTAAGAGAGGCAGAGTCTCTCAGAAGTAAAGATGGGCAGAGCTGTGAAAGAGTGCGTAAAAAGATTGTGAAAAACAATGTTTCTCAACATCAAATTGCAAAGGATTTGCAAATCTCATCACCTACAGTGCATAATCATCAAAAGATTCAGAGAAACTGGAGAAATCTCTGATGTCTTCACACTGTTTTGAAAAGAAGAGGAGATGCTACACCATGGTACACATGCTACCGTCCCAACTATTTTGAGGCCTGTAGCAGGCATCAAATTTGAAATGAGCTCATTTTGTGCATAAAATTTTAAAATTTCTCAGTTTAAACATTTATGTTATCTATGTTCTATTGTGAATAAAATATTGGCTCATGTGATTTGAAAGTCTTTAAGTTTTCATTT
The DNA here is from genome assembly GCA_037101425.1 of Elopichthys bambusa. NCBI lineage: Eukaryota > Metazoa > Chordata > Actinopteri > Cypriniformes > Xenocyprididae > Elopichthys > Elopichthys bambusa. Next base: position 25,694,478 of record CM074440.1, on the reverse strand, counting down.
TATTCAAATTTAAAAAATGTCCCAACATTTCCGGAATTCGGGTTGTAGTTATGGGGATTTTGTTTCAATTATTTTATTAATTTGGTGACACTCTTGTTTTGTTTCTTGTTATATTCCTAATACTTTTCTTTTGTTGTAACCTCATTACAGTCCTCCTAATAAAAATGACCTTAATGTTAGCAGTACATTGTTGTTGGTTGTCTCTGCCATCTTCACACACTGCAACAGTTATATCTCACTTAAATGTTGCGCTGTCATCCCTTTTACATCTTTAAGAGAGTAACAAAGTGGTTTCTGTGCACTGCCATTATAAAGCTTTGGAGCATCAGGGTGATTATTAATATAACTTTGATTGTATTCGTCTGAAAGAAGAAAGTACATCTAGGATGCCTTGAGGGTGAGTAAATCAATGGGTAATTTTCATTTTAAAGTGAACTAATCCTTTAAGCTACCATAAAACTAATGCAGAAGCAGATATTATAGCAGCTTTTATACAAGAGACCCATAACGATATCGAGTGTAGAGCATCTGTCATGCAGGTGTGAAGGTAAAGAGTGACTCTTGATGAAAGGTGAGTGCTGAAGAGGTTTGTTTGAATGCTAAATGGAGAGTACAACTGTACTCAATTTCTGGAATATGTTTTCTTACTGAAGAGACAAACATGACATGCATAATTTCCAGGCTAGTCTTAAGAAAGAACTAGTCACTTTTAATGCTTTTCTTTCTATTCATCAAAGAATCATGAAAAAATTTTAGCAGTTTCCACAAAAACATTAAGCAGCACAACTATTTTCAACATTGATAATAAAAATAAATATTTCTTGAGCAGCAAATCAGCATGTTAGAATGATTTCTGAAGGATCATGTGACACTGAAAACTGGAGTAAGGATGCTGAAATTCCAGCTTTGATCACAGGAATAAATTACATTTTACAATATATTACAATAGAAAACAGTTATTTTAAACTGTAATAATATTTGACACTATTTCTTTTTTTTTGTTTGTTTTTATTTATTTGGATCCAATAAATGCAGAAGAGACTCCTTTCAAAAACATTAAAAATCTTACCAACCCCAAACTTTTAAACAGTAATGTAAGAATAATAAAAATCACCATGCTCCTCTGAAGATACTATATGCAAAGTCAAGTAGATGTTATCTATGTACATTTCTAAAAAATGAATGAAAAAACATTTGAAGTTCTATCGAATTAAAATTAATGAGTAGAGCAGTTTATCATTGGGATGCAGATATCGTGACACTGACATTTGTTTAGAACATTTAAGTTTGAAAAGAACATGCTGACATTTACCTTTCACATATAGACAGGATATGACAGAGCTAATTAATCTTTTAACAGAAGGTCAGAAATAACAGGCAAATGCCAACAGAGATTTGAAGCACGCGTCCATAGATAAACGCACATGCAGAATCGGCGCTGATGTCATTTGTTTCGACAAGTGTCAGTCAGATAAAAGAGTTCTCATTGGAGGATGAACTGTGGCCTATTTCATCGCTAAGGCAGCTGCGATCTAAAGGAAGTATATGCTAAATATTAATTTATTTATTTGGCCAATCATAGCTATTAAATACTGTGTGCTAAAGTGAGCCAAACCACTCATGATGGTCAAAAGACAGAGAGACTTTTCTCTACACTTTCACTCTGCAATACTGAAACTACGCATATATCATTTAAAAATAATTGTGTGCACATGCACAGTGTTTGTGGATCGGAAATTGTCCACTAGAGGTTCTTCTAGAGGTTATTGTGAGTGAATGTTTGCTCCTCACAGCTGTTCACACACCCATATGTTCCTTGCACTCTTTCTGCAAGATAATCAGGTCACCCAGTTACCAAACTTCTATGAAGAGGTGGAGGGTGGATAACAAAAACATCTCTTCAAATCTGATCATCATGATGTAGAAATGGAGAGACGACCATCTGAAGCATGACGACTACAGTGGACAGATCTTTAAAAGCTACTGTTCAACCTTTCGGGGTATATGATGTCACACTCCATCAGTCATGAGTGATCTGACCTTTGACTTTCACCTATAATTCCAAGTTAGTTACGCTGTTAGTTACATTTTGAATTCTGAGTTCTATAAATTTGGATCATTACATTTAAATTTGGATTTTTTTTTCTGTTGAGTTTCTTAGTATAAATGCTGTGTTCACGCCATGTGACTTTCTACTTGAAGCTGTTCATGTACTTGGACTCAGAATCAGGCATTTCTATGGCAACACTATCAATGCCAAAATAAATCTGCAACGGTCAGGTGGCTCTCAGAGAATTCCCAGTTTACAAGTTGTAATTACGAGCTCTACAAGGATTTGAACGCTTGGTACAAGTCGTAATCTTGTATCTATGGTAATTAAGACGTGGCATGAACACACCAAAAGTTAATCCGTTAAGACTGAATTAATTGCAAAAATGTGTGGAGAACAAAACATTTTGACCGTCTGAGGAATATGAATACAGTACTTTTGAATAGATTAAATGTATTAATTATTAACATTATTTACATGGGCTAGTATATGAAATCCTTTAGAGATAATCAGCCAGTTAAACAATGAAGTAATCCCTGAACCAATTAAACAAACACCCTGAACAGATGGCCATAAATTGGTCCTCAGTGAGCAGTCATCTCAATGAAAATCTCTTTCATTTCACTCCATTTTATCAACAGCAGCAATATGCTGTAAGAATGCGCAGTCGATCGGATCACAAGACTCTAAACTCAGTATTAGTTACCTGTTAAATTGATGTAAAGGTGATGATATACAGGGCAACTTTTTGAGTGATGTTGCCAAACGATGTTGCTTGGGCACTTTCCCATTGAGAATGGGCAACGAATTTTTATCTGGATACTTTAGATCAAAATTTGTTGCCCATTCTCAATGGGAAAGTGCCCAAGCAACAACACCCGGCAACACTGCTCAAAAAGTTACCCCGTGTATCATCACCTTTACACTAATGTCATGTTTTAGGATTTTTTAAAAATGTGTTACAATCAATGCACATAGATTAATTTTACATCATATCATTAGAATAGTTTTTTTTTTTTTTTTTTTTATCTAAATGACTTTTGTTGATGTCAAATGAAATCAAAATGTTAACACTTTACAATAACTACTTTAGTTAACATGAACTAAGAATGAACAATACTTCTACAGCATTTATTAATCTTAGTTAATGCTCATTTCAACATTAACTAATATATTGTTAAAATCAAAAGTTGTATTTGTTAACAATAATTAATGCACTGTGAACTAACATGAGCAAACAATGAAAAACTATATTTTTTATTAAATAACATTAAAAAAAATTAATAAATACTGTAACAAATGTATTGCTCATTGGTTCATGTTAGTTAATACATTAACTAATGTTAACAAATGAGACCTTATTGTAAAGTATTACCATCAAATTTGACTATTCTTATTTTTTTAATAGAATATTGCAGTATTTATTATACATGATTCCTCAGTGCACATCAGTATTTTTATAAAATTCATGTGCCTCGTAATCTTGAATTAAAATAACTTCCCCTCCCTCTTGCAGTGACATTTTTTCTCTTCTCTGATGATGAGTGCAGGGCAACCTGTCACTCACACGAGATCCACAAATAGCAAACCACAACCATCCAATCAATTCCCCATGGATAAAATCCACAAGAGGCTGTGTTATGGTGATTTTACCACGGTTAATGGGGTGTTCTTAGGCACTACATGAAACGGCAACAAAAAAAAAATTATAAAGGAAGAGCTAGAAATTACAATGACATCAAACCTGATCTGACATGTCCAAATGTGCCATATTTGATTTGAGAGGTAAAACGGAGCAATATTTTCAGTTAATATAGAGCATGAGTCATACTAACTACTGTTATGATACTCTCATTGTACTTTTTGTCCTTTCTGGAGCTTCACAGTCCCTGTACCCATTATATGGAAGAGATTATTCCAAATGTCACCTTTGCTGACACTATAATAGTGAGGACATCTCATAGATGCAACAGCTTTCATGCTAAGACAATATTTATTATAACCCCATCCCTAAACCCACACACAAACCTGATAACATGATTAGGTTGAAAGAAACACTAGGATTTGGCTGATTCTTTTAAGCATGGCAGACCACTGTAAATGTTTGGTTTCATTACATTTGTGAGGACATTTTTAACAATGTGGCCCTCACACGTACAGACAAACTTGTAAATGTGCACACACACACTCACAGAGAATAGACGACGCCTGTGGCACTCTTGTCCCTCTCCAAAGAGACTTGACATCCTACAGGCACAGCACTCACTCACACCACATCAGGCCACATCAGGCTTCCTGTAGGCTACAGAGACGTATTGAAAGCTGTTTATCTACTCACAGAGTCAGATTAGGAAGCCCGAGGACCTCTATGTGAGAGATGATCATAGAAAAGAGAAGACTTGTATTTTCCCTTCAGAATTTCAGTTCATGAGTTGAGTTTGAATTGAATTGGACACATTCCACAGGAGCTTGAATTGGAATTTTAATGACAATTAAAATTCAAACTAATTTAACAGTTCAAAATTATGTTTTATTCTCTGATATATACAGACTACATGTTCTCCAATTCTCTAAGCTACAAAATGATTACAAAATGTCAAAATGATTAACAGCCACACCACAAAAATGTCTGTACACTGATTTTAGGCAAACCGTGCAACCACGCGCACACACACACACGTTTGTTTTTGTGAATTGTGGAGACATTCCATAGACGTAATGGTTTTTATACTGTACAAACCGTATTTTCTATCCACCTACACTACCCCTACCCCTAAACCTACCCATCACAGAAAACTGTGCACATTTTTACTTTCTCAAAAAAACTCATTCTGTATGATTTATAAGCCTTTTGAAAAATGGGGACATGGGGTAATGTCCTCATAAGTCACCCTCTCCTTGTAATACCTATGTCATACCCCGTCATTATACAAATTTGTGTCCTGATATGTCACAAAATCGCACACACACACGCACACACGTTCATGTACATTCTTTTTCAGAGATGAACTTTATCCTCAGATCAATGAGGCCTATGATCAATCAGTTTCAAAAATAAATACAAAACCTGTCCTAATTGAAAGAAAACAAGTTGACAAAAAGACTGAATCCAATATTGATTGATCTCAGCTTCACTGATCTGATGATAAAGTTAATCTCTGTGAAAAAGAAAGCCTATAATACTCAAAATAAATAAATAAATAAATGTGTACGTGAGTGTACATGTATCCACACATGTACAGATCACCCTCAAGCCCTCAAATCTGTCAATAAATTATTGAAATAATCTGCAAAATGATGAAAACATAAATGAACTGACCACAAATGAAGAGCCACATCACACATACACTAAGTATAATATACACTATAGCATAGACGCTCAACAAAAAAAGAGCAAACACGCACACACACACATTCCACAGGCGTAATGGTTTTTATACTGCACAAACTGTACGTTCTATCCCCCTACACGACTCATGAAATGTCCTCATATTCCATGTTTACGTCATAATACCAGTGTAAAACCCATTTCCTTATACAAATTTGTGTCGTTATAAATCACAAAAATGCACGCATGCACACACGCACGCACACAAACACACACACACACACACACACACACAAACGTTACACATAAAGTAAGGCTTCTGTGGTTACAGTGTTTGCCATAATGTCATTTACATTGTTTCATTTCTTTACCATGCATCCACTTCAATTGTAATGCTAACTGTCAACATTTGCTCAGTGGCGGTCTGGGTGAATGTATGTTTTGTTCCAGATTCTTGTTTAACTACAGAAAATGCATTTCTGTGCCTTCTTAAAGGGTTAGTTCACCCAAAAATGATAATTCAAGCGTGGTACCGTGATAGGTTGCCACCTGTGCAATAAGTCCATTCATGAAATTTCCTCACTACTAAATATTCCACGGTCAACTGTTAGCGATATCATAAAGTGGAAGCAATTGGGAACAACAGCAACTCAGCCACGAAGTGGTAGGCCACGTAAAATCACAGAGCAGGGTCAGCGCATGCTAAGGCACACAGTGCGCAGAAGTTGCCAACTTTCTGCAGAATCATTAGCTACAGACCTTCAAACTACGTTTGGCCTTCAGATTAGCTCAAGAACAGTGCGTAAAGAGCTTCATTAAAATGGGTTTCCATGGCTGAGCAGCTGCATCCAAGCCTTACATCATCAAGTGCAATGCAAAGCGTCAGATGCATTGGTGTAAAGCACGCCGCTGGACTCTAGAGCAGTGGAGACTGGAGTGTTCTCTGCAGTGTTCTCTGGAATGATGAATCATGCTTCTCTGTCTGGCAATCCGATGGACGAGTCTGGGTTTGGCTTTTGCCAGGAGAACGGTACTTGCCTGACTGCATTGTGCCAAGTGTAAAGTTTGGCGGAGGGGGGGTTATGATGTGGGGTTGTTTTTTAGGGGTTGGGCGTGGCCCCTAAATTTTAGCGAAAGGAACACTTAATGCTTCAGCATACCAAGACATTTTGGACAATTCCATGCTCCCAACTTTGTGGGAACAGTTTGGGGATGGCCCCTTCCTGTTCCAACATGAAGGTCCAAAACTACATGGATGAGTGAGTTTGGTGTGGAGGAACTTGACTGTCCTGCACAGAGTCCTGACCTCAACCCGACAGAACACCTTTGAGATGAATCAGAGCGGAGAATGCGAACCAGGCCTTCTTGCCAACATCACTGCCTGACCTCACAAATGCGCTTCTAGAAGAATCGTCAAAAATTCCCATAAACACACTCCACCTTGTGGAAAGCCTTCCCATAAGAGTTGAAGCTGTTATAGTGGGCCAACTCCATATTAAACACTACGGATTAAGAATGGGAATTACATTAAAGTTCATGTGCACGTAAAGGCAGGCGTCCCAAAACCCTTGACAATATAGTGTATAAAGCGATCGTGTCTCTTCAGAAAATTTTGATTAAACTGCTTAATTCATATGGATTAGTTTTACAATCTCTTTATGAACTTTTTGAAGTGTCAAAGTGTCAGTTGTTTTTGTGTAGCTGTCTATGGAGGGACAGAAAGCTCTCAGATTTCATAAAAAAGATCTTCATTTGTGTTCCGAAGATGAACGAAAGTCTTGCAGGTTTGGAACGACATGAGGGGGAGTAATTAATGACAGAATTTTTGGGTGAACTAACCCTTTAAAGTCAAAATTAAACACCATTCACAACTCACTTTCTACAATCCTGATGGATTTCTAAAGTACTTAAAAGTTAAACAGAATACTAAATTAAAAGAATGTAGGGCAGCAGCCTGTCTGATGTATTTGTCTATTACTATAATAGGAAAGTTCTAGGTTAAATACAACCAAAAAACTAATATACACAAAACACACTGACAATTACACACTTACAAAGCATATGGAGCAACTATATCTTCTGCTTCTCTAGCTTCCACTGGAACAGATAAAAAAGTAGACAAAGGGTGTGTTTACACTAGGCAGGTTTGGTTGGATTAAAAAGAACTAGTGTGGTTCATCCGGATAAATGTGAACGCTACCCTGGTACGCACAAAACAAGCCAACAGAAATCCCTGAAAAGGTGGGTCTCAGTTCACTTCCAAAAAACTTTCTGACAGCTTGACTGAAATATGAATGCAACACAGACCAAAGACACCTACACAAACCAAAAACAGGATGTGATGTCACAAGATGCGACCCTAAAAAGGAACAAATGCTTGAGCATACCAGATTTTTCTCGTTATCAGAGTTACATTGCCCATTACAGCTTTGTACAGGTGTCTGAAATGCATCTTCTTGCTGCAGATCTTTGTTCCTGTGTTATTCCTACCACCATTTTGACTCCTTTGCAAATTTTATAAGCTCTTTGTGATTTCTCAGCTGGTAAAAAAAAAAAAAAACATCATATCTGTAAGCAGAAATACAATCATTTAGGCCAGCTCACAGCATTGTTTTAGATGTTCAGTAAGTTCAGTCACAAATTATTCATCATAAAATATCGCTTTTCTGTTTTGTATCTTTAGGTTTGTTCTTAAAAATGGCAGTGGCTGCATCATGTACCTACTCAAGAGAGTATGCAATTTTGTATACAGCCCATGTGAATGCTAATCGAACCGGGACTAAATGTATCATTTTCTTTTTTTGGTCCAGACCAAAGGGGAACCGAACTAGTGTGAACACACCCAAAGAGACTGCAAATGGCAAATGTTGTTGCCTTTTATAATAAACTGCTTCTGACGCTCCTCATTTGTAATTCACTTTGAATAAAAGCTTCTGCTAAATGACTTAATGTAATGTATTTGCTCTTTAAAGTATCTGATTTTTAATGTTACCTTGAATTTATAGCATTTGATGTTGCATTACCTTGAATCAATAACACTTAAAGAAATCCTAAACAAAAAAAACAAAAAAATTTGATGCCCAATACAGATGTTTGGGCTGAACTGAAATTAACAATCCTCTCCACAGTGTCCCATTTCCACCGCCAAGAGCAGCTGTACGACATGGCGGCCATATCTGCGGCTCCATCTCTGTGGATTTTGAGATGAGACTTAACCTGCGTGTGAAATCTTCACCTGTGAGGCGAATCCGTATGCCTCAGCGGAGCTGTGATAAGAGGCAGAAATCTGAGAGTTCAGAGATGAGAGAGGGTGTGTGGAACGACGGGGATTTTCAGCTTATCACTGCAGCCAGATGATGCAAACGCAAACAGACTCATTAAGTTGGGATGGAATGACACCAGACAAGTTAATCCGGACCAGAAACTCTAAATATGAGTAGGTAGAATTTAACATACAGGCCCAACCATTCACTTTTTTATTTGAATGTTATATATACGAATATATCAAGTACGAATATATCAAGAAAATATGTTCCATCATTTTGAACGTACAATCCATGGCGGATGTAAATTTTCCTTCTGACCTACAGAAACTGCAGCAGGCTATTTTGCCCATGGTTCCCATTCTGTAAAAAACATTTTTTGATTATGTACGAATGACAACTAAATTGACATTAAATTGAGTGTAAAGAACAGAATGATCCACTTTGGAGCCCAAAGCAAACCAATTACAATCCATTTACAAATATGTTAATGGATTGTATTTTTATTTTGATAATTTTATATAAAAAACCATTCAAAAGTTTGGGGTCAGTAATTTGTTTTTAAATAAATTTGTTACTATCATCCAGCTAAGCTGCATTAAATTGATCCAAACAGACAGAAAATATATTTATATGATTTGGATACCAAATAAAATCCATTGTCAAATAAAGAAACAGAATAAATCACAGAAACCTGGAAAAAAATTCTCTTTTCTACAAAGATATTGTGCAGCAAAGCTCAATAATATAAATGTATCTTGACCACCAAATCAGCATATTAGAATTATTTCTGAAGGATGTGTAAATTGTAATGATATCTCATAATATGGTTTTAAGTGGTAACACTTAAAGCCTTTATAATGCATTATAAAAGTATTATTAATGCATTAATTATGCCTTGTAATGCACCTTATTGTCACAATAACAGAAGAGGATGACACAATGATAATGCAAAAGACATAGGCTGCATTCCACTCCACTTTTAGACACGCACTCACAAACTTTCCTAAACACTTCCCCTCGAGGGAATTCCCGCCGCCATTTTGAAGTGGCTTCCACTTTGTTGAAGTGGACAAGGGAAGTTTATATGGACAGACACTCGTCCTCTCGATTTTGACCGAGGGAGTGAGTCTACTCTGATGTACAATTTAAGCAGTTCTATATCCCACAATTCAAATTGATTGTGACATCACAGCAGATCACGCTTAACTAAAGCATATAATATATTAATTCAATTGCATGAGAATTAAATTGCATAATAGTGTATAATATATTAATTATGTTGAGATTAAATTGCATAATACTTGTAGCTACCTTATGTTCACAGTTAAAGTTTATACTATTGATATTTTGTGTGTGTGTGTGTAATTTTATTTTTCTCCAACAGCTCATATACCTATAGGATTTTATATATTTTCTCTAAAAATGGTGCATTAAACACATAAGTAAAAAAGGGGTTTAAATAAAAAAAATCCATAGTGAATTCCAAGTGATCAAGAGCTTAGTGCATTTCATTTAAACCTTATGCATGAGTTTTGCCAGTAGTGGGCACTCATGCAACATAAGCAATGATGCACATCCGAGTCCATAAGAAGGAGGGAAGTTAGCAAGTGAAGGGCATAAAAATTTAGAGTGGAACGCAGCCACAGTATTTATTTATAAGCTGTTCAAGACAGTTGAGATGCAAGCAGGTGAGTAGGTAATTCATACAGTAACATGGAACTTAAAGACTCTTTATCATTCAGTTATGTTTTGCAGATGCTGGCTGGCGTGGCTGAAGGAAAAGCTAAAGCTGAAGACGGTGAAGACAGGCACTACACAGGTAAGTATCCAAAGTGAGTAGATGGGCAAGTCCTTCTATATGAAACAACGTAGGCAAACAGATTTTTTGGTGCTTGCTTATAGAGGGAAACTGATGAGGTTGATGGCAAACAGGTAGGAAGCTGAGTGTGCAGATGATGGCCAGGGAGGATTATGGGAAATGTAGCGTGTCATGGTGACAGGCGTGCTAAATGGAGATTGTGACATTTACTGCCCCCTTCTGGAAGGTGCGACCCTGAGCCAAACAGAATCCAGCCAGTGAGGTTGGGCGGGTATCCTGGAGCTGTGCAGGTGAAGGTGATGCAGAGGGCCAGGGTGGAGCAGAAGACCACCACAGCAGTGCAGACAGTACGGAAGACCCTGATGGCAGAGCAGAAGACCTCCACAGCAGTTCTGACAATACTAAAGACCTCTATGGCAGAGCAGATGACCACCACAGCAGTGCAGATGGTAATGAAGACCCCCACGGTGGAGCAGAAGACCACCATAACAGCACAGATGTACCTGAAGGTCCCCACAGTGAAGCAGAAGACCACCGGGGAAGATCTGGAGGAACTGGAACACAGATGAAGGAATATAGATTAGCCTCCGTGGCTACATCAGGGCAAACAGTAAATTCAGGAGTGACCTTCTTAGTTGTATTAGATCAGACATAAAATTTGGGGACGACTCTTTTGGTCGTATCTGGGAAAACAGGGAATTCGGGAATGACCTCCGTGGTCGCATCTAGACAGACAGAAGACTTGGCAACAACCTCCATCGTCGCATCTGAACAGACTGGAAACTTGGGAAAGTGCACTGCAGACCTAAAAAATTCTGGGACAAATACCTCCACTTCGATACGATTGGGAGAGCAGTGTGCAGTCCAAACACACATTAGGGAGAGCAATCATTGGTAGAGGGGTCTCTGAATCCTCTGGGCTTGGAAGCTTGGGAGTGAGCCATCACCGGACTCTGGTCAGGGGCTGGAGCCATCACCGGACTCTGGTCAGGGGCTGGAGCCATCACCGGACTCTGGTCAGGGGCTGGAGCCATCACCGGACTCTGGTCAGGGGCTGGAGCCATCACCGGACTCTGGTCAGGGGCTGGAGCCATCACCGGACTCTGGTCAGGGGCTGGAGCCATCACCGGACTCTGGTCAGGGGCTGGAGCCATCACCGGACTCTGGTCAGGGGCTGGAGCCATCAGGGGAGTATACTCTGAAACAGATTCTTGGTCTGGGGGGAATTCTCTTATGGACTCAAGGACAGGGGGTACATTTAGAGTTAACTAATTGTATGAGTGGACTCTGATGCAAATTCAGGGGTTAGAGTAGGCTCCAATGCAGACTCTGGGGCTGGAACAGGCTGAAGCTGGAGTGGACTCCTTACTGAATTCTTGGGCTGGAGCAGACTCATTACTGAATTCTAAGGCTAGAGTGTACTTGTGACTGAACTCTGGGACGGGATTAATCTCAGGGACTGGAGCCATGTCTGCATTGTGCTAAGGGGCTGGAGCCATCACAAGACTAAGGTCAGGGGCTGGAACAGATACTAGGCTATGGTCATGGGTTGGACCTGCAGAGGACCCTTTCTTCTTCCTATGCCTCCTCCTTTGGGCTGAGGTAATAAGAAGCTGACATTTTAGCCCAGAGATTTTGGCCCAGACTCTGGAGCAGGCTCATGGGTGGAAGCAGATTCAGATGCTGACAGGTTTTACTGACAAAGATGGAACGGGTTCATGGACTGCCGTGAACACTGGAGCGGGCTCTTGGCTGAATTCTGGCAGGGGGCTTGGTTTTATGGAGAGAATCGAGTACATGGGAGGAATAGATTGGGAGGATTGCCACTGTGGGATCTCACTGACCTCCCCACCGCTGTAATCTGTCACGCAACGTTAATATTAAGCCTATTAAAGAGCGACATCTATTGTTTAAATTTTGTCATAAAATCGACTAAATTTGAAAGTTGAGACCTTTTCATATTAAATCTAACAAAGCACAAAGATTATTGCAATTATTGGATATGTTCTGATACGTGGTAAGCCTGAAACAGACCACAGCAATATAAAGAAGCAAAGGATTTGATATGAAACGTCCGTAACGGTCACGTCCGTTATTATGGTTGTTCAGAGGAAAGTACCGAGATGAATTGTTGATCTTAATAAGCATAAACATAATTTAGCTTTGTATATAAAGTTTCAAGTTATTTGTATTTATAATTGTTAAGTGACATAAACTTAATCTTTAAAACGTTACGGACGTGACAGAGCACTGAAGCGTCGGGACCTCTTAATTCCAGCCCTTATAAATTATATAACTAGACCTTATTATATATATAAATTATATAAACAGGCAGTGCTGTTATGACAAAATGCGTGCATTTATTTCTTAGGCATCTTTCTGCACAATTGCTTATTGTTAAAATAAAGTTTAAAAAGGGAGGTCTTTGATCCCTTTTTTGAAAGCATGAAATATGGTTAGTTGAAAATTTACTTTAAGCATTGTTGCTTACCTCATATGTTGTGAGGCAATTTTCTTAACATTTCTGTTAAAGCACATTAATTCAATATATTACAGACCTAAATTGACAACTTAAAGTGTTTTGTTCTTTTGGTAAAAACCTTTTTTTTTTTTTTCATGGTAAGGATGGCCTTTGCATGGAATTGCCCTATAAGCAGTTCAAGACAGTTGAGATGCAAGCAGGTGAGTAGGTAATTCATATAATTACGTGGAACTTAACTGAATGATAAAGAATCTTTATGTTTTGCAGGTACTGGCTGGCGTGGCTGAAGACTGGCACTACACAGGTAAGTATCCAAGGTGAGTAGATGGGTAAGTCCATCTGTATGAAACAATGTAGGTAAGCAGATCTTAGGCAAAGATGATATAACAGTCCTAGTAGCGATGAGACCAGACAATGAATGATTGTTTGGTGCTTGCTTATATAGGGAAACTGATGAGGTTGATGGCAAACAGGTGTGAAGATTGTGTGCAGGTGATGGCCAGGGAGGATTATGGGAAATGTAGATGTAACAAAGAATCTGCATTATAATATTATAATGCATTATAATGTGCATTATGAATACCTTTATATTGCATTATACATAAAGACTTTAACTTACGATGAATGAAGCAAGAACATTTGGTAACACTTGACTTAGAGTGACTGACGTTTGGACATGCATTTAAACGTCACTTTCATAAACTGCAGCGTACTTGGCCAGTGTGACCTCTGACCTTTTGTTCTCAGCAGTGCAGAGTGATCTTTGGGTGAGAGATTGGCAGTGCAGGCTATTTGTGACTCTGTTGAGTGACTCAGCTGCCACTGCACATGTGCTTCAGAGAAGTAGATGGCAGCTCAAAGCACTTTGTCTGAGCGTACGCTTGTGCGTGTCACCACAAAGAGACAGCGAAGCCGCTCTGTGTCGTCTTCAGCTGCGACTCCGAATCATAATAAACACCCACACACAGCGGTTGTGTGTTTACTGGCATTGCAGCACTGAAGCTGTAAACTGTGTTGGCTGCAGGTTGCGCTCTCATTGTCAGCGTGTCAGCGCAGTGGGCCTGATGGCTTCTATTTTTACAGCTTAAAGTGGGTTTATGTAAATGCATAATTATACAGGATTATCATGGCAATTTTAATCTTCTGCTGCTCTGAAAAAAAACACACACACAAAAAAACAAATTAACAATTCAAAGTGAATGATCTGTGCTGAAAGATAAGAATAAAATAGCTGGAAACAGAGTTTCTCATTTTAAATATAGCTGCATGTAGAACAGCAGCAAAACTCAACGTGACACTTTGATGAGTTTGCACTTGAAAGAAAGACTGCACAAATCACTGCATAAGAAAACTGAACATGGATGAAATGTGCATTCAATGTGCTATTGATAATCATTATATAATTCTATTCTCTAGTTTCTAATTCTGTGTGGTAGTATCACATGTCTGAACAGTAATACGCATAAGCTCCAAGTATGGATATTTCAATAAAGCTTGTATACCATGTATACCTGTCACGGTCAGGTTAGGCAAGGAAGATGAGATGAGGTAAAGCAGATCTAAATGCAGCACTTTTACTTTAATATGTATAAAACAAAACAAAGATATAACACAGAGATAATCTGATACACTCATAACAGCATGCGCAAAACACAAACAACACCAGACAAAAAAACAAAAACAAAAAAAACAGATCAAACTGAGGGCTATACCTGTGTATACAGAGCAAACTAATGATCAAAATAAGAAACCAGTGTGTGAAATCAATGAAACCATGAATAACCATGACAACCAATGAAAAAATACTTAGTAACCAAGACAACTAAGGAAACAGTAAGGTCATTCCGTGTCAAATCAACCAAATTTTGGAAAATTCCTCGGCTCAAGTTTTTGATTTTGTTAATATTTTTTTCTGTAGAAAGACAAACATAAATATATTTATTGAGTAGTCCACTATTTTGTAGAGGAGGGTCAAAATTATTATGTCAAAATGACTATTTTCACCTGAGATTTGGAGCCAATTTACAGGGGTGTAAAAAGAAAGATGGCAGCATAATTATTTTATTTTTACAGAGAAATTGGTTGGTCTATTAGTAAAACCTGTTGACTTTAGCAATCTTTGTTTCATCATATGCCAACGTTGATGTTTTTTTGCTTCAAGTTTGCATGTCTGTAACTCAAGAAGTATTAAAGATATTTGAATATCCTTTTAGATTCTGGTTCTTAACAAACTTTCCTTTTGGTATCTTCATTTTAAAGGCCCTCGATGGTTCAATCCCAGAGATATGGACATGTTAATGTGGTTCCATGAGTAGTTTGGTAAATTGTACACATTTTCAGTGGTCAAAAACCAAATGTGGGTCACAGCTGATATTTTCAACAAATGATGTTGAAACTAGAAATGTGTCTTGGGGTTTTATCAACTAATTTTTCAATTCCTTTTCCAAAGTTTGCATGCCTGTAACTCTAAAAGTATTCAAGTTTTTTCTCATTCTTAATAAACTTTCCTTTTGAAATCTTAATTTTCAAGGTCCTATATAGTTCAGTCCCATAGATATGGGGATCTCAAAGCAGCTCCATGTTCAAATTGTTGAATTTTACCCATTTTCAGTGATCGAAAACCAAATGTGGTTCACTTTGCACACAGCTGATACTTATTGCATTTAAAGAGGAATGTCTGAAGAATAAATAATATTTAAAGTAGAAATGTATCTAGTTTCCCTCTATCAAAAGAATATCATAAAACATAACTCTCTGAGAACCAAAAATCCACTGAAATTGTCAAGTTGAGGCACATTAACTTGTCTCAAAAATGTATTTATAAGAATCCATATTTGAATCAGTTTTAGGGATATTTGGAAGATGGGATTTTGTTCATTTTAACAATTAATGTTCATTTGAATTAAAGACAAACTTTTTGTCTTTGGGACTCTTTAAAAGAACAAAGTATCAGCTGTACACAAAGTGACATACATTTGGTTTTTGACCAAATGTACTGAAAATGTGTACAATTTACCAGTTTACTCATAGAGCCACATTGAGATCCCCATATCTCTGAGATTGAACCATCGAGGGCATTTAAAATGAAGATACCAAAAGGAAAGTTTGTTAAGAAACAGAATCTAAAAGGATATTAAGATACCTTTAATACGTCTTGTATAATGCATTATGTATAATGCAAACCCACAATAAGTGCTTTTTGCCATTTTTGAACTGTCACTGTTGGCATATAATGAAGCAAAGATTGCTAAAGCCAACAGATTTTTACTAACCAACCAATCTCTGTGTAAAAATAAAATAAAGATGCTGCCATCTTTCTAAAGACATTTTTACCCCCCTGCAATTTGGCTCCAAATCTCAGGTGAAAATCATTTTGACTCTCCTCTACAAAATAGTTGATTACTCAGTAAATATACATCTGTGACATTTAATATTTTGGCTTTCGTCACTATTTATGTTTGTCTTCCTACAGAAAAAATATTAACAAAATCAAAAATTTGAGCCGGGGACTTCTGGTTGAATTGACACGGAATGACCCAGAAATTAATGAGAAACGAACTAACCCTGCAACCTATTTTAAAAATAAAGATTATGTTCGCTTGTGAGATCTTAACCAGGAAGATTGACTTTTCAAAGATTCTTAATGTTTGAGCTCCCACACATACATCATTATGCGACAGGAAGCTCACACTTCAGATTGACGTGAATGGTCTCAGGACCGTTTGCCAATGCTGTGGATTACAGGTAATAATGTTGTGAATAATATTCAGTGTCTTGCACAGACCGATCGTTTTGCTTCATAAGACCTCATTGTATTGTCAGGAGCCAAGTCATTTTGTTTTGCCGGTAATGTTTTTTAATGTTTTTTGACGTTAGCCATTGACTTGCATTTTACGAATCGCCAAGGTCTACGGTTTCAGCTAAAGTCTTATTTACTAGTCTACTGAAGAAAAAAAAAAGTCATCTACATCTTGGATGGCCTGAGGATGAGTAAATTAACAGCAAATTTTAATTTTTGGGCAAACTATCCCTTTAAAGAAATAATTCACCCTTCAAAAAATTCTGTCATCATTTACTTACTGCCATGTCATTCCAAACCTGTATGACATTCTTTCTTTCAGATCCAAAAAAACCGACACATTCAACAGAATGTTACTCCAAAATGGTGCTCTTACCACAGAAGAAAGTCATATAAGGTTATGAAAATAATGACGACATTAATTTCTCAGTAAATTATTCCTTTAATATCATGCATTTACTCCAGCGGGATGTTCTCTGAAGCACTAATGGGAACTATGTTTCCCAGTAAAACACCTCTTGCTCATCCTGATGTCTATGCATCCACAGAACCGCGGTAATAATGGCACATTGACATCGTTTCCTCATGGACCCCATGGCAACAGCAGTTCAGGAATTCAAATGTAGGCATTAAATCTGCACGACTTGTTGTGTTTGCACTATGTTTGTGTAAACTTGTGTATTTGTGCACTTTGCACTTGATGTTGCAGCTATTTTGCACCTGAACCCTCCCTCTGGGATCAATTAAACCCACCAGCTCTGTCTGTCTGTTTGTGGAAGCAGTATTCCTTATAATCAAATGCATTTGGATAACACGTGTGACAAACAGAAACCTGTTTATAACCACATGATGGACTCAGATACTGTGTAAAAATTATATTGACAAACATTCCACATCCATCTCTCTCGATCGATCAGTTTCAGCCAACATGCGCTCAGCAGAAACATGAGAAGAAATTGCACAAGATCAAGCTGTGGGATGAGAGTTTTTGGGTTTATAAATGTATTTTCTGCCAACACTGTGCTGGTGCCCAATTTGGAACTGTTCAGCTTGTTTAAAGATTACCCCGACAATGTCCTCAGCAACTCTGCAAAAAATCTAAATATTGTTACAACAAACTAGGAATACTGGCATTTTATTTTCTTGTTTTAAGCATATAAAAAAATAAATAAAAAATCAGTGAATTTAGTAATATTTATGCTCAAAACAACTAAATGCAAGATCTGTTCTTTTGTATATATAGTCTTAAAATTGCACGCAATTTTGCTTCAAGTAAATTTATCCTGTTTTAAGCATTGAATTTTTTAAATTAAATTAACGCTTCATACCTGGAAACAACAGAGCGAACCGCAAAAAGTGTTTACAGCTGTCTGAATTCACTTCTTCACATTCACATATGCCATTCAAAATGTATCGAATGGTAAATAAATGAATGAGTGAGTGGTTTCAGAAATAGCATATTGAAAATGTGGACCAGTTTAGCTTCAAATACAACCACAAGAACCATGGGTTAAAGGAGACACTGGAGTGAGAAGTGGAGAGAAACAATAGAGTTTTGTTGCATTTTTTGGGGTGTTGGACCAGAACTGTTTGTGTGACCCACAAGGCAACAGCCATTAGGAAGAAGCGGTGACCCATGACGGACTACTGAACACCGAATGAAATGGAAGCACTGAGATACAAAGAAAGAACATTTGAGATTCAGGGGGAGAGTGAAAGGTAAAGAAAGAGAGAGAGACACAGAGAGATCAGGATTAATGGACTGTTCTGAGAGGTCAAAGATGGCTTCACACCTAGAAACAACAGAGTGAACCGCTCACACGGCACTGTCTGCTACTGACCAAATCTAACACCACAAACAACAGAACAACAGCGTTAGCCAACCAAAAACCAGCCAGCAATACCTAAACCACTCATCTTCAGTGTCAGATTATGATTATTATAGTAAATAAACAACAATAATAAAAATAAAAATAGTCCATTAAATTAAGTAATTAATAATAATAATAACAATAATGTAAATATAAAAAACTAAATCAAGTAATGAAGTATTTATTTTATTATATTTACTTCATTTATGTTATTATAATTAGTATTATTATTAAAGTATTATAGTATAATGAAGTAAAAAAAATACAAAATAATAATAATAATATACAGTAGTCAACATTTGAAGTGGATCAAAAAAGTTTATCAAAGTTGTCCTAAGAAGAAGGTTTTAGGACAACTTTGATGAAAGGTTTTGATCCACACAAATGTTGACTACTGTATTATTAATAATAATATTATAAACAAATAAAATAAAATAATATAAAATACCATGAAATAAAAAAGAAGAATATATATATATATATATATATATATATATATATATATATATATATATATATATATGTAATGTTAAAACAAATAAATAATTAAATTAAATTAATAAAACGTTACCCAAGGTTTATTGCACCACAAACAGAAATTGGTTTTGCATCACCATTTTCCACCTCTCATGTACCTAGGCTTTTAATCCAACCTTGTAAACATATCTTGGTTTTCAGGCAGATTGATTAAAAATCTCTGTCTTTATTGACATAAAGCAAGCCAATCAGATTAGAATTGGTCAGATCGGGGAAAAAACAGGGCATCCATCATCAAACTTTTATCATCCCTGTCTCTCTCAGGCATGCCAGACAATATGACACAATGACCAAACAGAACAAAGCACTGGTGACCCTTAAAACATCTTGTTCTTTCAGAGCTTTTCTAAGTGGTTTAAATGAGCTTGCGGTAATGGCAGGGGTGCGCTGTAATGACTCTTTCCCAATGAAGAGATAATACAATGTGATTTTGAAATGCTCCCATTACTCCTTGTGACACAAGTGGGAGAAGCTGAGTGTGATTTAACAGGCCAGTGATGCAGTTTGATGAAACATCCTCTCACTCGCTTCGCGTGCACTCTCTGACAATACCTTTAATTGCTGAGAAATAATAAAGAGTAATTATGGAGTGTGTGAGTATGAGGATGCACTAAGGACGTTAATTACAGGCACTCTTTGTGCTTACATATTCCTAATAGATGACATTTCATGGAAGAGTGATGAGTGAGTGGATGAGTGAGTGACTAAGTGAGTGACTGAGTGAATGTGTGAGTGACTGAGTGAGTAACTGAGTGAGTGACTGAGTGAATGTGTGAGTGACTGAGTGACTGAGTGAATGTGTGAGTGATTGAGTGAGAGTGTGTGAGTGACTGTGTGGATGAGTGAGTGACTAAGTGAGTGACTGAGTGAATGTGTGAGTGAGTGACTGAGTGAGCAACTGAGTGAGTGACTGGGTGAATGTGTGAGTGACTGAGTGACTGAGTGAATGTGTGAGTGATTGAGTGAGAGTGTGTGAGTGACTGAGTGGGTGACTGAGTGAATGTGTGAGTGAGTGTGAGTGAGTGAGTGACTGAGTGAATGTGTGAGTGATTGAGTGAGAGTGTGTGAGTGACTGAGTGAATGTGTAAGTGATTGAGTGAGAGTGTGTGAGTGACTGAGTGGGTGACTGAGTGTGTGGATGAGTGAGTGACTAACTGAGTGACTGAGTGAATGTGTGAGTGAGTGTGAGTGAGTGAGTGAGTGAGTGACTGAGTGAGTGAATGTGTGAGTGATTGAGTGAGAGTGTGTGAGTGACTGAGTGGGTGACTGAGTGTGTGGATGAGTGAGTGACTAAGTGAGTGACTGAGTGAATGTGTGAGTGAGTGACTGAATGACTGAGTGAATGTGTGAGTGTGAGTGAGTAACTGAGTGAGTGACTGAGTGAATGTGTGAGTGACTGAGTGACTGAGTGAATGTGTGAGTGATTGAGTGAGAGTGTGTGAGTGACTGTGTGGATGAGTGAGTGACTAAGTGAGTGACTGAGTGAATGTGTGAGTGAGTGACTGAGTGAGCAACTGAGTGAGTGACTGGGTGAATGTGTGAGTGACTGAGTGACTGAGTGAATGTGTGAGTGATTGAGTGAGAGTGTGTGAGTGACTGAGTGGGTGACTGAGTGTGTGGATGAGTGAGTGACTAAGTGAGTGACTGAGTGAATGTGTGAGTGAGTGTGAGTGAGTGAGTGACTGAGTGAATGTGTGAGTGATTGAGTGAGAGTGTGTGAGTGACTGAGTGAATGTGTAAGTGATTGAGTGAGAGTGTGTGAGTGACTGAGTGGGTGACTGAGTGTGTGGATGAGTGAGTGACTAACTGAGTGACTGAGTGAATGTGTGAGTGAGTGTGAGTGAGTGAGTGACTGAGTGAGTGAATGTGTGAGTGATTGAGTGAGAGTGTGTGAGTGACTGAGTGGGTGACTGAGTGTGTGGATGAGTGAGTGACTAAGTGAGTGACTGAGTGAATGTGTGAGTGAGTGACTGAATGACTGAGTGAATGTGTGAGTGTGAGTGAGTGAGTGACTGAGTGAATGTGTGAGTGATTGAGTGAAAGTGTGTGAGTGACTGAGTGACTGACTGAGTGTGTGGATGAGTGAGTGACTGAGTGAATGTGTGAGTGAGTGACTGAATGACTGAGTGAATGTGTAAGTGAGTGTGAGTGAGTGACTGAGTGAATGTGTGAGTGATTGAGTGAAAGTGTGTGAGTGACTGAGTGACTGAGTGTGTGGATGAGTGAGTGACTAAGTGAGTGACTGAGTGAATGTGTGAGTGAGTGACTGAGTGAGTAACTGAGTGAGTGACTGAGTGAATGTGTGAATGAGTGTGAGTGAGTGACTGAGTGAATGTGTGAGTGAGTGAGTGAGTGAGTGAGTGACTAACTGACGGAGTGAGTGAATGAGTGAGTGAAACAAATTGTGAGGTGGGTGAAAAAAGTTTTGGAATTTGATGTCAAAACACTGCTTCATTAAGCTTTGGAGCATTATGAATCTTTTGTGTCGAATCATGATTCGGATCGCGTATCAAACCGCCAAACTGCTGAAATCACGTGACTTTGTCGCTCCGAACTGCTGATTGGACACAAAAGATTCATAACGCTCCGAAGCTTCATGAAGCAGTGTTTTGAAGTCGTTATTTTGGTTTTTGATGCACCAAAAATATTCTCGTCACTTTATAATATTAATATTAAACCACTGTACTCACATGAACTGATTTAAATATGTTTTTAGTACGTTAATGGATCTTGAGAGAGGAAATAACCCTAACTCTAACCCATTGCTGGCTATGCAGGCCTCACTGAGCCATTGGATTTCAACAAAAATATCTTAATTTGCGTTCCGAAGATTAACGATGCTCTTACGGGTGTGGAACAGCATGAGGGTGAGTAATAAATGACATTATTTTCATTTTTGGGTGAACTAACCCTTTAAGAGAATTACTGTACTGTCAAATACAGCATATTATCCCTGAATTCCAGTCACTCCATGAAACTGACAAACTGAAAATATTACTTGGCGAAGGACCTTCTTCCTCTTTAGTAGCACACCATATTTATAATTGCCACAAACTAAGAGGTACTGAGTGAACACATCCATATTATAATACTATTAATATGTGTGTAAATATATATATATATATATGAATGCATTTTATATATGTTCTTGTTTGTTTATTTGTTTTCTTTCCTGTTTGCTTTTGTTTTGCTTTATGCAATGCAATGCTTTGGCAATATGTACCTAAATATGTCATGCCAATAAAGTAATATGAATTGAATGTGTGAGTGACTGAGTGACTGATTGTGTGGGTAGTATCTGTGAACGCAGAACAACAATATTGTGACATCCATATGGATTGAATCCAGTAGCATCTGGTAAAGCTCACCTGACGTTTATCTCTCAGTTCATTTCATATTCTGCTCACGTGAAACTACACAATCAATATTTATCACACTGCATAACACCGGCCACAGGTTCCATGAATGTCAATGATTTGTTGTCAGAGTAATTGACTCTAGTCTTGCTGGTGTAATAACCTCAGCTACAGTGTCATTCAGTATACTGTCCTGGATCTTAATTTGATTAGTGCAACCACACAGATGAAACATGCGGCGGCTCGAGTGAAATCATGTTATTCATTTCTGCATCAGTTATGCTGCAGTCAATGCCACTTAACCCTGAATATACATCATGTCTGAAGCATTTTAAGGAGAAATTTATCAATCAAAAAGTGAAATTACTACAAGAAGTAAATGGGACTGCAGTCATTTTGATCAATTAATGACAGATCAGTAAACGCAAACAGATTCAGTGCAGATTAAATGGCTGTTTTTTGTCCCTTTTGAGATGATCTGGCACAGTTACGTACAAGTTGATATCTTAAAATGGTCAAATACCAGCCAGGTAATCAGCCTAGTCTATCATTAGGTTAACTCATTCCCCATCAGAGTTTTTTATTTTATTTTTTATTTTTATTTTTTTAAATGTTGCTAGTCAGCGACAGCATTTTTAATCATTTTCACAAAACTTTCATGGCCCCCAGAATATTTTGTTGTATGAAAATAATTTTATTCTAGCTTCATGCATTGTTTTCTTTAACACCACTCGAATGTGGGTATGTTTCTTAAAAAAAAAGAGCAACATTTTGAACAAAAAGCTGAGAAAAAGAATCCGGATCGGATTCAGATGATCAATGATCAAAACATAGATGGAGTAGATCGAGTCAATCAAGACCCTTAAAGCTTCACAATCCTATAACCCTTCATGGGTCAACATTTCATTTGGTAACATTAGGCAGTTTTGATTTATATGCCGTTTAATGTTTGATGATCGCATTCACTTACATGAGCATAAGCAATGCTTGTATCGCTTGTTTCTGCTTCTTCGCCTGTGTTTTGATCCAGAGACTGTGTATTCTTTCAGAAGTTGCCCCCTACCATATATAACAGTGAAGACAAAATTGTATCAATGTCGAGGAAGTGTTGTGTTGCAAAATTCCATCAATGGTGGTGAAAGAGTTATATGCAATTTGTCACCATACAACAGCACATGCACTAATTGCCATATGTTTAGAGAAGTTGTCATTCTTCCACTAGTGTCAAATCTACCGCAAACCTTGTCAATGTGTCTTTAGCAATTTTGTGAACATTTTTTTTGTTCTAATTAAATTCGTCCACCCAGCTCTGTTTTTTTTTTAAACCATAAACTCCTGTCAGAACCCCAAACTGTTCACGGACCGCCTAGTAATATAGAGCTACTACAGAGAGTTTAGTGCAATTTATTTACATACAGAAGACAGAAATAGACCATAGACTGCATAAACTGGACATGACAGATTACCGTACTGTATATCCTAGGCACATGCACACAAAATAAACAGAAATCATGCAGCATACCTGCACACTTTAAAGGGAAAAATACACAAGGTGTTTATTGTCATTTTTGTAATAATCCTCTATTTCTCCTCATTTCATTGTTTTCAGGTTGGAACCAGTATACAGATAACTGATCTCTTTGTCTCTTATTTTACTGTCTTCAACACGTGTGCATGTGATCTGTACAAATAAACACAAATAAACAATTACAATAACACAACACTACTCAAAAGTAATGTTTTAATGTTCTTATGCACACACTAAGGATGTGTTTATTTGATCAAATAAAAGTAAAATCAGCAATATTGTTAATATTATTACAATTTAAAATAAGTGTTTTCTAATTTACCCCTATGATCAAAGCTGAATTTTCAGCATCACTACTCCAGTCTTCAGTGTCACATGATCCTTCAGAAATCATTATAATATGCTGAGTTGCTGCACAAGAATCATTTCTGATTATTATCAATGTGAAAACATTCAAACTGCAGTCAAAAGTGGCCCAAATTTTTTTCTCATATGCGACTCGGATCTGTAATTTTTTTCCCCCATAACAGTGTGAACAGCACAAACCACATGGAGTCTGATCTTTTCTATTCTGATTTAAGCCATTTCCATATGATGTCCTAAATCCGACCTGTATCGACAATGTGGCATTTACGTTGCATTTATGCACTCTAGATCGACATTCATCACAATTCTGCGATGACGGGAGTCACTCCCGTCAAGATTTTACATACCGGTAGTACTTTGGTCACTCGGAGAATATGGAAAATGGCAGCGAAGTTAATCAGTGGAGGGATGGTGAGCTGTTATACTTACAAGTATTATGGTGACAGCACTATACAAGCAAAACTTGAGGAAAAACTGTACGAGAAAAACTTTGCTCTCTTTCTCCTCATCCTCGTCCGTGTTCTTTTAATCGCCTGCGCACAAATTTGCTGGCTTTCGCGGCACATGACCTTATAAATGAAGACGTAAACACTGACTTCGGTGACCTCCGTGTTTACTGCTGTATGAATGTTCTGTCTTTGTTATTGTTCTTTTGTGCATGCGGGTCAGTTCAGGTGACCTGTTCACAGTCTAATCAGACAGCCGCATTTAAAAAATAAAGTGAACAGCCAAAAAAAAAAAAAAAAAAAAAATCGGATCTGAGCAATCAGAATTGAGCACTAAGGCTTGCAGTATGAACATTGCCTTAAACAGTCTGTGAAGCGGCTGTTAAAACAACCAATATGAGCTGACCACTAAAGTCACACCCAGCACTGATCCCACTCATCTATGAGAAGAGCAAGCAGAAGATCTTGACTTACACTCATAACCATGGACAAGATGCCAAGGACTGACACTCTCATAAGTCCCAGATAAGAACATCTGAACCAATGGCGGGTCTGCGTTAAAACCCAATCCCCCCAGAACAAATGCTCTCTATTACAGCACTAGCATCTGATTTGGACCGTTCACTGTGGAGCAGATGAATTAATTAAATGCTGTAAAAAATAATTAGTAGTCATCCATAATTCATCCGTGGAAATGTAAACTCATGAATCTTTCATGACTGTGCTCTAAGATACCACTGAAAATCAGTTTTGAGGGAAAAAAAAAAAAAAATTAGAAAACGTGGGCCATCTCTAAAAGCTTGGAGCGGCGATGTTATTTAAAGCTGAGACGTAGAAGATTGCTTTCTGAATCCTGAGAAAAATAAGCACAGATAGAAAAGGCAGCAGAGGTCTCCATCTGTGGATCTCTTATAAGACTAATCCACATATCAGATATCTGCAGCAGTGCAAATGTTAGAGGAGGCGGACTAGATTTATGTGCCGTGTCAAAAACGCCATTATATAGAGAGGAACTCAAACAAGAGGTTCATATGTCATTTGTAAGTACACTGAAGAATGTAGCGCTTCTAAAACCCAAGGAAAAGAGTATTAAAGGGGTCATTTTATACACATTTATAACAGTTTTTGCCTGAAGTCTTGCACAAAAAAGGTAAAAACGTTTTTCTTGACCATTTGAGTTTAGAATTAAGCAGGAAGCTACTGTACCTTTAAGACTTCTATATGTGTCACTATATTATTGCATAATCAATCATAGTTCACACTTGCATTCATCAGTTACAAGTAGCTGAACACAGAATAGGTGCTGATATGCTGAATGTGTTGAACTTGAAACAGTGTTGCTTAAACAGCAGCAGTGGACCTTCGTCTGGATAGATAGCATAATTAATTTGCACAAATGAAAACAACACTGTAAGGGATAGACATACTGTCCTTTAAGAAGCTGTACTGTCTTTAGGATATTGGTCATGTCATGAGTTCTTTGTCAACTGGATTTTTATTTATTTTATTTTTTATAATAGGGCTGTCGATTTGACACATTCATTTAAGTAATTAGTTACGAGAAGGAAAACAAAAATGAATTAAAATGATTAACACACCTGCCCCAGACCTACGTACGTCATCTGACATTTCATACTGTTGATGGTGACGAACATGAAGCAGGGCAACAACTCACTGCATGATGAAGCCTATAGAATGCAGTTATATGCCCCTAAAATTCAAGATATCAGGGCAAAAATGTCCCTGTATGAGTTTTTGTCTCATATTTATATCATACGATATAGTTAAGCAAATCACACAGCACAAGTAATGAGTGCAATATCACACGAGTGCTATTTTTGTTCAGTATAGCACAAGTGCAAATGTGACATTGATTTTATACAACAGTTAATATTGTAGTATATTTTAGACACAGTATTGTCTGTTTTCGTTACCTATAAAACCACAGCAGAAATTTTGCGTATCTCCGAGCAACACAGCACTGTTTTGTTTCTAAATGAAACTGTGTTTTGAAGGAATCAGGGGAATCAATGATTCAATGACTCATTCATAAAGAGAGCCATTTACTTCATTACTGTATGAATCTGCCGTTTGAATAAAACAGATGAATGGCTATGACTCAATGACTTAATCATTTAGACATTTACTGCCACCACCTACTGGCAGTTTTAGTTTCTTATTTCTTATTTCATAAAAAAAATAATTTTTTTAAAATTATTAATAAAAAAAAACCCATTAAAGGTACAGATTATTTCATCATTTACTCAGCCTCATGGCCTCATGGTCATTAAGGTAGCCTAAAAGTCTAAACGGTTATGTGTAATAAATTCTATGTTGAATCAAATATAATATTTCGTTCTAAAGCTACTTTTTGTAATGTCTATTTGATGCTTTTCTTATTTAACACAATAATGACATTAAATTATCCTTTGGGGGTAATTTCTCAGTCAAATTTGATGTGCAATTAATTCGATTAATTTAATGCCACATCGCATAATTAATTTGATTTTAAAAAAATGAATCGCTTGACAGCCCCACTACATAATAATAATAATAAATTACTACTACTACTAATAATAATAGTCTTTACTAAGCTCAGGCACTTTACAATCAGATCTCCCCTGACTAGGATTGATTTGCAAACACAATAGTAGTCATCACAGAACATTAAACATGAACAGATGAGGAAAGTGTTTGTAAATTTGACACCCTGTGGGTGGCGGTAACTGAGGAGTTCAAGTATTTTTGATTTTAGCTTGGAACAAAACTCAGCACTTCAACTCAGCATCCTGCTATCTGTGTTTAGCTCACTAGGCTATCAGTTTCAACCATGTATCTCAGAGCTAATGAGCTAAAATGTTAAACACTCTTCAGGCCAAGTCACAAAGCAGTACTGATGAAACCCAGCGCCAACCTGACGTTCAAGCAGTCATGGAGCTCTGCCATGGCTGACTTCAACTCTCTTACCATTATCCCCCAACTACACTAACAGATCTTCTCTTTAATGTTTCCCACCAAATGGTGAATCTTCTCACTGGATGCCAGGCAATGAATGAATCTTTCAATGTGCATGTAAAACTGCAAAGCTGGAGGCGTCCTGCCGTCTTGAATTCATGTGTCGCCAACTGAATCTACTAAAGTGTTACTTCTTCCTCCTCCTAAGAGAGCAGTTTGAATATTGAATTTGTGTGACACTCTGAAAAGGGAGCAACATTTCCATTTTCCCAAATTACCCCCGCAAACAGGTGTTAACCCTGAGCTAATGCATGTACTACACCAAAGTACAGTGACATTTAACTTTTAACAGAACATTGCTGTTACATCTATTCTTAAGTATATCAATCATCTAACAAGTTCTCAAAAAGTCATCAGTCCAGTTGCACAAGTCCACATAGTATGCTTGCCAGAGCTGATGGTATTCATGGTAAATAATACCATCAGCTCTGGCAAGCATACTATGTGACAACTTGGTAGTAATGTGACTTGTGGATCATGTGACTTGTGTACATTTGCCAGAGTTATTTCCCGTTTTAGCTTGTTTGAACATTTTATAACCTGGATGTTTTAGAAAGTCATGAATCTACATAGACTGATGTTTATTTGTGTTTTATCATTCTTGTGCTGTATGAAGTTTATCAACACAAGTCTGTCTCTTCATAAGCCAGCTAAACAAGTTGTGTTTTTATCCTCCAAGAGTGCACACAATCTGTACAAATGTGTAAACTAAATGGTTCCATCGACAATCACAGAAACAACAGAATTCTTTAATTAATTCATACACGTCAACTGAGCGACTGACGTCTTTCAGTCATGGGAAATAGTCCTATAAAATTAGCACAATTCCCTAAACTGAACACAATGAGGAGGACAAGCATCCTCTGTTCTGTGGAGGCCCATGTGTAAACGCCAAATATGTCTGCTATTCTCCCTCATTCATAGGGAAGCATCGTAAAACAAACATGGGGATCAGGAGAGCCTGAAAGATGAAATGATTTGACTCCATTTCAACACACAGTGCAGCAGTTTGATCCCACTTGCGTTTGATCTGCGGCCCCAGTGGAAATTCTTCTATTGCCGCACATTTCTTTGTTGTCCCCATTCTTTTCTCTACACACACAGTCTTAAACTGAAGCGCTAAAACAAAGGACAGTATTCCAGTTAAACACGAACAACAAAGGGATGTGTAATTCCATCTGGTGGTGTTCCATTATCAAGCCATACACAAAGGCAATACAGACACTTAGCTTTATATTTATTAAACGGTGTCTTTATTTGGCCGAAGACACCGTGAGGTATAATTAAATTTGGTCAGCTTGTCCTGAACAATAACTATTTGTTTGTGGTGTTCAATTTTCCAAGTACTGTGGAACACAAAGGGAAGTGAGAACATTTAATTGAACAGTGATTGGTTGGGTTGCCGCTTTATTGTGCAGACAGCAGTAGAGCTGTCAGATGTAGACAGTGAAATAATGGGCGACATTGTAAAAGAAGGGAGCTTTAATAAGAGGTTCCCATATCGACACACATATCAACAAGGGAATTCACTGGCACATCTCACAGCAGTCCTTGATTTAAAAGCAAATAGTTTAACTCTGTAGTTAATAGATTTCTCTGCATCAGGGACATGTGGTGAATTAGGCTAATTTAACTAAAACAAATATAGCTTGATATTTTAAGCCTTTTGACAAATGCCAAATCTAAAGCAGCGTTTCCATCGTCACTTCCTGGGAAATTTGTGCAAATTATCTAATAAAAATGGAAGTTGCTGTAATTGGGGAAGAAACTGTGTCTCTTTTTTCCTCCATGATAAACGACTCTGGTGTTTAGGAATGCAATCATGTGTGATTCTTCTGGGAGGGAATTAAACCAAAATAATTCTGATGACAGACTTTGGCTCAGGCATTTCAGAATGATTGAACCAACATTCGAGATGCTGTGCAATACAATTGGTCTGCTGGTTGATCCAGTTATCCAATCACATCCTCTGTAGAGGCAAAGTAATGTGAGTTTTTATTAAAGGGGTGGTTGATTATGATTTCATTTTTTTAACTTTAGTTAAGTGTGTAATGTTGCTGTTAGAGCACAAACAACATCTGCAACGTTACGGTGCTAAAAGTTCAAAGCAAAGGGAGATATTGTCTTTTAAAGAATTCTCTGTTTAAGGACTACAACAAACAGCAATGAGCTTTTTCCCGGGTTGGTAACATCACAAACCCCAACATTTACATAAACCCTGCCCTCAAGAACACACAACAAAGGGGCGAGGCCATGTTATTGCAATACAGTACGTAACACAAATGCAATAGCATGTCATAAAAGCAAGATGCCAACATAAGTTATAACCGTAATTAAACGAAACTATAACTGTTCTATCTTCATGCAGCATATATTCTCCTTCTCTGTAGGCATCTTACAACAGTTCCCACATGAACGATTTAAAGATCATCATGACAGATTATGCTAATCAATGACTTTAAGATCAGCTACATAAATTAAGCAACTAACCATTCAGAAACGTCCTGTTGCATTCTACATGTTGTCACTTCTTCTTGAGTCTCTCCATCATTGTCCGACTTCGGTTTGAACATAAAAGGCTGAACAGTTTTTTTAAACATTTTTTAGTGAGTCTTCGTGAGGTAATCGGCGCTGCTAACAGTACTATGTGCTAACACCTATTTTTTTTACAGTCTATGGCTAACAGGAGCTCTTGAAACTCTGCCCTCTACTTAGCAGCAGCAGCAGCTCATTTGCATTTAAAGGGACACACAAAAACGTTTTTGCTCACCCTCAAAAAGTAACACATTTAACATGCTATAAAACATTATCTGTAGGGTATTTTGAGCTAAAACCTCACAACCACACTCTGGGGACATCAGAGACTTATTTTACATCTTGTAAAAATGGCATTATACCACCCCTTTAATTTAATGTTAATGTGTTTCCATCGTAGTTTATGTGCATGTCTTCTTATTGGATAAAAAATGTATCAGCCTCAGTTGAGAGCATAAGTTCTTTATGTGCATTTTTGCCATTTCCATTTCCCATTGCCATTTCCATCCAGCACTTTTTTTTACACAATATCCCAAAATGCACATAAAAATAGGTGGATGGAAACATACTGTAGCTATTGTATCAAAGTAGATTTAAATGTTTAAAATCTAGTATTTTCAACATACTTTTACACTAAATATTTTCTATGTATATGCACTATTAAAATGATATAAAAAATAAACAATTGTTATCTACATCTATGTGTACTAAAACATGGAAAATGCCATGTGAGCAATTAAGTGAACGTTTGAGTGATAATAAAAACAAATCATTCAATATCTGATTCACTGTAACAGACCATTTTAACTGATTTACAGAAATTAATGTTTTCAAAAACTGACCCAGTTTTCTTACTTCACTTTTGTTTGTGGTTTGCAAATACAAATATATATATATATATATATATATATATATATATATATATATATATATATATATATATATATATATGCAAAAGATTCAATACTTAGAGAAATTAGATGCCAAAAGAGTTTCATGTTCACTTTAAATCAGAGACACTATTAATCTATCCCTTAAGAGCTTTAAGTATTGAGACTATTGACAATTTTTAGAAGTCTTAAATGCCAAATAAAATTCATAGAAGATACAATATTACTACATTTTATATCATCAGCTAGACCCAGAGAAAAAGAGCAACATGATTCATATATCTATCAATCAAACTAACATCATCCCCTCTGGGAAATGTGGACAGACACCACTTGGCCACAACTTTGACATTGCTTTAACTTGAGTTCTGTGACCAATCAAAGAATTAACCTGTTTCTGAAGTTGCTAAGTGCTTGAACATTTCCAGTTATTCCTTCATCTTAGAGTTTAATTTGCATTTAAATAGTGGCAGACAGACATGGCACTCACAGCGCTGATAGAGTATTCACTGGCATTACATGTGACATTTTCTGACAATTACATTTTCTCAGGTAAATTACAGAAGAGGACCTCTCTTTCAGCCTTTTCTGACCGTGAATAACCAGACTCATAATTCACCAGCAATGAGCTGCTTGAAAGAGAATTCTGTACAGCCATGTAAATGATGAGGGTGAAATAGCGCCATAGGCTTATTTTACCTCATTCAGCTTTAACAGAATATCCTGAGTTATTCTCATCTTAATATCTAGTTACAGCGTCTGTGGCATACTGCTGCTTATACATTCAGTAAATTCAATGGGCCTCTAAGTGTGTATAAATGAAAGCATTTACAGTATACGCTTACAAAAGAAGCTCAGCAGGTGAGTAAACATTTATAATATGCAACGGTTTTGAAAGTATAATCATAACATATCTTGACCGATGTCCTGCAAACTCCACTTGCAGGAATTGCATAGGAATACTTGATTCTGATTGGTCAATCTCAATATTCTTATATAGCATTAAAGGGTTAGTTCACCCAAAAATGAAAATTCTGTCATTAATTACTCACCCTCATGTCGTTCCACTGTAAGACCTTCGTTCATCTTCGGAACACAAATTAAGATATTTTTGATGAAATCCAATGGCTCAGTGAGGCCTCTATTTCCAGTGATGTCAGTGAACCTCTCAAGATCCAGAAAAGTACTAAAGACATATTTAAAACAGTTTGTGTGAGTACAGTGGTTTTACCTTAATATTATAAAGCAACGAGAATACTTTTTGTGCACCAAAAAAAAAAATCTTTTGTTTCGAATCCCTTTAAAAAGTCAAAAAGTTCACTTTAGTATTTTTTTTTTCTTTTCTTTTTTTTTTTTTTTTTTAAATATATACACCAATTAATTAATTTTGCGCAGAAGTGCCTGGGTGCCATTTTTAACAAAAAAATATTTTGTTAAACACTGCTATACATGATTATATTCTCTATTTTGTGTTGTATTGTAAATTAACTTTCCCTTTTAACTGACATCACCAATCCCACTTATTTTTCATCAACACCCTCCAACTATCTATACCATAGAGACACTTATGAAATTACTGAAAATATATTTAAAAAAAAGCCAAATATTCATGTAAGCAAAAGCTAATTATACTACACTAGTTTATCTGTACAGGCTGCACAGGTTATACTAATCCATAATAATCAACAAAGGAGCTAATCAGCAAAGTGAAGTTATGGATTAACAACGTGCATTTTCTAAACATTCTCATCTATACTTTATGAGGGAGCAAATCTGTTCTCCTGATTCAAGACTGCTATGGCTGCTAATCCATTTCTATAACAATAAACTCCCCGTTTTACAGGGAAGCAGTGGATAAATCTAAAGTTCAGCCCTGCCTCCATTTAAAAAGGAATCGATCTGTTGTCTCAATACGGAATCATGTGATGAATTGTATGAGAATTTGAGAGTAACCTCAGAAGAGGGACGGAACATTGACTGGGTCTCATTGTTGACATGCAGCAGAGCAATCAGGAACGCAAAGGTTATGAGAGACAATATGATAAACTGGACTTTACAGGCAAAAAGAATCAATGGGTGCCACCATAATGAACAGAACGGTTAAGGGTCATTTCTTCTGTGCAGAATATTTTATTTAACTCACAGTATTTAAAGATGGAAATCAAGTTTGTTTTCTTTCATCACAATAAAAAATAAATAAATAAATAAAAAACTAAGAACACTGTTATATCCCAGTGAGTATTTTTTGTAAAATGCAGTCCAATAATATTTATTTACATATGTAAAAAATTAATTTTATATTTAAAAATCATTTTTTACAGTATAGGACTGAATTGTAAATAATTTATTCACTGTTTTGTGTGAATCTCTATATGTGGAAATGAAGAAATACATGTCTAGTACATTATATTTTGTAGCTTAATTAAGATTTAGATTGCATCATGCAATAATACATATACGCAAAATAATAATTTACATAACTTATGCTGTGTAATATTTTCCCATTAAATATAGTAATATTTATACTAAGTGTAGTGAGTGTAGTGTGTGTAGTGTAATGGACACTATTGTTAATTTATTTTGAATACAACAAAATGTTAGCTTTTATATTAATATCTGTCTAATTATGGGTACATATCATATCCAAAACCACCAGAAAAAATTAAGGCAAACCAAATATTATGCTATTTCGTACATCAAATAAAACATAATGCTCATTTACTTCATGGTCTATAAAAACGGCAAAGATTTTTCTATTTCCCACCACTGTGTAAATAATCACATAATAATTAGTAAAGCTGAAGAATACTTCCAGAAAACATTGTCGGTGAACACAATCCACCGTGCCATTTGCCGTTGCCGGCTAAAACTCTATAGGTCAAAAAAGAAGCGCAGGCGTTTTCTCTGGGCCAAGGCTCATTTAAAATGGACTGTGGCAAAGTAGAAAACTGTTCTGTGGTCAGACGAATCAAAATTTGAAGTTCTTTTTGGAAAACTGGGACGCCATGTCATCCGGACTAAAGAGGACAAGGACAACCCAAGTTGTTATCAGCGCTCAGTTCAGAAGCCTGCATCTCTGATGGTATGGGGTTGCATAAGTGCATGTGGCATGGGCAGCTTACACATCTGGAAAGGCACCATCAATGCTGAAAGGTATATCCAAGTTCTAGAACAACATATGCTCCCATCCAGATGTCGTCTCTTTCAGGGAAGACCTTGCATTTTCCAATATGACAATGCCAGACCACATACTGCATCAATTACAACATCATGGCTGCGTAGAAGAAGGATCCGGGTACTGAAATGGCCAGCCTACAGTCCAGATCTTTCACCCATAGAAAACATTTGGCGCATCATAAAGAGGAAGATGTGACAAAGAAGACCTAAGACAGTTGAGCAACTAGAAGCCTGTATTAGATAAGAATGGGACAACATTCCTATTCCTAAACTTGAGCAACTTGTCTCCTCTGTCCCCAGATGTTTGCAGACTGTTATAAAAAGAAGAGGGGATGCCACACAGTGGTAAACATGGCCTTGTCCCAACTTTTTTGAGATGTGTTGATGCCATGAAATTTAAAATCAACTTATTTTTCCCTTAAAATGATACATTTTCTCAGTTTAAACATTTGATATGTCATCTATGTTGTATTCTGAATAAAATATTGAAATTTGAAACTTCCACATCATTGCATTTCTTTTTTATTCACAAATTGTACAGTGTCCCACATTTCTGGAATCAGGTTTGTACATTAGTTAACATGAACTAATAATGAACTGCACTTATATAGCATTTATTAATCTTTGATTAATGTTAGGGGCGTGCCATATAACGATTTTTGATCGTGGATGATTAAAATGTCTCCACGTTCTGCTTATGAAGAAATATTGTAGTATCGTGCTACAATGCTTTCTATCAGTTGCAGTTACAGCGCCTCCATCTCAGCATACTGTTTAACGTGACGTACATTCGCATTTTAACACAGCAGTAGAGAGTAATATTCGTGGGACACTTCAATCCACAAAAGTTCTATCTGTACATTAGATCTTTGCAGTGGTGGCTCAAAACCAAGGGGTTTTCCCTGAAGGGAAATCCATTTCGCATGATCAAAGTCATGCAGCGATGCCTTCGTGCTTGTGTCATGTGGAAAAAACCTTGGTTCCTTTCCCAAGGCCTGGTGTTGGGAGCTCCTTGTTGTCATGTAATGCTTACGACAGATGCATCCCTCACCGGCTGGGGGGGTGATCATGAGTGGTCGCTTGGCTCAAGGTCTGTGGAGGGGTCATTATCTTTTCTGGCATATAAACCAGTTGGAGATTATGGCTGTGTTCCTGGCACTCAAACACTTCCTCCCAGATCTCAGGGGCCATCGTGTGTTGGGCCGCACGGACAACACAGCAGTGGTTTCCTATATAAACCATCAGGGGGGTCTGCGTTCGCGCCCCTTATGCAAGTTGGCACACCAGATCCTCCTGTGGGCCCAAGGGAAGTTACTGTCAGTCAGGGCAGTATACATCCCAGGGTGTCTGAATATGGAAGCAGACATCCTGTCGAGACAGGGGCTGAGGCCCGGGGAGTGGAGACTTCACCCCGAGGTTGTGGAGCTCCTTTGGGAGCGCTTCAGAAAGGGAAATTTGACTTATTTGCATCTCAGGAAACGACTCATTGTCCTCTGTATTTCTCCCTCACACATCCAGCCCTCCTGGGGTTGGACGCTATAGTACAGACGCGGCCGAGGCTGCGCCTGTACGCCTTTCCACTGATTGCTCTGCTTCCGGGAGTTTTGGAGAGAGTGCGCCAGGACGGGGTCCAGTTGCTACTAGTAGCTCCGTTTTGGCCAGGCCGAGTATGGTTCTCGGACCTGATGTCTCTCCCCGACGGCTCTCCCCTCAAGATTCCGGTCAGAAGGGACCTACTCTCACAGGCGGGGGGCTCACTCCTTCACCCCCGCTCGGAGTTGTGGAAACTGTGGCCATGACCTCTGAGGGGGCACAGCTCATAGATTCGGGTCTCCCTACTGAGGTAGTGGAGACCATACTCCAGTCCAGAGCTCCCTCCACAAGGAGGCTTTATTCCCTGAAGTGGAACGTCTTCTCTTCTTGGTGTAGAGAGCGTACGCTTGATCCGGTAAACTGCCCAGTTGGTACAGTTCTGAAATTTCTGCAAGATAAGTTCTCTTCAGGTTTATCCCTGTCTACGCTGAAGGTTTACGTGGCGGCCATTGCGGCTTACCACATTCCTTTAGAGGGTGCTTCTCTCGGAAGACACCCGTGGGTCACATGTTCCTTCATGGTACTTTGAGGCTGAGGCCTGCGGCACGTCAGAGAGTTCCGACCTGGGATTTGGCCATAGTGTTGAAGGGCCTGTCTACATCTCCATTTGAGCCCATTGAAGAGGTTCACGTAAAGTTCCTCACTCTCAAAACTCTTTTCCTCCTCGCTATCTCGTCTCTTAAAAGAATTGGAGACCTCCAAGCCCTTTCTCCTTCTTGCCTGGACTTTGCGCCAGGCATGGTTAAAGCTCTCCTCTTCCCTCGTGAGGGATATGTTCCTAAGGTCCCCACTAATGTGGCGGGCCCCATTATGCTGCAGGCTTTCTGTCCTCCTCCATTTCAAGATCCAGACCAGGAGAAACTTATTTTGCTCTGCCCTGTTAAGGTTTTGGATGCTTACGTCCACAGAGCTGCCCTGTGGTGTAAGACGGATCAGTTGTTCGTGTGTTTCGGGGCCCCACGTAAAGGGCACCCTGCATCCAAGCAAACCTTGAGCAAGTGGATAGTTGAAGCTATTTCACTAGCTTATAAGTCTGCCGGCCAACCGTCACCTCTTAAGGTCCGTGTTCACTCTACCTGGTGTATGGCTGCCTCTTTGGCTTTGTTATCTGGAGTGTCCCTCCAGGAAGTTTGTGATCTGGCGGGGTGGTCCTCGCCTCATACTTTCGTTAGGTTTTATAACCTAGATGTGGCCTCGACCCCGGGGTCACGAGTGCTGGTGTCCTAGTGTGCGCTTCCAGTTTCACACAGACTTGGTTTTATGGCGGCGTGGGTATTTCGTTTCCAAAGCGCTTGACGCAGCGCGAGTTCCCTTTGAAAGGGAACGTCTCAAGTTACGTATATGTAACCATGGCTCCCTGAGAGGGAACGAGATGCTGCGTCACGTTGCCATACTCCCAGCACGCCTGTGACTGACTTACTTCGACTTCCAGAAGCTAACTCTGTTTGGTTCAGGTGTGTTTTATAGTTTCCTGGTCATGACGTCACCCGCCTATGATGTTCCTTCACGCCATTGGACTGATTTTTTTTATATTCATTATGAAATCCCTGACAAACAACAGGACACTCCCCTTGGTGTAGATATCTGCAATTTCCAAAACTCTGGACAGGACATTTTGGAGTCTTGGAGTAAACTTTGTGACTTGAAATATGATACAGGTCTTTCACATCATCACTACAATTTCATATTTGAACTGGACTTAGATTTATATTAATATTTGAATATTTTAAATTTGATGTAGAACTGTCCAATCAGCAAACAACCTGTGATTTATATGCATGAAAAACATGCTGCAACAGTTGTGTCCACAGTATCCCGTGATTTTTAATATATCTTTCTCATTCATTATTTGATCAGACAGCCAAAAGTTGACAATTTTACAGAAAATCAGATTAACAAACGCTAAATAACAGTACTACTTCTAAGATGATAATAACTGGACACCACTGATATTGTATACAAATACAGTACACAATAAATATAATTTTAAAAGGATAACATAACATAATTAATATAATATAAAGCAATATTCTTCTCCAAACAACAATCCTGGTCCAGTTTCCAACAAATACCTGATAAATACCAAATATGCTGAAATGACATTTCAGGATGATGAGTGATGCATCAATGTCTGTCTGTCCTCATCTTGCTTTTGTACCACAATCAAACAGTATCTTCAAATCACCTAAACAGCTCATCAAGATCTTTTCACTATAATGCTGAGCACTGCCTGTGATGGAAATCAGTTCACCCTGCTAGGCAAATAACAAAGATGAGGCCTGACACATCAGGGGACATAAACAGTAGAAAAAATCTGCACAGGGTGCCCGCCAGATGAGTGATTCCTAATGAGGAAATGTAGCCCACAACTGTCATTTCATTCATTCAAGTTGTCAGTCAGCTGGTTTCCCAAAGCTTTCTGTATGTAACACGACTCGTATCTTATGACACTTCAAAGCCGATTGCGCAGAGTGTGATACTACAGTTAAGGCAACACCATGATATTTAAATCATGATATGTGTGTACATTTTTTATCACACACCATATGCTAACAGATACTCAAAGCAGAGAACAAGTTTGTTGACTTTTGAAACCTGCAGAAATGATGGCTTCATTATAACAAGAGGAAATGGATCGAAAATACAGTCTGCCCAAAATGATGCTCAATTTATGTCTTATTAATGGCTCCTCTACTGATTCTCCTGATTTGCAGGCTTAACTAGGCAAACTCGTACCATCTGCCACTCACAGAACAGACTTTCCTTACGAGGAGCAATTTTCACCACCTGTGGCCCTGCTTAGAGAGATAAAAACAACTGTACCTTTAAGAACTGCCAATGCAGCATATAGTTAAAAGTGGAGTATGACACTTTACAGTCATTCCATATGGACCATAGTGCAGCTAAAGTGACAGTTTCAGAATTCCTAATGAGGTAACAGGGTTTCCAGAAAGGGACTGGTGTCACGGTAAACAGCCCACCTGTGACAGCGCCAAGGATGTGCTGGTTTTATCAGCAGGTCTATAGTGGTCATAGGCTTGAAGGTTCTCCATACCTTCATGCTATGTTTACTCCTCCATCTGTCCAAAAACAGAACGGATGAGTCAGACGATCTGACATCAACTCCAGCTCGAGCCTGGTCACACACAGTGTAAACACTTATTTCTGGAGCTAATTTTTGCTTATACTTATCTGGATAATGCTTTAACTTTCATAAAGAACACTGACAAACATCAGTAATGTTTATTAATTCAAGAATCTCTAGTACTTATGTTCATTTACTTACTGTAAGGTGTTACTATTTAAATTAATAAGGTCTCATTATTTTTAACATTAGCTAACATGAACTAACAATGAAAAAGCTCTTTTTTTTTAAAGAACGCAATACTTTTATATACCAAGGATATTAAATTAATCAAAAGTGACGGTAAAGACATTTACAATGTTACAATTAAAATTTCTACTTCAAATAAATGTTTTGAACTTTCCATTCATCAAAGAATCTTGAAAAAAGTTTTCTACAAAAATATGAAGCAGCACACCTGTTCCCTTGCGATACTACACGAGTACTGCGTCGTTTGTCTTATTAATTAATACTGATGATTAATAAGACAAGATGCTATGGGGAAAACTCCTTTTTCTTCGATTCTGAAGCCTTTATACAATCACGCAGTGTGAATTGCACGGCCATTGGTTCGTGAAGTTAAAGAAAACGAACAAATGACGGCGCGGAACGCGCAAGCCCGCCAAAAGGGGCGGGGTCTTGGGCTATATAAGCGGCTGTCTCACCATGGCAAATCGATTCATTCTCCTTCAGCAACGCAGATATTATCTCTTCGCTTGATCTACGAGACTTGAAGCCGCCTTCACCTGCAAGCAGCTGCAAGCCGCTCTGCAGCAGTTTGGTCAGCCCGCCTCCCAGATCGCTGCTCTCGTGCAGCACTGATTGCCCGCCACTTCGCAGCAGCCAGACCAGCTCGCTGCTCTCAAGCAGCTCTGTTCCCACGCCGCTTCCTAGCAGCCTGGTCAGTGCTTCACTCCCGAGCCGCCTGCAGTTCGAGCGAGTGCACTACGGTGTATCCTTTGTTACACAATTGCATTCTAAAGAGCTATTTCTAAAGAGCAAATTTCTGCTACGTTGTTGCAAATGTCACGCCACGGCTGTGGCAAGTGCAGAGCCTCTCTGCACGCTGATGACGGGCACAGTGAGTGTGTTTTATGTCTGGGTAAATCCCACGCAGAAGCCGCACCCACGAAAATGACCTGCTCTCACTGTGAGAGTATGAGTCTGGCCTCTTTGCGCTCGCGGATAACGTTCTCTTCAGAACGTGACTCCGCCCCTCGCGCCCTCCCGTTTTCTTCCTCCCAGGAGCCTGTGAGGAAAAAAACAGCGGGGCAGAGGATCGGATAAGAGTGAGCTCATGTCGGCTCAGGTCACGTGTGCCTCACTCTCTCTACATAGAGAGGTTTCCCCCATCCAATTCTCCCGCCCAAACCATCGCGTGAGCGACTTGGTCTCGTTCGGGAGATCTGATGAAGAGCCGCTGGACGACAGCATGTCACTGGCGGCTTTGGATGCCTAGGAGTGGTCGGGCTCACTTCCTGACCCTACCCCCTTGCCGTCTTGTCTGATGTCCAAGAGAGGAAGAGGCTACGTCCCACCGCGGCCGGACCGCCCTCCAAAATGCCTCGCCCAGTTTTCCTGTCACCCCGTTTTAATCCGGGTGCTCAAGAAAAAGTGTTTGTTGCCTGTTCAAAGCCTCTGGCAGTGCACCGCTGTGATAGTGGACATAAAAAAACACAAACATACTCAAAAAGAGTGCAAATGTCCTCTCAGAACCAATTCAGACCCTCGCCACACGGGCCGAGGCCTGGCAGGCCATCCCCGGAGTGTCAGCTTGGGTTCTGAACACAATAAAATGAGGTTATGTACTCCAATTCGCTCAAAGGGCCCCAACGGCATGGTCCAAACCTCTGTGGAAAGCAAGCATGCACATGTCCTGCATTCTGAGGTAAACACCACACTGGCGAAAGGAGCCATAGAGGTGGTTCCTCCAGCACAGAGCGAGTCAGGTTTTTACAGCAGGTACTTCCTCATTCCCAAAAAGGATGGCAGTCTCAGACCCATTCTCGATCTCAACATCTGAACAGGGCCCTGATAAAGCGCTCATTCAGAATGATCACTTTGAAGCAGATCTTCCGGGCAAATACGCCCGGGAGACTGGTCCTTTACTCTGGATCTGAAAGACGCTTATTTTCACTTCCAGATAGCCCCCCATCACAGGCGATTCTTGAGATTCGCCTTCGAAGGGGTGGCATATCAATACACGGTCCTTCCGTTTGGGCTATCTCTGGCTCCCCTTTTACTAAGTGCATGGATACGGCTCTCTCCCCTCTGAGACAGATGGGTATGCGCATACTGAACTACCTCGACGACTGGCTCTTTCTGGCCCAGTCGGAGGCGGAGCTAATATCCCACAGATCCATCATCCTCAACCACTTAGAGTGCTTGGGGCTCAGGGTCAATTTTGCAAAGAGCTCGTTATCTCCCAGCTAACGTGTGTCGTTCCTGGGGATAATTTTAGACTCAACCCACATGAGGGCCACAGTCACTCCAGAGCGTTCTCTGGTAATTCAGCAGCTCGTACAAATCTTTACGCACGGGACTTCTCTGCCGCTCAGAACGTTTCAGAGGATGCTAGGTCTGATGAGTTCAGCATC
This sequence comes from Elopichthys bambusa, assembly GCA_037101425.1. Classification (NCBI taxonomy): domain Eukaryota; kingdom Metazoa; phylum Chordata; class Actinopteri; order Cypriniformes; family Xenocyprididae; genus Elopichthys; species Elopichthys bambusa. The sequence continues at coordinate 25,652,699 of CM074440.1, read as the reverse complement.
TCTGGCTCTGCAGCTGGGCTTGCTTCACATGCGCCCTCTGCAGCTCTGGCTGAAACCACAGGTCCCGCCACAGCCTCGCTCGCTCAAGGCAAACCAGGCATGTGTCATAACCCTGGCCCCTTGGTCGAACCCTTGCTGGTTCAAGCAGGGCGTGGCAATTGGGGCGATAGACAAGAGGGAGGTTTTCTTCACAGATACCTCCAAGATGGGTTGGGGAGCTCTGTGCTACAACCGTCCGGCCTTTGGTGCTTGGAATGGCTGGAAACCGAGCTACATATCAACCACCTGGAAATTATGGTGGTATATCGAGCTCTCCAGGTTTCCCTTCCTCTCCTGGTGGGACACCACGTCTTGGTCAGGTCAGACAGCATGACGGTGGTGTCCTTCATAAATCACCAGGGCAGCCTCTCTTCAAAGCCCCTCTTCACTCTTGCGAAAACCATCCTAGAATGGGCCCAGTGCAACATGCTCTCGTTGAGAGCAGCACACATACAGGGCTTGCTGAACATAGGGGCAGACATGTTGTCATGGAGCAACCTTCCCTCAGAGGAATGGTCACTCCACCCCCACTCAGTCCAGAGAATTTGGGGCGTCTTCAGGAAGGCAGTGGTCGACCTCTTTGCCTCAGAAGACAATCATCCAATATATGCCCAATATATTTCTCAAAAGCCAGGACTGGCCCAGCCTCCTCTTTTATGCTTTCCCCCCAATCGCACTGATTCCCCAAGTAATCAGAGGAGTCAGGGAAGGTGCTCACAAAGTCCATGGTTCTTGGAGCTATCTCGGCTATCGCCCCTGGAGCCATGGCCAATCCCTCTGAGATGGGACCTTCTCTTTCAATCGAGAGGGACAATATGGCACCCCAGACCCGAGCTGTGGGACCTTCATGTGTGGTTTCTCAATGGGAGCCTGCGAGCCTCTCCGAGAATGTCTTAAACACTATCTCTCAGGACAGAGCTCCGTCTACGAGACGTCTCTACTCCCTGAAATGGGCCATCTTTGCTGCCTGATGTACAGTCCAGGGCGAGGACCCACTGACTTGTGATATATCCCAGATATTGTCCTTCCTTCAAGAATTAATGGATAAAGGCCGTACTCCCTCTACCCTAAAAATCTATGTTGCAGCTATAGCAGCTTCTCACGCTCCTATAGCGGGGCTGTCGATAGGAAGAAACGACCTTGTTGTTCGCTTCCTTAAGGGATCCAGGAGGTTGAATCCCCCTCGTCCCCTCACGGTTCCTACCTGGGATCTTTCTGTGGTCCTTAGAGGCCTTAAAGGCCCTCCCTTTGAACCAATCCAGACTGCCGACCTACGACCCCTGTCACTGAAGACTGCCTTGCTGCTAGCTTTAGCATCAGTTAAGCGTGTGGGAGATTTACAGGTGCTCTCTGTGAGCCTCTCGTGTCTTGAGTTCAGGCCTAACGACTCCGAAGTCATCCTGAAACCGAGATATGGATATGTCCCGAAAGTCTTATCTACCCCCTTTAGGGCGCAGATGGTAGTTCCACTCTTCCTCTTTCTCAGGATAAACAGGAGTTGAACCTACTCTGTCCTGTCAGAGCCCTGAGGTCTTACATTGACCGTTCCGCCTCCTTTCGTTTGTCTGCTTCGGTGGCCGCAAAAAAGGTCTTCCGGTCATGAAACCCAGGCTTTCCAGATGGATAGTCGATGCTATAGCACTCGCTTACTCCTCCTTAGGCCTTCAATGCCCCTTGGGTGTGAGAGCGCATTCCACGAGAGGTATGGCCTCCTCGTGGGCATAGTCCTGTGGCTTTCCATTGCCGACATCTGTGCGGTGGCCGGCTGGGCCTCACCGTCTACATTTGTCAGGTTTTACAATCTGGATGTCCCTGCGCTTCAGTCGCAGGTCCTTTCTGCATGAGCTGTTTTCCATTACAGCCCCGACCACGTCTGGGCGTAACTATGTTCTGTGCCCTCTATATATGTACCCTAGGCCCCTCCGGTGCCCTAATTATGGGCTTAGGTGGATGACTACAGTGTTTCAGTACCCCGTTGTCTGGGCTACCCTGTCTGGAGTATCTGTCGTGAGCCCTTTTTTCAAGTGCTTTGTACTAATGCTCTGTACTGATCCCCCTGTGTAGCACGGCGTGATTGTACTGTCCCCACAGTCTTGTCTTATTAATAATCAATATTAATTAATAAGACGAACGACACAGTACTCGTGTAGTATCGCAAGGGAACGTACTCAGTTACTAATGTAACCTCGGTTCTCTTAGATACGGAACGAGTACTGCGTCCTTTGACGTGCTACGCGCAAGACACCTCATACAGTCGCTTCAGCCGAATTTAATCGATTTGCCATGGTGAGACGTCCGCTTATATAACCAGAGACTCTGCCCCTTTTGGCGGGCTCGAGCAGGCTCGCTCACCATTGGCTCGCACGTTCCGCGCCGTCAATGGTTCATTTTCTTTAACTTCACGAACCAATGGCCGTGCATTTCATACTGCTTGATTGTATAAAGGCTTCAGAATCATAGCGTCCCCCATAGCGTCTTGTCTTATTAATAATCAATATTAATTAATAAGATGAACGACGCAGTACTCGTTCCATATCTAAGGAAACCAAGGTTACATTAGTAACCGAGTACGTTTTCAACATAGATGATAATAACTGGCCTGGAGTTCATTATTTTTATTCATTATCAATCAGACTGCCAAAAGTTGACATTTTCACAGAAAATCAGATTAACAAATGCCAAATAACAATATTACTTCCAAGATAACTATAATTAAACTATAATTAATATGTATATATAATAAATATAAATTTCCTGACTTTTCCTTGACTTTCACTGTTTAAAAAGCTGAATTTCCATGACCTATTATCAACATAAAAACAGGCCACTGTTGTGCTGAGCACTGAGCAGACAAAAATCGGCCACAGACAGTATTTTAAATCCATCCATTTGCAAGCTTTATTTACTTGTTCACAGACGTTTTTAGTACAAAACTAAGTTAAACAAATGCGGCAATCGTGCAGTGAGAAGGCGGCTTACCGTCCTTTTTTTTTTTTTTTAGCTTACAGTGTTCCAGAGCCAAGTCTGCCGTGTCCTGACCAGACTTGACAAAGCTACAAGACGAGAACATCAATCATAAATCACAGCCAATCATAACAGCGTATGGGCGGGCTCTGTTCACAGCTAAACATAAAAAACCAAACTAAATTAAACAAAAAAAAAAATTAAACCATAAAACATTCAAAATACTGTACATACTCATTGACTGATACAACCTTTGTCATGAAATACACTTGTTTGAGCTTTGCTTAATATTAAAATTGTTTGAGCTTGAATATCATTTTGCATGACTTTAATAAACTATGAGAGCAACAATGGATAACCTCAGAGTTTGAAAAGAAATAGAAGGAAACAAGAACGTTCAAACTGTAAGTAATAAATACTTTTCTTTGTGCATTTATGTCCTTGTTCCCTCTCTGTGACCTGAATTATTAGCTGCAAAATCCCAGAAATATAGAAACCAATTCAAAAATAGAATTCTTTGTCATGTTGTTGCCGCTGAAAAATAGCCTAACCATAACAATATGCAAAACACGTGAAACAACGCAATGAAAAAAATGCGGTATAGAAAAATTACATTTTGATAAATGGAAACTAAAATTTAAAGCGACAAACAAAAATCCCTGATATTCCATGACTTGGACAAACAAAAACAAAAAAATTCCCTGACTTTCAATGTCTGGAATAGACCTTTTAAAATTCCATGATATTTCAGAAATTCCATGACCCGTGGGAACCCTGGATAATGCCAAAAAATATGTATCAATGCAACTTTGAAGTAAACATGAAGTAAAATCACTAAAAGCCTTCCTTCCGCTGGAAAAAGTAGTCCCTGACCATGAACAGCAACAGAAGTTACATTATTACGCCAATAGACGGCGGCAAAAACTATCTTTATGAGTGTGTCAGTCAGTATTGAAGACTTTTATATTGAAAAGACTGAATTGTTGTGAACAAGGAACAAGACGCAACTGACAAATGCTTTGATTAGCGCTATCAGTCATGGGAAAACCGCTTAACTGTTAAAAGGACAAGATATTGCAGCGGACATTTAAACAGATTATTTATTATGAACATAGCACCTGAAGGAAAATGCTACACAGCTATTGAACAATAATATTGTCACAGACACGCCAGGTTCCATCATCCAATCACAGCGCACTCCTTCACCAGAATACTGATCACTAACACCTGCACCTTATCAGTATTACAATCACCAGCACCATAAAAGACACTCACCCTCATTGTCCGGTCTCGTTCACGTCTAAGGTACCTACCTCTGGCTTATCAAAAGGACTCCCTGAACTACTTACCTAACTCCCGCGTCTTCGATCATCCTCCTGTGTCTCCTGGTCAGTGTGTGAGTGTTGTCTGCCTTCCTCGTTGTCTTTGTGCTCAAGCCATTCCATCCTGCAATCCAGAATATACATCACTACCTGTTCACCGTTCCCATGGCACTTCGATTACTTCACCAAACTCACCTGTCACCACTACCGGCTCTACTTGTGTAAATAAACCCATCTTTACAACATCTTTGGTTTCCGACCTGTTTATACTGTAACAAATATACTGTAAAAATAATATAATATAATATAATATAATATAATATAATATAATATAATATAATATAATATAATATAATATAATTAATATAATATAATAATACTGAAAATTCAGCTTTGATCACAGGAATAGATTACATTTTAAAATATATTACAATAGAAAACATTTATTTTAAATAATAATAATATTTCACAATTTTACTGATTTGACTCTTTTTAATCAGCCAAAATTAATTACATATAATATAATTAATATAATATTTTACTGCCCCTTACTAATCTGATTGATATGCATTTATTAATCTTTGTTATTGATAATAAGAATACAAGAGTTCATTGTTTATGTTAGTTTAGAGTGCTTTAACAGATATAACTGAAAAATGGATGAAAGATGAAATTAACATTAAGATTAGTAACTGCTGTTCATTGTTAGTTCATGTGTACTTGTTGGATAAAACAAGTGAGAAAAATCCCACAGACTGAAAAAGGAAAAAGGGAACCATGCCATATCTAGAGACCACAATATCAATCATCAAACAAATACAACCATCCTGCTCATATCCATGACCCCAAAAAAACAGCCAGAAATGTGATCATCAGCAATATGTGATGCGCGCTGTGACAGAAAATTGGTCTCATGAACTCTTGAGTTTTATTTGGTGGGAAAAAGAGCGTTCCTTTATCCACGAGCTGTCCAAATATTTCCCAGTGCCGTCAGACAGCTTGAGTGAACGTGTCAGATGCGGTTTGTGCTGAGTTAAAGGCAGTGGGCGGGAATGATTTGGTGGTCACTCCTATTATTGAGTTCCTTCTTCCAAGTGCTGCCAGTGACTGTTTAATTCCTATTGATTAGCAATACAAACAGCATCCTCTGAGCAGCTACTGCAGTCCAGCTTTAAACCGCTTCCCTAGTCCTTCTTAACACCCACCACAGGTAAGACAAGAAAGAACGTGTCAAACATGCAAGAAACCCAATGCTTCATAAGGAAGTAATACTAGTTTGTTAAAGTGCCTCTATTATTATTTTTTGGATATTATCTTTCATGTAGTGTGTAATAAAGCTGTTGTGAATGTGAATGTAAAAGGTCTGCAAACTTTCAAAGAAGTGATTCTTCGAGTCAGTAATTCCAGTCTTACTTTTTGCTCCAAGCTACGTAGGTTTGTAACACATTTGCATAATGTTAGCCTATGGTGTTCATTGGCTGCCCATGAACAACGTCTACTTGACCCACCCTCAAACACTGTAGTTGTAGCTGAGACTGGAAGAGTTTGGTTCGAGTTGTCGAGAAGTCGAAAAGATGCTGTTTTCTGCACTGCAAAAGCAAATCCACATAGATGCACTTCCAAAGGATAAGACTGATCGTTACCAATACTATCGTTACTGTTCGTATCACTGTGTAACAAGAGCTGAGTAAGATCTGAAGCTGCATTTGAGATATGCTAATGGACGTTTGGTTTCTGACACGTGCTGTAAGCGGTCGACCAATCACAACAGACTGGGCCATCTGACCAATCAGAGCAGAGCAGGTTCTCAGAAAGGTGGGGTTTAGAGAGACCGAATCCTTCATCGAACCGTTTCAGACACTTTGAGAAAAGAGCTGAGGCTGCAATGCATATTATGAGAAAATTAAATTGTTTTTTGACCTTAGATGCATGTAAACCTATTGTAGGATACTTCAAAACAAAATTGGGAGGATTGAATTATTGTTAATGAAAGTAGTTCAAAAAGAGTCCTGTAGAGCAGAAAATTTCAATACCTACAGTGTTTCTCCTTAACCATAATGAGATTAAATAGAGAGAAAATGAAGACTCTAGAGTGTCTAGAGATCTCACCAGGGTTTTAAAAATGCTCAGATCTGCTAAAATACCAATGTTTGCATTCAGGTCTGTATTTTTAATATGAACTCAAATTTCTCATTAAGACTAAACAGTCTGAGCAGCTCCAATCCACATTCATTTTATAGCTCTATACTTGTCATAAATTATATAATCTCATATCAATGGATTTTAGGAGACACATTTGAGACAAAGTTTATACCCAAGATAGCTTCATTTCTGTTTCCATGAATCACAATCTTCAGCATTTCAGACTGACGACTGACAAGACACAATATGCGCACATCTGTTACTGACCTCCCACACAGATTTCTTTATGTTTCCTCCCCAGTGGCTGTCTCTCATTAAAGTGTGTTTAATTAGGGCTCTAATAGAGGTAAGTAATGGAAAATCACATGCACTCACAACCCTTATCGCTCCAGCAATTTCCTCTCAAATTAAAAGTCATTACTGCTTCACACATTTACGAGATTGCAGTGTCACTTGACATGGCTTAACCATGACCAGACATCCCATCAACAGATTTGCAGTAATTGTCAGTTGAACATCTGCCATTATTTTGATGAAAATACAATTTTATCTGATGTGTGTCCATAAAAAATTAGAATAAAGAGCACAATCCGCAAAGTGGATTTAAAAAAAAAAAAAAAAAACCTGAAGGAACTATTTTGTTTTTCACAACATTCTATTTCTTTAAAAATGTTAAAGTGATTGTTTGCCAAAAAAAATTAACATTCAGAATTTACTCATCTCGATGTCATCTCAAATGGAAATCACTTCCTCTCTTACAAAGAACACAAAACAAGACGTTTTGAAGAATGTTCACGCAACTCTTTTACAGTGAAAGCAAGTGAAAGCAGTGAAAGCATGAGCTGTCAATAAATAAGTGCACTAACGTTCAAAGATTAGATATCTTAAATGTTTTTGAAAGAAGTCTCATATGCATTTACATTTATTTGATCAAAAATCAAAATGTAATATTGTGAAATATTATTACAATTTGTTTTCTGTTTTCTATGTGAATGTAATTCATAATTTGTAAAATGTAATCTATTCCTGTGATCAAAGTGATCAAGTGATCAAATTTTATTTTTTTCATCATTACTCTTCTTCAGTGTCACATGATCCTTAAGAAATCATTCTAATATGATGATTTGCTGCTCAAGAAACATTCCTCATTATTATATTAACGTAAAAAATAGTGCAGTATATTCCAAGTCTTTTAAAGTCATACACATATGGCTGTAGAAGACATGGATATTACATAAGAAATAAAGAAATAATTCATAATTCATATACTAAAAAACCCTCCCCTTAGTTGCTCTCAACATGTCATTCACGCTTATGCATATTTAAATATGACGTCTTGAAGATATTAAATGTCATGGATTATTGCTTGTCTAGTGACCAATTGCAATGTTTTTGAATATTTTAAAATGAACACAAGCAAAGTTTTGGTTCACAAATTGCTTAAAAATCTGGCATAAAAAAAAAAAAAAAAATCTGACTTAGACACACTGAATCCCAATTTGCAGTGTGGGAGGAAGGGTCACCTTGACAGTTTCATGAGGCAGTGGAGTTCATATGATCTTCAGCAGTGTGCATGGGTCTGTGAGTTTGATCAAGGCTCAGCTGCATATCTGCGGTCACACTATGGCAGTGTGGAGAGATCACTGGCTACTCATTTTGGCTCCATATCGGAGAGGAAGACAGATTTCCACTGAGCTGCTGTGAGTTCAAGGCCAGTTCGCATTTAGCAGCCCACAGATCTGCTACAGGCAAAGCCAGCTTCACACAGATGAATGACCAGCAACCCACAGCTTCCTCTGAACTACTACTGAATTGTCAACTTACAGACAAACACACAACAACAGCATGAGAAATGTGGAAAACTTTCATTAATGGAGGAACAATTTAGGGCCCTATGATTTCCATGATGCGGAAAACGCAGACAGAATTGCAGAATCAAGTCATCAAAATTGAATTTACAGTAGTATAACATGGAATTTGTCAAATTTTGATGAATGAATCAAACGTAGAGATGTACACTTAATGTATATTTGTCCCGAACTGTCACAGTACGGACGTCACGGTTTGGTATATGTCATACTGCTACGCTATTTTCTTTGCAGAGCTTGAGTGTTTATGTCTGAACGGCGGCTTGGTATTGGCCGGCCAATACTGAGCCCACATTCAGACATAAACACTGAAGCTCTGCAACGAAAATAGCATGGCTGTATGACAGGGGACGGACAAATTTGTTGAATAAAGTCGTTATTTTTGTTTTGTTTTCGCGCACAGAAAGTATTTTCGTCGCTTCGTAATATTAAGGTTGAACCAGTGTAGTCAAGTCGATGGTTTTAACGATGTCTTTAGTACCTTTCTGGACCTCAAAAGGTGCGATGGTTTTGCTATGTGAATCAGATACCCTAAAAATATTTGTGTTCCAAAGACAAACGAAAGTCTACACATCAAGGACAACATCAGGGTGATTACTTAATGACAGAAATTTCATTTTTGGGTGAACTAACCCTTAAAAATGTAATTAAACCATCAAAATGGAATACAGAAAAATTTGAATGGAAAACACAACATTTTTGAAAAATTAAACCAATTTCATAGAACCCTAAACAATGTAATCTCTTCATAACAGAACATTACTTACTTAGCAGCAGAATGTTTCAGGGTTAAAAAAGTTAAGCTGTATCTGTCAAGTTTTAATGTCACAACCAAGCCGGTAAAAGTAGTAACACATGGAGTAAAAGTTGTGCACATGGATATCAAAAAAGGAACACATTCTTCAGTATGCCACAAATTCTGTGGCCTGAGATTCACTTGCATTAATACCTGAACATTTCTTTTAAACACATGGGCAGGAAGCTGGAACAGATGGAGGAACAAAGACACTACAGACACATGGGAGATTAGTGGACAGGTCATTCTGAGGATGGTGTATATAGGTGTCCAGAGGAGCGCTTTTAACCTGTGAGCTACAGACACAGCATGTAAAAGCTCCCGTCAAAAGATTGTTCCCTTAACAAACACTTGTTTGAAGCCGCTGCTCATGTCGTCTAAAAATGTAAGTCGATATCACCAGAGCATCAATCACTCGGACAGCAGCAGCTGCAAGCCAACAGGAACAGCAGGATAATCAAAGACTCGCACAATACAAGACAGAACTGACACCCGTTGAAGAATGAGGAGAGAGAAGCCATGGAAACCATAGAAAAATAAATATATAAAAGATAACGAGGAGGGAGGCGAAACGGCAAAATACTGTACCCTTTTATGTAATGAAAAACTTCAACCTGATTAATACATGAATGACCCTGCTGGAGAATATGATTATTTTAGTCTGTGTGTGAATCACTTGCTTCTAGTACAGCTGTTTTTTAGGTTTAAAGGGTCAGTTAACCCAAAAATGAAAATTCTGTCATTAATTACTCACCCTCATGTCATTCCACACCGTAAGACCTTTGTCATCTTCGGAACACAAATTAAGATATTTTTGATGAAATCCGATGCAGTGAGGCCTGCATCAACAGCAAGTTAATTAACACTTTCAGATGCCAAGAAAGGTTCTAAAGTTATATTTAAAATAGTTCATGTGACTACAGTGGTTCAACCTTAATGTTATGAAGCGATGAGAATACATTATGTGTGCCAAAAAGACAAAATAACGACTTTATTCAACAATTTCTATTGATGGGCGATTTCAAAACACTGCTTCATGAAGCTTCGAAGCTTTACGAATCTTTTGTTTCAATTCAGTGGTTCGGAGCGTGTATCAAACTGCCAAAGTCACATAAGCCATTGAAATTTCAAAACACTTATGATGTAATGAAGCCTTGTTTACTGAAATTGTTGAATAAAGTTTTTTTACCATACATTTCTGGCAACCACAACTGCAGATTTTTTTTTTTTTTTTTTTACAGTGTAGCCTTAAAAAAAACAAACAAAAAAAAAACAGACAAGGATTGTTATAGTTGACTAAAATTAAAACCATAAAAAAAAAAAAACTCTTTGCCAGTTACAATTAAATACATTTCAATTTAAATAAAATAAAATATAAACAATTAAAAGTAGTAGCTGTTTAACATTAGGTTACCTTGATGTACCAAAATAAACTAAAAGTTAAATAAAAATTAACAAAGACTATATTGATGTAAAAAGCTAATAAAATGTCTAAAATTGAAATGGAAACAGTTAATGTTAATGAAAATGATAATAAAGTGATACTAAAATAACTAAACCAGACCAGCCTAACCAGACTGGAGACCAACTAACTACTTAAGAATGGTTAAAGCTGTTCTTTTAGCAGGATCTTTAATAGCAACTCACATGCTACTGATTTATTTATTTATTTATTTATTTATTTATTTTTATTAAAACTTAAATATAAATATTAACAAATTAAAGACATGTAACCTTCAAGTGTTTCAATTAAGTAAACATTGCTTTATCTTTAATTACTTAAGTAATTATTCCAGTAAACAGTCAGCCAGTAAAGAAGAACAAAGAAATCAATTACGAGCAGCAAGTTGTTTTTTCTTTGTCTTATCAATATTTCTTTATGATTAAAATTAACAGCATAAGAGTCAGTGGCAGGTTACAGCATTGGCCTACATTATTGAATAGACATTGCAAAATGTGCAAAAAATAGTTTTATTCCCATTGATCTTGCTATACTGATTCTCAATTGCAAATGGAACATGCTCTAAGCAGGAATCGAACCGGCACCTTCCATATGAGCATCACAGATCAACTACTAGAAAACAGCTCAAACATAACACAAGATTTCTTTGTGTAAAATGAACACTTCATATTTCTATAAATCTAATTTTCAATTCATTCCATAAATATTAATGAGCCTGCAATAAAAAACAACAGTGTTTCTTTGATTATTTAATGAATAAACACAATGTGTTCTTTCCTTCACTAATTAAGCTAAAATTACAGTGCATTTAAACAGCCTCACGAGTCACGAACAAATTATTAATTAAACTCATCTTCAAAGACTCATCAAGATCCTCTTGCGCTAAATTAAATGTACGTAATTGGCCTGATCGTATGTAAAATTAATCTGCAATAAAAAAAACAACTTGAAAAGCAGAATTATATGTTTGATGCAAAGATATATATAGAGAAAGAGAGAGAGGGAGAGAAATATGCATGCATGCATATATTACTACATAGAGAGATGCAAAAGGTGTTTAGTGTTACTGTAGTAACAGTCCTGTAAATAATAATCATTTGTAGGAGTATGATTATTGCATATACTTGAATGATACCTCAAATTAGTGTGCTGCTACTACTTGTGATTTTTGCTTGTTGGATAAAAAAAACACGTGGAGGAAATAAAAGAATATCACATTCACAAACATAACCACCCAGACACCCTAGCCAGTGCCGCGTTAAGCCTTTGCAGGGCCCTGGGCTAACGAATGCAAAGGGGCCCCTCCTTCCCCTTCCCCTATTTCAAAAATGAAAAAAAAAAAAAAGCCTTTTCAAGTCCAAGTTTAAATTTGACTCTTGCTCTGCTCTGGAATTTCAGAATGATCATAACATAATTTTAGATGCGATGAGTCCGAAGATTATTCTAGTTGATTAATTATTCTGTCACAGACTTTTTTAATGCACGTTTTATTCCTAATACATTTATTTTAAAGTTTCTTCTCTAAATATGTTTCCATCACGTTTTATGCGCATTTTATTTCGTGCAATAAAACTTTCACTTTCGCGATCAAAGGGGCAGGGGCTCAAACCCCTTGATCACCCTGTATGTACACGGGTTCTGTCTTGTGCACAGACACGAGCCTTTCAAGGTATTTGGCTGCAGAACGACGTGTTCGGAGTGTGCACTGCGCACTATCTAGTGGACTTTTGTTTTCAAGCACTCAATTCACTCTCGCATGGGCTGTTGTACAGTACATACACTGTCCATGCCATCACAAACATTGGGCTGCACGCGGACGGAGATTGCGGATGTCTGCGGACCCTCCTGATGACGAAAATTACACGATGTGAATGCCCAAAGTATACTTTGGGGTTAAGCCCCGTAGCCTAATAGCTTAACCCCTGCATACCCAGACGCTATGCCACTGTCCTGGTTGTATTCATGCGTGCGTGTCCGCTGCGCCTGTGACTCTTGATTCGGGTGTGTGACAACGATGCGTATTAAAAAATGCAAAAGATAATTGTCTTGGGGGCCCCCCAGTGTTCGGGGCCCTGGGCTTAAGATAACGTGGCCCTGACCCTAGCAACCTCATAGCAACATCCAGGAAATCACTAATAACACAACCCTTTAAATAAATTGACATAATTCTTTTTTTTACAAAAAAGTCACAATTGTGTGAAACAAGTTACAATTATAAAGATACGAGATACGTTACAACAAAACCTGCGAGGATCTGATTAAATGTGGCATTCTCTTCACTATGCGATTCCCAGCCGTGCTCTGCGTCACACATGAGGGCGAGAAACATTCATTTCATTGCCCGCGCGAAGCCCAGGCTTTTTTGAATGGACTGCCTCGATTTTATTTTTTCTTCTCCTTTCTCTTGACGATGGATTAGAATAATAGATTTTAATAGATTAAAATTAGAATATTACTTAAGACCAATACAAAGAAAGGATTTTTAGAAATCTTGGCCAACTGAAAAGTATGAATATGAAAACTATGAGCATGTACAGCACTCAATACTTAGTTGGGGCTCCTTTTGCCTGAATTACTGCAGCAATGCGGCGTGGCATAGAGTCGATCAGTCTGTGGCACTGCTCAGGTGTTATAAGAGCCCAGGTTGCTCTGATAGTGGCCTTCAGTTCTTCTGCATTGTTGGGTCTGGCATATCGCATCTTCCTCTTCACAATACCCCATAGATTTTCTATGGGGTTAAGGTCAGACAAGTTTGCTGGCCAATTAAGAACAGGGATACCATGGTCCTTAAACCAGGTACTGGTAGCTTTGGCACTGTGTGCAGGTGCCAAGTCCTGTTGGAAAATGAAATCTGCATCTCCATAAAGTTGGTCAGCAGCAGGAAGCATGAAGTGCTCTAAAACTTCCTGGTATACGGCTGCGTTGACCTTGGACCTCAGAAAACACAGTGGACCAACACCAGCAGATGACATGGCACCCCAAACCATCACTGACTGTGGAAACTTTACACTGGACCTCAAGCAACGTGGATTGTGTGCCTCTCCTCTCTTCCTCCAGACTCTGGGACCCTGATTTCCAAAGGAACATAACTTTGGACCACTCAGCAGCAGTTCAGTCCTTTTTGTCTTTAGCCCAGGCGAGACGCTTCTGACGCTGTCTGTTGTTCAAGAGTGGCTTGACACAAGGAATGCGACAGCTGAAACCCATGTCTTGCATACGTCTGTGCGTAGTGGTTCTTGAAGCACTGACTCCAGCTGCAGTCCACTCTTTGTGAATCTCCCCCACATTTTTGAATGGGTTTTGTTTCACAATCCTCTCCAGGGTGCGGTTATCCCTATTGCTTGTACACTTTTTTCTACCACATCTTTTTTCTTCCCTTTGCCTCTCTATTAATGTGCTTGGACACAGAGCTCTGTGAACAGCCAGACTCTTTTGCAATAACCTTTTGTGTCTTGCCCTCCTTGTGTAAGGTGTCAATGGTCGTCTTTTGGACAACTGTCAAGTCAGCAGTCTTCCCCATGATTGTGTAGCCTACAGAACTAGACTGAGAGACCATTTACAGGCCTTTGCAGGTGTTTTGAGTTAATTAGCTGATTAGAGTGTGGCACCAGGTGTCTTCAATATTGAACCTTTTCACAATATTCTAATTTTCTGAGATACTGAATTTGGGATTTTCCTTAGTTGTCAGTTATAATCATCAAAATGAAAAGAAATAAACATTTGAAATATATCAGTCTGTGTGTAATGAATGAATATACTTTTTTGAATGGAATTAGTGAAATAAATTAACTTTTTGATGATATTTAATTATTATATGACCAGCACCTGCATATACATATATATATATATATATATATATATATATATATATATATATATATATATATTATTTATTTTTTCTTCTTCTTCTTCTTTTCGAAATCGTGGATGCGGGAGTGGGTGGTTTAAAGATGTTTAACAGTGTTCTACAGTCATCTTTTTGGGCGTGGTCGCTGCACCTCTTAGGGTCGTTGGCCTTGAAATATTCTACAATTCTTTCTGGTTATTTGACTGCCGATTGGCAGCTGGTTCTTTGTATAAAAAGTTTTTTTTTTTTTTTTTCCTTTTTACATTGTTGACATACTTTGCTAGTAGTTCAATATCGTTTTCTTTCTGTTTGTGTAATTTAAGATTGGTGAAATTATACTTTATAATTGCCCTTTTCTCAGCGCCTATCATGCCCTTTTTGAAGCCAAATAATAGTTGCCTCTTTTCAAACTATTCTTATCACTTATTGGGGTAGGTCATGGGTGATATTAAGATTGTGTCATTAAACGTCAAAGGGGTTAACCATGTAATTAAGAGACAAAAAATTATTTCTTATCTTAAAAAGGAACAAGCTCAGATTGCTTTTCTACAGGAAACTCATTTGACCGAGACAAAACACATGAAGCTCAGACGAGGATGGGTCGGTCAGGTTTTCAGTTCTTCTTTTAATTCTCACAGTAGGGGAGTGGCAATTTTAATTCATGAGTAGTCAAATTTTAGGTTTGAAGATATGATAAAAGATAAAGGAGGTCGTTACATTCATGGGGCAGCTTTTTGGGGAGAGAATCCTTATTGGAAGCGTGTACGCCCCTTACACATTTAAACCTATTTTTTTCCAGAAATAATTGCCTATATATCATAATTTTCTGTTAATCACATAATTGTGCGCTTGATCCTAGTTTAGACCGTAATCCACCCAAACATGCAACAGCTTCTAGGCAGGTGGTTAAATTAAAACACCTTTGTGAGAATTTGGGCCTGCTTGATGCATGGAGAATCATAAATCCTAAAGTTAGAGCCTTTACTTTTTTTCAGATCCGCATAGGACATCCTCTAGGATAGACTACGTGTTTATGTCCAGACAGATTATGGACAGAGTAAAGAACTGTGTTATAGGCATATACACTATATCTCTCCACCTTACCCTAACCCTGCTTCTTGTCATTGGCGATTACAATCATCACTGCTCAGCAACCCTAAATTCTTGGAGTTTCTTGGAAAAGAGTGGATAAATCTTTAAGGACACCAATAAGAAGCCTGATACTGACCCTTCCCTCCTTTGGAGACAGCACAGGCCTATATTAGGGGGTCAATAATATCTTATTCTGCAGCATGGAAAAACAACTTGAGTTAGAACAACTTGTGAAGGATTTAGAGAATAAATTTAATAATTCCCCCTCACATGACTTTAGGAAAGAATTAGATGCAGTTCGTTCAGCCTTAAATCAAATCTTGACTAGGAAGGCAGAGACCTCAATACTATTTGCAAGGCAGAGGCTTTACGAATACGGCAATAAGCCATACTTCTTTCTCTGTCTGAGGAGCAACAGGCAGATCTGAATAGGACCATTACAAGGGAGGAAGTGTTAGAGGCAATTAAGTCTTTGAAAAGTGGTAAGGCACCAGGCCCTGATGGGTATGGCCCAGAGTTTTACAAAAAAATGAGCAATTTTATTTTAGAACCTCTAACAGAGCTGTATACTGATTCTTTTAAAAAGGGCTGCCTACCCTCTACCTTAAACAAGGCTTATATTTCATTGATACAGAAAAAAAAAAAAAAACATCTGATGAATGTGGCTCTTATAGGCCTGTGAGCCTGATAAATGTGGATTGCAAGCTGTTGTCTAAACTTTTAGCAAGGCGACTTGAATCATTACTTGGACCAGACAGGTTTTCAACAAAGGCTGTCTTACTCCAATGTTAGGAGACCGCTAAACATAATACAGTACTCACAAATTTCTAAGACTCAAGTGTATGCCATTCTGTTAGATGCAGAAAAGGCGTTTGTCTGCGTGGAGTGGGGGTATATGTTCGAAGCGCTGAGAAAATTTAAATTAGGCACAGTTTTTCTTAATTGGATTCAAATTCTTTACTGTGCACCTACTGCTTGTGTGATTACCAATGGCATTCGCTCCTTACCTTGTCCGCTATCCCCTCTCCTTTTTGCTTTGATTCTGGAGCCCCTTGCAGAGACCATTAGAACTCAAATTGATATCCAGGGTGTTAAGATAGGATTGTCTGTTCATAAAATTGCACTTTATGCAGACGATATAATTCTATTCCTTACAAATGCTGAAGTTTACTGTCCCAGCAGTTCTTAAAACTATCGATTCTTTTAGTTTGATATCGGGATATAAGATAAATTATGATAAATCAGAAATCATGCCCCTAGGGGGAGCTATCCCTACTTCCTCTTTGTTAAACTGCCCTTTTAAGTGGTCTAAGACAGACCTCACATATCTTGGAGTACGACTTTCACAGGATTTATCAGAGTTATGGAAACTCAATTTAACCCCTCTTAATAAACGCATAAAGGTTTAATCTCCCTATCTCTTGGATTGGAAGAATTAATCTCATTAAAATGAACATCCTTCCCAGAATATTATATGCCATCCAAATGTTACCACTTTGGTTATCCAGAAAGAATATTGTAGATCTGGAAAGAAGTTTTTCAAAGTTCATTTGGCAAGGGAAGAGACCTAAAGTAAGAATGGGGGGTGCTGGGGGTTTGGCAGGCATAACCTAACTTAAGGTTTTACAACTGGGCCTGCAATACCCGTACTATTTGGAATTGGTTGCATTGTGAGAAGTTGTTGTTGCTCGCTAGAAAATGCTTTTTAATTGAGTGAGATTCATTCTTGACTCCCATCACTATCACTATCTCCAAACTACGTGTGGCCTTCAGATTAGCTCAAGAACAGTGTGTAAAGAGCTTAATGGAATGGGTTTCCATGGCCAAGCAGCTGCATCCAAGCCTTACATCACCAACTGCAATGCAAAGCGTCAGATGCAGTGGTGTAAAGCACACCGCCACTGGACTCTAGAGCAGTGGAGACGTGTTCTCTAGAGTGACAAATCACGCTTCTCTGTCTGGCCATCCGATGGATGAGTCTGGGATTGGCGGTTGCCAGAAGAACGGTACTTGCCTGACTGCGTTGTGCCAAGTGTAAAGTTTGGCGGAGGGAGGATTATGGTGTGGGATTGTTTTTTAGGGGTTGGGCTTGGCCCCTTAGTTTTAGTAAAAGGAACTCTTAATGCTTCAGCACACTAAGACATTTTGGACAATTTCATGCTCCCAACTTTGTGGGAACAGTTCGGGGATGGCCCCTTCCTGTTCCAACATGACTGTGCACCAGTGCACAAAGCAAGGTCCATAAAGACATGGATGAGCGAGTTTGGTGTGGAGGAACTTGACTGTCCTGCACAGAGTCCTGACCTCAACCCGATAGAACACCTTTGGGATGAATTAGAGCGGAGACCGTGAGCCAGGCCTTCTCGCCAACATCACTGCCTGACCTCACAAATGCGCTTCTAGAAGAATCGTCAAAAATTCCCATAAACACACTCCACCTTGTGGAAAGCCTTCCCAGAAGAGTTGAGGCTGTTAAAGCTGCAATATAGTGTATATAAGATATAAAGATTATGAGATATAAAGGTACAATTAAGTTTTTATTTATCTGCTTTTATACTCTGAGGTGGAAACGGCCTTCACTACCTAATATATATATATTTTTTAAAGTAGGGAATTATTAATTTTTTTTTTTTTTTTTTTTACTTTGAGGAACATGAATAACTAAATAAGCCAAAAGAATGCGGCATCTTACAATGCAATGCACTAAAATATATACAATTCCAGGCAGAATAAACAAGAAAAAATACTAACTGCATTTAAAATGCATTTTTTTATTCATCTTTCTTGACTGTATTAGATTTAATGGTAAACAGTAGTGTAGTAGTGTTTTTTACTCTTTTAAGAAAATTTAAATATATTTTCCTTTAAAATATATAAAATAAATATTACATTTTTTTTTTTTCTGAAAAGATAACTGGATTCCACCCACTGAACTGACAACAATGCAGTCTTGTTCATCTGATGACAATGTAGCACACTATTTTTTTTCTATTTTGTTGTTTCATACCTCATACAAATATAGTAGGTAGTACATAGTGCAGTATGTAGTGCACTAGTATTCCAAACACAGCCACTCACAGCCACTTTCCAGGGCATAAAGGTTAAAGGTCACCAGAAGCCAGTTCACACTCAATCACACACAAAAAAACTGCAAAGTCACAAAACAGATTCTGAAGCAGTAAGTCATAACAGAGACAAAGCCGTTCCACCCGTTGTGTCTCACGGCAGCCATCTCTGTTGAGGTGGAAAGCCACACATGACAGCTTCCCACTCCATCACCACACTAATTGGCAGATGTACTTCACAGCTGTGTGCCTCTCAGGTCAGCAACAGTCCGGCGCGCGTCAGTCTGCCGTTTCTCGGCCCGCTGCGTTTTAGTTCTACACATTTTCCTCTAGATTCAGTGGCGACGGGGGCTTTGCTGTTCCGCAGTACTGCCGTTCGCACTCAAATGGACACAAAATCCAATTTCACCCACAGGGCCATCGAAGCGTCCAGGCTTGAGATGGAAAGAGTGCCTTTATGTGTGCTGGAACGATTAAAGCCACATTAGACGATGAACCCAGAAAGGAAAATCCTGTCATTTATTTACTTGCACTCATGTTGTTCCGAACCAGTATGTTGTTATTTTACTTTCTGTAGAACAAAAAATGAGAAACTCTGAAGAATCTTTGCAGTTCAGAATGTAAGGAATCTCCAAAAAAATACAAAAATGTACCATAAAACCACCATGACTTGTATCCCAAGTCATCTATAGCTCTGTATTAAGAACAGAACCCAATTTAAGTGGTTATTCACGGATAATTTTCCGCTTAAATCGTATACTCCAACCTACATGTATGTACAGTACATTTTAAATTTAACAAAAATATAAACATAACTTAACATAAAAATACTTGATCTAAACATCAACAAAAACAAGATGCAAATAGATGAAAAATTATGTGAATAAAATTTACAAAATGCACATAAAATGTGTAGACTTATTTATTACATTTGGCTCTTTTATTAAATGTGTCAGAGGTGTTTACAAATCCGCTCAACAGCGCTCAAAGCGTCACGTTTTTAAAATTTCAGTACCGATTGGTACCGAAGTCAGTACTTTTGACAACTCTACTGGTTTTAGTAGACTTCTGGTGACATAAGCTGCTTTTCCACCGTCGGGCCAAACCGTTCCATTCCGTGCCCAGCTGGTACAGATATGGTTTTATTCTTCACTGTGGGGTTGATAACGGAGCTCTTTGGAATGTAATACAAATGCATCAATTGTCTTGGTAAGGCAAAAGTTTAAAGATGATACAAGATGTAAACAGCGACCGCATATGGAGGATGATCAGATATTTATTTTATTAACTCACGTTAACTTCGCTTGGCCAACTACAGAGAAACTGGTAGCCAGGCAATAGACAAGTGACCAGTCCTGAGTGGCGACATCACTATACGTATTCCACGCATTCTATCTAGAATTCCAGGCCAATAACGGTTAGTAATCGTGCCGTGCCGAACTAGTAAGCTCAAGTGGAAATATAACTGGAAACGTTCCTACCCATTTTAAGAACCAATGGTGGAAAATCAGCTTAAATTTATAACTAGACTGTGGATGTGTGGATCCATCACAACAGAATAAGGCAACGCTGCAACCCTTGGACTTTTGACTATCCAGAAACCTCCACAGGGGCTCCTCTTGGCATATTAATTCATAAAAGTGTAATATAAACAGGTTTATATGAAGTTATGCCTCAGGATACTGCAAACTGGCGAGTTATAATGCTGGTTAATAGAATATGCTATTGGTAGACGCATGCATGTAGGTGTTTTTTCATTTTTTCAGCAATAATGAGGGGAAGGGGAGAGTCTATAGCACGTCCACAGAGATCTAATTACACTTCTGGCATGACTTCATGCAGTGTTATACCTGCCTCAGTCTGAGTAATCACATCAACATATGGAAAGGAGACTAAAGATGGCTAGTCTGTGGAGGCTTCCCATCAAGTAGCACTGTTTCTCACACAAAGCATATGTAGCGCAAGAGTCATAAAGACTACGATGAACTGTCTTGGAAAAATGTGTAAATATTCTTATTTTGCTTTTCTCATGAAAAAAATTAATAATAATGAAGTAAATAAATATCCTTTAATAAGAGGTACGTGTACATTTGGAATTCAAATAAATTAGAAATCTCTGTGTTGTGTGTCAAACAGTGCAGAAGATCCTCTCCATCCCCTCACGTTATAGACTTTTGGGTTCTACTGCTTATTAATACTTTACCTCTGGTTACAGACGGGAGGATTTTAATGAGCGACGGAATAGAAGATGCATGTCAAATCAGTGAACTACACCCTTGTGATGAACAACCTTCTCAAGCTAGTCTGAATTAGTATAATGAAGTGTCTGCTGGTGGCTGAACATCTCAATTTCAGATGAAATTACAGTTTGGATAATTTCCATCTCTAAAGACCTAAAACAGAAAGTATTATGCCATCTTGCAGTATGGAAATCTTTAGACTCAAAACTCCAATTAAGCAATGATTCTAATACACTGTACCACTTAGAAACAATAACTAGATTTCCTGAAAAAAAAGTCAGTGGCATTTGCCTATGCAAAACTATTCGCCATGACACTTTGAGATTGCTAAGGTATGAGTTGTTTTCACAGAGACTGATCAACTTAAATGAGGCAAAAAAAAAAAAAAAAAAAAAAACTATTTTCGGTTTCAGTTTCAGGATAAATGAAAAATTCATTTCTGTGTTTTGGTAAGAAAAAAAATAATTTCTGTGCATGACTGAAAGTTGGTGTATTATTTAGTCATCTCAGTCATGGATGTCATGTAGTCTGGTGGGCCTCAACCCTTCAAACACAATTAAAAAACACAAGACAATTAGTCCTTACATGTGTGCAATTTGAGTCTTTTGTTTATATTGCATCACACAGTGCTTGTAATTTTACTCTTCATTAAATTATTTGTTTAATCCCCCAGTGATTTCTGAATGAAAGACTCCCAATTTGTTCCATAGCCGTCTAATAGACCTCATCAGTGTTGTGCTCCCGTTAACCAACACAGACAGCCACGACGGCAATATCTCGCCTCAAAAAATACCCATCAACGCTCTGGACCGCTGCGAGAATCAGGATAGAAACCACTGCAATGCAGCCCAGAGAGAGAGAGAGAGAGAGAGAAAAGAAAGAGCAAAGAGAAGGGTGAATGGGAAAAAGAGGATTCAGCTTAAAGTTCCTCATGTGATATTACTGAAATTGCTATTGGGTTCATCTTATTAGTCTGTCACTTTCAGTTTCTGTCTGACAGACCTTACTGGCTGCTCTCCACACACACTTCCCATCAGTCAGTGGGTGGCTTTAACACATCATTGTTATTACTTTTATCTGCACTGACACGTCACACTCTTATACACTCATACAGCTCAGTGAGAGGCACTTTGGCAAGCCAATTTAGTGATTAATCCCAGCGTGAATAGTAAAAATATGAATTCTACTAGTAAAAACACTTTCAGCTTGTAAGAACAGAGAGATCTGCAACTCAGTTTAACTACTGCAGTCCAGTCATAGCTATACTTTTATAAACTAGTAAGAAATGCAATTTCACACAACTGTAATGAAGGTAGGTCTTCATGACTAATAAAAAGTGAATTATGGATAATGTGGGCCTTGGGTTTACTCCAGTCAAAATTGCATAGATATTTTCAATGTGAATTATTGCTAGTAAATTACATTACAGATCTCTGAAATTGCACTTTTTAAGTCAAATCTGACTTATGAATAGGCTTTGAACATTAAAACAAATGACTTGCAATCAGTGCTATTTTAGTGTCATTAAGATACTATTATAGATTTTATTAATATTTTGAAGTAGTTTTTATTTTTATATTTTCTGTTTTTAATTTAATTTTAGTTAAAGTTTTAGTAGTTTTGTTGTGCATGTCATTTTTATTAGTTTTTTTTTATTATCTCTATATATTTTTTATTAATTTTAATTTCTGTTTTAGTTATTTTAGTACATCAAATTAAACTAAATGAAAACGAGAAATTTTGCCTTGGCAACTAGCTAAAATAAAATAAATGTATATAAATAAGATTTTTTATTTTATATTTAAGTTAATTTTTTTTTATTTCAAGCAATAAAAACATTTTTTTTTTCTTATGGTTTTAGCTATAGTTAATTTAAAGCAAAATGCTGTATTAAATTGCAAGCAGGGTTAATATACCCCGCTTGCAATTTAATACAGCATTTTGCTTTGACTGAGCATTTTGACTTTGATTACATGGACTGAGAGGTCTTGATGGTTTGTCTTTCTTTTTTAACCTCTTCAGGGCTTAACACTAAGGATGTCTTCTACTAGCCAGGTCGGGCCGGTGGTTTAAATGTTTACTTACCCTGCCAAAATTTTCACTGGCCCCCCACCACAAAAAAAATAATAAATAAATAATATAAATTTTGATGACATTTTTGATTATGTATTTTTGGACCCGGTAACAGGACCGCAGAGGTTTTTTAAGCTCTGTGCAGGTACTAAATGAAAAAGATATTAAACACTCTATGTGAGGACCTGCTTAAATACCATGTGGTGATGTGGTGTGAAAGCAATCCATCTTCACTCACGGAAGTGAACCACTATGAATGACGTTTGCATGAGTGCATTTTTATAGGATGAAATCCAATTAAGCCTTAGTTCTCTAATGTCTCTTGATCTCCTCACTGACTATGTTTCAGCTGAGGTGTAAGTGTGTGTGTTCTTTCTGTTTAGATGTGATGAAGTGTTGGATCATGATCCAAGTAGTTGGTGACACTGTAATGGAAACAGTGAAATATGTCAATTTTGGTCATATTTTATGCCAATGATGGATGTCTTTATGCAGCTCATCACCTGAGAAGCTCCTGTGAACTTCACACACACACACACACACACACACACTTCAATGTTTCTTGCACTAAAACTTATATTTTGTATTAAATATTTATGTACACTTTGACTGACCCAATATCATATCCCTGAGAAAAAAAGTGCAAGGATGAAATGAATAAATATTTAAATAAAATACTGCAGCATTTATTTTTTTCCATGAAATGCACTTGAAGTTTTTCTGCAGTTTATATTTAATTTTCAATAAATCTTTATATTATAATAATAATTCATTTTAAGCCTTAATATTAAAAATGTATATTTATCTTTGAAAATATAATTAAAAAAATTGGATTTTGGACTTTGGAATATTTGGAGAATCACTGAGAATAAGCTGACAGTGAGAAAAAGTGACATGAAAGTAAAATTAAAATCAGTGTTACTTTCTATACAAAGTAGCAATGCAATTAGTTGCTTTTTAATGTGTAGCACAATATTGTAATATGTAACTATATAATGTTCCCCAACACCGATCCTAACTCTACAGTACATTACAGACTGAACTGAAGCTCAATCTACACTGAAACCATGAACTATGAATCAAAAGGCAAGCAGTGCAGACCGACGGAAACTATCTGAACAGGGCAAGTTCCGTCTTTCTGCTGCACAGTTGGGCCACAAATCTGGCAATAGAACAGCCACAGTCCGTAATGAAATTCAAACATGCCCGCAGGTCTTCTGCGCAGCTGACACACAATCACATTTGACAGAACTGATTGATCATTCATTTACATCCTCTGCCACCAGTCAAAAGCTGTTACGTGTGAGCAGTCTTTGATTTATTTCTCCTACACTTCAACACAAGATATTCAAGAAGTTTCTGCCAAGAATCAAGGCAGGAACAAGCGAACAAAACTTTTCTAGAATCTTTCATACAGGTTAATCTGTTCCTCCATTAGATCTGACCGGATCAGTGCTTTGATATGCAGGTTGGCGTGAGGAAATGGGAAAACAGTAGTTGGGAGAACCACTTGGGAACGATAACGGACAATGAGAGAACTGATGTTGTTCTCATGTTTACAATTCCCCTCAAACCATCATTAAATGAAATGGGATGGGATGTTTTCTCTGAGGACAGACTATCAATGCTCCTTAAAATCCCAGCATGACTCACAATGGCCGTGCTGACTGCACCAGTTAACTTCAAACCGCAGATGATCCGTCACAGTGCCACGATTCTGCAACGTTGGAAAAGGTTCAAGTTCAACAACAACATGAGCCAAGTTCCCATTACACACTCTTGCCTGACCGGGAGGTGCGAGTCTTTTAAGAGCTGGTTTTAATGAACTGCACTGTGGTTCTTACACACATCATAAGCTACATGGCAAACAAGAGAAGATCTCCTGGCCCTGAACACCTTGGGCCAGATTCACTAAACATTCTTAAAGGGATAGTTGATAAAACTCTGTCATGATTTACTTTTACCCTCATGTCATTCCAAACTTGTATGACTTACTTTCTTCTGTGGAACAAAAAAGAAGATATTTGGAGAAATTAATGGAACACACAATGGAAGTCAAGTCAATGGTAAACAAAACTGTTTGGTTACCAACATTGTTCAGAAAATATCGTCATGTTTAGATTTGGAATGACATGAGGGTGACTAAATTATGATTTTCACTGAACTATCTCAAGTGAACTATCTCTTTAAGTATAAACATTTAAGTTCTAACTCAAGGAAACAGAAAATTTAAAATCCCCCAAAACACTTGTAGTTAAGAATAATCTCGTCTTTTTGTCTTAAGATTGTTCAGACAAAAAAACTTAAATAATTAAAATTCTTGAATAGAATGTTCATAAAATCGTAACTTTTTTTCAAGAAACAATCTAGTGTGTCTTAAATTCCCAAAGGTAAGATGTTTAATAAATTGTTAGGGTTGCTTCAAATATTAAGCATTACAACATGACACCAGCTAAATATAATACATAATACTACTACAAAATTTTACTGTACTTTTATTATCTAGTATGTAAATTCTCCTATGACATTTAATGTCATTAAACATTTACACTTCATGTACTTCACATTAAAAAAATGACTGTCAGATGTTAATAGATAGCAGCATAATGTTCTCCACAGTTTCTCCAGACGCTTTCACGTCTGTCACGTACTCAGGGTGAATCTGCTCTCATCAAGCACAGGGTGCCAGTGGCGGACATGCCAGTTCTGGTGTTCAACGGCAAATGCCAATCGAGCTCCTCAGTGTCAGGCAGTGAGCACAGGGCCCACTAGAAGATGTCGGGCCCTCAGGCCACCCTCATGAAGTCTGTTTCTGATTGTTTGGTCAGAGACAATCACACCAGTGGCCTGCTGGATGTCATTTTGTAGGGCTCTGGCAGTGCTCATCCTGTTCCTCCTTGCACAAAGGAGCACATACCGGTCCTGCTGATGGGTTAAGGACCTTCTATGGCCCTGTCCAGCTCTCCTAGAGTAACTGCCTGTCTCCTGGAATCTCCTCCATGTTCTTGAGACTGTGCTGGGAGACACAGCAAACCTTCTGGCAATGGTATGTATTGATGTGGTCTTACGGGTGTAGGACATGAGGGTTAGTAATAAATTATTATTATTTATATTTGTGGGTGAACTAACCCTTTAAGTTTAAAGACCCAATGAAGTGCCTTTAAACATGCAATATTATTCAATGTGTTGACGTAATTTCCACTGAAACAGGAAGACAAGGGCGGGACATATCAAACAGCTCCTCCCCTTTTTTTTAAGTAGCCAGTAGCGTTTAGTTTATCACCGCTCGTCCAGAGCAGTTGAGTTCAGTGAAACCACATTCTGTGCAGAATTCAAATGGGTCCGATATGTTTTGTGGTCTGTGCCGGCTCTGGCATATGATATGCTCTCGTGTCTGGACCGGAGCAGACTGTGTGAGCGCTGTGTGCGGTTCGCATGACACTAACGTGAAACAAGACTTCATTCACCCCAATGGAAAGCATATTAACACTGTCTGAATCGTTCCCTATCCCCTATATAGTGCAATATGTGCCATTCACCATGTAGAAAATAGTAATTGTGTGAACAAGTGAGAAATCTTTCATTGGAAAATTAAACACTTTATCAACATACTAATTATAAACAATATTCAAACTACATTTTACTACTATTATAATATTCAGACTAAATTAGTTGAAGGACAGCAGC
Organism: Elopichthys bambusa; assembly: GCA_037101425.1. NCBI lineage: Eukaryota > Metazoa > Chordata > Actinopteri > Cypriniformes > Xenocyprididae > Elopichthys > Elopichthys bambusa. Next base: position 25,626,102 of record CM074440.1, on the reverse strand, counting down.
AGAAATAGATTTGCATTGAGTGTTCATGCAATCTGAAAATCATCCACATCCACACAAATTGCTTAAGCCAACACATTTTATTTCTGAACTAAGGACCTGAATACATTAACATGGTCACTATAAAAAACTACGTGATTAACTTTGATTGACAGCCCTATTTCTCCTGCTCCACATCCATTTCTATACAGTTGGCAGGGACGCATACCTCATCGTCATGGCAACGGTTTGCAATGATGTCAGAATATGTCAGGGCTTGTATAAAATCATATCACATTTCCCAAACATTCTAAGAACTGTAAACAGAAACTAACAGGGTTAATGCGCTGATCCGTTGGATGTTGACAGTGTGAATTAGGCTTAAAATACTGGCTTGGGAGATTGGAAACAGAGCTATTTAAGATGGCTGTGCTCTCCATTATAAATGATATGATCCAGGTTGCTGTCATTCGTCACAGATCAAGACAGAGGTTTGCCTTTCAGATTCCAATAAGTTTTTACTCACAAAGTTTTGAACGTTTTTGTCAGCTTGAGTCCTCAGAATCTGTGACAGTAAGCTCTTTTTCTTCCATTCAAACACATCACCAATAAATGTCACATTCTTCTCTTTTCCCCTAAATTATGCAGTTCCAGCGGCAGTCCTGATAAATGAAAAAAATGAGTGTGAAGCTAATCGCAGAGCTAACTGAAAGAGGCCTTTGAAAGGATGAAGAAAAGGAAATCTCTCTGAATGCATGGCTCTTTCGTCCTTCTTCAAGATGGAGCCCTAAATAAATCCTTCTTTTTTGCCTAATAGGGCCATCTGCTGTGATCGGGACCCTCCGCTAGGAGACACGCTCCCAGAAGGGAAGGAAATTCTCTTCATTTCTGCTTCCTTCAGCGATGATGAAGATATATTGCTGGTCACTCGCTCTAAATCAGTGTATGAGTGACTGATATAAGAACCTTTAATGCTCACACAGTGATTGTGCTTTTATTGCATTTCATTTAACTGCATATCAAGACCACCTGTCTTAAATGACGCTGAACAACTTATGCTGGGAAGACTGGTAGGAGATTTAACTTTGTTTACTTTAATTTTTTTGTTACTCAACATGCATCCACAATTGACTGTGCAATTGTGAAAAATAACGCATTATCAAAATTAAGACAGTGAGTGGCCTGAACAACTAGTTCACACTAACGTAACCGCAGATGATCCGTTCACACTAACGTAACATTAACGTAAACCTTATATAATTCACGTAACCCCAATTGTAAGCACTTTTGCAATGCAATGTGAAGCGTGATGCATCTCGAGTAAAATAAAAATGACCATTCCTCTCAAAACACATTTATTACATTAAAAACATGCAATAAAACACTGGCATGAGCAGTGCATGGACTCCTGAAATCAGAGATAGTCTCCAATATATAATACAAATATATTCCATGTGTAAGCAGAGACTCATCAATAATACAGCATTACTATTATTATTGTGTATCATGACCTGGAAGAGCAATGCCTGAAGTCACTTTTACATATTGTGTTAACAGGATATTTAAAACTGCATTTTTCATACCACAAATGTCAAAACAATTGAACTTCTGCATATGAGGGTGTGCATTTATTGATTGCTTTATTTATTGCCTGTGTTTTTTTATTCATGAGTAGCGTGATATTTATGCAAATCATGCGTGCAGAGTGCATGCACTGTTGGAGGCTCATGAAGTGTTTTCAATTAGATCCTTAAAAGGAAAATAGCTGAGACTTAAATATTTGATTACAGCGCTTATTTTAAACACACACCACTCTATCTCTCTCTCTCGCTCTCATACTAGCTTTAAGCTTTTGGAAGTTTCCATAGACTGTACCCAGGGGCGTACATTTTATCTGACAGCTGTGGGGGACAATAAACATAACATTTCTCAAGAGCAATTTTTGAAGGGGACACAAATAATACAGCCAAACTTTTAATAAAATTTTACTTATAAAGGATGTATGTAATGTTACACAGAAGGAAACCTTACTACCTTACTGTAGCATAGAGACTGCCATTATGCTTATGTTTCTTTTTGATTCAATGAAAAAACTGACTAAACTGGCCAAAATATTCTTCTTCAAAACCATTTATTTATCGCAATATTTTCGCAAAACCCAACACACAACAGTAAATCTATTAGCCTTATTACAGTTCATATGCTTATCACAATGTTAGTTGTTGTTGGTGTGGGTGACTTACTATCCAACAAGCTACCAAACAAGCTAGGTAACATTATAATCGCTAACATAGCGGACTCACGGAAAAAAATATATCAGTTATCATTATTTTTATTTATTTTTTTGTTATGATTAATTACTTTATTGTATTGCTTTACTACTTACACAATTATTTTAAGTATATATCATGTATTTACAATACTTAGCGTGGTTTTTAATTATATTGTTTTGGGGGGGAGAGCACTCAGATGGGCCCCCCAACACCCCTGCAATTTACGCCCCTGACTGTGTACCATAGACAGTCGAAAATATAAAAGCTACCATAGTTTCCGCATCTGTCAGTCTCCAAAAATGACAAAAAAAAAAGCACCATGACCTGTGCAATATTTTTCAAATCTTGTAAAGTCATATGACAGCTTTGTCGGTCATTATTTGCTGATAATATTGCCCTCAAGGGGGCTTTTAACTTGAGAACTGGATTACTGACTCTGAGTCTGAGAATTTATGAACTGTTTGATTTTCTGATTTTCTAAGCAAATCAACTATCAGAATGATTCAGTTCTCAAGTTCAACTCAATGATCCAGTTCTCGAGTTAGCAGCTCACTGGAGGGGGAGTTTGAGAAAACAATGATTTAAAGGGATAGTTCACCCAAAAATGAAAATTGTGTCATTATTTACTCACCCCCAGGTTGCTCCAAACCTGTATAAATTTATTTGTCCTGCTGTAAACAAAGGAATATATTTGGAAGAATGTTTGTAACCAAGCAGATCTCGCTCCCCATTGACAACCATAGTATTATTTTTTCCTACTATGGTAGTCAGTGGGGGGTGAGATCTGCTTGGTTACAAACATTCTTCCAAATATCTTCCTTCGTGTACAGCAGAACAAAGGAATGGAGCAACTTGAGGTTGAGTAAATAATGACAGAATTTTTTTTTTTTTTTGCACCAGATAAAAACTACACTGCTGACAAAAAACAGCCACATCAGATTATAAGTTGCATTTTATTTTATGATTCAGAACAGAGGTTAAAACAAAAGTATGATAATGAGTATGTAAATTTCTATGGACTATAAGTCACATGATCTTCTGAAGGACAAAATACAGTGTCTTATATTCCAGAAAATACTATACTTCTATGGTGCTTTTGTTTCCTTTTTGAAGCATAAGAGATGTATGAACCAGAAAAGATCTATGTGAAAATCCTCCTTTTGTTTGGAGTGACATGAGTGTGAGTAAATAATGCCAGAGTTTTAGGTCTATTCCTCTACTCCCAAAGCCATTACACACAACAGATAGTACGTAAAAGATTTGATCGCAAGTTCAAGGGTTGTGCTCAAACCTTTGGCTGTGATCAGCCCTTGAACCTCTGCTCTAATCATTCGCCGTTCTCTCTCCTCCTGTAGCACGAGGAGATGGAAGAGGAAAGCAATTACCAGGCCTCACTGAAACTCCCTCACAACTGATCACAGCAGAAATGACTCAGACTATACTGCAAGAAAGGCTTCAAAAACGATTACGGCCGTGCTCTTGATGTAGGGTGTGGTATTCTGCTTGTAGTGGAGGCGTGTGAACCTTTCACCCTTAATCTACCGCTAGACCACAAAACAGGCCGGTGATGGATGGGTCGGGCACCTAGAGATGCTTTCTGCTGGAGCACCACCTGACTGGAGAACCCAAACTCAAATCATCCAGGATGAGCTAAAGGCAAAAACATACATAAAAAGGCCACTGCTCTGTGCAAAGGGTGGTCTGGCTAGTTAGCTTCAGCAGGCTTGTAGATGTCATAACTAAATATTATGAAAGACAAAAACATCTATAGAACTTGTTTGTAGAGATCATAAGCAACAAAAATCTCATGACTCATGAACATGCTTACATATGCAGTATGAATGCTGTGACCTGTTAATATGAGCACCAAAATAAACAGCAGACAAAAGAAACAAGCCATAGTGAACAGCTACCGTTATTCACTCAGTCTGGCCCTGTTTACACCTGGTATTAACATCCGTATCATGTGATTACATCTCAAGAACATTTCTCAAGGCAAAAAAAAAAAAAATAAATAGAAACTGTTTATATACTACGGGGCTGTTGAATGCTCGAATCTGATTGGTTGATCAACATTTTAAGGTGTGCAGTTATTTCCACGGAAACGTACGGCTAAAGTAGTTCTAGACAGGTCTTGACCGCATTACAGTTCCATATCACTTCACATATCTCAAATGATTTCAGTTGTTTCGCTATTAGTAGGGACAGTGCTGCCGTGAGAGAGGCACAGACACTCAGGTAGGCTAATTCACATATGCTCTCTCTCTCTCAAGTGCGTTAATAACTGTATCAATGGTATTATTCTGCTATCAAGGCTCAAGCCTCCGTTACTAGTACTGAAATTACGTTTTGGAATTAGCAATGGAGGCTTGAGATGAGATGCATAAGAAATTAGTCCCACACACAAGAGTGTTTTAAGGACAAAAACCTGACAAATGTCTTGAAATACACCATCGAAACAGTGTCTTGAGGTGTGGTAAGTAACCGTAGTATACGTGGAATAATTGACTCCGGCTGTTGAATTCTTAGAAAATAATGCACACCCGAGGTGTAACAGCCTTACCACCTCGGGTGTGCATTATTTTCTAAGAATCATGCAATGGGGTAAAATAGCTTCTCTTCCCTGCAAACAATACCATTAAGAATGTGAATATTTAACTAAGTCAAAAACAAAAAAAAGGTAAGCAGGTATCCGTATTCATTTTGCATACGCAAAATGCTATAAAAAGGCGAGAACTTTTAAAGTAAAAAAACAATATAAGTTATAACGATAAAAGCTCCTTGTGGTTTCTCAGTTTGATAGATCTGAGCAACCATAAATGATGCAAAACATAGGAATTTTGAGTTTGTGATAGGATTCCTATGTAGAAAAACCACTTCCTGCCCTCCAGCCGCATTTCGCGCTGCAGCAATGACGTCATGTGCAAACTACCTATTGTGAACACGTACGTATTGTTGAATTATTGAAATATGCAAAATATTGAAAAACTTGAAGAATGAAAAATCTCAGGGGGTACTTCAAAAAAATGGCAAACAGTCTGTGGACAAGTCTTAGACTAGTGTTAAATATGCTTATTTGTCATGAAAACAGTCCTTATGTAGAAAAAATAAATAAATCTTAAAGGGGACATCGAATGCAAAATTCACTTTTACATAGTGTTTGAACTTAAATGTGTGTTGGCAGTGTGTCTACACAACCACCCTATAATGATAAAAATCCACCCAGTGTTTTTTTAATCCCCATAAATCATAAGCACTTTGTCAGATCAAGCTGTTCTCAGATTCTTGGCAAAGTGATGTCATTTTGCACAGGCCCCTCCCACGACTCTTGACGGACACTGCCGTTTTAGCATAGACCCGCCCTGAGTGAGCTGTAAACAGACAGTCCGCCATTCTTTCGCCGCCTCGCAGGTGTAGACAAGAATGTCTCCTAAGGGACTGAGGTGTTTTGTTGTTGGATATAAGAATGAACATAGTCATCATTTACTCTCGACATCTTAGCCAGATGCAGTGGATTAATTTTGTTTTTGAAGGGAATGCGCCCCCGGATCTACCTATATGTGTTTATGTTTGCGCGAATCACTTTACATCAGACTACTTTCTGAACAAGGGATGGTACAAATAATGTGCTAGTTAGTTAGCAAGTTCCACGACTAATGCAGCTACAGTTAAAGGCCAGTTCAAACCGCACAGATAAATGCCAACAAACACGTCTGTTGGAGTTTGTTGGATCAGGACGCAGCCTCCGAATTGAGACGCAGCTAGTGTGGTACGCGTGTGATACCCCTGTTGGCGTCTGTTGCCGTTGGTCAGGTTTTCACCCGACTGAACATGTTTAATCGCCGTTTGTTGGGTCGGGGAATGTCTGAGCAGTGTGGTATGATTTTAAAAACAAACAACAACAAACTCTGATGTAGTCTGACCTGGCCACGAACCGCTGCCATGACGATGAGGCAAAGACTGCTGTTTTCAAATGTATTTTAATCGTTTTTGAGCATTTATAACTGCATAAATAAGAATGGATTTAATGCAATCCCTGCCAAATAGTGTTTACAGCCCGCTCACAAGATAGGGGTGGGGTGAACAGTAGCTCATCATCATTGAAAGGGACATGCACTGAAACGGCTCGCTGTGAACAGAACTGTTTTTGTTGTTGTTGTTGTTTGTGAAAACCCTATTGTGTTTTCACTCTTGTACCCCTCCTCTGTCATTAATGCCTGTGTTGGTTTGGTGGCCTGCTGTCCTCGGTTTAATCTCTCTGTCTTGGGTCAAAGCTCAGATAAAAAGTTTTGCTCTAATGGGTTTGTGACCCATTAAATGAGAACTAATTAGATCTAGACCACACAAACACACACACACACACACACACACGATTCACAACATGTTCCCTGCCTCCTACTGTTGGAGTGTACATACAGTGTACATTCAAAAATGCAGAAAAAAAAAAACTTTTTATAAATCGTTTGCATATTTATAATTAGAGCCATAAGGAATTTAATTACATAACAATAGAAGTCAAATGTGTCTGTGTAACTTAATCAGCATTCAACATGTCAAGAAGTTTTCTTTCATGAAAGAATTACATTTAGAGTCACTGCCATCTCTCCCTCAGACACACTCATACATATGTAAAGTTAGAGTTTATGCGTGTTATGCTTACTCCAAGCACACACAGGGTCAAAGGTCAGGGTCAAGAAATTTTATCAGTTTCACAAAGGGGAGAAGTTAGTCATGTTACCTTGCCTCTGAAGCAAGAACTGAACAGGTCAATAATATTAGGTTATAGTTCACAAATGTCCATGTGGTAGTGCTGCCTGATGTGTAAGCAGATGGCCTCTACAGACCTCATTAAAACAAAAACAGAATTTTGCCACATTTAGCCCATAAAAATTTAAGTAATTTTAACAGAAAAAGAATTAAAAAATATACATGTATCATGTACATTTTAAGTTATCATGTGGTCTTCTATTTTACTGCCTGTACTGGTATAATTGATATTATCAGTATTTTGTAGTATGACAAGAAGCTAGTGTTGTCAAAAGTACCGATACCTAGTTGGTACTGAAATTTTTGAGAGCTGTTGAGCGGATTCATAAACACCTCTGATTGGCCATTGTGTTCACAAGCTTAACGTTTATGTCTGTGATTGGCTGCAATGATCAACGCACAAGAGCATTTGAAAGCGTTTTGAAAGCTGTATCTGTGTAAGCGCTCAGTGAAGAGCATCATTGATGTCTATTTACAACATGTTTTTGAAGCACTGATCATTGTAGCCAATCACAGACATCTCTGATGAGCTCGTGAACACAATGGCCAATCAGAGGTGTTTACGAATCCGTTCAATAGCGCCCAAAGCGTCACAATTTTTAAAATTTCAGTACCGACTTGGTACAGAAGTCAGTACTTCTGACAACACTACAAGAAACATTTAAGTAGTTCAGTTAATGATAAACTTTCAATATTTGTAAATTAAAGGTACACTATGTAACTTTTGGCCCTCTAGCAGTTAAAAAAAAAACTGCATGCATTTTGCAGAAGAACATTGTTTCGGCTGTGCTTCAGCTCTGTGTGGATGAATATATGGTTCTTTCTCATAACTAAATAGAGAGAGAGATTATCCTACCAATCATAAAACATTACTAGGCTTAAGAGACATAACCAGTTTAGATTAAAAGGATCTCAAGCTGACTAGCTGAAGTCATTACTGTAGCTTTACCCATTAATAGACACGGTACATTTCTTTGAAAATAAATTTCAGCACAGTGCAATTACAACCATAATGAAACGACCCTTCACAATAGATAATGCTTTACGATGAACTCTGTTAGAGAGCTACATGGCAATTTGTCTGTTCAATAAAATATCATACTCACCTGTTGAATAATAAAAACGGCATCTCTGTGTCACTTTTACAACATTTAAAATCCCTCAGTTCTCACCATCTTTGAGCTGTCGCATTCTCTTTTTGCCAGCAGACTCTCCCCTGTTCACCGTTTGTTTAAAACGGGTGGTTCCCTGTAGGTTGGAGATTTAGCTGCTCCATGTTAACCTTTCTCACTTGTGACAACTAACCTGTGCCACTCTCACACCATACACGTGTCAAAGTAGCTGGAGCAACTTTTCTCTATTTACGGATATGACGAGACACAGATATGACGGATATGATGAGACACATTTAAATTTTGAACAAAAAAAAGTTAGATAGTGTACCTTTAATTATATAAATCATAATTATATTTGTTTACATCTTACCACTACTGCTAAAAGTTGACAAAATAAACAGAAAATATATGCATTAAATTGAATAAGTCTTTGACTTCTAGGAAAAAGGACAGTCCAAGTTTGTCCAATAAAAAGCTCTTTAAAATTAAAATGTCCCTCCCCCTAATAGCACTTACTTACAGCAAGTAGCAACAGCAAGCAGTAAAACATAGTTTTACCATGCTGTGATGTAAATAAATCTGGCTATTTAAAAGAAAAAACCTCCCTTGTCTCACCCCATCTTCCTGTTTCAATAGGAAATATCTCAACAAGAAAACTATTTAACTGTTTTTTGTATTTTCAACACCACACAGCAGCTGTAAAAATCTATTGAATCTATTCTGCAAACAAAGCCAAGACAAAATGCACTAGCTAACGCACAGTGTTAGCTGCCTTTAGTGTGTTGCATAACTATAATCTATCGTCCTATCTTGTACACTTCAAAAAGTGCATTCTCCACCCAGAGCCATCTTTGACAATATCAACACATAAATGTTGTGAGTGCGAGAGAATTCAGCATACGTCATCAAATTTCTTAAGATAGGACTCCTTTAATGTGTCTTCCATCGAGGCCTTGGGTTTAGTGCTCTTCTGCGTTGTCTTTCCATTCGCAGGAACTCCCGATAATGAGGTGTGCTCTGTGAAACCCACTGACATTCTGCACAGAGGCGGAGAGCCACAGCCTTAAAAACATCAAACGCAACAACACAAGCTTATTCCCACAATGGATTAGCGCAGAGGAAATGTGCAACTGAAAAGCATTGAGTGCAAAATCCTTCTGCTCAGAAAAGCTAAGCGTGAGCAGCTGAGCCTGGCAGGTACGAAATGGGTGGTTAATTATCGTTTTCATTTTGGGGCCATGAAGGAGCAGAGAACTCTTAATGAAGGGCGTTCTCATGTGTCTGAGGCTTTCAAAGACAGCTTGACGAAGCAGAGACAAGACAGAGGCCTGAAAAACACTTTACACAAGTATGTGAATGCAAATGCTCAGTTCAGTTGCCTATTTTATTCGGAAATGTGTCAGACTGCAGTTTATGCACATAATAAGTAAGCGTTGCATTCTCAGCATTTCCAAGAGGGGCTCTATAGACTTCTACGATGAGTTTTCTTATCATGTTGGGGCAACAGATTGAAGCGATTGCAAATTAAAAAAAAAGAAAAGAAAAAAGAAACTGGGTAACACTTTATTTTAGGGTCTTTTAACTAGTTGCATATTGGCTGAATATTGGCTGTTTATTAGTAATTATTAAGCACATATTAATGCCTTATTCTGCATGACCATATTCTACATTCTTAATCCTACCCAATACCTAAACTTAACAACTACCTTACTAACTATTAATAAGCAGTAAATTAGGAGTTTATTGAGGGAAAAGTCGTAGTTAATAGTGAATACATGTTCCCTATACTAAAGTGTTACCAAAAACTGACTGAAAATGTCAATTAAAAAAAAAAAAGGCACTTATAATCACCTCTCCTCAACAAGCTGCACAGTATGATATATAATGGCTCAATCCATGCAAAATCAGAAAGCTATTGCACCAAAACAAAATTGTACAAACTACAAAGCAAGTCTTTTTGCATATATAGACCTCTATATCCAAACCATTTTTCAAGATTATCCTTGGTAATCAACAGTCAAAAGAGCAACTAAATGAGCAAAAATACAGTACCATATCAAATCAATCCCACCTCCAACGTCTAGACATTTTCCACATTCTTTAGGGGCCAATTATTTGTACCCTGTGGAGACTCTTGGACTTGAAGGGAACAAGACTGTCTATATACCTACCAATTATATACCTATATACCTACCGATGTCAGTAATCATAATTCTTCAGATATCATACCCTAAGCATGGCCTCTCAGATGCGATGCAACTTTCAGAAAGTCACCCTACCAATGACATACTTCTCAGAGCAGTAATCTAGGACACGAGAAAGAATTTTAGCATAAAAAAATAAAAATAAAATAAAAATAAAAATTACATCAGCACAACAGTTCATACTACCTTTCATTACTTATTTCCATTAGAATCATGCTTTATTTTATCTCTTTATTCTCTTGCCATCAAATGTTTCCCTGAGGATGCTAGTTTGAGCCACACCGCAGCACTGAGCTATTACAGTTAGTTTAATCCAAAACAATAATTGAAAATCACTATACTATGCATCACAGCAGTATGTAATTATTCTTTACCTCAGAGATCAAATATGAAATATGTACTGTGCATATGAAAGAATCTTGTGTTCGGTTTCAAGCTTACAGATGTCACATTCTGACACGGTGGTTAAATAATTTAACTGTGATGTGCTATATTGTGGAAGTGGGGAGGGGAATACATGAATTTCCATTCTAATGGCTTTTGCTCTCCAAAGGCTCAGACGAAGAACATGATTTATGCTTTTATGTGCCTCTCAGCCTCTTAACTATATGACAACTGTGTCATGCCAATCAGAGAATGAAAAAAAAAAAAAAATTGTCGGGGAAAAATTCCCACAATTGGCCAAATCAAACAGTTGCATCCCAAGGCTTCCAAGATGCATTAAAACAAATGACACTAAATTTACATTATCTAATAATGTAGCTTTTATTTTGTTATTACGTAATCTAGCTGACTCAAATTCAGGAGGACTAATGCAGTCTCTTCATGACTTTGGCCCTGTCCCAAATGACATGCAATAAACATAAGTCCAAAAATCCAAAAAGCCGGCTGTCCCATTGGTCATTTTAGTTACAGAAAGGTGCTCATGAGTGAATCCTTTGCAGCTGCTATGTGCCCTTGGTGGAGTGTGCAGTTTATGGAGAATTGCATCGGCAAAGTGTAGACTCACAGCACGGGAGGACTGAAAGGGCTTAGTGTGCCATTTGGGACAAGGTCTTTAGTGTGCGTTTTGGAACAGAGTCTTTAAAACCTACAAAACAGTATCATAAATGACAGTAAATGTTATTGAAGTGGACATGATTATCTGTCGTTCTACTTCATCCATCATTATACTGACACCACCACAGGAGAGGTGGGCTGATGTTAAGTAAACTTTAGTTAGTGTGTAATGTTTCTGCTAGAGCATAAACAATCTGCAAAGTTAAAAAAGAGTTGTTGTTGTTGCCATGCCGTCATTTTATGCTGGATTTGCCCAAAAGTTTAACATGATGGCACATGCTAGCTGATGAGTTGAATCAACTCCACAGCAACTACATACATTTATCCACTAACCATTCAGAAATCTCCAGATGTATTCTAAAAGTTGTAACTTCTTCCTGAGTCTCTCCATCAGTGTCCAACTCAGGTTTGAACAATGTAAGGCTGAACAACTGTTGAGCAACTGAAGCATGAGCTGTTAAAGCTCTGTCCTCTTTTGGAAAGCAGGCCGAGAGCAGCAGCTCATTTGCATTTAAAGGGACACACAAAAACGGCGTGTTTTTGCTCACACCCAAACAGGGGCAAATTTGAAAAGCTATAATAAACGATCTAGGCGGTTAGTGTTGATGTGCAACAGAAACATGATATCTAAATAAAATGCATCAGTGCTCTTTGCAGGGAAACATCGTTAAAGCTAGATGATGATGATGATGATATTGAAGTAAATCAAGAAAATTCAGAAACAGTCTATACTTTTATATATACAATCTAATCTATGCTTTTCACAAATGCAATAAAAATGGTAATTACCATTTCCTACAAGTTATGCAAATGATCACCCAGATATTTGACCTTTGATTTATGGCAAATACATTGTAGGTTAAGCAAAAGCCACAAACCAACATTTTGTCCCACACTAACTAATCTCAACTGAATGACAGCTTAATTTAGACTAACTCTGTTACCCATTTATGCATTTTGTTTTATTTATTATTAAAATACTTTATTTAATTAAATGAACCAGGGAATCAAACTGTATTTAGATTTAAATTCCAAATTTGGCTGCTGAATTGTAAACCTCATTTCACAACAAACAGAAATTAAGAGGTCAGACTAAATGAGCGGTTTTGAGTTGGAAAAAACAAACAAACAAACTTTAAATTCACCCAGCATACACCACAACAGATTTTCATTTAAAAAAATAATGAATAACTGGCAGTTTTACATTTAGCCTATAGCCGATACAGTCATTTGTCTCTGTGTAAAACATCTCGTCAACTTCCCAGAAATGCATTTGCCGCACTTCTCAGAAACTGCATTCACCTCCGAAGACAATCTAAAAGTAAATTTTTTCCACTTAGAGCTAATTATCAAGAAAGAATGTCATTAGAAAAATGTTTCCTGCAAGGCACTAATTGGAGACATCTTCTGCATTCTCTACAGAAACAAATGTCATGTCTCAGAAACATTGATATTTTGTTAATACGCTCCTGAACTGTTGACTCTCAGACAGACACACACATAAATTAACAAATCTATCCAGTCGTATATTGGGTTATTGTCTTGAAGGAGTCCAAATGTTAATCTCATTAGAGCCTTAAACAAATCAAAACAAAAACACATATTACAAATATCAAAGAGAACAAACATGCTGTGCAATTGTGTCATTGTTTCCTCACAAACCAACGTAATTAGTGTTATTACTGTTTGAGTGGTGTCAAATAGAAAGAACAGATTGAGTAATTATTTCTAGTTTTTAATTTTTCATCTCTGTACACAAATTATGCAGTAATTGCATGTCTGTGATATTGTCACGGAGTCACAGGCAACGCCCACCAACATCCACAAATCGTCACCGGATCTCCACGTTCCACTTACTCATTCACAATCCCCTGAATACTAATCACCCATGGACTTTATAAAGACAATTACTTGCCTCACTCCTTTGTCTGGTCTAGTCAACGTACCTGGACTCCTTACACGCTACTCACCTGAGTTTGCTGTGTCTCCTGTCGTCTTCCGTCTCCAGTTCTCCGTTCCTTGTGTTCTCCAGCATCTGCAAAGACATTATTCTGTTATTCAGCCAGCTAAGTCACCACTCTAAGTGTTTGTTCATATACTCACCTGCATCCACCGTCTGCCTGTGTTCGTGCCTCTGTTTAATAAACGTCTGTGTTTCACTCACCTCTCTGCCTCCGTCTGTGTCCTGACAGATGTCTTCCTAAGCATGGACAAAAAAGCACTATTACAAATGTAATAAATATAGCCCTGTGCTATAGTCTGACTTTGACAATGACTGCTGAATTAATTGTGGAGTAATACAGCTGGGCAGTAAGATGGAAGAAAAGTTTCAAACTCTAATCTTGCTTCTCATGGTTGAAAAAAAACTGTTGTGTGTTTCTATTGCTCAGTAGTAAAGCATAATGCAAGATGGCAAGGTCATTGGTTTCGTTTTTTTTTTGCGGGGAGCTAGATCAGTCAGATCAATTCAGTGAGCAAGTCAATGGGCTGATTCATACTCATTACTGATTCATGATTGTATTAACAGATGTTTTAAAAAAAACCTGCTTCATAAGACTCGATTCACGAATCACACGTTGGTTGTAGCGTGCAGGCAAGGACAATGCATGTGTTCAATTCAATTGTTCATGTCACATTCAATTACACTAAAAAAATGAATTAATTACAATTAATTTAATTTAAGAAAGATTTTACAGACAATTTTCATTGTCTGTAAAACAGTGGTGTAGTCTAGTTTTTTGTAGTGAGTATACTGTTATTTTTCTTCTCCCAACCTCATACTCACCCGCCCCAGAGCGATGGCCCATAAGCACCACCACACTCACTAATATAATATGCAACTGATCTGGCCATCATGTAATTGAGAGCATTCTGAAAGACTGCTTATGTGTGTGTTAATAACATGCCAACACAAGACTTTAACAGCCAATGACATTTACAACTTGAGAGACTGGAATGATTTTCTGCTGTTAAGTGTCAATCACCATCTGACTCAGCCAGTTAAGATCTACATTTAGCCTTATGAATATGGTCCCTGGAGCATAAGTTTTATCAGCTGACAATTTTCAATACACATGACATACTGATAAGCCTCATCTTTCGATTATTGTTAATAATAGTTGCACTTGCACTCTTAAAGGGTTAGTTCACCCAAAAATGAAAATTATGTCATTAATTACTCACCCTCATGTCGTTTCACACCCGTAAGACCTTCGTTCATCTTCGGAACACAAATTAAGATATTTTAGATAAAATCCGATGGCTCAGTGAGGCCTGCATCGCCAGCAATAACACTCCCTTTTTCAATGCCCAGGAAGCTACTAAAAACATATTTAAAACAGTTCATGTGACTACAGTGGTTTAACCATATTATAAAGTGACAAGAATACTTTTTGTGTGCCAAAAATAACAAAATAGCGACTTTAATCCAGAATATCTAGTGATGGGCGATTTCAAAACACTGCTTCATGAAGCTTTGAACCTTTACGAATAATTTGTTTCAAATCAGTGATTCAGAGCGCCAAAATCCCATGATTTCAGTAAACGAGGTTTCGTTATGTCAAAGCACCGCTTAATGAAGCTTTGAACCTTTATGAATTATTTGTTTCAAATCAGTGATTCAGAGCGCCAAAATCCCATGATTTCAGTAAACGAGGCTTCGTTATGTCATAGGTGTTTTGAAACTTCAATAGTTCACATGACTCTGGCAGTTTGATACATGCTCTGAATCACTAATTTGAAATAAAAGATTCGTAAAGCTTTGAAGCTTCATGAAGCAGCGTTTTGAAATCACCCATCACTAGATATTGTTGAACAAAGTCGTTATTTCGTCATTTTTGGTGCACAAAAAGTATTCTAGTCACTTTATAATATTAAGGTTCAACCACTGTAGTCACATGAACTGTTTTAAATATGTTTTTAGTAGCTTACTGGGCACTGAAAAAGGGAGTATTATTGCTGGCGATGCAGGCCTCACTGAGCCATCGGATTTTATCTAAAATATCTTAATTTGTGTTCCGAAGATGAACGAAGGTCTTATGGGTGTAGAACGACATGAGGGTGAGTAATTAATGACATAACTTTCATTTTGGGGTGAACTAACGCTTTAAGAGTGCAAGTGCAACTATTATTAACAATAATCGAAAGATGAGGCTTATCAGTATGTCATATCACCTTATTTGGACTTTGCTTTCTGTTTTGCACCATTTCCTGCCAGTCTGTCATCATAGTTATGCATTCACAAGCTTGCAATTCCATACAATATCAGTTATTTTGGATATACTGTCTATCAGGTACAGTACATGGCAAATTTTCTCAAGAAAAATAAATACCTTAACTAATTCAAAAATTCTTAATTAATGCTGTAAAATATACATGGGAATCAGTTGGTGCTACATTAATATTGAAGGTTAAAATGAACTGATTTGTATATAAACTTAAATTACACTTAAGGACATTTTTATAAGAAAGTTATAATAGGCCTACTAACTTAAATTAATTCTACTCCAATTCGTTTTTTTGAAATATTAACATTTAAATGGTGGCTGTCAACTTGACGGATTTAAATATACATTATATAGGCTACTGAAGAACATTAAAAATTATAATTAATATGTAATGGTGCATATATTTAGCTAAATGCTCCTCAATAGAGTTATTTTTTTCTAGCTGACTAACGAGGTCACTAAATATGTTTGTTCTGAGGTAAATGTGACATCACGTGATATTGTTTACAAGCTGTTTTATTAACATCTTTCCACGGTTAAAACACAGCGCGATTACACAAGACATGATATTGGTAAGTTGTACTGTATCTTTTAACATACCTTTAGATGCTCATTCATGTTTATTTCACGCTGTAACTGTATTAAATTAGAGGAGAGGATCTGTTCACGTGCGCTTCATGCTGCCGCTTCTTTTGAACTGAGGCGCTACAGCGATCTGTCACACCACATCAAAAAGCGCCACAACGGTGTTTATGTTTATTTATTTCATAGTAAAATGGGCAGAATTATTTGAAATATGAGACTTTGTTTCATGTCAAAAGCAACAAAGTACAAAGCTTATTGTGATTTATTGGATGGTTACGTATCTGTGGTGGATTTGGTTCGACACACTCTGTGTTTGATTAAGTTGACTTGTGTCGGACTGATCATCTGTTGATTGCTCATGCCTGGCAGAACGAGAGTCAGTAAAAGAAGCACGGCTCAAAAGCACAGTCTCGTGTTGTTTATTAAATACATACAGTTTACAATATCAAGAATATGAAGACACTAGAACGCAACGTGGTGTCAGAAATGACGGTGGAGTGAGTACCGCAAACTGTTTTGATTGATCTGAACTGTCTTGCATGCTAGCTAAAACTTTGCATGCTGTTGGCAGACGAGCATGGAACCCTCGTCACTAGTGTTAACTGGCAATTTAGTGGAAAATTGGCGAAGATAGGAGCAGCGTTTTCGTCTCTATATGACCGCGACGGGAGCGAGCGCCAAAGAAGAGCAAGTTAAAATTGCCATTCTGCTTCACACAATTGGAGAAGAAGCGTTAGAAGTGTATAACACACTCAATCTTGTCAATGAAAGGGAAACAAGACGATGGAAGACGTGCTCACAGCATTCCGTCACAGCATACTGCAGCCCACAAAAAAATGTAGTGTTTGAGAGGCATCGATTCTGATCTCATCCCATGGCAGATGGCATTACAGTGGACAGATTCATCACAGAGCTGAGACAAAAAAGCAACGACTGTGAGTTTGGCCCAAGTGAGAATGACATGCTTAGAGATAAGCTTGTGTTTAGCATAACAAACTCTTCTCTCAAAGAAAGATTGCTCCATGAAAACGATTTATCATTACACAGAGCTATTGAAATATGCAGGGCAACCGAGTTAGCTAAAACACAGATACAGGCAATGCAAAATGCCACTGCTGTTCAAGACTCTCAAATAAATGCCATAGAAAAACCGGCGGAACGGAGAAAACCAGGTGCAAGAAATAAAAGCAGTAAGAAACCAGCAACACGAAATTATCGCAGATGTGGAAAGAGCCATGAGCCACGGCAATGCCCAGCCTTTGGAGCAGTGTGTCATAAGTGCGGCAAAAGTAACCACTTTTCCAAGGTATGCCGCTCTGTTAATCGCAATGATAGCAGAGCAAAGATAGTGCATAGCATAATGAATGAAACAGATTTAATGTACATTGGCACTTTATAACGCGCTCAAGGGCACGAGATGGAACAGATAAAGGACAGTTTGTGGTACACAACAGCCATCATCCGAGGCGTGGAGATAAAATTCAAACTAGACACAGGTGCAGAGGCAAATGTGCTACCTCTATCCATTGTCCAGAAGTTCCCTGGTCCAGTTACGCCACAGCCTACATCAACGGTGTTAGTAGCATTCGGGGGAACACGCTCCACCCCAAAAGGTGTTGTGTCACTGAAATGCAAGATCAACAAAGCTGCAGCCACATTACAGTTCTATGTGTCCGATCAATCAAACATGCCGATTCTGGGCAGAGCAGCATGTGAGAAGCTGCAGCTTGTGAAGAAGATCGAGCTGCTTGCAAAAAAGTCTGTGTCAACCAAAGAAGAGCTGATCAAGATGCATCCATCAGTCTTCACTGGGTTGGGTGAGTTCCCAGGAGTCCATCATATACATGTTGACCCGACAGTCACGCCTGTGATCCATGGATGCAGAAATATTTCACTGTCTGTTTGAGGCAAGCTGAAAGAAACACTTCAAGATCTTGTGCACAGAGGTGTTATATCCCCTGTAACGGAACCCACAGAATGGGGAAGAAAAATGGTACACTGAGGGTATGTTTGGATCCTTGTGACCTGAACAAAGCGATAAAATGCCAGCACTATTCTATTTCCACTCCCATAGATGTGTGCAGTAACCTGGCTGGAAAGTCCATCGTCACTATTCTCTTTGAAAAAGATGGTTACTGCCAGGTCAAGTTGGATGAACCATCCTCAAAACTATGCACTTTTAACTCACCATGGGGAAGATATTGTTTTCTGAGACTCCCATTTGGCATCAAGTCAGCAAGTGAGGTGTTCCAGCAGAAGAACTGCGACCTCACGATGCAAAAGTGAAGGCGATCACGGACATGCCACCCCCAGAGGATAAACAAGGCCTGCAACGTCTACTTGGCATGACTAAGTACTTAGCTTAGTACATTCCAAATGTAGCTTCACTCACAGCGCTTCTAAGACAATTGCTGAGGAAGGATGCTGTATGGCAGTGGAATCCCCATCATAGCGCTGCTTTAGAGAGTTTAAAGTCTGCTCTCACAAAATCACCTGTGCTGAGTTTCTATGATCACAAAAAACCACTAACAATACAGGCAGACTCATCAAAAGACAGCTTAGGAGCCTGTCTCCTGCAAGAGGGACACCCTGTGTGTTATGTATCACGAGCACTGATACTGAGCAAAGATATGCTCAAATTGAGAAAGAGTTACTCACCATACTCTTCGCAGCAAGGAAGTTTCATCAGTACATATACGGCAAGACAGTGACAGTGCAATCAGATCATAAGCCCCTCGAGAACATCCTGCAGAAACAGCTGTGCAAGGCTGGAAATAGGAAGGCTGATGAAGGTGAAAACCTCTATGATGAGAAAGTTATGCATGGTTTGAAGGACACTGATGCACTGAGCCCACAGACACTTCAACAATTGAAAGAGGCCACTGCTGCAGAACAGGTGTTGCAAGATCTGTGCAAGAAGGTTGAAACTGGCTGGCCCCTGAAAAGACGCAGCGTGAACAGCAACCTACACAGCTACTTGCCCATGCGACACAAAATCAGCATACAGAACGGCATTGTGATGGTAGAAGACAAGATAATCATAGCTCAGAGCTAGAAAAGCTACACATAGCTCACCAAGGTATCCAGAGAACTAAGGCCAAAGCGAGAAAATCACTCTACTAGCCTGGAAGACATAGAGATGATGGTGGAGAAATTGTTGACTCCAGTCACGACATCAAAAAGAGCCACTCATCACACATGATGTTCCAGAACTACCATGGATGAAGTTTGGAGCGGATATCTTCAAGCTGAGAGGTCAGTCTTATCTATTGCTAGTGGACTATTTGACAAAATACCCAGAGGTACTGAACTTACCTGACAAATCAGCCCACTCAGTAATACAAAAAAAGAAATCAGTCTTTGCCAGACATGGTATCCCGAAAGAATTGGTGAGTGACAATGTTCCATTTGCCTGCTACAAGATCAAGTCATTTGCAGCATAATGGGACTTTAAGCTCACATTCTCCAGTCCTGGATACCTTCAGTCCAATGGACTTGCGGAAAGAGCAATAAAGACTGTTAAACATGCATTGAAGAAAGCAATACAAACAGGCACAAACCCACATCTGGTGTTACTGTCACTAAGAAACACACCAGTGACAGGCCTGAATGAATCTCCTGCCAAATGTTAATGGGCAGAGTCCTGCGGAGCACATTCCCATGCTCTAGCGCTGTGCTTCAACAGTCAACCCCACAACATATACACAAAGGCTGGTGGATTTGCAATCTCGTATGCGGCGTCAGTACAACCCAAATGCCAAGACACTACCTGAGCTGGTTCCAGGATCCATAGTATATGCAGACCAGACATGGATGGAAGCCTGCTGTAGAGAGATGAACCACGGTCTTACACAGTGCAAACGCCAGCTGGAAAGACATTCAGGAGGAATCGACGCCACTTGAGAAAGATATATCCGAGTCTGTGCAAAGGTGTTGATCCTGATGAACATTCGGACGAGATATCCACTCAGACACCCAGACCACATGACCATCCACCTGAGAATTCTCTGGTGAGAGTGGATGAACATCCAACTTGCCATACTAGAAGTGGTAGGGGAGTAATACGGCCAACTAGATATAATGATTATGTTATGGGCATGTGATATGGCAGTATCTTAAAAAAAAGGAGAACAGTAATCTGTAACAGATGAATCAAAATATTCTCAAAGAAATTTGAAGGGACTACTGATGTTTAGAGTCAACACTTGTGAGTAAATATCTAGTATGGTGTTTTGGTTAGTTAAATTAGTCAAATGTTTCATTAAAGTTTCTGTTTGATAGGCTTGAATATGAGTAGATTTAATTGAAACAGCTTGAATGTAAGTCCACAAGGCTAGGTTCTGGAGCAGATTCATGGACTGGAGCGGGCGCTGGAGCGGATTCATGGACTGGAGCGGTCTCTGGAACGGATTCATGGACTGGAATGGGCTCTGGAGAGGATTCATGGACTGGAGCGGGCTCTGGAGCGGATTTATGGACTGGAGCGGGCTCAGGTGTCAATTCATGGACTGGAGAAGGCAGTAGGGACTGGAGTTGATGTGTGCAAGGCCCACACACACCAAACGGCTGTGGCCATAATGGCCAGTACTGCAACCTCTGAGGGCTCAGGTGTGGCAGCCATGTCGGCTGAGGGCTCAGGCGTGGCAGCCATCTCGGCTGGGACAGGACAGGGCAAATGTTCAGAGATGGCCTCCTTAGCCGTGACAGGACAGGGCAAATGTTCATAGCCAAGTACCACTGACACCTTTAGAGGGTCTGCAGCAGATGCCGCCACCACTGGACGTTCTACAGTGGTACCATTGGAAAACAGGGAGGAATCGTAAATGGCCTTTGTGGCTGGTTCTGGGCAATCAGCGGAGACGTGACGTGGCTCTGGAAGGTCTGCTGAGACGTGACGAGGCTCTGGAAGGTCTGCAGAGACATGACGAGGCTCTGGAAGGTCTGCTGAGACGTGACGAGGCTCTGGAAGGTCAACTGTAACTTAACTTGGCTCATGAAGATCAACTGTGACTTGATTTGGTGTTGTGGTGGCCGCCATCTTGTGAGTGGGTTCTAGCGCAGCCACCATTAAAGGCACATAAGTAATGTCGCGTTCCTCCGCGACCCCCACAGTGAAAAGAGAGCCAGTTAACCATAGAGCAAAATCCAAAGATTTAACGAGTGACCCTCGAGGACCTTAACTGATTAAATAATCTTGTAGTGGTTTGTTTAATCCGTGACAGAAGAAATCAATGAGAGCAAAGTCAGGCAAGTCAGATAAATGTGCAATGTCCAGACACTTTTGGATGTGGTCCTCGAAGGTACAATTACCTTGACGTAGGCGGACAAGACGTACTGCTGGGTCCATGTTGTGGCTGGAAACGCTCATAAAAGCCACTGGATCTTGGTGTGGCTGAGTATTCTGTAATGTATAGAACGGGACAACGTAGTTGGAGATCCACGTGCAGGCTTTATTTACAGGAGAGCGTAGTCGTACAGGCAGTAAGTCAAACACCAGCAAACAGAAACAGGAAGGCAAGGCAAAAGAGTCAAAACAGGCAATGGTCAAGGCAGGCAGCAAACGATCATCAAACAAGGAAACAGGCCAGGGTCAAAACACAGGCAAGGCTAGGCAAAGACAAGGAACATGGAGAACAAGGTAGAACAAAGGCTAAACAATACTCAGCAAAAAGTCAAGTCACCTTTATTTATATAGCGCTTTTTACAAAGCGATTAGATTGTGTCAAAGCAGCTTTACATTGATAACTGGTACATTATTAAGCAAGCCAAAGGCGACAGCGGCAAGGAACCCAAACTCCAACAGGCTTATAAAGAGTCATTGATGGGAAACGTGAGCAGCACGACACATGCGTGTGATGCTGATGCAGGAGTGGGCCAATACTGAGCCCGTGTTCAGACAAACGCCAGCTGGTATACGGAAATCCTTGACCTTTCCTAGTGGGTATACGGCGTATACCTGCATATCACGTTGACTACATCACTGGGTCAAAACATTTTTGTTGGATTAGGTCATATTAATGTAGCATACTAAATTTAAATTACATAGGTTTGTCAAACTAAGCTTTTACTAATTAAATAAATTTCATGAAAATCATACAATTGTAACACTACAACATAAAAACACAACAACCACAGCATGGTACCAAGTTCTCGATTTCAACCCTAATGACAACATTCATGGTTTCACACAAAATGAAATACAACCAGAAAAAATGTTTATCTAATCCGCAGCTCAGATTGCACCTCATTTTGAAGATAAAATTATCATAGTTGCATAAGACTTTGAGATTTGGTTCCTGGCAGTGTTTCCCACAAGGCTGCAGTTTGTGCATTTCAAGTATACCTCATGCTGAGAAGACATAAGTCACAAAACGCCAGTGAATCATACACATGCTCCACTTATCTGAGCGAGATCTTGGATCTTGCTCAGAGTTAACAGTTCTACATCAGGAAAAATCATCTGAAATAAATGCACGGCCTGATTCAATTTCATGTCAAGGTGCAATATATTATGTTCATATTTTACAAAATGAGGGCAGCAAGATATTGCTTGATTGCTGCAATTTTCCATTTCTAACAATGCTGGTGTATTTTTCCTTAAAAGAAGGTCGACATGAAGGAGAATAATCTCATTCCATTTCCTAAACATAATCAAAAGCGCAATGCACAGCCAGTAAACTGAGAATAAAGGAAAAGAGGGCCTCTTGGTTTAGAGTCGGCCCACCCGTCTCTCTGACCTCTCCCCCAAGACTTCCAGATACTGTGATTTCCATTTCCATTCTAATGAGAGCGCCCGGTGCAAGGAGACCAGCCACGGATCCAAAGAGAGGCCTGTGGATGCAATTCAATTCCACCCAGTTGGTTATTAGTCTCAAAGACACACCAGATGTGAACGTCCCAACAACACAGAACTACATCTGCATTTCTGTGGAACAGCGGGTGGACAAATAACCACAACAGATACAAAGATGTCCAAAAAGCATTCTTACTCGCCAGTGATGCTTAATAGCTGCATCCATCCTCTGCCTTTTAATTGGGAAAAATGGGCCAATTAACATCAATCAGTAAGATCTAATTCACCTTCTTGTTATTGTTAATTAAACAACCTATTAAATATAATTTCTGTTGGTTGAAATAAAGCTTAAACAATATAAATATTAAATATTAAAAACTTAAATCTTAGAAAATTAGAAATGTTGCCTTGCCAACTACCAAAAAAAAAAAAAAAAAATCCCATTATAATTTAGTCCCCCATGCAAAGCCGATTAATCAATTTGCTGCTCTGCGAATAAATATTTGAAATAAATGTGTTTGGTTAATATATAAAATAAGTGAATTGATTCTATGAATACATATTATATATGTAAATAATGCCTGGATGATAAATCAAAGCCAGCAATGCCATGAAAATGTTGTATTTTGGTTATTTAAATAAGTTCTAAAAACTAGTCAGACAAACACAGGTAAATTACCAATTAGTCAAATGAGTCGGCAACACTCCTGCACACATGATTATATCCAGACCTAAATTCTCGACATGCGTTTAACATATCCAGAAATCGTGAATAGTAAACATCATCCAGCCTGAAATTGGGTGGATGGCAGCTTAAATAATATCTTCAATTGCTAGGTAGCCAGTGAAGCACCTGACAGGAAAGAGCTGCAGTGGATTGACAGGTGCCGGGTGGCAACAGCAGCACAAACATTCAGAGATCTTATTTCAGATACATGCTGCAGCCAACACTACAGAAGACTGACTCACGTCTCTCTGCTGCACTACCAGAGACACATGTGAATGTTATATGATTGACTACGCGGGGAAGAAGAAGAAAAGGCAGAGGAAAGTGGTGTACAGATAAGATGGAGATACCTGTCTCAAAATGCAATAACTTTTGCCTAATATTAAAGGGTTAGCTCTCCCAAAAATGAAATTTCTGTCATTAAGTACTCACCCTCATGTCGTCCCAAACCAGTAAGACTTTCTTTTGTCTTCGGAACACAAATTAAGATATTTTTTGATGAAATCCGAGGGTATCTGATCCACACAAAAGCAGCAACGACATTGCACCTTTTGAGGTCCAGAAAGGTACTAAAGACATCGTTAAAACTGGCGACGTGACTGCAGTGGTTCAACCTTAATATTATGATGAGACGGAAATACATTTTGTGCACAAAAACAAAACAAAAATAATGACTTTATTCAATAAATTCATCTGCCCCGTCATACTGCTATGCTATTTTCGTTGCAGAACTTCAGTGTTTACGTCCGAATGGCGGCTCAGTACTGGCCGGCTCTGTTCACGTGAGCAGCACGACACATGCGTGTGATGCTGATGCAGGAGCGGGCCAATACTGAGCCCGTGTTCAGACAAGCACTGAAGCTCTGCAATGAAAATAGCGTAGCAGTATGACTCCAGTTCATTGTTGGAATATAATCATTTACACAGTCAGTGGCTGTCATTTTCAATACTGATTTATTTAAACATCACTAACAGGTTAAGTAAAATATACAAGAATATATAGGCTATTCTGTGAAAGAGTTCATTTCTCTGTCGAACTAACAAGTTGTAGACACTGAATGACTTGCCTGAGGTAAATGCTATGTGACATATTGTTTACAAGCAGTTTTATTGATGTCTTTCTGCCGTTGAAACACTGATTGAGAGATTACACAAGATATGATACATTTCAGTAAGTTGTACTGTATCTTTCAACATACCTTCAGATGTTAATTCATGTTTATTCTGTAACTAGTATTAAAGTGGAAGAGATGATTGCGTTCACTCGCGCTCCGCGCTACCGCTTGAACTGAGGTGCCTATACAGTGATCTGTCACGCTACATTAAAGTGTGTCAAAACTGCATTTTTTGTTTGAATTTTGTGATAAAATGGACAGAACTGGAAAGACTGACACTTTATCTTCTTATTGAAAGTTACAAAACACGGAGCTTATTGCGATTATTGGTGGTTAATGGTGGTTAGGCTACAGCGCTGTATTTGTCGTGTAATTTTGTAAATTTTTGGTCAAATTGTGCAGCCCTACAAACAAGCAAAACAAACCTGGTATTGTTTATAATTTTTTTTCATTCGTTTTATAAATCGCAAATCGCAGTTTGAACCAGAAAAATAGATTTTTTCTCCAAATTGTGCAGCCCTATATGGCATATAGCATTATGGCATTCTGCAGTTAAAGAGAAAATTCTGTCATCATTTACTCCCCCTCAAGTTGTTACAAACCTGTAAACATCTCTTTGTTCTGCTGTACACAAAGGAAGATATTTGGAAGAATGTTTGTAACCAAGCAGATCTCAGCCAACAAAGAAATGTTTACAGGTTTGGAACAACTTAAGGGGGAGTAAATGATGACAGAATTTTCATTTTTGGGTGAACTATCCCTTAAGTCAGCAAGTCAAAAGGCTTTCCACTGGTCAATATTTTACCACATCTACCACAAAAGTTAAATCTGATACCTGTTCTTTAGTGTTTC
This sequence comes from Elopichthys bambusa, assembly GCA_037101425.1. Taxonomy (NCBI): domain Eukaryota; kingdom Metazoa; phylum Chordata; class Actinopteri; order Cypriniformes; family Xenocyprididae; genus Elopichthys; species Elopichthys bambusa. The sequence goes on along the minus strand of CM074440.1, from coordinate 25,600,410 downwards.
CTTTGATAGAGTGGTGAAAGCTAGACAAACTTCAAAGTTGCTCTTTGAAAACTGCAGTGACAACATAAAACTGACTCAGCGTCTTAAATGCATCTGCCCTGTCGAAGACCCTCGACATAATTTCAAATGATAGAGAGTCCCATTATCTTAAGAAAAGAGACATGTCTATGGCCCAGTTTTTGCCCGTTTCTCTTGACGCCTACAGCAGATGGTGAAACAGTTTTTAAAATTGCATAATAAAATTTAACAAGCGAATGTGTGCCCTGTCAAATCTGCTCAGATGTTTGCCTAGAAAAGCAAGTCTGCCTTTTAAATGAAGTTTTCTCTGGACTTGCAGTCTCATGGTCTTCATTTGTACGTTTGTGAAGTTCACAAGGCTATTAGTATAGTGTCCCATTTATTATTTTACATATCAAAATGAAAAAATGTGGAAAAGATACATGATTGATCTGACCAATTAGAAAACTTTTCCACATTTTAATCTGATTTCAAACTATATATGTATTTATGCATACAGCACATTCTGAAAAATGCTAGGTTAAAAATGACCCAAGTTAAGTAGAAAATGGACAAACCCAGCGATTGGGTTGTTTTTTATTTAACCCAACTATTGTTTAAAAAAATGCTATATGGCTGGCTTATAATGAACCCAAAATAGGTTGGAAATTAAAAATCAGACAAATAATTACTAGAGGGAACAATAAAAATAAAAAGGTGAACATTCATTAATAAGCAATTTAATAAATGTTTATTGGTTCATTATTATTCATTAAACGTATTAATACATGTTCAATTATTAAACATATTAATAAATGTTAATTTTCAATATATTTTGGGTTCATTTTAAGCAAGCGATACAGTAATTTCTAAACAATAGTTGAGTTAAATAAAACTACCCAGCAGGTTGGGCAAACATTTAACCCAACATTTTTTAGAAAGCAGAAGATGATTATATTTTTAAACAGTATTTAAAAGGGTACTTCACTGCTGGCACAATGGGCTTTCAATAAAACTTGGCTGCCTGTGCAATAGAAAGGTGAAAATAAAAATTCAAAATCAGCACTACCATACAAGAGAAAAGTTATAATGGTGTTCACTTGTATTGTTCCCGGGTACAATTCAAAGAGTAAAATGCTTAGCAGGAGTGAGTTACTTTCGCCTTCCAGTGAAAGATCCAATGTGTTGTAGGCAGCGGCTAAAGGCTGCAAAGAATTGTAAATATGGAGAGAAAAGCCGTGACGGAAAATCTCAAAAACCTCTGTATTTGTAGTCAACATTTTAAACTGGATGACAATGAATGAACACAGTAATTTAGGCCAAACGCCAAACCTCCTGAAGCAAAAAACGCTGTCATGTACAGGTAAGAAAGCTTTACCATAATGCCGTTTATTGAGTAGACCAAGTATGACACAATATTCAGCGATAAACCTAAAATAACTGTTTTGTTAATAACCATGTCGATCTGTCGAGTGTCCGTGGCTGTGGATACAAAAATCTGGAAGTATAATCTGTAGTTTTCATGAAAGCCCTGGAACTGTCAAATGCATCAGTCGGCGGACTTTTGCTACAAAATAAAGGGGAATTTCTCGGTCCAGGTAACACGGAGAAAGAGTGAATATTGTTCATTTACAGATACTACTGACATTGTAACAATACAAACCTGGTTGAAAAGTTACACTTTAATTTAAAAACCCAAATATTTAGTCTGGCTTTTATGTAGAATCTTATTTTATGATTCTAGTATTTACTTTATTATCATAATTATCACTTCTATTCTATTTTGCTTTATCAACATTTCATTGTTGATCATTTATTCTGTCATTTTACTGTTTTATTATAAACTATTTCTGTGGTATTTACATTTTGTGTCAATTGCATGTTTACAGTTGTGAAGCACTTTGAATTGCACTGAATTTGTTTGAAAGCTGCTATATATAAATAAAGTTTGACAGACTGATTGACATGCATCACCAAATTATCAAATGAAGTGAAGATGCTGTTGGTTTTGATTTAGATTTGCTTATCAGGGTTTTTTTCCACAGCTCCTCCAACTGGTACAGAAGATTAATAAACATCCATAAACGCAACCTTTTTGTATAGACAGAGAGAAATCCCTGACACCTTCTATAATAGAGCACAATCCCTTTCATTTCTTCCCTCGGCTGACGATGAGACCTTGAGATATGGCACAACAATCTTTAATAAAAAGCAAAATCTCGTGGCTGACAGCTTGCAGACAGATCCCCCTCCCCAGGCTGATGAACCGCTGATGGCATGTGAAGGAGACTCTCTCTCCCTCCTTCTGACAACCTCCCAATTAATGCTCTCCCAGCGTCTTCCTCTGTCATTTCCACAGCATGCTGGGTATGACAGGACCCTCTGAAACACAATGCATGTGTGCTGCAGGAAGGTGGCTTCAAACAAAAACAGGAAATGACATTTTAATGCGTTCTTGCTCATCTGAAAAGATCATTGGAGCCTGAACATTGATTGGGTGGTGCATGTGAGTTATACTGATGGATGGTAAACAATACCTAATTTGCATAATATGCCGGAAAACATTTATGCTAATGCTATGCCAAAGGTATCCTTTATTAGATTTTCTTTGTGTTGCTTTACTTCATCTGGAATAATGTCAATTTTGTTTATTTTTGTATTTGTTATCTTTAAAGTTGCATATTTTTTTCACAACCAATGCTGATTATTTCTGACCAATTTTTTTAATTGTTAAAAGGTTAGTTCACCCAAAAATTTCACATTTTGTCATTATTTACTCACCCTCATGTCGTTCCACACCCGTAAGACCTTTGTTCATCTTCAGAACACAAATTAAGATATTTTTGATAAAATCCGATGGCTTAGTGAGGCCTGCATTGCCAGCAAGATAATTAACACTTTCAATGCCCAGAAAGCTACTAAGGACATATTTAAAACAGTTCCACAATATCTAGTGATGGACGATTTCAAAACACTGCTTCATGAAGCTTCGAAGCTTTACGAATCATTTGTTTCGAATCAGTGGTTTGGAGCATGTATCAAACTGCCAAAGTCATGTGAACTATTGAAATTTCGAAATACTTATGACATAATGAAGCCTCATTTACCGAAATCACGTGACTTTGAAGTCACGCTTTGAAGCTTCAGGAAGCAGTGTTTTGAAATCATCCATCACTAGATACTGTCGAATAAAGTCGCTTAATAACATTAAGGTTGTACCACTGTAGTCACATGAACTGTTTTACATATGTTTTTAGTACCTTTCTGGGCATTTGAAAGAGTTATTTATCTTGCTGGCTCACTAAGCCATCAGATTTTATCAAAAATATCTTAATTTGTGTTCCGAAGATGAACGAAGGTCTTACGGGTGTGGAACGACATGAGGGTGAGTAATTAATGACAAAATTTTCATTTTGGGGTGAACTAACTTTTTAACTTTTTCCTTTTTTTTTTTCTAAAATGCCCCTTTTAATGAATTGTTTTAATGATTCAACTAATTCAATGATTCATTTGCATCATCCACAGAAGTCACTACTTACAGTTCATGCTATAAAATGTTTTAGTAAAAATATATATGTAAATATTTGCTGTATATCTATATGTATTTTTTATAAATAAAATAATAGAATAATGAAATATATTTCTTCCTCTTTCACTGAGAGAAAACTAAAAATAATAAAAAGAAAGAATAATAATAATAAAGAATAATAAAAAGAACAAAAATTATTTCATGCATTAAACATTTTTTGTCAAGGTTGCAATTATTGAAAAACATAAACTGTTTTACTGTGGTGTTGTTTTGTTAGGTGGATTGTGGTTTTGCTCGTACAACAAAGAGTAGATTTGTAAATCAATCACACGGTGGCATAGTCTGTCTGGAGGTTTCCCTTCTCTAACCTGTCAGTTTCATGGAAGTACTCATGTGTCATTGGACGGTTGAAGAAGAAACAACATACATCCCACTTAACAAGTGCGCTTGACATGTGAAGAATCACATCAAACTTTACACTTCTCCAGATAAGAGATTTTCTTGTAGATATGGAACTGAACTCCACTCACAGCTTTTACAGTCGCTTGCATCATCCCATCTCAACCGCTCATGGCATTTCTAATTGTTTAAAACAAATAATTTATGACTGGCGGCATTATTGGCTTTTCAGGTCTCAGCACAGAAATCAATACGAAAAGCCTTTACCATCAATACAACAACATGCACTCACAGCACACAAGACCTCAGGGTTATATTGGCAATGCGGTATGAGACTGTACTGTGCAACAATAGAAAATGTCAAGCAGCACAGATTTCGCAGTACCGTTTATACGGCAGAAGATGCACTATACGGTCAAAAGATGGTTTTAATATATAGACCATTTTATTCACTGAATTTCAAGCAAAAACATCTATTCTCTGATATATTATAAGATAAGATACCATTACTCATATGTGATATACGGTTTTGGTCATAACACCCAACCATACAATTCCCATCCCAACCATTAAAAATATACTGCAAGCCAATGCTATTAAAGCATGTCAAAACTTGGTGCTGAATAAACTGTAAAAATGGCTGTACTGGAATAAAGCTGGTGTGTAAAATCCTCTTCTAAGATAGCATCTACTGTGTGAAATTACCCGCCCAAAGAAACATACAGTAGGAAAAAAGTGATCTCACAAAAATACGAGGGTCCTGATGTGATTTTACCCAGTGTAACACTGACATCTCTCATGTAATTTCATCAGAATTCAGTACGGTAACATCTTGTTTCACACTTAAGTGGATAATGGATACATACGGTAATGTTGTCTCCTGAAATTGGAATTGGCTTGAAATCATTTCTGACAGCCTGGCTTTTGTTGTGGCAAACATTACCCAAATTACCCTTCACTTTACGCCATCAGCGTCCAGCAGGGCCGTGATTCGTGGATGCTGCTGAAAGAGCCGTTTATGCATGTAGGCTGAGGGAAATAAGCACACCACCGTTTTCTCACTCAGCCGTGCAGATGTGCTGTTTTAACGGCCGTCTGAGGCAACCGCAGCTGCTCATTAAGAAAAAAGCCTCCATTGATCTATGGTGGACACCTGAAAGATTCAAACTAAATGAAAGCCCAAGTAAATGCTGTGACACAGCTCTTTGAACCAGCAGAAACACACAAACAAACACACACTATCCAGCCAAACCAAAGAACAACAGTTGTTGTTCAGCAGAATGTTCGAGAATGTTTCTTAATGCTCAAAGTTATAAAAAGAATCTATGAAGACTGTCAAGCATTGTTAGTGGTGTTTGATAAACCAAACATCATTATAACAATTGATCAATTAGCATTTGTACTACAGTACATGAGAAAATACATTATATGAGATTGCAATAGTATCACTGTACACTTAAGGTTTTGTTTTAAACTGAGGGAGATGCGGATTTACATAAATGGTAATGCTTATTCAAATGGATAAAACACATCTGATAAAGACAAACATCTACCATCAAATCAATAATTCAGTCTTTGATGTAGTCAGGATATTAGGTGTATTGCATATTGAGCTTGACATATTTATATACCATTACAATTACATTCAAAACAATGTTTTGAATTAAAATATGTTTAGTTGAAGAGATTTTGTCATTTTGTCTGTTTATGACTGTTTGCAGTAGCTTGTTTACATGCTAAACTGACTGAAATGTAGGCCTATATCTGGTTGAGGAAGTGGGAAAGAGAAATTAAATAAGCCATAGAGAAGAAATAATTAGCTACCATGCTCCATGAATCTTGTGACTTTAATAATCAGATTTAAAAATACTTGACTCATAAGGTAATGCTCTCATCCATATTTGTCTAGTTATGGCAGGTGGAATGCATGATGATGATGATGATGATGATGATGATGATATGGTTACTCACAATATAATTTCAGGATACTCCTTATAATTCTGGTCTCTTGTTTAGTTGGCAACATGATATTTAAATATATTCATATTTTAAATATTCTAGAATACCACGCTGAGTAGTTAGCTGACCTGCTTTCTCGGACATGCAAACTATTCGCTAATGGTACTAAATGACGTTGCACATAAACAGTGTTATACAACCATCTGCAAAACTGACCAAGCCCGCAGGGTCAAGCAACAGGTTCCCAAGATAGCTTAAAGACAAACCAATTTAACATCTTGCTAAGAGGAAAGCTGGTGTTTAGGCTAACACAAGTAAACAATTCCCATAACTTACCTTAATAAAAGTTGAAGGCTCCACAAGTGAACACTGAACCTCCCCAAATTCCATTCGGTTGTGCATTTTTAAGAACATCCGACCTTAGCAAACATCGGTCCGTCTGAACCAACTGGGCCTTTTGTGTGTGAGAGCGTTTATGGTCCATAAAAAAACAGACAAATTGTTCTTACGGGCTCCCAAGCACCTATCAAACAGCTTAAAAATGCGATGAATCCAATTTCTTTGCACAGACAGTCAATGGGCTCGAGCTGGGTGAAAAAAAAAACAAAAAAAAACAAGCGCTTTCAGCAATAGCCTATTGCTGAGTGGATTTCTTTCGCGCCATTTGACACGCAAGGAAGAAACATTTTTGGGTGTCAGGTAAATCTTCAGACAGAGCTCATTTTCAAGTGCAACCATGAACAGAAGTGAAACAAACAAACAAAAAATGAATCTGTGGGTCAAACTGAACAATCTTGAACTCAACTGGTCAACTGACATGTCTGTGATTTGGTTTTAATGATCAACACTGCAAAAAAAATTATAAATAAAAAACCTTTGACGCAAGAGAGTAAACGTACATTTAAAATAAATAACAAATAATTACTATGTCTCAGTAAGATGCTATATAAATGCTTAATTTTATGATCAAATCTGTAGTTTTCATTGTGTGTGGGTAGAGACATATAATGCAGTGCAATACAATGATGATTGAGAGATGAACAAATAAACCTTTCTCAAAAGCCTGATGTGTCCTATTTGATAGGTACATTTTAATGTGATGTTTCTAAAAAAAAATGTTTTATGGATAATCAAGTAACCTAGTTTCAGTCCAGTCAATGTTCATCTTGAAATATTAATAACAATATAAAAGTTAAGGTGATGATACATGGGGCAACGTTTTGAGCTGACTGACTGCATACAAAATGGTTTTCATAAACTAGCGCTAAGACCCAGAATCTTCTCTACCTAAATTTATGGCCAGTAGCCGCTACTGGACACATTATAGGCATTATATGGTTAAAAATGGCTTTCTTACATCTCTTCCTAAAGCAAAATATCTGGTCTCAGTGGTGTGGTTGTTAGCTATCTGAATACCCACAGCAGAAATCAAAGGGGATGGTTTTGCTTAATGCCATACTTAATGATGTGAGCCATATGCAGTTCTCTTCATCTCTCACACTGGCACCTTCATGTCTCTGAGCTCTGAGCCGTTCGACACCAGTGTCCCCCGGAGAGACATATGTGGAACAGCGTCACTTAACGGCCTGCTGTGGCTCTCCTGTAAGAAAATCCTATGAAACAAGTTCAGCTTGGCACAGAAAGTGTCATGCTATCTGTTATCTTAATGAGAAGCAACCAGACTGGTTTCAATTCACACTGCAGGCCAACCTCATTTATTCCACGTTTATTTGCATAAGAAATAGAGGACAGGGAGAAATTAGTTTACATGTGCTGAGTCAAATACTCATGCTGTCACCCCTCTCAGGAACCATTAATGCTTCACAAGCTCCCTATTCTCTTCTTTACAGTCAGAAATATAGTGTTAGTTTGATTGCAGGGGGTGAGATGGGGGTCACAAAACTGAATCCGATGGTTTGTCTCGACGGAATTTGTGCACCCCTTTAGGTGCTGTTTATATCAGCTTTCAAATACAAGTGCTTTGTTGCATGTTGACAGATGTGAGCACTCCCGAGGCTAAGACTATATTCTCTGAGACCTGTGAATTTTTCAATTCTTCTAGGGTTAAAGCATGGCTCATTAATATTCATGTTGTTATGTGATTGGACACTTGGAAGGCTGCAGAACAACATCAGCATTGCATAATTAATATTTATGAGCTTATGATTTATTTGCATCCTGCCTCTTCTGCTCCCACTGACATGCTGCTCTCTGACTGGCTGTTTCAATAATTTTCTATTACTCACCTGCAATGTGACTATAATCCAAAAAGTCCTAGCAAAATTGCAGACTCTGGAATGACTGAGATGGAGTTGTAAATGCGATGATAATGTTCTCTGTCATATATATGGAGAGCTTAAAATCCTGGGGAAAATGCAGCTATTCTAGAAATGGCATTTATAGAAGAATGAATTTAAGATTAAATACTATCATACTGTACTATAAAATAATTTCAGCCTACCCCAACCAAACCGGGAAATGTGCCCATGATTGCAGTCTTTCATGGATAGATATGAGTAAAAATATTGTGTTCATTGCTTATTCTTTATTCCTAAAAATATTTAAACATTTTCGACATGATCAATTATAGACGTGTTGTGACATTATTTATACTATTTACTATAATTTATTATTATTGAAGCCTAGCACTACACATCTTCAATAGTTTATGTGCAAGTGCATAACACTGTGCTGGGAGGAACGGGGCACAGACACAAAAATGCAGGCGAAAGGGACGTGTTTCCTAAGCTCTTATTGGGTTTAACACTGGTGATTTAAATGCAGTGGTGGTGAATGTGAGATAAGTAGGAGTGCAGGCAGGGTGACGGGGTGTCCTCTGGGACCAAAGATCCCTCCAAGACTCAGAGAAACTTACGAGTTTGGTGTCCGAGGGGAGGTAGTGTCCCGAGGGAGAAGCAGAGGAAAGTGTTTCCTTGGAAACAGGAGGGTTTTTTTAGGGTTCAGGAAGAACATGTTGGCCATTGTGTGGTGGACTTGAGATTGGTGGTCACATCTTCTGAAATTAAAGGATTAGTTCACTTTCAAATGAAAACTACACCAAGCTTTACTCACTCTTAAGCCATCCTTGGTGTATATAACTTTCTTCTTTCTGATGAACACAACTGGAGATATATTAATAAATATCCTGATGCATCTGAGTTTTATAATGGCATTGAGCGGGATCAATGAGTTTGAGCTGAATATTGTGCCTCCATCCACATCCATCTATCATAAACATACTCCACACGGCTCCGGGGCGTTAACATAGGCCTTCTGAAGCGAAGCAATGCGTTTGTGTAAAAAAATTTTTTTAAAAAATCTATATTTAACAATGTTATGAAGTAAAATATAGACAGCCTTCCATATTCAAATTACGAAAAAACAGAACTGGTGTCGCATCAGTTAAGCTTTTCCGTAAGTTGAATAAAGAAGGCGTAGGACATAGTGTAAGCTTTTTGAACTGCGCAAGTTTTACACTTTCTTCTTAAGTAGAATAGAAGGCGTTCTGACGGAAGCTAGATATTTTACCCCGGATCCGTGTGGAGTATGTTTATGATGGATGGATTTGGATGGAGCCACTTTCTTCAGTTCATATTCATTGATCCTGCTCACTGCCATTATAAAGCTCAGATGCATCAGGATATTTATTAATATATCTCTGATTGTGTTCCTCAGAAAGAAGAAAGTCATATACACCTAGGATGGCTTGAGGGTGAGTAAAGCTTAGGGTAACTGTGAACTAATCCTTTAAGATTTGTGTATTTGAAATGTATATAAAATTTTCATCCATTTGGTATACACAGTTTTAACATAAACCAATAAACTTAATGTGATATATTTGTACATATTTTTTACATATTCTATATATTACTAACATACTTGTTAGTCATACATAAATGAAACAGGTAAGAATTCTGTAATAGAACAGAAATCTGAAGTGAACTAAATGTGAACTGAAACTGAATGTGTTTTAAATAACCAGGTTTATATATTTATCATCAATTTCTATCGATCTCATACATTTTAAGTAAATGAATATTGTTTATTCCATAGCCATGTTCATACTTTTTGAAATGACGTGTGGCAAGGTATGGTGTCCCATACTCGGAATTTGTTCTCTGCATTTCACCCATACAAGTGCACACACACAGCAGTGAGTACTGAACACACACATACACTTCATGAACACACACACAGAGCAGTGGGCAAAAAATTTAATTTTTTAAGTTATCTCACAAATCATTTTTTGACATTTTTTCTAGTAATTATCAGTTTATATCCCTGCTAATTTTGCTGTGGCACCTGGGGAGTGATTTGTACGGTGGCCCAGTAGTGCACAACACAACGAAATTAAAAAAGCAAACATAACACAACGGAAACAAGCCACAACACAACGAAATCAAGCCACAACACAACGGAAACAATCCACAACACAATGAAATCGAGCCAGAACACAACGGAAATGCTCCGGACCACTAGGGGGCTCTCAGAGCTCGGTAAAGTTAGTTCCCTTTCAGTCGGTCACGTTCGACGTACGTCAGTAGTGACCGACGAATTGGGATATCGCCAGAGAGCCCTATCAGCTTCGAGTGAACTAAAACAAGCCAATGGAATTGGCGTGCGATATTTGCATAATGCGCACCGCCTCCGCCAGGTGGTATAAATAGGAAGCAGATGCAATCGCACCCTGTCTTTCGCTTCGGAGCCAACCTGTGTGTTCCTGCTACTAGACTGCAACTTCTCAAGCCTTTGAAGAGCTTTGTTCTACAGTGCTGGCATTATGGCACCATACAGCGAGGCCGCGAGCTTTCCCAGAGTGAGCTTCTCGAGCTGTTTATACATTATACACTGTTTATATGTGCTTCGGCACAAAGAACAAGAGCTTCTAAAAGAGCTTCACAGACAGACACTGCGTCTTTTTCAAGACGTCGTTCTGTCTGTGCGTTTCTGGAGGCGGTCGTTTCCTATCCTCACTGACGGCCACAATCACTTTCTCTCATGTCTCCTTAGCGTGCTGAGACTGTGTTTGTGGGTGGTTCATATTCTCTTGTGAGAGCATGCCCACGTCGGCACGTTGTTTCTCGTAAGGGCTTGAACGCTCAGCGCGCAGTGTGGTGTCGAGCTGCCGGCTGACAGTGCGCGTTGCCATGGCAACCCAGCGTGTTGTTCGGCGCTCTAGATGCATGGTCGAGACTCAAGCGCTTCAAATGAGGTGGAGTCCCCTCACCTATTCCCTGATCTAGTTTCTTTTCTGAATCAGAAAAGTACTACCATTGGTGAATAAGCCAGGGTGACCAGAGGATCACAGTGGGGCAATACCTGCTGAGCCAATCTCCGTGGGCCCCCCACTCCTCTAGTGCATCGCAAACATGTTGTGACTGTGTTCGTGGGTGGTTTATGTTTAGTACAACATGGCCAGCGCACCGTGTGTCGTCCAGTTAGACGGCCACGTTCACTGTCCCACATGGCTGGTAGCTTCTGGGTGGATTGCTTGTCCTTCTCATGGGGGACCTAGCGTCTTAGTCAGGGCTCCAGCAAAGGATCAGATGTCGACTGCTACATTGGAGAGAGGGTTGTTGGGCTCTGGACATGAAGATGAGGCTGAGCGTCCCACAGTTGTGATGTGCTCATGCTCTATCAGATTCAACGTTAACGACCATGCTCTTCCAGGCCCCTGGGGGCGTGGTGCGATGCATTCTCGCCTTGCCCCGCCCCCTGTCTTTAGCCCGAACATGCATGAAAAACTTGGCAGTTTGGAAGCCTTTTTTGGTGCCTAATATGGAATGCAAAATGGCCATAATCTGCATTAAACGTTTTTTTTTTCTCTCTCTCTCTCTCTCTCTCTCTCTCTCACTACCCTCTATGGTGGGGTGGCAGTGCTATGGGCACACCACCTCTGCCCTGCATGGGTCTTGGCACCCGGCAAGTCTGTGGAAGGCCAAAGCACTCATTGCATATGGGTAGTTCTGAGTCGGGGTTGAGCTACGCATGATGCAAGTCATAGCGCAGGCCCCTGGCCAGACAATGTCCACCATGGTGGTCCGGAAACACCCCTGGCTAGCCTTGCAGAGGTGTGTCGTCGTTAAAGTACGCTTTCTCGATGCTCTCATCTCACAAGCTGGCCTAAAACCCAGCCTGCTCGGCCCGCAGCCAAGCCAGTTGGCTAGCAAGAAGCGGTCCTGGAGAAACGGGCGACCTGGAGCTGAGGTAAACAGTTCTTCGGGAGACGATGCCTGCATCGCTTCCTTCCCGAAGGAGGGCTGGGTGGAGAATTTTAATCTGTTCCGCCGCTGGCTCTCCGGAGTCCAGCGGTACCCACCAAGTAGAACTGTTTTCTAATCCTCCAGGTCCCAAGAGGGCACGTCTGGCAGTGCGCAAGGCCCCACCTCGCCACTCTCAGCCCCCTCTCACTTCGCCAGCAGGTCCCAGTGTGTTGGTCGAGGCCGCCTTCCATGTGCCGTCTCCCATACACACTGCCACCTTGCAGAGTCTGACCCCACTTCGGGCCGCCATGCCATCCGAGTCGGGTCCCAGCACTCTACCTTGCTGCCCCACGGGCAGTACGTCTGTGGTGCATTTGGTTCCGCTGGCTCGGTGTCTGGAAGCCTGGCTAGCACTTCCCAGCCCGTCCCGCTGGCTCATTCGTACCATCAGACTCGGCTATGCGATTCAGTTCGCCCGGCGTCCCCCCATGTTCAGGGGTGTCTATTACACTTGTGTGTACCTGGACAATGCACCTGTTCTCTGGGCGGGGATTGCTGTCCTCCTGGCAGAGGATGCAATCAAGCCAGTCCCTCCAGCCAATATGGAGTCAGGGTTCTCCAGCCCCTACATTATTGTACCCAAGAAGGGCAGTGGGCTACGGCCAATCCTGGATCTGTGTGTCCTGAACCGGTCCCTTCACAGGCTGCCGTTCAAGATGCTTATGCAGAAGCGCATTTTTCGAATGCATCCGTCCCCAGTACTGGTTTGCAGCAATCGACCTGAAGGATGCGTACTTTCATGTCTCGATTCTGCCTCAACACAGACCCTTCCTACGGTTTGCGTTCGAGGGTCGGGCAAATCAGTACAAAGTCCTACCCTTCAGGCTGGCCCTGTCGCCCCACGTCTTTATGAAGCTTGTGGAGGCTGCCATTGTTCCCCTCAAGGATCAGGGCATTCGCATCCTCAACTACCTCGACAACTGGCTCATCCTGGTGCAAACACAGGGGCATGGTGTTAGCTCACCTCAGCCGGTTGGGTCTTCGGGTCAACTGGGACAAGAGCAAACTTGCCCCCGGGCAGAGGATTACTTATCTCGGCATGGAACTGGACTCGGTCACCCAGACAGCGCGCCTCACAGAGGAGCGCGCCCAGTCAGCGTTGAACTGAGTACGCTCAAGTGCAGGACAGCGGCCCCACTGAAACTTTTTCAGAGGCTCCTGGGGCATATGGCATCCACAGCTGCAGTCACGCCGCTCGGATTGCTTCATATGAGGCCACTTCAACACTGGCTCCACGGCCGGGTCCCGAGATGGGCGTGGCAGCGCGGCATGTTCCGTGTCCCCGTTACACCAAGCTGACACGCTTGGCACGGATGCTCTGGCACACAGCTGGCCCCGGGGCCTACGCAAATATGCATTTCCCCCAGTGAGCCTTCTCGCACAGCTCCTGTGCAAAGTCAGGGAGGACGAGGAGCAGATGAGGGGGCACCCTCTGGCACCCGCGTCCCGAACTGTGGAAACTCCATGTGTGGTCCCTGGATGGGACGCGGAGGTTCTAAGTGATCTCCCGGAGTCGGTCGTAGACACTATCACTTCCGCTAGAGCTCCTTCCACTAGGAACCTCAATGCGTTGAAGTGGAACCTGTTCGTCGAATGGTGTTCCTCTCACCGAGAGGACCCCAGATTATGTTTGGTCAGGTCTGTGCTTTCCTTCCTGCAAGAGGGCTTGGAGTGAAGGCTGTCTCCCTCCACCCTCAAGGTGTATGTTGCCGCTATTGCCGCACATCACAACGCAGTTGAAGGTAAGTCATTGGGGAAGCACGACCTGATGGTCAGGTTCCTGAGGGGGGCGAGGAGACTAAATCTGCCTCGCCCTTCCTCTATACCCTCTTGGGATCTCACCCTGGTACTTACATCTCTCTGGGGTCATCCCTTCGAGCCTTTGCAACGTCCGTCATTGACGTTGATGTTTGGCTGGGTACCATATGTCGCGACCCTTCCACGTGAGTGGTCCCATATGTGTATTTTCCACGGTCAACTCCCCACGGTGAGCCCGTGTCTTTCCCTTAGCAGAGCCAGCTCTGCTGTCACCTGTCAGATGAGTCTCCCCCTATGCTTAGGCTGGAGTCATCCCAGGGACTCCATATGAGTACTGCCCACAACCAGTCCATATGGGTAACACTTTATTTTAGGTTCTTTTAACTGGTTGCTTATTATCATGCATATTAGTAGAATATTGGCTGTTTATTAGTACTTATTAAGCACATATTAATGCCTTATTCTGCATGGCCGTATTCTACATTCTTAATCCTACCCAATACCTAAACTTAACAACTACCTTACTAACTATTAATAAGCAGTAAATTAGGAGTTTATTGAGGGAAAAGTCGTAGTTAATAGTAAATACATGTTTCCTATACTAAAGTGTTACCTCCATATGTGTATCTTCACGTAAATTCCTCCCCTGCATGGTAGGTAGTGGTCTCCGTAGCGTCCCCTATGGGTTCGCTTCCCCAGTGTTGTCTAAGTCTCCTGTCTTGCGGAACAGCAGCAGACTCTCTCGGTGTAAGCTCGCCCCCTTCTCCGCCCCTCTGGTGCGCCAGATGGCTAGAGCTTGCGCTGGGTGCTGGAAGGGGTCTGTAACTGTGGCGTTTTGTTTATGCTCCCAATTTGTCGGTCACTACTGACGTACATCGAATGTGACTGACTGAAAGGGAACGTCTCAGTTACGTATGTAACCCTCCTTCCTTGAAGGAGGGAACGGAGATGTACGTCCTGTCACCACAGTTCCTGTGCCCTCCCTGTAGTGTGGACACCTGTTGTCTCCTCAGTGAAAAACAGAGTGCGATTGCATCTGCTTCCTATTTATACTACCTGGCGGAGGCGGTGCACATTATGCAAATATCGCACGGCAATTCCATTGGCTTTAGTTCACTCGAAGTTGATAGGGCTCTCTGGCGATATCCCAATTTGTCGGTCACTACTGACATACGTCTCTGTTCCCTCGAGGGTTACATACGTAACCAACATGTTTTCCTTGCCAATGTTCTATAGAGTCAGCAGTGATATCAATACCACGATAAGTTTCAACAGTATGTAACCACTGTATATCGACATGAAATATTAATTCAAAATCAACTACGTGCTCAATAGCTTCGTATTTATACCTGTGAATGATTTGACGTGCTACCACGGCGCATGATGAAGGGAACGTCTGCCAATTCCACCAAGTGGTTAAAACGTATAATTTGTATTCATTAAAACTACTTTTAACATTTAAAAACAGACATGTTCAAATTCCAAAAGCTTGTCAGTCTTACCAACAGGAACTAATAAGCTTTGGAATTTGAACATGTCTGTTATTAAATGTCAAACAAAGTAATTGTAATGAATACAAATGATTAGTTTTAACCACGTGGTGGAATTGGCAGACGTTCCCTTCATCATGCGCCGTGGTAGCATGTCAAATCATTCACATGTATAAATATGAAGCTATTGAGCACGTAGTTGATTTTGAATTAATATTTCATGTTGATATACAATGTTTACATAGGCTACTTAAAACTAATATGGTATCGATATCTTTGTAAGACTTTATAGAACAGTGCCAAGGAAAACTAACTTTACCGAGCTCTGATAGCCCCCTATGGGCGGGAGCATTTCCGTTGTGTTGTGGCTCAGTTTTGTTGTGTTGTGGCTCGATTTCGTTGTGTTTTGTTTCCTGTTGTGTTGTGGCTTGATTTCGTTATGTTGTGGCTTTATTTCGTTGTGTTGTGGCTCGATTTCGTTGTGGCTCGATTTCGTTGTGTTGTGGCTTGTTTCCGTCGTTTTGTGGCTCGATTTCGTTGTGTTGTGGCTTGTTTCCGTTGTGCTGTGGCTTGATTTCATTGTGTTGTGGCTTGATTTCGTTGTGTTGTGGCTTGATTTCGTTGTGTTGTGAACTTATGTTCGCTTTTTTAATTTCATTGTGTTGTGCACTACTGGGCCACCGTACATTTGAGGTTAGGTGCCTTGCTCAAGGGCAACTCAATTGTGGATAATGAGAGTGGAAGAGAGCACTGTTCATTCACCCACATTTATTAAACATGCTCAGTTCACATACTCGTTTCTCTAAACAGTGCTACAGCCAGTTATTTTACTTTAAAATTAGCGCTCCGTGTCGGAATTTCTGTTTTTGTTTCGGTCTGTGCAAGACCGCACGTTGCTATTTTCCCCAATAGTATTTCTCCACCCCCGGTTGCCAGTCGGCGGAAAACACATGCAGCGAATTGCAGCCATGGAAGCCAGTGAACAAACTGGGACAGAGATCGCAGATTCTACCTGACCTAAAAAGCCTCAGCATCCATCTAAAAATCTCTACGAACGGGAGCATATTAAAACGCAATATCAACTCATCATAAATCAATAAATCAACTAATTATCTTACAGTGTGTAAGTCACCTCGCCTTCCAATGTCGCTCCTGTCGCATGTCTTCAAACTGGCAACCCGTGAGAGCGTCAATCCTGAGGAGGAGGGGGCGAACAATATTTTGAATTTGAACTGCAGTACCCATTTCAACCACTAGCTGTCATTCTTACATAGAGCCCCTTTAAATGCCAATAAGGGCCAAACTACAGACTATTTTTGTCATAAACTTGCAGTTTTGTGCATTCGTATTTATATTAAATGTGTTTATAGACTAAATACCTTAAAGCCATTCTAGAAATAGAAACAATATTTTTACTTTTTACCATGTAGTGAGGTGCCACGTGTGGTTTTACCTGCGGTGATCTAAATAGAGTTCTAACTCAGTAACTATATTAAAATTTCACCCTTTAAAAACGAAGTTGTTAAAAGATTTATAGATATTGTTTGTGTATTAAATTTGCATCTGTGTCCTATCTCAAACTACTGTCAGCTCAAGCTTTTGTCAAATCTGTCATGTTTTCAAGAAACAAAACATGTAGACCTAATATATATATATATATATATATATATATATATAAAATAGAAAAGGAACAACCCCCAGATATGTCCACAACATCGAATCTGGCCCCGTTTTAAAAAAGTTTGGACACCCCTGCTCTAACCATTAGGCCAAGCTTGTTTCCACCATGGAATAAAAAGTGTAAAAGATAATTACAAGTTTATATCTCGCAATTCTGACATAATTTCTTAGAATCGTGAGATATAAACTTGCAACTGCGAGTTATAAAGTCCAATTCTGAGGGAAAAAACTGTTCTAAATTCTGACATTTTTATTTTATTTTATAACATGCAATTGCGAGTTTATATCATGCAATTCTGAGAAAAAACGTCAGAATTGTGAGATAAAAAGTTGCAATTACCTTTTTTAATTTTTTTATTCAGTGGCGAAAACAAGCTTCCATACTATGACTTACAAATATGCATCACATTAAGTTAGTTTAAATAATAGTTTATGCTAAAACTGCAATCCAAATGCATGGAAACTTTATATGCAATTCAAATACATAAATCTTGAATTTGTGCAGGAATGAGGCAAGATGAACAGGTGCTCACGATTATCTGTAGGGCTTACAAGAATTTAGTGGACAAAGTTGCCAGGGATGATGTTGAAATCTTCAGGAGCTCTCCACAACATCCTCAAAATCGATTAACTGCTGTCCATGGGACACTTTTTAAGGGAAGGAAATCACACTGACAAGTGCATGTAGAAAAATACAGCTATCAGATAAAGGAAAAGACAGATTTCTTGTGTAATAATTAAATCATTAAAAGCAATCTGTCGTTCTCACTGCTGTAAAAAAGGGCCCCTGACAGTGCGATCTGTGAAATCTGTGATTTTTATCTCTGGAGGGAGGCAGTGAAAGAATTTGATTGTGCCGTCACACTGTGCCGAAAGAATACAGAGCTCTGTGTGGGTGAGACAGGCCCTGATCTTACACACTTTTCCCTGGTGATTTTTTCAATCGTAGGAAGAACGCGAGAGCAAAAGGTTTTTTCAAGCTGTCTGTTCCATTTGCTACTCTGTTCCTGTCTCTCATACCCCACAATCCGCCCACCTTTCCCGTCTTCTGTCACTCACCGGTGACAGATCAGCCGTGACCTCCGAGTATGAATACAGAGCAAAATGACAAGCTCAAATTCACATGTAACCGGTAATTGTTTTCCATCCAACTCGCTGGTTCCTTTTTGGCACACGCAAAAAGCGTAACCAAATTTGCTTTTCCATTTGGGGAGACATTATGAATGGATGACTTTAATTATTTTCTATCTGGATCAGTAAAGCACATTGGAACCCATCTGCAGGGTCGTGGAAGTGGCAGAATCCAGTGAAACAGTCATTATCGGGCCATGTCAGCTCTTAGCTTTAGCATACATTAGAATAAGTGTGACTGCCTGTTGCACAAGAGATAATGAAGTTGACACTAGGAGACAGAGCACTTATAAGTCTTGCAAGCTTGAAGAAAACTCATCTTTCTGGCATGCTACTGTACTCCATGTTTCACCAGAGTCGTTCGCTTATCGAACACGTTATCTGAATGTCTGCACCCAGCGAGCGGAAATCTCAGCCAGCAATAAAAGAGGCAAATCTCTGACATATAGTTCTTTGAGTTGCTCCCGCTAGGTAGACATTTCCATGTCTGAATGGTGCCTTATCAGCTGGAACTGCAGATTTCTGCTTGAATACCTTTTTAACTCTGCTATTTGAATTTATTCTTGGGTGGTTGTACCTTGTAGATGTGTTTCATAGGGCGTCTGGGTTGATTGCCTGGTTCCTGATATTGATTAAAGCAATAGTTCTCTCCAAAATGTAAAATTTGTCATTTTTATTCACCCTCATTTTGTTCCAAACACAAAAGAACAAATGTTCTTGCATACAAACAACAGAGTGACCACGTCTGTCAAGCACTAAAAAGGACAAATAAGCACCATAAAAGTTCCAAGTCATAGCTTTCCGTGAGGACTGTGACGTTGCTTCAACTTTTTAAACCGGAAGAATTAGGGGAAGACTGGAGATGGTTTTTGTTTGAGCTTCAGTAACTCAGTGGTTGTTTGTGCTAGATGTCTCAAATTTTGATACATGGTAGCCACATTTGTCTACTACAAAAACTCACTTGGATGTGTAATGCATAATTACAGATTATGTGAGTTAATGTCAAATACAAAGAGTTCCATTGTTACAATCTACCCCACTACTGGGGTGAATTGTTGTAACACTAGCTAGGGATAGTAACAATGAGAGGTAATTTGCTGAAATAACATCCACACTATCAAGTTTTTGCATAAACATCATTGAAGAACAAAGAGCAGGACTCAGCTTAACGCTTAACGCTTTTTACCCTCACTGATGAGGGGAGTAACACTCTGCTCAATCCTAGGATCTACTCAGCGCTTGATTATTTGCAGCAACATAACAAATTCTACATTGTGTAGAAATACATCACAGCAGCCTTGTGAAAAGCCAACATGTGAAACTACATGCTCAATCTGCTTAAAGAACACCCAGATGTGGTGGGGGGAAGCTTAAAGGGCGGCCTGTGAAGGCCACACACCTAAAACAGCTCACTTGCTGATAAGCAAGATCCCACAAACATGCAACTCGTTCAGAATGAAACCAAGGCAAACTAGCAGATAAGACTGTAGAGTGCCCACATAACAGTCAACCTTAACACAATCCGACAAGCAGTGTACTCAGTAAAAACAAGAGGAGTACAAACATACGCCATCACGCTCTGCAGGAGGCCCAAAAAAAGGCCCAAACTATCCAGTGAGGTTATCTATTTAGGTTAACTATTTAGCTCAACCTGAGCTTGATTCTATTCAACACATTCCAACAGGCAATGTACTCAGTAAAACGCTTAAACTCTTTAAGCAAGAGAAGTATAAACTACGCCACCATGCTCCGAAGGAGGCCCCAGCAGGGCCTGCAACTCCAGAAAGTCATGGGCGTCAGCCAGTGGCAGTATCAAAATAACCAAACATTCCACCATGCAATGTACTCAGTAAAATAACTTTTACTCTTTAAGCAAGAGGAGCACAAACCTGCGCCATCATGTTCTTGAAGGAGGCCCAAACAGGGCCTACTAGTGGCAGTGCCTAAGCTCTAAGGGAGCCAATATGAAAACCAAACTATCCAGTGAGGTTAACTATTATCTTAACCTGAGTTTAAATCTAAACAACACATTCCAACAGGCAATGTACTCAGTAAAACACTTATACTCTTCAAGCAAGAGGTGTACAAACTACACCAACATGCTCTGAAATAGGCCCAAACACTGCCTACTATTCCAGAAAGACACAGGCGTGAGCCAGTGGCAGTGTCTAAGCTCTAAGGGAGCGTAATCTAAAAAAACAAACTATCAAGTGAGGTTACCTAGCTTAACTCAACCTGAGCTTTAATCTACACATTCCAACAGGCAATGTACTCAGTAAAAATACTTTTTACCCCTACAGTAAAGGGAAGTACAAAAAATATGTGCTGCCATGCTCTGAAGGAGGCCAGCACCAGCCTACTACTTCAATGATCACGGGCATAAACCTGTGGCAGTGCCAGTCTTAAGTGAGAAAACTCCAATTAAACATCAACCAACAAAACTTGTGATACAGCAAGCTATTGTACTCTGAAGGAGGCCCAAAAACAAGCCTTCTATTCCAAACACAAACAAATCTTGTGGCTGTGTTAAACTCTAAAAGGGAGCTACATAGGAACCAAACTGAATGGAGAGGTTCCTTAACACTAGAACCGCCATTGGGTCAATTTTTTCAAATGTACATAACAGGTTTTCAATAAAACATTTAAGTCTCCCAGTCATTGACTTTTACCAAAATTGTGTAATTTACAATCACTTAGTGTTAAAAATTGTTTAGATAAAACCAGATAAAAAAAACGGGGCATTTATACCTATAAGCGCCGCGCGGGTCAAATTTACCCTATATAATGCCTGTGTTTTGTAATGCTTGTCATTTTCGTGGCCCTTATGTTTAAACATTGTACATTGCTAGGCAACGCCTTTCATTCACTGAGCGGTTATCGGTTTCATAAATAAAAAGTCACAATGAGTAAAAGGCGGCGATTTATGCCGAAGAGGTATTAGAAGCCCTAAATGGCATGAGTGATGGAGAGTCTGATGGTGGTGAGATCAGTGATTTGTCCTGGGTCGGCTCAGCATCTGACGGCTCATCTGATGTACTGAATAAAACCATTTCTTGATTACCTGAAGTTTACTGGTGTTGTTCTCTTATTCAAATTATAAATCATATAACTAAACAACTGATTAATTAATTAGGTAAAGCTGTGTGCTTGAATTTGTCATGACATCATACATCCTGCAGTGTGGTGAATTATTATTGTTCATTATTGTCTACAGGCTATTTTAGTAATTTAAATAACATGGGTTATCTTAATATATGATTAATTATAATATTACACCACCCAAATATGTATTTACTTCCTTCTAATTCTCATTGTCAGTGCAGACTTGTTTAGCTTATTGACCGTTATGAAAAGTGATTAGTGTAGCTTGCATAAAAAAAGCCTTGAACATAAAACAACAGGACAAAAATATAGTTGATGACTAGACATAATCATTTCATGACTCTAGACACTTTTTTTGTGAATCCAGTGACATAATACAGTGAAATAATATGTTCTTTAGCCATATAAAAAGAGGTGTAATGTGTGCGGGTAAAATTGACCCGCATGGCGGTTTTAGGTATACAGCGACCCCTGGCGGTTCTAGTGTTAAACAAACTCAACCTGAGCTATGCATTCCAACAGGCCATATACTCAGTAAAAAACAGTTTTTACCCTTAAAGCAAGGGGAGTACAAACTTAGTCACCATGCTCTGAAGGAGGCCAGAATAAAGCCTACTACTACAGAAACAGGTGCAATAGAGTTATTGGGCTCACATCGTGTAGGGTAAAAACTAGATCTAAAGCATTAACAACCCTGAGAAAACGGGGAATGCTTTTCTTTCATTCATACTACCCTGAATTTCCAAGGGTGGATGTTTTTCACCAAAGACAGAGATATCTGTACTGAACCCTAAGGGACAGGAGCTAATGAAAGCTAACACTCAAACTTGAATGTCAATTCAAGGGGTTCAGGGGAAAAGACTAAACAAAGTATAGAATGAAAGTGGGAAAAGTGGGGCCTCAGCAACACTAGCCTCCTCTTATTCACATAGTAATAAGGGGCCTACCACCTGACATCAGGAAGACTAGCAATAACCTGCTACCTTAGCTGCTATCTAATATGCACCTCTACCAAATGGGTAATGGGCCTTGGTCTGACAACTCTGATAAGAGAAGACCAGAACTAGGAAACTACACTCTCCTGACAGGGGAAGTAATACATAAGGTGAAATGCTTCAGTATAACACCTAAACCCTAGTTCTAGCCTAGGCCAGCTATAGCTGTGGGCCTATCTGGCCACACATAAGCATAGATCTGCCTGGGGCTAAAAACTCTTAAACTCTCAATAGAAAGGAGGCAAGTCTGAAAAACTTTAAAAACAAGAGCTCAGAGGAGCGAAGCTAAATCCAAGCCAAACAATGTCAGGTGTCCCCGAAGGCCGATGCTTAACACAGATCTATCTGAAGTAAAATTAACCATTACTCAGTAGGTGGAAGAAGAGACGAGAGGGTAGATGTAACTACCTGCATGGAGGGCTGGCGTCTGCGATTGATTACCTCCCTCAAATCCTGCTTCTTCTTCCTGGTCCCGCCTTCTTTAGGACCTGCTCCGAGGAGGACGTGCCCGAGAGACAACACTGGACCTCTGGCCCTGTCTCCGATCCTCAAATCGGGATGGACCAGGACCTCCTGTCTGTCTGGGCCCAGGATCAGATCTGAGCGGTATACAGGTTTTAAACGCTGCCGAGCATACCTTTGCCTCTCTGAACTTTCCTACCACCACCTCGATGGAGGTACCAAAAAGTTCAGAAGGCGAAACTGGCGCATCGAGAAGAAAGCCCTTTTCTTTCTCCCCGATGTCAGCCATGTTCAGCCACAGATGTCTCTCTGTGGCCACCATTGCTGCCATCGATCTTCCAACCGAGGCAGCAGTCTGTTTAGTGGCCCGGAGAGCTAGATCTGTGGTGCGGCGCAGCTCTTCTACTGCCTCAGGGGACAGACCCTGCCCCTGATAAGCCTGTAACACCGCCATGGTGTGCCTGACCGACTGCTGCGTATGCCCTGCCATTCAAATGAGAAGTCATTTTAAGCTTTCAGTGTAGGAGCCCGCCCTGTGACAAGATAGTTTGCAAACGTCTCGTCAATAGGGGGCATCGACACATACCCATGCTGGCTCAACCCCTCAACATCAGCGAAATTAGCCCGCTGATGCCGATGAATACGAGCCGAGTATGGGTTCTTCCATGCCTTCTCAATCTCAACATGTAGATCAGGAAGGAATGGAAGGCTCACGGGCTCATAACCTCGAGCAGCTCTGCACACGCAGGGCAGGCAGGCTTTGAAATTTCAGCAGGCTCGCCTGCTTCCTCTTTAACAGTCATCTCCTGCTCCCTTGGGCTTAACGCCAGAAGAGCACTCGCTGCTGGATCTGATAATGTCAACGAGAGGACGTCATCATCATCCAGCAGCTCACCCTCGTCAGCCACTGGGGGTTGAGAGAGATTTACACCTCTCTCAAGCTCCTCAGCGAGCTCCACCTGTGAACCCCATGATTTCAGCCACCGCTCTGCCTCAACACGGGCGGGACCAGAAATCACGAGGCACAGATGCCGGCCCCACTTCCCTCGAGAAGAGGGCCAGACAAGAGCGGAGCGTCTTAATAGACAGATGCTCACAGTTTACACAGACAGCACTCTCAAGCACTGTCCGTGCATGCTCTTCTCCAAGACAGAAAACGTCATCGGGTGTCAAAAACCTGGGATACGGATCCACAAACTTCTTGAAACGTTTGTTAGACATAGTAATTATTCTTACCAGATCCGAAGAATCGCAATCAGACAAAACAGTCCCTGAAGACGATAAGATACTGACTGCTTCTCTAGGCGCTCCTTTTATACTTCCGGGTCGCATCTAAAATGACGTCATAGGCTGTCGCCGGCCAATAGGATTGGTGAGGTTTGATAATTGCTTTAAGACACCGGTTCACGCAAAACAGTTGCCGTGTGTTTGTGTGAGTGTGTGTGTAAGTGCACCCTGTTGAAAAAAACAGCATATACTGGTTAGGTGCGTATGTTTTGAAGCATGGCAGCTGGTTTGAGCTGGTTTATGCTGGTCCTTAGTTGGTCCTGAGCTGGTTATAAGCTGGTCCTGAGCTGGTTATAAGCTGGTCCTGAGCTGGAGCTAGTTGCTGGTTTAAGCACTTGACCAGCTTAAACCAGCTCATGACCAGCTAAGGACTAACTAACCAGAATAAACCAGCTCAAACCAGCTGCCATGCTTCAAAACATACCTAACCAGCATATGCTAGTTTTTTCAACAAGGTACTGTATTCCTGTCACATAAGGGTTCATTCACTAGCTATGTTTCCATGATCCACCTGAACATGTGTGCTCAATTGAAGTAGATCATTTATATCTGGTAAGAAGACATGCGCATAAACTACAATGGAAACACATTTACTGAATAAATCCCTTGATACACAACAAAAACTCATGTGACTTTGCCTCAACAGAGGATGTGATCGATAACTGGAATCGTTAGAATCATCATAGGGGTTGGTTGTAACATTTTTAAAGTCCCCCTATGGTGAAAATCAAGTTTTTAATGTTGTTATATATTAGGAATGTGACGGTGAGAAAATTTTTCTTTTTTTTTAATCGTTTATGAATCCCGGTGTGTGGCCGTGTGAATTTTACTTTCACTTTCTAATTAGCGGCAATTTTGAATGGTGGGTTATTATTCTTACTGAAAAACACAACAACAAAACAGTACAACGACAAACTCGCTTATATTAAACATAGAATGTTTATTAACAAAACGAGTAAGAATACACCATGCTAGGCCAAAATAACAAATAGCCAAGGCTAACTTAACATTTATATAAAAAACTGAAAATCAAACCGTGGAAACTCTGGAACCAAATAAATAAAGAACAGAACGTTTAAGTTCTTTAGTAAAGAGCAGTGAGTAATTCTCTCTCTTACCTTTGTTCTTTGATTAATATTAATGACACTTTAAGATCTGCCGCTGCTGCACACGATGCGGATCTGACACGTTTTCTCACAAATCTTTACGTTCATTCAAGACTTAATATAACTCAGTGAAGACTGCTCTTATTAGGACACTCGACAAAACAGACATTTTGGCATAATTTGTGTGTAATGGTTCGATCAAGCGTGGAAGAGTACTCAATACTGGCGTGCGTTATGTGTGTGTCACATAGGCAGGACATTCACAGACAGCGCGTTCTCTTTGGTCGCGCTTGAATGGTTTAAAAGCATTTGCAGGAATAAGATAATATAACGCAGAAAAACAGATACTGCTTTAATTGCGATAAATATTTATAGTGCGTTAAACTGAAAAAAAAAAAAAAAAATGTAAAAAAAGCGATACCATTGTGCAGCGTTTACCTCAGTAAGTTGACCAAGTGGATCTTGTCTGAGCTTGTGCATGGAGGCGGGGCTAATTATCATATTTATAGATCCATGCATATTAAATGAGGCATGGGTAACATTCAAGCTATTTTAAGTCATTAAAATATGTGATTTTAGTGAACAAAAATTAGTTTTAAACGATAAAATTATTGACTACAGGGGGACTTTAATAAACTGTTACTTACAAGCATCCCTACCCAAACAGCCATAACATAGCTAACTGTTTTAGCATGTGCATTTGAAGTTAGCATAAATACAAAGCATCAAATTAAACTAGAGAAACAGCTACCTCAGGTCATGTAAGTTAAATAATTGTATCTACAATTCAATGATTGCTAGGCAAAAAATAATCTTGATAAAAAAAATTTAAAAAAAATCTCTTACCGGAAAATCATAAAATCAACAAATTTGCTCAGTCACATGCAATTTGAGCTCAAAAAGAAGATGGGAGTGTATGATATTGATGATGTTAACACAGCTTTTTCTGACCTGTCAAACTTACAGTGTTACATCTAACCCCATGTTACAACACTCCCCAAATGACTAAATGATTTATAATAATAAAAAAACAGTTCCTTTCAAAATAATCTGTGGTTATTAACATCTCAATCATTAAGTGGTTAACATCTCATAAAATCTTTTAAAATTTCATGACTGAAGCTCTCAAGTCTCATTTGTGTTTGTCAAAATTTACAAAATGACACATGATGCATCAAATTGATATTATTCATGCCAAAATGCAGCAAAGACCAATGTAATCTTCTCCAAATAAACAAAAGACTTTAAAATGATGCAATAAATTTGTGAGCACAAAGCAGAAGAGAATAGAAAATATGAACTTTTTAGTACACTGTGTATGGCAGATCTCTTCTTGCATTACCGTATGTCCAAGAATAACGGTTGGCTTAATGAATAATTGACTAAATGAAGTCTCAGTACATGTGAGAAGGTAAAAAATGCATGCACAAGACTTAAAGAGAGCTGGCTAAACAGGATGTTAAACATGATAGCTGGCCCACAAGCCTCGGAGCTGACACAAGTCTTACATTTGACGCATGCAGCTAAATTGTGCAGAAAAAAGTGCTTATTGCTTAACAGTGTCCTTGATCAAAGAAATAGTTCACTCAAAAATTATAATTCTGCCAGTGTTTACTCACCTTCATGTCATTCCAAATCCATTTCCAATAGTAATTTCCAAATAATAGAAATTATGAAAAGTTGTTTTACATGCCTTAGACTTAGAACAAAGACTTAAGATACAAAAATACTGAGGATAATACTGGTCTCTATTGACTTCTCATATATTTGTATGAAAGACTGCAACTGTGTGACCTTTGCGCTAATCATGTCTTTTGTGGTCTGTTTTTCATCTGCATCTTATCAAAATGTGTATGAAACTACGAGGCCTTCATGGTCTGCATATGCGGCACATTATTGTTGCTGATACATTCGTTTCATTTGCATTTAAAGCAGTTCTTTTCAACATGCTTCTCTTGAACGGGCTCAAAATATTTAAAGTACGTCCTAATATCAGAAATATGAGGACATGCATTGTTAACTAAAAGCTCACTGAGTAGGACACAGGCCCAAAGCTCTTAACCGTCCTCAATATCCAATGAAGAAATGGGTCTATTACTTTCTTTCCAGTAGTGACATTTACTATGTATCAAATGCGGCCCCTCATTCACTACCTCCCCTACAGAGCAAATCCATTTCCTCCTATGATTAATTTCATTGTTGCCGGAGATATTATTATTTTCCTATTCTGCTCAGTCTGGGTCCGGGGATCGGGCTTGATTTGTAATTCTGCTTGGGTTTCACTGTTGTTAGGAAGCACATGCTCACCAGAGCTACACGGTAATAAGATTCCGGGCACTCGTTTTTCCCGTCAGAACCGAAAACATCATTCCAGAGCCAGGTTATTATGGCAACACAATGCCCCACCGGGTAGCGGGTCACAGTGGATTATTGCACAATAATGACGAAGGAAAATTAGAACATATCAAACCTGGAACATTACAGTCCAAAGCACACAGGTAATCATCATTTACAGCAATTAAGTTTGAGCCATTTCTGAAAAATAATAGTCAATGAGTTTGATTCACTTATGGGTGAACACCCTTGGATTTACATAATAATCTCATCATCCGAGTTATGCCCTAATTATTGTTATATTTTGAATGGGAATGATTACCTTGTAAAGTAATTGTGTTGGTTTCATGTTCTCTTACTGTACAAACTTGAATTTGGTGTTTTTAAAATTGCCAACCCAAGAATATATATACTGTATTTTACTTGTTGCTCCTCATACAGTTTACATATACCAAACATGGCCTACATCCCTTCAAACTATTCCAACTACATGAGGCTTATGAGCTTCAGACTGTTGTAAACCTGCTGTAAAAGGTTAAAGTGCAGATAAATACAAAGTTCTCTCATGAAACTCTAGATGGCACAGGCTAATAGGTTCTTTAACTCAACCTGCTTGTAATCACATCGTTATCTATAGGGCACAGCAGATTGGTTCCTGCTGTATCAGTGGCCAATGAGCTTGCATGCTCAACCTTCAAATACTTGGGTAGCATTTGCCTTAGCAGTGCAGCGTGCTTTCAGAAACCCTCCACCTTCCCCAGCTCCACCAGTATAGATCTGCTACAGGTAATTCCTGTACGCTACATTGTAGAGCAGCAGCATGTCTTACTTGCTCACAGCAGCATGTTGTGTATGTATTAGCAGTAGCAAGTCCTGTACTTGCTCTGCAGCAGCAGCAATAATCAACAGCAGCAGCAATAACCAACAGCAGCAGATCTATTCCGCCAAGACCAAACATATTAACATTGTCATACCCATTACCATGCCAAACACTCACTGTTCGTTTCACTATGTATCAAGTGCGGAGGAAAATCCAGAGCTGAAATTCAGATTAACATTTGGTTCCTGACACGTATTGTAAGCAGTTGACCAATCACAACAGACTGGGCCATCTGACCAATCAGAGCAGAGTAGGCTCTCGGAAAGGAGGGGTTTAGAGAAACCAAATCTTTATAGAACTGTTTCACACACTTTTAGAAAAGAGCTGATGTAGCAATGTACACCGTGTTCCAAATTATTATGCAAGTGACATATTAGTAGGAATTCAGTACAATAAACATTGATAATTTAGTTTTTCTAAGAAAGTGTTTGTTTGTTTGTTTATTTATCCATGTCTTTATAGATAACTGGTATCAATCTCAGACAAAATAATTTGCCAGGTCTACTTAGGTAAATGGAAACCCTACTTAGACGTTGTTCCACATTATTAAGCAAGTCACAGTTCTCATGCAATATGGGGAGGAAGAAAGATCTTTCTGAAGATGAAAAGCATGAAATGGTGCAATATTGTGCAAAAGGCATGAAAACAACTAATACTGTGTGAAAACTGAATGGAGGTTATCGAATTATCATAAGATTTGTGAGTGATTTAGAGCACAACAGAACTCGGTCAGATAAAGGCTTATTAAGAAAAGTTTCTGTCAAACAAGTTAATTGTATTAAAAAGGCAGCTATAAAAAAAAGCCAGTGTTGAGCAGCAAACAGCAAACCTGCTGGTGTCTCTGGAGTCTTAAGAAGCTCTCTATGATGACTGGCAGTTGTGTGTAAAGATGCATTTCAGCCACCACTAACAAAACCTCACAAAGAGAAACATTTACAGTGGGTTTAGAAATACATAAAGACTCATTTTTAAATAGATTTATTCACTGACGAATGCCGAACTACAATGGATGGTCTAAATGGATGGATTTCTGGATGGCTGGTGAGTGGCCACCACATTCCAACAAGACTGCGACGTCAGCAGGAAGCTGGTGGGTGATGATTTGGGCTGGAATATTGGGAAGTGAGATGGAAGGTCCCTTTAGGGTCTCTGAGGGTGTCAAAATGACTTCATCAAGATATGTGGAGTTCATAACTGGCCATTTTCAGCTATGGTATAAAAAAAAGGATAGTGCCTTCTGAAATACAATGCACTATGCACTATCCCATGCTGTAAAAAAAAACAAAAACAAAAAAAAAAACACAGCAATAAAACGGTTTGAAAATGTACTTCTACACCCACTGTAAATGTTTCTCTTTGTGAGCTTTGGTTAGTGGTGGCTAAAATGCATCTTTACGCACAACTGCCAGCCTGCATGGAGAGGTTCTCAAGACTCCAGAGACACCAGCAGCTTCAAATACCTGTTTGCTGCTCAACACTGGCTTTTTTATAGCTGCCCTTTTAATATAATTAATAAGCCTTTATCTGACCGAGTTGTTTTGTGCTCTAAATCACTCACAAATCTTATGATAGTTCAATAATCTGCATTCATTTTCACACAGTATTAGTTGTTTTCATGCCTTTTGCACAAAATTGCACCATTTCATGCTTTTCATCTTCAGAAAGATCTTTCTTCCTCCCCATATTGCAGGAGAACTGTGACTTGCTTAATAATGTGGAACAACCTCTAAGAAGGGTTTCCATTTACCTAAATAGACCTGGCAAATTATTTTGTCTGAGATTGATACCAGTTATCTAAAGAGACGTGGATAAATAAACAAACATTCTAACTTTCTTAGAAAAACTAAAACCTGAATGTTTATTGTACTGAAATCCTACTGATATGTCACTTGCATAATAATTTTTTGGAATAGTGTATAGCCTATTATGAGAAAATTAAAGCTGCAGTCCGTTTTTTTTTTTTTTTTTTTTTGATCCAAAATTAAGTTTTGAGCAAGTACATAACCAGCCAGTGTTCAAAACCATTTATTTGCCTTTTCACAACAGTAAGCTTGTAATAATGTTTTAAAATTAAATTGGTACTGGCGGGTTTCCGCCGGAAATTCGAGCATGCAGCCTTTATTCTTTGCATCATTACACCACGTCTGTTTACATAGAGAAGGAGTCCCAGCTAGTAGGCTATATGTAATGTGATGGATCATTTAGCCTTTTTTTCACAGCAGCTGCAATAGTTAAATTTACCAATTTGATGGCGGATTGTAATCCAGAAAGGTCCAAATGACAATCATCAGTGACAAATGGAGATTCACCCGTAGTTAAAAGAAAAAGACTTCGGACTGCAGTCAGAGTGGCTACGGAAATTGAAATCTACAGGTAACGCTAATACAGACTAAATACACATAGTTACGCAATGGTGATGTTGTGAACATAATAAATAATAATTTGCACAGTTTGATGTGATCCAAGCTAAGTGATAGTTAGATCGTTAGTAATTCTTTTTTCCTCAGTTGGTCAGAACAAAAGTGGCAGACATGTTACTTACTTGTTCAGATGACATTTTCTGGTGAAAATTCTTATTTTGGTCATATTTCCATTCCGAAGTACACAATACACACCGTCGTGGTGATTGACAGCAAACATTAGATTCATCCGTGCTGAGGAGCCGTGCAAAGCCGACGTAAAGATGATAATTCCAAAAATAACTGCAATTGCAAGATTCAAACAGAGATGGCGACAAAGAGGCAAAACCTACGGACTGCAAATTTTTTGACCTTGGATGCACGTGAACCTATTGTAGGAGATTCCAAAACAAAATTACAAGCCTTTAAAATAGCATAACAGGAGTACTTTAAAACAGAGCAGGGCATTTTAAATATTTATTATTTTTTTAATTAAGATAAAATCCATTAAAGAAGGCATTAAAGAAATTTACACAATATGATGGGCTGAAGACGTCTGCTTTATATTCACTTTTGTCCTTCTCTTGCAGAGGTGCAGTAAACATCTGTCCAGTACTGGCTGATGGATAGTGCTTCCTGAAGATTGGACTGATAAGTGCAGCGGTGTCTAGCTGTCATAGCTGAGGCAGGCTTGTTAGGGCTCAGACCTGAGAGGTCTAAACGGTCCCATTTTCAATTTCCTGCTCCAGTGACCCCTGCTTTCTCACGGCAGTTCCTGCTTTCTTCTCTAGGGGTGTGTGTGTGCATCAGACCATCCACCCTCTGCTTACTGCTACATATAGCTTTACTATCTACTGAATACCGCATATTATAGTATTTTGTTCTTTTAAATGTTACGTGAAACAGCTAGCAATATTTCATAGCAAATTATCAGCTACATTGTTGTCACATGACATGTTGCATGTGCGTTGTGTCCATCATTCTATTTTGTGTAAAATGTAAGAGCAGTGTGTTAGTACGCTATTTTAAACACAGCAAATGGCTCACAAGCAAAGATTAAATGTGCAATTGTCATAAAAATATTATAAACAATTTGTAGCCATAATGACAAGTAATTCTCTTGCAATGGATTGTAATGAAACGCCATACTTGAATGGACATTCTAATGGACGTTTGACGTGGGAGTGATTGTCTTATTAAAGACAGAAAAATGCAACTACTTTAATAATGTCATTGTCAAGTCAAGTCACCTTTATTTATATAGCGCTTTTTACAATGCAGATTGTGTCAAAGCAGCTTTACAGTGATAACTGGTACATTATTTTGGCTGCACAGCAGCTCTTAAAGAATAGTGTCAATGCAGGCAGATCAAAGCACTGTTGAATATCAAATGTCAAGTGTCCCCAACTAAGCAAGCCAAAGGCGACGGCGGCAAGGAACCCAAACTCCAACAGGTGACATCAGGTGGCAAACAGGTGGCAAATAGGTGTTAAAATGGAGAGAAAAAAAAACCTTGGGTGAAACCAGGCTTAGTCGGGGGGCCAGTTCTCCTCTGGCAAACAGTGCTTTGTTACGATTCAGGTAGCTATCGTAAGCCCGATAGGATCGCAACATTTAAAGTATTTATTCCAGTTCAATTCAGTTGAGGATCGTATTCATCACGCCGGTATGGACGGTTTGCTGAGGAACTGTGCCACTGGCTGTCGTATCGATGAGGCCTTCACAATATATTTTTAAGATGGAAGAATGTGGTTTTACAGATGCTAGAAACATGGCCTTCAAATGAAAGATTGGTATCAAAGAGCACACCCAGGTTCCTAACTGATGACGAAGGCTTAACAGAGCAGCCATCAAGTGTTAGACAGTATTCTAGGTTATTACGTGAAGAAGTTTTTGGTCCAAAAATTTGAATCTCTGTTTTTTCTGAATTTAGCAGTAGGAAAAAACTACTTGTTGCTTAAGTATAATGTGTTGTGCCTTTCAGTTCAGGCAGATTGTTCTGCAGTTTTTATATTCCATAAGCGTACTTGAGCCCAGGTGGTTCATTAACCTTTCCTGACCTCCATGTGGATGTTGCATTGAATATTTACTATAAACAACATGAGTAACAATGATACTCAAGACACTCACATAGGAGGATTACGTCACCTTCTGTCCCAACGAGTATGAATAAAACATACAGTAGGTGTAAAACAATAAATTCAAAAATATTTATAAGCCTACTCCATGTAGAAGAATCAACACCATTTAAAGAATTAATTTGGAAATTCTGGATACCCATATTGTTCAAAATATCAATGCAATATTATTATTTTGGAGTACCATGAAAGCAAGTGAAAATGTTATGTTACCATATGGATACATCGAACCAGAGAGGGTTTACATTAAATCGTGTCCCACTGACTCCCCACATGACCCAGCAGGGGTGGTTCTGTATATATGTGCATGTGCTTCTATGAGATACACTGATTTGATGGGTTTCCTGTTCTGAATACTGTCAATACTTCATGCATGAGGCATATATGCCAGCCAAGCAGAAAGCATAAATTTGCACTTTCAGTGCTTCCTTCATTGCTCACTGTTATCATCCTCAAACGGGAACATTGGTTTCAGCACCACCATTTCTTTCTGTATCTCACATTCAAGTGATTCTATGAACACATTTTTATTTCTGTCAGCCTTGCAATTCAAACATAATGACTTTTAAAGACATACAGCAATATTGCTGAAAAAAAGACAAAGATGTTCCTAAATGTGAAAATTTTGTATGTAAAATGCAAAACCTGGCCAAACTGATGTTAAGTCGAAATTGTTGGAAGTTGTCACTATAGACATTATTATAATGTATATGGTTGTCACGAGCTCTATCTCTAATAGACTCTAAATTTTGTTGCTGTAGCCCCGCTCCCCCTGAACTATCTAGTGGTACTTTGACTTCAGTTTTTCCCCTGAACCCCTTGAACTATGTTCAAGCTTGAGTGATATGGTTGTAGCTTTTTATGAAAGCTCCTGTTCCCTAGGGTTCAGTACAGATTGTATCTGTTTTTGGTGAGAATTTCTGTTTTGAAGTACCCACCCTGTATTTTTTTTTTAGGGTTGGATTAATAGTACTCCCTTGTTATTCAAGGTTGTTGTACTTTATTACTTTAGTTCTGATTCCTGCCCTACACTATGTGAGCTTAGTAAACTCTAATACTGCCACAGGCTAGCACCTGTCTGTTCTGGAGTAGTAGGCCTGACTTTGGCCTCCTTAAGATTATGGTGACGTAGTTTGTACTCCCCTTGCTAAAGGGTAAAAAGTGTTTTTACTCAGTATATTGCCTGTTGGAATGTATAAGCTCAGGTTGAGTTTAATAAAGTTAACCTCACTACATAGTTTAGTTTCATAGTTTGCTCCCTTAGAGCTTGAACACTGCCACAAGCTGACACTCATGTTGTTTGAAATAGAAGGCTCCGTTTGGGCCTCCTTCAGAGCACAGTAGCTTGTTGTATTACAAGGCTTGTTGGTAGGTGTTTTAGTTAGAGTTTGCTCACTTGGAAAGTGACACTGCCACTAGCTGACGCGTGTCTTTCTGGAGTCGCAGGTCCTGTTTGGGCCTCCTTCAGAGCATGATGGCGTAAGTTTGTACTCCTCTTGCTTAAAGAGTAAAAAGTGTTTTTACTGAGTACACTGCTTGTTGGAATGTGTTGAGGTAGACTGTTATCTTATCTGCTAGTTAAACTCTGTTTCAATCAGAACGAGTTCCCATGTTTTGTGGGCTCTTGCGTTATCAGCAATTGAGTTGCTTTTAGGTGTGTGGCCTTTACAGGCCGCCCTGTAAGTGAATCCCCCACAACAGGGTGTCTTTTAGCAGATTAAGCATGTAGTTTTCACATGGCTGGCCTTTGCGAGGCTGCTGTGATATATTCTACATTGTGTAGAATTACTTCATGTTGCAGGCTCTCTGGGAGCCTCCATGATTTTGTGACTACAGTATGGTCTACCTGTTAGGTTGAGCCCAGTACTCCCCTCGTCTAGAGGGTTGTTCTGCATAGTACTTAGCTCCCTGAGTCTGGTCAGTGGTTGAAGGCCTCTCTGAGGCCTCCCTGTTGAGGACCGGCCCCTAGGCTGGTTGTACTCCCCTTGTTAGAGTGCACAGCCTCCTCAGTGCAAATAATCAAGTGCTGAGTAGATTCTAGGATTGAGCAGAATTTTACTCCCCTCACTGGTGAGGGTAAAAAGTGCTAAGCTGAGTCCTGCTCTTCAGGATGCCCCTCTCTATGATCTGGTCTGAGTTGGTTACTGCCCCTTTGCAGTCCCTCTTACTGGATATCTTCTCTGAAGAATGTGAATTGAGACTGTTAGACCAGAAACCCTGGTGGCAATCAGGGTTGAGTATGTTCCCCAGACAAGTGACTGGCTAGGGTTCCCTCGGGCCCCCTGGCTACATTCCCTTAAAGGTACCCTCTTTTCTTTGAAAAAAAGCTTGGTTCCAGAAGCCTTTGATAGCATATCTGTGGAAGGCCTCTTTGAGGCTTATAGCTTGGGCTGTTGGCCATAGGGAATGCCTTCACTGACAGCGTATATATGACCCGTAGGGGGAGTGGTTCTGGCATTACAGTTGAAACTGCTAGTTCTGATGTTTGTCTAGCTATTTTTTGGCATGCACTCCCCTCAAGCATGGCGGCGTGGGTATATCGTTCCCCACAGTGTTGAGTTCCCATTTCAAAGGGAATTTCATATGTAACCATGGTTCCCTGAGAACAGGGAACGAGGCACTGCGTTACCTGCCATACATCGGGGTTGCCTGCTGAACAGTGCCTTCAGACGATAAGGTACTGACTGCTTCATAGGCACTCCTTATATACTTCCGGGTCGCGCAATGATGACGTCATAGGCTGTTGCCGGCCAATAGGATTGTTGTGATTTGATAATTGTTTTCAGACATCGGTTCACAAGGAAGCGTTCCCCATACCGTGTCAAACGCAGTGTCTCGTTCCCTGTTCTCAGGGAACCATGGTTACATACGTAACCTGAGACGTGTTTTGTCATGAATCGAGTGTTTAGAAACAAAATTTATTAGAGTTGTTGTCAGATTTCATTGGTGATTTCCAATATGAAATTTAATCGAAAGCTTGGCAAACATGAATTTGATGTTTCCCTATTCAAAGAGATAGGAGCTGCACTTGAATGCCCGAGAGGTGTTTCAAAGATGGCCTCCGAGTGAAATGACTTGTTTCTCTTTTTTTTATTGACCTATATAAAAGCAAATGTTACAACTCAAAGAATTTAACAACAATAATAGAATTAAAAACAATATACAAAAAAAACAGTAAAGAAACAAACAAACAAAAAATAAATAATAATAATTAATAAATAATGAAAAAAAAAACAAAAAAAAAAACTATGAACCAGAGGTAACATACCTTAACGTAAATTAATATTGAAAGAAGGAGAGAAAGGTCCCCCCCCCCCCTTTTTTTTCCCTCTTCCCTGTGCATCATAAAGGCATAAATGTTATACTTTGTGCACAACGAAAAGGACTTTAGGGCTTTGACATTTCTGGAAGAGGAGATAGTGCCCAAATAACATTTCAAGTCTTGACAAAAAATAATAAAAAGAGGTTTAACAGACAAAAATGTACACTTATGTATAAAAACTTGGCTAGAAAAATAAATAGATTTATAAGAAAATACTTGTCTAGATTTTTATCAAAGTTATATAATCCAAATAATACACTAAATAATACCTTAAACACCAAAGAAAATTTTTCAAAAAAAGAAGCACGTACAAATATAAAAAATTTCTTCCAAAAAATAGCTATATGAACACACTCTCAGAAAAGGTGAGGGATAGACTCATCTTCTGCCCCACAAAAAGAGCATAGAGAATCCATCCCAGGAAACATTTTTTTTTTATATTGACAGGGTAAAATCGGTGTAACAACTTAAACGATACCTCTTTAACCTTATTAGTGAATAAATATTTGTTGGGTAAAGACCACACTTTCTTCCAAGGAATATTATTAAAACAATTACACCAATAAGATATTACAGAAGGGAAAAATGACTTGTCTCAAAGGGACTTTGGTAACAATAAGTTACGTCAAAGACCAATAACACAACTGTATTGCGTTATTGGTTATCTTTATTATTATATAATAAATATAATAATATTATCTTTATTATATAATAATAAAGTTATTATCTTTTCCGTTTATTTTTATTTATTTATTTATTTGCTAAAATGCCTCTAATAGGTTGTTTAATGCCATTGTGACAACATGAACCACTATTGGTTGAGTTAAAAAAAAAAAAAAAAAAATGTATTCAAGACTTTAAAGTTTGCGTATATACAGAAAGTGGCTTTGAAACCTTCATCTAAGAATGATTAAAAGTGTGACAGTTAGCACCAGTCACAACCTTAATAATTATAACATAATTATTAATATTAATAATAACATAAAACATACATTATTGGGAAACAAACTATATTTAATTATGTGTAATGTTAAATAAAAATTGGGTAAACATTACCGAGAGCCTCAGCGTCAGTGCGCATGCGCACAGAGACACGTGTGCAGTCAGCTGAACGCTGAGGATGTAAACACTGAGCAGCGCGTGTTGATCAATAAGCGCTGGACCTTGATCATTCAGTTAGTTATTAGTTTTGCTGTCTGTCTCCCAAACAGCTGTATGTGTTTGTCCTGCTGCAGACGTTTCAATGGCCCCGTTAAAGTTTTGTGCCAATATTTCATGGCTCTTCACGGAATTGCCGGAGTTCACGCAGAGGATGCGTGCTGTTTCGCGCGCGGGGTTCCGAGCGGTCGAGGCGGCGTGGATTTACAACGCTGACCTCAAAGAGTTAAAAGCAGTGAAGGATGAAACTGGACTCGAATTTGCACTCATAAACACCCCCCCGGGTAAGACATAGTGAATGACTGACAGATGTAAATGTAGACAGACAGATAGATAGATACTTTATTAAAGCGATGGGGAGAAACTGCAGTTGCAGTGATATAATGAGACGTGTTCTCTAACCTGTCAGCTCACAGTTAAAGGTCTCTGAAGGGTGCTTGTCACAGAAAGGAATAAAATAACTTTCAGTTCATTGGTCACAAACATAATGGTGCTTCATATGCAGATAGAACTGCTTAATGGAATAGATACGACCTTTCTCAACTCATGAGGGAAGCATGTACCGGTTACACTGATCTGATGCAGTTCTGCTCTGATGTAAGACTTGTTGCACCACACTAAATCACCATTTAACACTATTGAAATTCCTCCTCGTTTTCTTAGTTCAGCTTTAAAATGCAGACCCAAACTGTTTTGTAGATAATTTCAGTCTTAAGTGTGCAGTCTATCATTAGGTTTTGACTTCTATATCCTCCACCATTTTGTGCATCCTGTACACAAACAAAAATAGCTTTGAAATGTCATGATAAATCTTATGTGTTATTTGTTGTCATTTTGTCCTCCAGGAGATTTAAATGCAGGAGATTTGGGATTGGGTGCTGTTCCTGGAAGAGAGCAAGAATTCAGACAAGGTTTGGATCTGGCGGTGCGGTTCGCCAAAGCACTGGACTGCAGAAGGTACACTGCGAGTCTTACACTGTGTTGATGTTTAATATGCAAGAAGAGTAGGATTTTAGTCCAATACAGTGCTGCAGGGATGACATTTTTGTAGGCCAAAACCCAGAGACAGGTTTAGGTTTTTAGCACTTCTGGTTCCTCACTGCAGAACACGAGATCTAGGGGGTGGAGACGGGTAGGTTTAGGAATATGTAAAGTAGGAGGAGTTGGATCCAAAACCAGGGGGTGGAGATGGGTAGGTTTAGGGATATGTAAAGTGGGAGGAGTTGGATCTGGATCCAACCTTGCCCCCTGGATGTCGTGTTCTGCAGTCAGGACCATCTTGAAAGTCCTGAAAAGTGAAGC
Source organism: Elopichthys bambusa (assembly GCA_037101425.1). Taxonomy (NCBI): domain Eukaryota; kingdom Metazoa; phylum Chordata; class Actinopteri; order Cypriniformes; family Xenocyprididae; genus Elopichthys; species Elopichthys bambusa. The sequence goes on along the minus strand of CM074440.1, from coordinate 25,561,719 downwards.
TGTAACATTTCGCCCCCTGTTGGCTGGCTGTAGTACAGGTCATAAACCCCACCCTCTCTATGTAATCGAATGTGACACGAACCAAACTAAAAAATCCAAATAATTTTTTTTCAAAAGATGGTTTCTGTCTTCTTAGGTAGTTCTTATCACGCTGACTTTACGTATGTTCATGTGTTTGTTGTTTTCCTAATAGGTTTGGTTTTAGTTATTTGATGCTATAAAAATGGGGTGTAACCCTAATGATTGACAGCTGTGCTTCTGATTGAGTTTTTGGGAGCAGGACCTTGATCAAAGCCATTTGAAGGCAAGTCTGCAACCTTAGCCAACCCTTAGACCATTTTTTTTAATGGATGTCAATGGAGGAGAGGCTTCATTACGCTGAATAAACTGCATTTGTGAGGAAATAGCATATCGTTTAATGAATCGACAGCCCATCAGCTAAACTTTAGCATGTTTGCTCTTAAGCATTTGTTTTGGATTGATCTTTTTTTTTTTAATTTACACCATGCTGTTTTATAAGAGAAGTCATGGACAATTATTTGACAGGTATGATTCAGTTTATGCCACTTCTCATTAATTTCTATGGTATCTGCTAGGGATGCACTGATACCATTTTTTAAGGACCGAGTACAGGTACCAATACTTTTTTTCTAGCACTTGCCGATACTGATACTGATTTATTAATTTCTCTCTCTCTCTCTCTCTCTCTTTTTTTTTTTTTTTTTTTTTTTTGGTGATGTGGCAGTTTTCCAAGCACAACACAGTGAGACTAATGAATGTAGGACAGCTTCTTTATTATTACTCTAATGAAAAAAGTAATAATTTTTATGTGCTTGTCACAAACTTAAAGAACAAAAATTTCAAAGTGTCCAATAACCTTCAAAGGGCATAATTACCAATATATATAATTGTTTACCATGTATACATTTATTTAACATATTTTGTTTTATTAACATTAATGACAAATATAGGCTACGGTCCCTTTAAGACCGAATCCATGGATACTGACACATATCCTGTTTTCACCCAAATGTTTACGTCCACTTAAGCCATAACCGACTGTATTTACGTGACTGATATTTTGATATATTTGGACAACTATGTGTGCATTTGACCATTCAGGCGCGAGGAGAACTGATCGCGCGCAAGACAGAGAGAGAGCGTATGCGAGAGAGAGCGCTTCTGGTCTGTGTCACCATTTCATGTAAATACAGTCGGTTATGGCTTAAGTGGACGCAAACAGGTGGGTGAAAACAGGATATGTGTCAGTATATTACATTCATGAATTCAGTCTTAAAGGGCAAGTAGCCTAATTAAATATTTGTCTGTCATTAATGTTAATAAAACAACAAAAGATGTGTATATATATATATATATATATATATATATAAATATATATATGAGAAATCTGGTCACTAGGTTGTGTTTACATTGGTTCATAGTGTTATGTTATAAACATTTGTTCTGTAATATTTGTTTAGCACTTTTTGAAAGGCAGGTTAAAAAAGACTTTATTTTAATAATTATTTTCATTATGACTTTAATGATTATGCCCTTTGAAGGTTATTGGACATTGTGAAATTTGTACTTACTTTTTTCATTGGAGTAATAATAAAGAAGCTGTCCTACATTCATTAGTCTCACTGTGTTGTGCTTGAAAAACTGCCACATTACCAAAAAATAAAATAAAATAAATTAATTAATAAATGTACAGGCATCGGTATTGGCGAGTACCAGAAAAAAAATTATCGGTACACGTACTCGGTCCTTAAAAAATGGTATCAGTGCATCCCTAGTATTTAGGCTTTAAAATTCATAAATGTTGTGTTCATTTGTGAAGATTATCATGTTGAACAAAATGTGTAAGAATCATGAATGTTTGTTGGTCACAGAGTTTATTCTCTGTAAGAATCCAAAAGCCAATGAAAAAATCCTATTGGGTTTATGTCTAGGGAAGCCGGGTGACGCTAACATCTGGGTTGGCCTACAAAAATTATCATCACTGCAGCGCTCTATGGCAATTCAGTTTGTGCCGGGATACTAGTCCTGATGCTGCAGAAATACAAACAATGAACAAATTGAAGTGTTGGATTTACATAAAGAGATCACTTTTATTAGTTGTTGCTTGGTGTCTGGTTAGGAATTACTATAATAGGGATGCATCATTTCAATGACCTGATTTATATTCACAGTAGACCGTTCTAAGTTCCCTTCACATTATGTAAACAAAAAACAAGCCTACTGAAGCTGATAGAATGGGAAACAGAACTTAAGCGTCTAGACATGAAGGTTCATGCTGTTACTCACTAAAATAGTTTCAGATCTGCTGAAATCATCTCCCCGGGGGCTTGCGTCTATGCAGCGCTGCCCCACATGTCTAAATGTCTTATCTAACACATTCACATCCTCTACGGGAACCTTGTTTTCTCTATCAGCTGCGATTTTGCAGGCGATCTTGAGACATACGCAGTAGGCGATCAGCTGAGGATGTTTTACCGTGTTTTACCTCTGCTGAGAGTAACTCATGCTAATGTTTCTCTCCAGGATCCACTTGATGGCTGGGAGGGTGCCTGCGGGGGTGGACCGCTCTGCCGTTGCCATGGAGATGGAGGACACCTTTGTGCAGAACCTGAAACATGCTGCAGGTGTCCTCTCAAAGGTGACCTCCGCCCCCTTTACTGCATCATAATGTGTCGCATGGCAGAGGGCCAGAATTTGTTTATATTCCACTGTAGAAGTTCAGGAGATTTTCTGTGAAGTTTTCTTTATAGAGTTTTCTCTACATTTCACAATGACAACAGGGGTTGACAGGGGTTGGATATGAAGCAGCGCAACTGTTTTCAACATTGATAATAATCAGAAATGTTTCTTTAGCAGCAAATCAACTAATAACTTGAATGATTTCTGAAGGACACTGACACTGAAGACTGGAGTAATAATGCTGAAAATTCAGCTTTGATCACAGGAATAAATTACATTTTAAAACATGTTAAATTAGAAAACATCAGCTGTGGCTTACTTTTGTATTCTTCTTCGCTGTACAGGAAGGCATTCTTGGATTGATTGAGCCAATCAACACCAGGATAACAGATCCACGATATTTCCTCGACTCCCCAAACCAGGGTAAAAAGGTTTTTTTCCCCAAGGATGATTGTATATTTTGTGTCCAGATTATTTACGCATGTGTTTTTGTCTTTATCATCACATCCCATAGCTGCAGTGATTCTACAGAGAGTCAGTCATCCCAGCATCAGGATGCAGATGGTGAGCGGAACACATTCTGCACTGCATTTGAGTTTTTCTCCAAAGTCAAGGTTTTTATTTGATCATTATTCATGCAGCTTTTGTTCATGCATCTTAAATTGAGAGACATCAAATATTTGTACTTTTTCAGGATCATTGAAAATGAAAATGAGTGAAGGTGATTCTGACTTAAGTGAAGTGACTTAAGACAAACATAGTCTTATATGTTCATATTAATTTTAACATAAAGCTGCATTCCGCTTTTTTTTTTTTTTTTTTGGTTAAAATCATCCAAAAAAATTTTTTGAGCCAGTGTTAAAAACTATCTCCTTACCTTAGCCCAATTCACAATGGTAAGCTTGTAATAATGTTTTCTAATTCAAGTGCTACTGGTAGGTTTTCCAGGGAAATTCGAGCATGCAGCCGGTAGTCTTTGCGTCATTACGTCACATCCGTTACATAAAGGACAAGTTCCAGCTAGTAGGCTATATCACATGTAATGGATCATTTATCAGTGGTGGACGAAGTACACAATCAAGAACTTGAGTAAAAGTACAGATACATATCATAAAATATTACTCAAGTGAAAGTATTTAGTGCTCCTTTTCAATTTTACTTGAGTGAAAGTACAAAAGTACTTGATTTTTAATGTACTTAAGTAAAAAAGTACTGATTGATGAATGTTTATTTTGTAATTTTATATAGGCCACTTATATAATTTAATTTTATATTATACATTTTATATAATCCTATTGCTCAAAATAATTATGAATGATTATGAATTATCAAAATAGCCAGCACTAGTCAGTATGGGGGGGTATAATGCAAAAGTGGCAGACATGTTACTTGTTCAGATGACATTTTCTGCTGAAAATTCTTATTTTCATCATACTTCCAAGACTACGATCTGTGATTCCAAAGTACAGTATCCAACGGTGCAGTGACTGACAGCCCAGACATTCTCCTCAAAACATTAGATTCATCCATGCCGAGGAGCCGTGCCGATGCACAACCCACCTAAAGATGATAATTCCGCAAATAACTGCAATTGCAGGTTCCAAACAGAGGTGGCGACAAACAGCGCGTCTACACTGGACACGAGCGTCACAATGCGATGCGTCAACAGACATTAGAGCCCATTATAATCTGTGATATTGTCTACACTGGATGCGGCACGGTGTGACGCGACAAATTCCTGACAGTAAATGGATTCCCTGTTCTATTTCTGGCATAGTCCAGGTGCTTTCCTATGGTCGTCTTGTTGCATTCAGTGTAGACAGCTTTTAGCTGCTGCGTGATAAAAGTTGCGTCTGGTGTAGACACGGTGAAAGAGGCAAAACTTACGGACTGCAGCTTTAAATATATTTGTAATTTGTTCACCTTATAATTTTTATACTTCAACACCCTAGAAACTATGGAAGCTTGTTTCCACCACAGAATAAAATTTTTTTTATAATTTTTATAAGAGTTTATATCTCACAATTCTGACTTTATTTCTCTCAATTCCGAGATCAGATATAAACTCAGAATTGTGAGATTTAGGGTATGTTTACATGACAGAGATGTAACTAAAAACGGAAAATGCATGTTATCATTTTCAAAAGTGTGCGTTTTCCGGCTCCCAAAAAGCTGTTGTCATGTAAATGAATGGCCAAAACTAATTAAAAAGTTTTCAGTTTTTATGTGAAAACAGTGTCTAAAACATGCAGTTGAGAGAAAAAAGTCATAATGAGATTAAAAAGTCATTACCTTTTTTATGCCTTCCATAAGAAACCATATTGCAATTCAAACCCCCCACAAAACTCAGCAAACACATAGTGAAATCCACTCACGTTTCTGTTAGAATCTAGTTACCTGCTCTTTCAACCTGTCGTGTTCCGCGTTTTTACCTTAATTTGTGTTGTGTTTGTAGCGGCAGTGAGAAATGAGCATCATGTGAAGTCATTTTCACTTATCTTATTACGGAGTGGCTGCACTGCACATGCTGTCCTTTCCAGGATAATAAAATCACTTTCAGCGCTTTTTGATTCCTGGGCTGAATAAATCATATGAGGGAGTTTGTCGAGGGACTCGCCGGAGGGATGCTGGTGCATTAGGCAGCTGCTGTGTTTGTTTCCAGACGGTGAAAGAAGGACTTGAGTGTGTTTCTGAATGGCCCTCTGTCGCCAGCTCAGCTCCGTCTGAGGGAACATAAAACCCACAGCGAAGATGATCAACCGCAATCTAGAACAACACCAGTCAGAAGCAGATGTATGACTTCAGATTACACAACACTGTCACTCTCTCTTTTTGCAGGACATCTACCACTGGCAGATCATGGATGGCAACTTAACGCAAAATATACGCAAATACTTACCAATGACAGGTAAATGTGGGACTGTTAAAGTCGGCATGAAATTAGAGCTTACACTCTTAAAGGGTTAGTTCACCCAAAAATTAAATTTATGTCATTAATTACTCACCCTCATGTTGTTCCACACCCATAAGACCTTTGTTCATCTTCAGGACACAAATTAAGATATTTTTGATAAAATCCGATGGCTCAGTGAGGACTGCATTGAGAGCAAGTTAATTTAGACTTTCAATGCCCAGAAAGCTACTAAAGACATATTTAAAATAGTTCATGTGACTACAGTGGTTCAACCTTAATGTTATGAAGTGATGAGAATACTTTTTGTGCGCCAAAAAAAACAAAATAACGACTTTATTCAACAATATCTAGTGATGGCCGATTTCAAAACACTGCTTCATGAAGCTTCACGAATCTTTTGTTTCAAATCAGTGGTTCGGAGAGTGTTTCAAACCATCTCAAACTGCCAAAGTCACATGATTTCAGTAAACGAGACTTCGTTATGCCGTAAGTGTTTTGAAATTTCAATGTTTCACGTGACTTTGGCAGTTTGAAACACGCTCCAAACCAAAAGATTTGTGAAGCTTCATGAAGCAGTGTTTTGAAACCGTCCATCAATAGATATTGTTCAATAAAGTCATATTTTGTTTTTTTGGCACACAAGAAGTATTTTCTTCACTTCATAACATAACATTTGTTGTTTTAGTCATGTTTAAGTTTTAGTTTATTTCAAGTAATGTTTTTATGGTTTTTAAATTTTAGTTTTAGTTAACGATACATCAGTAAATTGTAGAGAAAAATCCTCACAGCTTTACCACTGTCGCAGGTCACATCCAGATCGCTCAAGTTCCTGACCGCCATGAGCCGGACAGCGATGGAGAGCTCAGTTTCTCATACCTCTTTAAACTGCTGGAGGAGCTGGACTATCAGGATTACATCGGCTGTGAATACAAACCTAAGGGTGAGTGAAAGAAAGGTCATAGGGCACTTGGCTTAATGCCAGTTTATGAGGATTGAAATTACTAATTTCTCCATGAATTTTTAAGATTTAAAAAAATAATGTTGTCCAACCCCAATTAAACACACCTGAACCAGTTAATCAAGGTCTTACTAGGCGTACTAGAAACTTCCAGACAGGTGTGTTGAGACAAATTGGAATTAAACTCTGCAGGACAGTGGCCCTCCAGGACCGAGTTTGGAAACTGCTGCTGTACATCATTAAACAAAAAGATTCTGATGTGACACTTTTGTTGGTCCTGAACCTACATTCATATCCTGTTTGCAGCCACAAACTCTTCTACAACTCTTAAAGGGGGGGTATCATACAGTTTCTGCCAATCTCATGTTAATCTTGAGTACATATAGAGTAACAATGCATCCTTCATGTCTCTAAAACGTCTTTAGTTTTGTCATATTTATAAAATATAGAGCACGTGCAGCTTCTGCTTAGAGATCGCATGCTAGCTGCGACATCTTTATGAATAAAAGGGGAACAAAAACGTTTGTGGTGTTTACATTTTATGCACTTGCGCGCCGATTGCCAACAAAACACAGACATCTGAAGTAGCTTTACTCACCACCCGCGATCTGCAAATCCAGCACTGAACTGGGACTTGTTTACAAAGTATTCATCACCGAATTCCCGGGAACAAACAAACATATGTGCACAACTCCGTTGCTGCCCTGGAAAAACAAACTTCATCCTCTGTTCCCTTAACGCTGGGTTCTTTGGGAAGCTGAAAAAGGTAATCTTTCTCTGTCAATCAAAAACACACTCCTCTGTTTACAGGAGCTGCATCTCATTTTGGATGCTGCGTCTTCCGGAGGTCTCATTTAAAGGCTGAATACTTTTCTTAAATGATATTCATTGTGAGGTGTAAAATACTGTAATTTCTTTCTTACGTTGCAATCTAACGGTTATTTTTCTTAAATGAGACTGCCTCGATGATATATGCAGCCTTCAAAGGGTGCATCCCCTGAATTGGGACACAGCCATTGTTGAAAAATCTTTTGGCTTCCTTATCCCTAACGAAATGCATTGATGGGTGTGCTCTTGCTCTTGTTCTGGGTCATGTGTGTGCGCACGCTTATCAGGGAGAAGTGCCTATACAAGGAATTCCGCTCTCTTTTGACGTCATACAGGACACACTGTGAAACCGGAAGTAGTGGATTTGGCACAGAAATACTCCGTCATATGTCCAACTCGTTTTTTGAAACTTTGGCCATGTTTAACATGAGAATGCAACTCTTTAACAGTATAAATAAGCCAGAATGCATGAAATAGCATTACGAATTTAATTCTTGGTAATTCATATTTGTAAATGTGATTCTCTAGGTTCCACGGAAGCGGGTCTGGAGTGGGTCACAAGATACTGGAACAGTCACAACCGAGGACCAATTTAATTCCTTAAATTCCTCCATTTTCTAAAAGGGCACCATGTAGTAAAATGCCAAGACTGTAATTTTCTACAGCTTAAAACAGACTCCCATTTTCAATCGTTTTATTTTTTAATATTTCACTTGTGCATGGCTGTCAATAGCTATGAAATGGCATTGGACATAAAGGACACTTCAGATGTTTTAATTTAAGATTTATTGTCAAGCGTTTTTTTCTTACAAATCCACCTCTATTTACATAATGTACAAATTACAACATTCTCAGACATTTGAAATGCTAATTAATGTTCTAACTTCTTAATAAATCTTTCTTCCAAAAATGTCCAGTGTCCTTCAAGAAAACAAAACAGTAAAACATTTTATTCTTCAGTTTTTGTCATTATGGGAGTATGTATCATCCTGATACATTTGGTTTCCTGCATGTGAAAAGCGTGTCAAAGGTTTCCCATGATCTTTGCACATCTAGTGTCGTCTCGTTAGTAGGACTAATGGTTACGCCGCCCTTGATGATGAATGCAAGACCATGCAACTATTTCAAGAGATTCTTCTTGAAAGATGAATATAATAATAGCTCAACTTCATAAGATTAAAATAAAGGCATAAAGGCACTTTTGGGATGATAAAAGGGCAGTAAAGACAATTATGTTGCAGAAAGTAATGCATTATGGAGCAACCTGCAGCAACAGGTGGTTCTTGAAGAGCGCAGATGAAAACTTAAGACTTGTAAACCGAATCGAATGTGCACGGGCTACAGAGACATCAGTTTCCTATCAGCATCTGAGAAGAGAGCAGCACAAATGAACACTAAGACTACAGAATGACAGCTTTGGCAAACCAGCGCAGTCTCTCAAGCCACTACACACCTCCCAGTTAACCGCACTCAAATCAACAGGGCAGCCCATTTAGCTGTTTTCCTGTGCAAAATGTTGGCAATTTAATTGCTTAGATGGATGCAACCTGGTCAACGCAGCACGCAGCACACAAGATGCACTTAGTCTGCGAGCGGGAGGCGGCTCAAAGCTGAATCTTAGCACAAACAGATTTCAGACACTGAAAGACACACATGGGGCCACTCGCAGAGGTCCGCACACGTTCACAGCAGGCCCGTCCAGAGGTTGTAGCATGCAGTGTTAATGACGGATTCCAGATGGTGGTACATGGAGACCAGCTGAGGTGGAGGGCTGCTGCTCGGCTGGGTCTGTGCGGGTAAAGGCTCCCTGAAGACAACCTTCAGACTCTAGAAGCAGAAGAAAAGAGGGTGAAACACTGAGATCTGTGGTGTGATCAATTTTGACATGTGCAGTGAATGAATGGCTACGTCCAGATCACAAGCATATGCTATGCTATAGAGGATATAAGTTAAATATAGCCTTAATAAATTATTAAATTATACATAGCTCAATAATTTGTTCAAGAACAAGTAATATCTTAATAAGACCAAAGACTGCCTGTTTTATGTACCCAAAATGAATTATATCTCGTTTAACCACTATAAGAGCCAGTGGCAAATCCCCAAAGCTCTGGCCATGATGAAGCTGTTCTCGGCGGGAACACGAGCAATGAACGGCTGCTGATGGCCTGGAGCTCGCATCTCAGAAAACATCTAAACAAACTGTAAAATAGGCGCTATGATTAAATAAGAGTCACATACTGTATTTCAGGTCTAAACAACTACATTCTCACCTAAAAAACTCTTGAAACTACAGTTTGTGGTACAACAAGTGTAATATTCGCAAAAATTACGGCGGATTTGCTCGGCCGCCATGACAGTCGCTTCAAGTGGAGTGATACGAACAGTGAAAAGGTAAGAGTGCTGTTGTCACTAAAATATCGCACGGCTATCAGCCAATCAGATTTGAGAACCAGAAAGAACTTTTATAAAATAAAATAAAATATATACCTGAACCTGTTTTTGTTAGAATTCACTCAGGAGAGGGTATAAATAAACTAGTTATAAAATAAAATAATATAAAATAAATAAATAATATAAAACTCACGGTTTTTCCTGCCTGTGTGTCCAGAAAGACGAGCACAAAACAGTCTGTAAACTTCTGGTTCAGGACAGCCTGGAAAACAGAGTTTACGATCAAACAACACACTGTTTAAACATTCAACATCGTGACCCCAAATGTTTCTTTTCATTTTTAAATTCAACGCTGATCTTCATAATCCATTTAAAGTGGACTGGTGTACAGCATTAGGAAACGCAGTATTAACATTGTTTCTGTATATACGGAGGGTGAAATGATCATCCGAGAGCTGTCATCAGTTCAGGAAATCTACATAAAGCCACATGTCCAATTACAGAATGAAGCATAAAGTGCCATCTGACACATTTGAGGATCTGATGATTATCGGCAGCTGAATTCTCCTCATGTTCTCAGAATGTTTGCTCACAATAATAATAATCAGAAATGTTTGTTGAGCAGCAAATCAGCATATTAGAATGATTTCTGAAGGATCATGTGACACTGAAGACTGGAGTAATGATGCTGAAAATTCAGCTTTGATCACAGGAAAATATTCAAATGGAAAACAGTTATTTGAAATTGTTATAATATTTTACAATATTACTGCTTTTACTGTATTACTATTATTTTCAATAAAAAATACAGCCTTCCGAAATACTTAATCTTAAAGACCCCAAACATTTGAACAGCACATCTATGGGTTTTTGCCCGTTTTATTGACCGAAAGGCAAAAATCATAAGCTCTCAAAATAGTACACCTCTTAAACCAAACGATTTGCGGTATCATTCAGGTCTGTAGCACAAACGACACAGGCATATATCTAAAATTAATCACAGGAATTATTAAGAGAAATTAATATTAAGGGCCAGATTTACTAACAGCTTGTGTCAGCACAAACCCTCTTTTGGCACTAAAAAAACTACTGCCAGGATTTACTAAAGACATGCAGTGAGAAATTAGCAGGGCTGCCCCCAACTAAAGATTTTTGTAGTTGATTAGTGGTTGTTCATTCAAGCCATTAGTTGACATTTATTATTTATCATTTATCTATTTGGAATGCCAGGGGAAAACGTTATCCGAATATATCATTTGCCAAGCCACTCTATTTTTAATTTGCTGCGACCCTGCGCTAATTTACGCTGCTCTTGGTAGATTGTGTTGGTCATTATGCAAAAGATTTGGCTGTGTCTGTGTTCTTTCATTTGTGCATTGTCAGTAAATCACCTGCAGAAATTTCCACTGCATCGCGCTTCTATGGGATTGCGGTCTCACGCTAATTTGCCCTGTTTAGTAAATCTAAATCTGGCCCTAAATGTCTTGTCCCCTGATAAGTTTATGTATCTCTTACCAGGTACTGAATGCCACTGTCATCTTTAAAATGCCTGCAGTTTTGTGGGAAGCGTGACAGAAGAACTTTGATGAGACTCTGGTACCAGGCGGGACTCATATTCAGGAAACAGTCCTAAAAAACACAAATCACAAGAAACTTGTACAGTTTGGAATGACATGAGCATGAGTAAATGATGATAGAATTTTCATTTTTGCACTTTTATTAAAATTCTTCTTCTTTTTTTTTTTTTTGCATAGATTTAGCAAGCCACCAAGCATATATACACAATAATGTGACGGGTCATATTTTTGTCCAAAGGCCTTAATAATAATAAAAAACAGAGATATGACATCCAGAGTATGTAAGGTAGTACATCTAGATCTCTTTTATTGAATCCAAAAGGTTTTAATCATATTTTGCACATATAAAGGTATTTTAAAGATTTGGAAGTATCAAAAGATCATTTAGTTTAACCGTCCAAAGGACAATACAGCCATTTCATTTGTGATTAAAATATCTTAAAATATAATAACTGTATATATTTTTTATTCTGGCATGACTTTATAGCATCATATATTAACAGTGCAATATAGTATTAAAATTATGTGTAGAAGTCATTGCTTTGTTATGAGAAAGAATGTCCAGAAAAATTAATTTCATTGATGTCATTCGGAGTAACCAATATAAAGGAACCATTTTGGATCAAGTCATGTGGTCAATATCATGTAACAGGATGTGACATCATTCAGACACCTGCAAAGAACCACATGGTTGTGAAGCAAAGTCTCTTTTAAAACTCTTTTAGCTATTTGAAAAATTCATGTTTTCACTTGCTCATACGCATATCCTGAAACATCAGGTCATTCGGTTCAATCACTATAAAACATGGAAAATGTTGTAATATTTTAAAAACTTGTACTAAATATTAAAAAAAGATTGTCCTTTTGCTAGCTAGCTAGCAAACTAACTAGCTAGTTAGCTAGATAACAGCCTGTTAGCACTGTTTGAAAATAACCAAAAGTGTCATTAGGTAAAACCAAAATTTTGGTTAACCCAAATGACTTTTTTGGTGACAAAATTTGTCCACCTTGTAAAAAAATCTCATTGTTAACACTGAATAAAACTTCAAAATTAATTATATCTCCGTTGTTTTTTTTACACTTTTAAAAACCTTATTCGTCAATGACCCATATATATATAGTATATAGTGTATATATGTATATAGTTTGTGCTGTTTTGTATTATATGCATTTTACCGTTTCATTTATGTTGCATAACAAAACTGATGTGTACATTTTAAACTGGAATAAATAGTTGTTCACAAAAAAAAAAAAAAAACAAGAAAAAAAGAAAAAGAATATTCAGTTTGAAAAGCCTTTGGGGTCCTAAAAGACTGGACCAGAATATTTCTATTTAAATTAGACCAGCCTGTACACCCAAACCATTATTTTTCACATTAGACTTCATACAGGATCTGGCTGCGATAGCTGCAGACCCTTCAAGTAAGCAAAACCACAGGAAGGCAGTTTTCATTCTGGTTGCAGCAGTACATTTTTAAAAAGATGTAATTTGCAGTAACTTTCTCCTGGTCTGATATCACAGTAGGAGTACATCTCTACTTCCTTTGTGAGCCTGTATCGGTTTGACAGCGGTATACATCATCCGAGCACTCCGATTAGCATTAGCAGTCGTGGCACAGGAGCGGCTCCGCTCAGTAACATTGACTAAGCGGTTCTGCTTTCGTGAAGGGAATACAGAAGCGAGCGGCGTGTGAATAGATGAGCAATCAAATGGCATTGATATGCAGGGTTGGGGAGACGGGGGAATCTGAGGCTACGGCGCTTGAACGGGAGCGAGTCATCCACATCACAGCTCGTGTCACGTATGGAGGAAACATCACATCTCTTTCTTCCAGAGTTCAAATATATGTGGATGTGTGAGGTACAGAGGTGAGGTGAGGAGGCCAATCAAACAATATAAAACCCAGAAAGGAGGATCAGAAGGAGGTGAAGACTTCAGGTCAAAGCCGAAAACTGTCAAAATGTTATATAAGCGTTTTCGCTCACAGTGCACATACATGCGGTTGGGAGTTGAGAACCGGTTCCTATTCAGATCTTGTAAGGTCTTGGTCTAAGGGTGTGTTCACACTTGGCGGGTTTGGTTGGATTAAAACGAACTCTGGTGCGATTGCTCTGCTAGTGCGGTTCATCTAAATAAATGTGAACGCTGCCATCCGAACCCCACAAGCTGAAAAAGACCCCTGAAAAGATGGGTCTCAGTCCACTTCCAAATGAACTCTGATGCGGTTCGACTGAAATATGAACTCAACATGGACCAAAGACATCTAAACGAACCAAAAACAGGACATGATGTCACAAGATGTGAGCAGAATGCTCAAGAATACCGGGTTCTTCTCGTTATTGGAGCTATGTTGCCCATTAAGGTTCGGTACAGGCATCAGAACACTGTCTCCCTGCAGCAGATCTTCATTTGTGTGCAATGGAGGAATTCCTGCCACTGTTTTGACTCCTTTAAACATTTTATAAGCTTTTTGTTCTCAGCTGGTAAAAATACAATCTTATCTGTACGCACATACTACGACCACAAATTAGCAAATACTTAGCGAACCAGGACTAAATGTATCATTTTCTTTTTTGAAAACCGAACTACAAGTGTGAACACACTCTAAAGGATACTAAAACCAAACGGTTTTCATGTTGCTTGGTTCAGTACAGTACATTTTTCCAAAATTGTAATAAAATACTGCATAATGAATCAGCCAATAGGGGTCAACTGACCACTCCCTTATCATTTTGGAAAAGGGAAATATCAGTAAGATATACAGAAATAAATAAAATAATAAATAAATGTATAAATGCATATAATAAATTATTATTATTATTGTTAATGGATCATTTATTTATGTATCATTTATTATGTGCCATACAAATTTATTTACACTACTGTTTAAAAGTTTGGGGTCAATAAGATTTTTTGTTGTTGTTGAAAGAAATTAATACTTTATTCAGTATGGATGCATTAAATTGATCAAAAGTGACAGTAAAGACATTTATTAGATCAAAAGATTTCGATTTCAAATAAATGCTGTTTTTTTTAACTTTCTATCCATCAAAGAATCCTGAATGAAAAAAAAAAAAAAAGAATAATATTTTAAATGGTAGAGTATCATTCACGTTTACTAAATAATTAATTAATGTATTATATTTTACAGTTCTGGTTCTCCATATAAGAAGTCCTCCATTTCTGAAGCCAAATACAGTTGCGCTGTAGCAAACACAGTGATGTCTGTTGGCATGAACGGCACATTTGCAGTACAGTAGCTACTGCTGTGTAATCAAATCTCGAACGAGCACCCTGTTGGCGGGCGATACGGAGTGTGAATCTGTGCGCATGTTGGTCCAGAAGGGATCATTTATGGCGTAAATAAGGAATGAAGTGTAATATTAAAGTGCTGACTTCCTGTGCTAATTAGCTGATGTTTATTGCGATTTGGTGATGAGTAGTGCACATGTTTTCCCCACGGAGTGGCGCATTGGCATGTTTGTTGTCAGCCACCTATTAGACGAACTGCACAGAGGATCAAACCATCCTGAATAAACTGTGGAATGAAGGAGAAAACATGCTATTTTCCAGAGGTTTCCTAAAGACTGACTTCAGTGTGTACGGGAAGAGAGAGTGCTGCCACTTTCCACAAACAGGAAGTCCTATTTAAATGAACATGCAAAGTACTTTTAAACACATTATATTGTTGAATTCATATTCGGTTCATTGTAGTAAATAACCATGTTTAATAATACATTTTAATCACACAAAAGAAAAAAGAAAAAAATTATATATATATATATATATTTTTTTTTTATTTTTTTTAAGAACAAATCATACATTTTCCATTCTAAAAAAAAACAAAAAAAACAAGTCAATAGCTACCAAGATTTGGCCCCAAACTAGCTACTTGAGGATAAATCTGCAACCTAAATCTATCAGAAAAAAAATCTATATTTAATATTTATTGCTAGAAAAAAACTATATAATATAATATAATATATAATATAATATAATATAATATAACCCTAGTCCCTGTTTGTATGGATATTATTATATGACAATATATGATCAAATATGATATCTTTTCATTGAGCATTTATTGAAAAAGTAAAAAGTGACCCTGTTCAGACCTTATTTTGTACCTATTCGTGGAAAGTGCCTGCTAGAGAACGAAGAGAAAGGAATATAAAATGGGAGATAAATGGGTGTGAAAGATGCTCATAGAGGTGAAGGGCAGTGGATGTGGCGTGTTCATACCAGCTGAGGGTCAATCTCGGCGACTGATCTGCTTTGCACAGCGTCCAGTAGCTCTTCTAGTTCACCAAAGGCCAGCTTGCTGAGTTTAAGTTTATCCAGAGCCAAGTGCTCTCCGTGAAAGAGCCTCCTCCAAAGGTTATCCCTACGGCAATGGCCCATGGCCTGCTCTACGCTGCTCTGAATCTGCCGCCGCGCAGACATCACCTCCGAATTGAGCAGGGGGAAGAGAGGAGACAGGAAGAAGAGCCCTTGAGAGTCATCTGTGTCTCCGAGCACAGCCTGACCCGCGTGCAGGAGGTTCTCTATGTGGTCAGATTCAGGGCTGGCTGCAGGGCTGACAGGGGCAGTGGTCTCCTCCCACAGGTCCAGTTCAGATTCCCGCGTCCCTACGCTGCCAGCCTCCATCCGCTCCATATGGATACGGCCACTGAGATCACCAGGGTCACGGTGGATCTGAGGAAGTTTCCTAAATCGCCGCATGTCTGCAGTCAAACGCGGGAACAGCTCTCTTTGACTGGTCATGATCACGTAGAAACGCAGCCTGAAATCATTAAAAATGGAAGAAAAAAAGAAAAAATTGTTTAACAGAAAACATGAATAGAATTTTTTTTTTAGTAAATATACCTGTTGCAGTTGGGGAAGAATATTAACATGATTTATTAAAAAAATTATATTATCTAGAATATTTTAAAATAATATTATCATTATTATTATTTTATTTATTATAAATTAGTATATATTATTATTCATAATTATTATTATTACTATTTATAGTAATGTTATAGGTAATATTTATAATATTACTATTTATAATCATCTATTATTATTACTAATTATTAATATTTATACCAATTAATAATAATAACAATAATATTAACTGCTATTATTATTACTACTACTATTTATGGTAATGTTATAGATCATATTTGTAATATTACATATAATATATATTATTTATAATAAATAATATTACTATAATATTTATTGTTTATATTAATTTTTTATTATTTATATTTATCTGTAGATAACATTTATGATATTATATTTTATAATATTTTAGTATTTACTATAAAATGATAATACTAACATTACTATTTACAGTAATGTTATAGGTAATATTACTATTTATAACCATCTATTATTATTACTAATTATTAATATTTATACCAAGTATTAGTAATAATAACTATTATTATTATTATCACTATTTATGGTAATGTTATAGATAATATTTATAATATCATGTATATTATTTATTATGACTAATATTAATAATAAATAATATTACTATAATATTTATTGTTTATATTAATTTATTATTATTATGTATCTGTAGATAATATTTATGATGTTATTTATAATATTTTATTATTGTTTACTACAAATTATAATAACAATATTATTATTATTATTTATAGTAATGTTATGGATAATACTATTATATTATTTATTTATAATAGTATATAACAAATATGGATGGAAATGGATAAACTTCACCAGAAGTCCCATATTATTATTATATTAATATAGTCCCTATATTATTTTGCTCTAATTATTCTGTTTCAAATACTTACAGAATTACAAAATTAAAGAAGTTAAATATGTCGCAAATGTTGTTTCATGTTGCCCTTGTTATTCCTCATATGTTTTAATGTTGTACACACCTGAGCAGGTGTCTCTCTCCTTCAGACTGCTCCTCAAAAGGGGCGGCATTATGACACACCAGCAGCGACACATCAAAGTCGTCATGGTGTCGTAATCCCTCCAGGTCTTTAAATGAGCCAGAGCTTAAAGAGAAAGACGCTATTAGAATATACAAATATAAATTATAACATCACCTGCTCAAATAATTAAGAACAATTCACAAAGTACCTGTTCCACAGAGCAACCAGCGCATATTCATGCAGGTCTGTGCTCGGCGCCCCCTTTTTGTTATCAGTTGTAACTGCAGCCTTAGACATGCGCAAGGGCTTCATCCCGTAAGTACCAGCGTGATCAGTGATGTAATTATACAGCTGATGTGCTGTGATCATCCCCGTTGATATGGAGAAACTCCCTAGTACACATAAAAAGCATATTATATATTATGGAAAACACAAAAATGAATCTGCCATTGACTATGTGCTTTAGCTGACAATTCAGACTGAATTATAAAAATATGACATTCTGATGTTGAATGCACTCACCCTGGAAGACGTGATTGCGTCCAAACTTGGGTATGTCAGGGTGATGGGCGATGAAGTCCTCCAGAAAGCCAGTGAGTTGGTACCCCTGCCGAAGGGTCATGTGACACCCAACGAGGTACTGATGCACCACACGCAGGTGGAAGTCATAGCTGAATGAGTGAACGTGCATCAAATCCCGGACCTTATCGCACTCCTCGGTGAACAGCATGGACAGCTGGGAGCAAAAACACACATGCATGCAGTTACTCAGGAGAAGAACACACTGGTGCAGGAACTCCACATAACCCATGAGAAATCATTCGGATCAAAGGCATCCGATTCCCCAGAGGAAGACCACAAGCAGTAGCAGGAACATCATCCCACAACCTCTAAATCCTGATAGCGATAGTAACTCAAAACCTAATGACTCTCATGTGCTTCTCCTACAGATGGTCAAATGAATCCAGCCTCACTGCAAAATCACATTGGGTGAATCTGGCAAGACATGTCCACTTGCCCATGTCACATTTTACCCCAACATCAAAAGAAGATAAACATGAAATTTCTATTCTTACTAATTCTAGTTCTATTATTACTAATTAGATTCTTATTACTGTAATATGATTTTCAGTCACTTTATTTTACAGTGCTGTAGTCACATTGTAATTACTTAAATAAGTACTATTGAGTACTATTAATTGATGAGAGTACTATTAATTAACTACATGTACTTACTAGAGTTACAGTTAGGGTTGGGGTAGGTTTAGGGTTAGTTACTTGTAATTATGCATAATTTACTGTTACTACTATACAACCCGAATTCCGGAAATGTTGGGACTTTTTTAAATTTGAATAAAATGAAAACTAAAAGACTTTCAAATCACATGAGCCAATATTTTATTCACAATAGAACATAGCTAACATAAATATGTAAAGTGAGAAAATGAGCTCATTTCAAATTTGATGCCTGCTACAGGTCTCAAAAAAGTTGGGACGGGGGCATGTGTACCATGGTGTAGCATCTCCTCTTCTTTTCAAAACAGTTTGAAGATGTCTGGGCATCGAGGTTATGAGTTTCTGGAGTTTTGGTGTTGAAATTTGGTCCCATTCTTGCCTGAAATAGGTTTCCAGCTGCTGAAGAGTTTGCGGTCATCTTTGATGTATTTTTCATTTAATGATGCGCCAAATGTTCTCTATAGGTGAAAGATCTGGACTGCAGGCAGGCCAATTCAGTAATAGCTGCAGTATGTGGTTTTGCATTGTCCTGCTGAAATACACAAGGCCTTCCCTGAAATAGACATCGTCTGGAGGGGAGCATATGTTGCTCTAAAACCTTTATATACCTTTCAGCATTCATAGTGCTTTCCAAAACATGCAGGCTGCCCATACCGTATGCACTTATGCACCCCCATACCATCAGAGATGCTGGCTTTTGAATTGAACACTGATAACACGCTGGAAGGTCTCCCTCCTGTTTAGCCCGGAGGACACGGCGTCCCGTGATTTCCAACAAGAGTGTCAAATTTGGACTCGTCCGACCATAGAACACTTTTCCACTCTGAATCTTTGAATTTCACTGAATCTTTTGATGATGTTATGCACTGTAGATGATGAGATTTGCAAAGCCTTTGCAATTTCATGTTGAGGAATATTGTTTTTAAAGTATTCCACAATCTTTTTACGCACTCTTTTACAGATTGGAGAGCCTCTGCCCATCTTTACTTCTGAGAGACTCTGCCTCTCTAAGACATCCCTTTTATAGCTAATCGTGTTACAGACCTGATATCAATTAACTTAATTAGTTGCTAGATGTTCTCCCAGCTGAATCTTTTCAAAATGTCTTACTTTTTCAGCCATTTGTTGCCCCCGTGCCAACTTTTTTGAGACCTGTAGCAGGCATCAAATTTGAAATGAGCTTATTTAGTGGATAAATAACTTCTCCCTTTAAACATTTACGTTATCTATGTTCTATTGTGAATAAAATATTGGCTCATGTGATTTGAAAGTCTTTTAGTTTTCATCTTATTCAAATTTAAAAAATGTCCCAAAATTTCCGGAATTCAGGTTGTAGTAAGTACATGTAGTAACGTGTAACTACGGCACTGTAAAATAAAGTGTCACCTGATTTTTTTTTTTATCAGCATGAAGTACAACACAACAAAACTACTGTTATGTGTTACTTTACAAAATATTTAGATATCTTTTTGTTTCATATTATAGTAACAAAATGTCCAAAATCCTATAAATAAATAAATAAATAAGTTGTGAATGGCAGTGACAGTGTCATACAGCATTTTCACTTTCAGTGAGGCCTGACAAATTACCCGTCACTGGAAACTTCTTGTGTCGTTCCTGGTCGAGACAGTGTAACTATCATGAAAATGAAGGCCCAATGCACAAAATCTTAATGGTCCTTGATTTGGGGGTGAAATTGGTTCTTGATACGTTTCATGAAAGTCACTCAAGCGCACATGAAACCTGACATAACATGTCTACAACTCGACGTGGTTGACTTGTGAAGAGCAAAAAACCCCTCCAACCACCTACCTGCCAAACCTTTTCAAGAGTCTTTTTTAAAATCATCTGATATCAATCAACGTAATAATTGTATCCTTTTTAATTAAATCTCACATCAAAGCCGTGCTTACAAAAGCATTAGTGGCAAATGCAAATGATTGCAGAGGGAGAGAGCAGGAGTAATTACAGTACAATGGGAGCAGAGAGGGTGGGGAAAGCAGTGGCGACGGCTAAACGCTATTACCGCTGTCGCTTTCATCCTGACCATTACCCTGGAACAAATGCAAATAGGTCTTATCAAATCAAAGAGTTGAGGATTAAAAAAACCCTGTTCATTTGACGCTGTCGTGGCAGTTCCATTTGCAGAAAGCAGCTCACGCAATTGCACCCTGTGCAAGAATCGTTTTTCACGTCAACATTCTGAAGTGTGCCAGTGACCCATTTGACTGAAAGTTCTGCCACAGGCTGAGGAAAGATAATATCGCTCGTCCATTTTCCTCTCAGTCATGTGAGGATGCTTTTGGAAACATGGCACATGAAAAGAGCTCAGATTACTATGATTGCAGTGGTTAGTCTGTTGTGTTTGCACAACTGAGTCATGTGTTAACAAAATGCCTACATTTAGAAAAATAAGGCCATTTTCAAGAATTGCGTAAACGTTTCCCAATCCATTGAACACTATTGTGTTTCTTCCAGATGCCACACAGGTCAAGTTCTGTAATGTGTCACCAGAGACATTATAAGTGGAAGAGATGGTCCACTCGAACAAATATGAATAAGAGCATTCATAACGCTCAATACAGCAGCTGTAGTCCTGCCCTACAGGTACTACAGCCAATATCCTGTTTGATAGAGGCACCGCTACACTTAATAAAGCAGCTGAATGGTTCAAAAAGCCAGTCCCCTGTTTGTTTACTCTTGAACATTTGCATTAGCTGGATGAGCTTGGGAATGGTTTTGAGTGATTTGAGTTCAGAATACCACTATTGTCAGATGTTATTGCTTGAACAGAATTTTGACAAGCACTTCTGGAGATTTTTGTCTCTCCATTCAAGCAGATGAAGCTGCACTTGCATGGCTGGAAACAGCTGCCCGAGGCGTTACGGAAATGACCGTTGAGTGAACTTGCCTTAAAGGGACTTTGGCATCACTTAGAGAGTTCTAGGTTTTCTACTTTCTTACTTTCACCATTTATACTGTATACTGAGTAGTTTTACTACTTTCTGACTACCTGGTAACCTCACCAAATCACCTTTCCATGACACTTGATGCTGAAGTCCTAAAAGGGCTGTAAAGTCAACATAAAAATGTGTACTTTTTAATGAACGTATCTTGTCTTATTGTGCACAATTCATTGGTGCAATTATTCCAAATACAAAAAAAATAAATAAAAAATAAAGTATATCTTTGATCAAAATGATAATAATAGGTAACACTTATTTTAAGGTGACACAGTCACACGTTACATATAGCAATAACAGTAATTGGATAATTAATTTTGAATAGTAACAAGAAACTAAACCTAAACCAAACCTTTACCATATAGTAAGTACTGTATATGTAGTTTAATTAATATTACTCAGCACTTGCGTGTGATTACACTGTAACAATGTTACCTTAAAATTAGGGCTGCACGATATTAGAATGGTATTGGAAAAAACGGACATTGCAATATGGAAACAATTTCACCAAATGATTTGAATAGCTCTATTTATAAAGAATTAATCATTCTAGGATGATTGGGGTGATGGGGTAAAGCATAGATAATATAACAGAACAAAGATACAAATAAAATAAGCAGTGCTTTTTGTTTTTCAGGTAACAGTATTCAGGTAAAGAAACTGAATAATCAAATGTATAATAACACTGCATAGTCTTACCGGAATAAATTCAATTTAATTAATATAACTACTTAATATAATTTATCTTTGTTAAAGCTACAAAAGTGATTTTCTCTTTTTTTTAGGCTGCTGTCACTTTAAGACAAATGCACTGATTCAATATAAATGATACGCATCTGTTTTTTTTCCTCAATTGTTTACAACACATAACCGACTTTTGATTGCATGTGTCCATCAAGCATAAATAGATGCGGAAGAGAACTGAATTCGGTGTTCACGTGCTGTCTGCAAGACTGTGTGCGTACACAGAAAACAGCGGACGAGTTACAGTCTTCTTGCACTTGATGTTTAAACTGACAGGACTTAAAACCACACGCAAATGATAAACTTTCACTCTATGATGATTAAACTTTGCAATTAATCTGCGAATCAAATGTGTTCCGAACCTGGGGCAGCTGGCCCGTACGGATCACGGATTAATGATCCCTATAATTGACATCACACATTCTGTGACCATCGTGGATGCGAACATCGCGATAACGATGCTAAAACGACATATCGTGCAGCCTTACTAAAAATAAAGTGTAACCCAATAATTGGCTGCATCTCTTTTCTTTTTTAGGCAATACTAATCTTGCATTTCAAACCCACTCAACTCCATTCCACTTTTCAAAATCCAGTCAATTCCCACATTTTTTTTCTAGATCCTTTACACTCAGAAATACACCAGATTTTGGAAATAAAATACGTTGTGTACAGCATTTATGTTGACTTTTTATCCTTTGTTTTCTAGCTAGCACAACACAGATCTTACTTATGTCAGGCACATTAAGAATAAACGGGAGCCGCCTTGACAAAGTGCAAATGCTCCACTTGTGATTTCCTCATTTTGAAAAAGCTTCATGAATGTATATCATATGTTGACTGAGGCTGTTGAAGATTCCCTCAAAAAGAGATGAGCAGATCCAAATCAACATGCAACAAGAGCAGAAAAAAAAAAAAAAATCAGGGATAATCATTGAGCAAAGAAAAGAGATCATTGGCCTATCAGAGCTGCAAGAAGAGTGACCTCGTGACCCCCCAGAAGATGCCACATTCATGTGCATCTGCATTTAAATACAGCAAAGAGACAGAACCGCATCTGCAGCTAAAGAGGAACCCCTGCAGCGGCCTTTCCGGCAAGATGCATCGCTGACGAACACAAACACAGGGAAAGGAACCATCTGATTTTCAATGAATGCGAAAGACTGGGGCCGTAGTGGAACGGGGAGGAGCCAGGCACTACACAAGGAAGGAGTCTGAGGGAAAGACTGAAGCCTGATTGGTTGAAGATGAGCCCACCCTGAGGATGCAGAGACATACCGCAGAGTCAGAGCCCGAGCCCGTGGGCGCCTCGGGGAACGGCTTGCTAGGAGGTTTGTTGAGAAGAGAACCCTGATGGAAAGAAAGAGTGAGATGGGACTAGACACACACACACATTCACACATGTCATGTGCAGGACAGTGAGACACACACAAGCACAGAAGATAACACACACACACACACACACACACACACACACACACACAAACAGAGACAGATGAGAAATATGCCACAGAGAGGTTAGAAGTCAATTTACACAAAAATGAAAACACGCACAAGCTGACTGTCACACGCTAATGTATGAGGGTGTGTTACAGGAAGTGACACAGAGATGATCAATAATAATGAGGCATGAGGTGTGTGCAGTCCTTTTTGACCTTTTACTTTTCCACTGCTTATGATCTATGCAGTTCAACAAGGTCGTTTACACCACGTTCTCTCATCTCATATATTATCTCATTTGGTGCGTAAATATTTTTAATAACTTCAGCTTTGATTCGCACTCAGAATTCTATATTGTATTTTAATTCATTTTACACGTTTTAAAATGAAATAAAAAAATTCTGAATTCTGAGTGCGAATCACAGCTGATTTTTTTGACATGATCTATTCCCAATGTTCCCAATTCTTGCAACAAATGTCATAGAAAGTAATTCTCATGATGTCCATTGCCACCTCAAAATCAACTTCATCTGGTGGTACAGTGGCTAGAAGAGTATCAGTAGTAAAATAATTATTAATAATAAATGTATAATGTAACATGTCAGGAAGATGATGATTAAAATGATAATATATATAATATTTAGTATAAAATGTATGGCCATGATCAGAAAACAGTGCCATTTGTTTGTCACTGATGTACAACTGACACGGGATACTGAACTAGTCACATGGGCAACACTTTACAATCAATTCCATTTGTTAACTTTAGTTAATGTATTAAGTATCATGAACTAATAATGAACAATGCTTGAACGGCATTTACTAATCTAGGTAAAGGTAAATGTTAATATATTTATATGTATAATATATATTTTTATTATACTAGTATATCCTGAGATTGTTCGTTTTTAGTTCATGATTCCTAATGCAATAATTAATGTTAAAAAAATTAAACTTATTGTAAAATGTTACCATCACAAAATGTAAATGATTTAGCTGTGTTTAATGTACAGTATAATGCAGAATTCTTACAATAAAACATGCATTATATTTGTAAATTATTTTAATTGGAATATCAGCCAATTTGGCTCCATATCATGAATAATTTTTTGTACTCATTTAGAATGTAACAGTAAAAGCCCTGGCACTTTGGGCCTGAGACAGGAAAATGACTTCATGAAAGTTTGGCAGAAACCTTTTTAAACGTACTTTTTTTTATTAAAATACCAATTTTTTGGTACAAATGGCACTGTTTCCTGACAATGACCTTTAAATATAGGTGTAACAAATCAGACTTCAAAATGACTTGCTGATTTCCATGGTGAATTTTATCACTATGTGGCCTTGATTAGAATGTTCACTTTATCCTTAGTGGATATATTTGGTTCTCCATGAACAAAAACAAGTATTAACATAGCGGAATAATTAACAACTCAACTCGATTGTTCATTCCTCATTAAAAAAATAACACCACTGTTTTCCCACCAAATTGGCAAATGGGAATGTTTGTTGACGCAATCAAAAACTATGGATTCTAATAGAACAAATTGAAGTTGATGAATTTTCATTACTGATTCCTTGTGACTTTTATTCCTGTTTGCCCTCAAGCTCAGTTTGAAGAATCTGCACTAACAAACAACCAAACAAACACGCTAATGACTTAATTGCTGGATATGAGCAGCTGTGACTGGAGACACCTTATGGGCTTTTGGCGCTGCAGAAGAAATCAGAGCTCTCCTGCTGAGAAACATCTGGAGATTTACCAATATTTACACTTAATTATTTCTCATTTAGAGCCAACCTGGACCCACTACACATTAAATACACCATCAGCGAGAGTGAGAAAGGGAGAGAGAGAGAGAGAGAGAGAGAGAGAGAGAGAGAGAGAGACAGACATTTGACCAGTGAATCTTGCTAACAAAAAAGAAGATTGCTGCTTGTTGCTTATATTAAATATCCACAGACATTACAGGCAGGCACTTACAACAGATACACAGAAATGCAATATAAACTCTTAAACACCTAGTTTAATCGCACTTTTTTCTTTACATGCACTTTCTTGTCTGTTATTCTTTTAATGCACAGATGCCGTTACCTGAGAATTAACCGTCTGACCCATGGGAATCCTTGAGCACTCTAATGCAAACTGCTTCACGCAGAAATAACAGCCCTATAACAGAATCAGAATGAGATTATGTGTTACTAGAGAAACAGTTATGCATCAGCTGCAGCTAAATTCATCACCATATTTAAGAGCTGTCTGTACAACAGAGTAATTCTTAAGGCCAAAGTAAATTAAATTGGACTCCATTTACTTTCTTAATTCAACCAGGACATGATTTACCTGTGCACATTTTTCCAATCAAGAAAAAATCTAATTTATCTCTTTCCTATAATCACCTGTCATATAGAAACACTTTTCACCAACCAATAAATTCCACACTACATTTTATTTTTCTTAAATATGCTGACTTTGATTTTCATAAAAGTGTTGTTAAATGGTCACTTTTAGTTCTTCCTTTGACTCTTGACAAAAGTATTAATAGTAGTACTAATAGAGTTGGCTAGGATTTATTCAAATTCCTGACCATAAGTAAGAACATTATAATTATTCATTTTCTTTATTATTATTATTATTATTAGTTGCTGTTAATATTATGTTGGCTTGATAAGTACAATATAAAAAATGTATGTACACAATAATTAAATTGTACTTAAAGACACATAATATAAAGCCGAATATAACCGATACATTAGTCGATTAATCGAATAAAACACAAACAAACAAAAAAAACATTACATTAATCGATCATCAAAATAATCGTTTGTTATAAATACAAGATGTAGAAAATTTAAATGTAGTTATTTATTTATTTGATGGCGTGTCTAGCTCCAGAACACCGGACAGACATGTGCGTTGGCTCTTTTGACTCTCAAGCTAACATCAAAGTTTGTTTACAAACTTTAGCTTCTAGTTATCACTATTATTATTAATAATAATAATAGTAATAATTAAAATAATAATTAAAAATAAATGATAATGATAATAACAATATTATTATTATTATTGTAAGGTTCATACTTATGGTCAAATTACAAACTTCAGCAAACAGGCAAAGGAAATGCAACTTCCTGGACACTTTATGGACTTAAACTTGTGTTTTTGCAACTGATTAATGCACAAGTCATCTGCTAGTGTTCACATGAACATTTCTATGAATGACTTATGTTTTACTCGTAGGAAAAACAGATTTCAATCAATTCATGATCAGTAATTCATACAGAACAGAATAAAACCATTATAATGATTAAAAATTGCATTAATTACAACACATTAACTATGACAACCCTAATATAAAAACTATTATACTTTGAAATTTAATTGAAAGAGATATTAGACATGAGAGGGATTGAAGATCAGATGATGACGTGCTGTTTCCTTGCTGTTGATTCTGTGTGTTCAAATATTAATAACCATAAATAGCGCAAGAGCTCCACAGGCTCCATTAAACATCTTTCTCCTCGCCATCCGCCGAGACTTTCACAACATTCTTGTGAAAAGCCCAGCGTATGCTCTCGGCTGATGTGCTAAGAGGGCGATTCTATGCCCTGATCTGCACTGAAGGCTATGAGACACAGACAGATGAAGGTCTTACTTGAAAAGCCAGTTCCATCAGCACGATGCCTCCCGGCAGTGCTCTCTGCAGGTGATATGACGTCGAGCATGATGCACTGCTCTGCTGAGAGAGACAGACAGGACACAATCACTGTGTGTGTACAGGTTTGGATATATCGTGAGGGCCAAATGTCCTCACTTATATTGTGAAATATTATGATGGCCAAAAGCTGTTTTTATTTAAATCTAGTGTTTTGCACATGTTTCTGGTAGGTTTAAGGGTTGGGGTTGGGTTAGGCCATAGAAAATAACATAAAACCTAATATAAAATCAATGGAAGTCTATGCAATGTCCTCACTAATACAGTACCTGTCAAAAGTTTGAAAACATTACAATTTGTTATTGTTTTGAAAGAAGTCAATTATAATTATATAGTTAATTATAAATACAGTAAAACAGTAATATTGTGAAATATTGATACATTTAAAAAATGTATTTTATTCCTGTGATCAAATCTGAATTTTTAGCATTATTACTCCAGTCTTCGGTGTCACATGATTCTCCAAACATTCTAATATGCTGATTTGCTGCTTAATAATAATTTTATATTATTATCAATGTTGAAAACAGTTTTTGCTTCTTAACAATTTTGTGGAAACAATTTAAAGACTTTATTTTTGCCTTTATTTGGATAGGATCTAGAACGAGCACCAGGACTGTGTCAATGCAAAAAGTGCCAAGTGTGTGTGTGTGCGCTCGTTTTTGTGACATCAGGACACAAATTTGTATAATGACAGGGGTATGACATAGGTATTACAAGGAGAGGGTGACTTATGAGGACATTACCCCATGTCCCCATTTTTCAAAAGGCTGTGAGAAAGTAAGTTTCCTGTGATGGGTAGGTTTAGGTGTAGGGTTGGCGTAGGGCGATAGAAAATACGGTTTGTACGGTATGAAAACCACTAAGGAATGTCCCCACAATTCACAAAAACAAACCTGTGTGTGTGTGTGTGTGTGTGTGTTTGAACTGTGGCACACAGTTCAAACCTGTGAAATGCAGATGTGAATCAAGATAAATTGGATTGACTAAATAGCTGAATGTGGATGAGCAGATAATGGTTGTGTACCTTCGGGCTGTCTTCACTCTTCTGCTTATTATATGAGAAAGATGAGAAGGAAGATCTGCCTTCAGTGGATAAAGAACTCAACATGGCGGCTCGGGCTCGAGCGATGCTGCAGAAAGAACGAGAGAGTCAGAGCTTGTACGGCCTGCTGGCCAGCTGACCCCATCAGTAATGCGGCCCTCATGCTTAATAAAATGTGTCAACTGTTAGCACATCACACACACTTTATAGTGAACTCTGCAAAGTACACTTACTGTTGAACATATTGTTACCAGATCACTGTGAAGATTTCATACCATGTTTGACATCACAGTTTGTATGGTATAAAAGCTATTTTAACAAGACACCTTGACACATTTTGTGCAGGTTATGCTTTGTGACAAAAACTGAAGAAACTGAAGTAAATAACACTTTCCCTCTTTATACTCATGCTTATGACAGAAATGCACAGTTCAAAACAATTTTTAGTTTGAATTCCAGAAACATACGGTGTGTTCAAATCCTCCTGGGAAGTTTGTGTTTATGAGTTGGGAAGTCAAAATTACAACGTCAGGTGTGCTCTAGTCGGAGCAAGATGGCGATGCACCTTTTCTACATAAAATTCAATGAGATCTTTAAACTCTACATCTACAAAATGATGAATAAAGAACATGCATCAGGTGTGATTGGTTTGACTGGTCTTTTAAATTGCTTATAAATCTCTCATTATGTTTTATTATGGTACCACTTTAGTTTAGGGTCCAATTCTCACTATCAACAAGTTGCTTATTAGCATGCATATTACTAGGATATTGGCTGTTTAATAGTACTTATAAAGCACATATTAATGCCTTATTCTGCATCACTATATTGTACATCCTTCCCAATACCTAAACTTAACAACTACCTTACTATCAATAAGCAGTAATTAGAAGTTTAGTGAGTTAGTTAATAGTGAGAATTTGACCCTCCACTAATAAAATCTATATTATCACAAAATGTTGGACTTTTTATTAACTAGTTTTCTTTCGATTAGCACAGGTTTTGTATTTCTTTTTGGAACTGACTAATCATAAGCCTCACTGATTTGAGCTTATGCATCTCAGTTTTTGGGTGAAAAAAGTTCACTCAAGCTTATTCACCTCAAAAAGTGTTCAGAAAATCAAAAATAAGTTCAGATCAATGAGCTGATTAAAAGATTTAATCCAATATTTGGCAATAATAAAGCATAACGAGAGATTTATAAGAAATATTTGTATGACAAACCACAAAAATGATCAAAAAATATTTGGGAAGTTGTTGTGTGAGCAAATTCAGTATGTTGTAGTTCAATGCAATAACATTAACTAGCATTTTTGGAAAAAAGAAAATACTCTCCGGGTCAAAATTACCAGAACACACATAAATAATAATTACATTAAAAAATTATAATTCCATTCATTTTAACAAATTTAGCATTTATAAAGATGCATCCATTGTGTCCGACATGTTTTCTCACTGACACGCACCCAACTCAGAAACTCAGTTTCCCCACTCGAAATTACGACTTTGTGGTGGCATTCATGTGCATTCAACTCATAAATGCAATCTTTCCAACATGACTTAAGTGAACCTTTATGGTCAAACCAAGTGCGTTTTGTTTTGGTTCTGGGAGATGGTGTTTTTCTGCGGGACACAGACCTGCGTGCGGGCGACTGCGGTCGGACCTGCACCAGGATGAAGCCCATGCTCTGCAGGTACTGCACATACTGCTGCAGGAACGTGCTTGAGATCTCCTGCAGCCAAGGCTCCTCCTTTAGTCGACTCGGAAGCATGTCTGCAGAATCCGTGCTGTAGCTGCGATCCCTCCCGGATGCCGTGGAGTCACTGGAGCGATGCCGCTTCTGTAACCAGAGAACAAGAGAGAATCTCTGAACTGGCATTACTACGGGGAGCGGAGATCCTACTACCCATGTAGTCTTACATAGCCAGACTTTTGAGTATCAGCATAAAGTCTGGTCCATACTGAGCCAAAAATCCTCCACTTAAACGGATAGTTCACCCAAAAATTAAAATTCTGCAATCATTTACTCCCCCTCAAGCTGTTCCAAACCTGTATGAATTTCTTTCTTCTGCTGAACACAAATATTCTGCTGAATATTTTGAAGAACGTCGGTAACCAAACAGTTGATGGACCCCATTGTTTTTTTCCATACTATGGAAGTCCATGGGGCCCATCAACTGTTTAGGTATCCGTATTCTTCAAAATATTTTCTTTTGTGTTCAGCAGAAGAACATTTAATACAGGTTCGGAACAACTTGAGGGTGAGTAAACGAATACAGAATACATATATCCCATTTTGGGATAGTTCACCCAAAAATGAAAATTAAGGCCCAGATATA
Source organism: Elopichthys bambusa (assembly GCA_037101425.1). Lineage (NCBI taxonomy): Eukaryota > Metazoa > Chordata > Actinopteri > Cypriniformes > Xenocyprididae > Elopichthys > Elopichthys bambusa. Next base: position 25,530,957 of record CM074440.1, on the reverse strand, counting down.
CTCACAGCGAAGTTCTTTTTATTGTTCACTTAGGGGTAAAAAGAAATTCGAAATACCAGTGCAGCGGTATACTGTTAGCGAACATCCCAATGCCGCCCATGTTGCTAGAAATGGTGATTAAGTGAATATGTAAATATGTGTTGCACATTTTCCTCTCAATAACAAACTAAAAACACAACAATGACAGCATTGAGAAAACAGCAGTTAAGGAAGCATCTGATTAGTGATGTGGATATGTTTGCACAAGCTCTGGAATTTGGGACTCCAGTCAGGTCATGTCACGTCAATTTATATTGCACTTTATAACGATAGATTGCTCCAAAGCAAGAAGCTTTACAGCAGTGGTCGGCAATAGGCGGCCCGCGGGCCAAAAGTGGCCCGCCAGCAATAATATCTGACCTATGCCCGATTATTTTAATAGCGGCTGGTTCTGAAATAGATCTTCATCTTGTGGTGGCATCTAATTATCATCACCGTGTCTACACCAGACGTGACTTTTTTTGCATTGTGCTGCGCAGCGCTGCAACAGCTAAAAGCTGTCTACTCTGAACTCGACAAACCGACCATTGCACAGCACTTGGACTACGTCAGAAACAGAACGGGGAATCCGTTTACTGTCGGGAATGTGTTGTGTCGCATGACTTGCGTCGCACCGCACCACATCCAGTGTAGACAATATCACTGATTATAAGGGGTTCTATTATCTTTTGACGCGTTGCGCCACTCACGTCCGGTGTAGACACGGTGTTATATTCTTTGAAAACAGCGACGACTTCGTTGCAGATAAGACACACCGGCTTTGCATTCTCAAAACTAGGTAAGAACACATAGTTGTCTTTCTATTCTTCTTTGTATGCCCTATTTTCGCTCTCAACTTTCCTCTTGATAGTGCTATTTTCTCTCACCAGCTAGCTTAAATGTTAACATCACTCTGCACACGATGTAATAGCATACTAGCACGCAAACAATAAAAAAAAAAAAAAATTTGCAGTTTAGTACGTGAGGATGCCAAGGAATAATTCTGAGTGTAAAAGTAGGCTATGTCAAATAATTATTACAATAAGTTAGGCTCCATTGTGTAACAAGCAAGTTAAAATGAGACATATTTATTATTCACAATATGGAAAGAGGAAATAAAACATAGTTCGTTAAGAGCATGACTTAAACATGCCATTAATGGGCTTATTCAAGTCCTCTTTTATTTTTTGAGTTATTTTTATCCATTCCTCATCTCCCACATGTGTGTTTTAGCAAGGCGGTCTGTGTTGCAAGTTGGTGAATGAAGACACTTGCCAGTCACTACTCCGCTTTATTAATTTATGCAGTGTAAAACTGCTACACAAATGTGAATTTTTGTTAATGACTGTCCTATTACAGGATTTAACACAGAGTAACAGCTCAATACAAGTTAAGACACTGTAACAGTCTGTCACAGGCAATTCTAGTTGTATTTTTCATCAATTAATTTAAATTATCCTTTGACTATGTTCTGGCCTGCCATCTTGTGGCGAAAATGCCAAACTTAATTGCCGACCCCTGCTTTACAGTATTAAACATGAAAAACAATATCAGTGTCATTTTCAATTAGAATTACAACTTCAGTTTCACTTTAAAGCAGCTTTCCAGTGTGTTCACGTTCACGTCTGACCTTGACGGGCTGAACAGAAGAAATAAAGCTATTTACACAGAGCTACACCTACCTATTATGTAATCACAACTGTTTAGCAAACTGTTTCGAACTCCCGAAACGAACTCCAAACGGATTTCGTTTTGGTCTGATTGTATTGACATCACACCAGTTTGTTCTTCGATTTCGCTTAAAGTATATCGGGGCCTTTAGGCAGGAAGAGAGTGTCTGACTGACATGTAAGACGACCAACCACAGTCTGTTTTTATATGTGAAGTTTTGGGTGTTTAAATCTAAAATCGGATTCAACTGTCAGAGAAGAAGTGTATACAGGTATACAGGTGAATGGTGTGCTTGTACTACCTTTTTTTTTTTTTGCCTTGACATTTTGTTATCTAATGAGACTAACCTCTATTCCACCTCAATCATTAACAACTGACCAATGACTGCATAATCATGATTATTCTGGTGCTATGCTGACACACATCGGTGCTCATTATCATGCCTGACACATGCAATTACATGAAGGGTGATATTTTGTTGTTGTAAAGCACATGATGTTCCAGTGCATACAAGATCTGTTTTGGTTATACTATGGTCAGGGATTTGAAAAAAAAAAAAAAAAAAAAAAAAAACCCTAACCCTAAGTCAGGCTCCAAAATGATTGTTTTTATTATAAATGGGTTCAGAACAGTGTGAATCAGCAGACAGACTCAGCAGGAGGAAAGAGAAAGAGAGACCTTCATCTGTGGCTGTGGCACCTGTTCCTCTTGAATCTGTTTCCGGAACACAGGGTCAAAGAGCAGCGGAGTAGCGCAGTAATGGACCAGTCGAGAGGACTGCTTCAGTGTGTCCAGATCCGCGACCTGTGCGGAGAGACACACCGGACACACAGCAAGAGGGTTACCAGGTTTAAACCTGTTTCTTTTTTGCAGCAACGGCTATTGTTTTCATAAAGGTGAAGTGTGTAAAATTTCAACATATAAATACATTCCATCCAAGTTTAATAAGCAGAGACAACTATGTGTCTGATAATCATAGGTTGATTTGTCCTAAAAAGTATCACACTGTGGTTCTGTGGTGCCTCCAAAACATTGATCTGTTAGTTTGAACATCACAACTGACTCAACCAGCCTGGTAAATTTATGATCAGGTTATACTGTGAATATACACTATCTTGCAAAGGTCTGAGGTCAGTATGTTTTTTGAAAGAAGTCTCTTATGCTCACCAAGGCTGCATTTATTGGATCAAAAATACAGTAAAAAAAGATTAAAAATGTGTCACGATGCTTCAGAAATCATTCTTATATGCTGATTTGCTGCTCAGGAAACATTTCTGATTATTATCAATGTTAAAAACTGCTTCATATTTTATTTTTGTTGAAACAGTACTACATTTTTTTTTTCGGGATTCTTTGATAAATAGAAAGTAAAAAAAAACAGGATGTATTTGAAATGGAAATCTTTTGTAACATTATAAATGTCTTTGTCACTTTTGTTCAATTGAATGCATCTTTGCTGAATAAAAGTATTACGTTCTCACTGTATAAAAATCTTATTGACCCTAAACTTTTGAAAGGTAGCGCACTTAGTGGTGACCTGCACGCCAGAGTTTAAGCAGTATAATCTAATACGGTGGTCTGGACCCCAGCAGTGTGAAAGGAAGTGAGATTACAGTGAATGGCAGAAACCTCTCACACACTACAGAATCCCTTAAATGTCCCCACCACATCTCATTAAACCCAACTGGGCGATACATGCGCTTATACACAGATCTGCATCTGTGCGCATGAGGCAGAGGATCTGCACACGCTGAAATGAATCTGGAGCTGATGAGCCGCTGAGAAAATCATGTTCTGAGAACATGATGGAAAATACCGATCACACATTATCACCCACATAGTGTGCAAATATTAATGTCTGCACTGAGTATGTATGAACTCACAGAGATGGGCATGTTAGATTGAGCTGACCGCTGCTGCCATGTCACAAACAAATTCTCAATCTTCATTTGTCTCTCCAACTCTGGAAAACAAAAGAAACATCTTGAAATAAATCACTAGCTTTCTGTGCTAATCATTTCATTAGGTGTGTCCAATACACTAAACTTGAGGTCCATATGGCAGCTTCCTTCTGTTTTGGACACAGTGTTGATGTGTTTGTACCTCTGCGTTCTGCTGCTTTGACCTCAAGAAGCTGGGCTCCATGGCGAGCGACTATATCCGCTCCATCCTGACTGGTCAGCGGCCTTCCTGTGTTCACGTCTCTCAGAGCTTCATCAAAAGGCACAAGCTCTCCAGGGAAGGCCAAAGGAGGAAGAACACGCGCAGAGCTGCCCAACCGACCCTGATCTTTACTCACGGCAGGAGGAACCGGACTCCTCAACAGAGCATCCGCCTCAATCGTGGAGCTAAGGAAGGGGTTGGGCTCCTGTAAACAAGTAAATAAATTAGATTGATAAATAAAATTATTAAGAAAAGAAAATACAACATATGTTGCTCAATGAGCAAATTGAGCATCAAAAAAATGGGAAAAGTATATTAAAAAAGTATGAAAGTAAAAAAAAAAGAAAAATATGAATTGAACAAGAAAAGGTGTAAAAAAAAAAAAAGGTAAAAAAAGGAATTATGAAGCAAAGTATTCATAAAAACATGAATGCAAGTATGAATTCACAGTAAATTAGTACAAACTTATGTAAAACAAAAAGGAATAACCGAAATACAATCAAAAGTATAGAAAAGAAAATTAAAGCAACAAAAAAGCGAGTACAAATGAACAAGAATAAATGAAAGTATTAAAAGTTAAAAGTATGAACAAAGGAAAAAAAGAATGAAATTAAGAAAAGGTACAAACAGAAGAATGAACAGAAATATGAACAAAAGTATGGGGGAAAAAATGAAAAACAAACAAACAAAAGGACAGTATGAAGGAACAGTAGGAAGAAGGAAGGAAGGAATTATTTATTTACGATTAATTTGAAAATTAAGAAAAGGTACAAACAGAAGCATGAACAGATGTATGAACTAGGGAAGGAAGGAAGGATTAATTTAAAATGGATTTTTAATTGTAAATTTTAATTAATTTGCAAACATAAGACAGAAAAACAATGGCGGTTTAAAAAGCCATAGTCCTCCTGCTGCAAGGAGAGCGTGAGACACTGTTCTCCTCTGGTCTTCACGTTCTCTTTCATGTCAGTGATTTCAAAGCTCAACTCTCATAACCCTTCAGATATTCACTCACAGATTCTGATTTTTGATGTTGCTCGCCTTCAAACTTCTCAGGAATTGGCAGTGCAAGTTCATTACCCCAGTTCATCAGCGTTAAACCCACTGACAAGCAGAGAACGTGCCAGTATGAGCCCTTTCCTTAAGACCACCCAATTAACACGCTCCTGTGCTGCTGATCTCTGTCAGAGAGCGGAATGATAAAACACCATTAGAGCAACATGGAGATATGAACTAATAAAAGTCCTTGCCTCTCTTCTTGTGGGAACTTTTGGGTGAGTTAGTATTTGGAAGACTAGTTAAAGTCCTCTAGGGCGAGTTGGAGGCTTTTCTAAAAGAAGCTCAACCAGATGCCCCATGATGGAGGATGGTCATGTACCCGACGGGCCAATAAGCTGGACTTAAGTGTCTGAACTCTACCCCCTGGGACTCTGACAGATGATTGACGGTTAGGGCAAATTTTCTGCTATGTTGGATGAGCCTTCTGTTAGTACTCATTAAAAGTGTGGAACCACTGACTAGGAAATAAGAGTTCTGTCCTTCACTTTTTAGGGAAATGTAGATGTTCTGTTCATTTGTGCTTCAATAACATAAAGTAAGTGTGTGTGTGTGTGTGTGTGTGTGTGTCTAAAACACATTTGTGACCTTGAGAAATCTTAAATATTGAGAAATATTAAATACGAATATTTAAATTTAATTGAATTTAAAGAGTGCAATACTCTCAACTGTTAACACTGACAAAACTGACTTTTTGCTATTTTTTCTCTGCTGAAATTGTTAGATTATGCAGAAATGTGATTTAGAAACTCATTTGAAAGTAATCACAGTGTAAGTGAAAAGAAATGTTTCCTATTAAACACAATGGTATTCTTTAGTTGCTACAATTATACTATAATCACCTGAATCAAAACATATTATGGTGTTCTTACTGATGCATGTTGATTTTGATGAGGGAGACGGTTTAATTCATAGTAAGTTTCATTTAAAGATTTGTAAAAGGAAGACATACCACTCGGGGTACTTTGTGGTAACAACGGTTTACTATATTTGCATAACTTTTATCAATTTTTGTGCAAATCTATCTAAACACGCATATCCTTTATAAGCTCACAAGAGCAAAAGCATGTCTGAGAAACTGGCACATGGAAACAGTTGCTAAGGTAGGACTGGTCAGCAAAGTCTCAATTTTGCAGTTTACCTGAAAATTTTGTTCAATTTTTGCAAGTTTTGAAGAAGTCATACACACTAGAGTTCAGTTTGGGGTCAGTAAGTAAAGTTCAGCAAGGGCATATTAAATTGATCAAAAGTGACAGTAAAGACAACCCCCCCCCCCCCCCCCCAAAAAAAAAAAATTATTTTGACTGGCCTGACTGACATAAAGAGATGCATTGTGGATCTCTGGTGTCTCTCCCATATTCTGTTCCTCAAGGACAGACACAGACGAATGATGAACAAAGTGATATTACATGCTGCGTCTCACTGGCTTCAGAATAGTCTCTCTGCCATTGCAAACTGACAGACTAAACTCCAGATCGTTTCAACCTCTGAAACCAGAAACAGCCCCGGACGTCAGGAAATAAACAATGTCTGCTGTAACCTTCATATGTGAAGGAACAGTCTTTATTCTCAAGAAGAATCTCTGTGGGTTTGTGTTTATCTTCTCCCACACACAGACACAGACAGAGCATCAGTTTAAATAAGTCATTTTCTATACTTGTGTAGCATTTTATTTGTTTTCCCTGAAGTTCACTCATACTGTTGAAGTCAAGGCTTAAACAAAAGGTAATACTTTAGTTTTTAGTTTACCAGTTGTAGTCTGATTAACAAGCACGGGAGCTTTTGACTAAAGTCATTCAAAAACTCACAAATTACCAGTCTGAATCAAACTGAATGAACTGAATCAAAATCAAAATCTGACTTATTTCACCTGCAAGTTATCATTTAAGTGATGTCAATCTCAAAATTGACATGTACATACTGTATATAATAAAACCCTGGATCATTTTGAGAAGACAAACACTGAAAGATCCCCAGTTGCAAAAACAGGATTCTGTATAAAACACAGTGCCTATGCTTGATTCTGATTGGTCAAACATGGCATTTAGTGCTCAAATATTTTTTATAATGGTGCTGAACTGTATAATTAACAGTAGAACCAGACATTACATTTACGCATTTGACAGGTGCTTAAGGTGCCTGACATTCCATGTAAAGTATACATTTTTATTAATTCATGCATTCCTTGGTAATCGAACCCATGACCTCGCTCCACTGTTTGAGAATTTTTTTTTTTTTTTTTTGAATGAATAAATAAAGAAATGGACATTAAATATGTATGTATGTATGTATCTATCTATATCTATATCTTTCTATCTATCCATCCATCCAATCCATTTTTCATGATATTGCCCTTTTAAAATGTTTATCAGAAATTGAGTATTTATGCAGGCACATGACTGTCATAAGCAGTTATGTTAAAGACCTTTAGGTTTAATACAAAAGCTCTTGATAATGACATCAACAACAGTCTGCTTTTACCAAAATACATCCTGGCATTTGGGGAGAAATCTTGACAAACAGCTGACAACTGAATCAACAACAGTGAATGCTGTGACAGAAGATTTCTGCTCTTTACTGACTTAACAAACAAACATGTTCTGCTGCATTAACTGTGAACATCTAAAACACAGCGTGATTCAATTCGGTCTGTTCAAATGAGCACAACTCTGGAAAGGAATAAACTGTTTTGGCAGTGCAGTGATGTCTAATTTCGGCAGGACCAGCGGTCTGGATTGTTTCCAGGTGTTTTGTGTTAACAGGTGTGCTACCGAGTGATTACTGTCCTGCCCTGCGGCCATGACAGCTGTCCGTCACTGAGTGCGATATGTCAGACCGCCTCGGGGACCGCCGGAAACTGATGAGCTGCTTAAACCAACTCACTAGTGCTATTCTGTGTGAAAACATTGTCCTAAAAGCTCATCCTAACCAATGTCCAGCAATCTGTGACAGCTTACAGAGAGTGGGTATGTTAAAAATGGCATACTATCTAGTATGTTTGATGAAGGTAGTAAGCAGCATGTACACTACCGTTCAAAAATTCAGAGTCAGCAAGACTTTTTCTTTTTTTTAAAGAAACAAATAGTTTTATTCAGCAAAGATGCATTTAATTGATCAAAAGTGACAAGGAAATATTTTGTAACATTATAAACACATTTTTTATTTCAAATAAATATGGTTATTTTGAACTTTCTATTCATCAAAGAATCCTGAATAAATATATTAAGGAGCACAACTGTTTTCAACATTGATAATAATCAGAAATGTTTCTTGAGCAGCAAAATAAGAATATTAGAATGATTTCTGAAGGATCATGTGACACTGAAGACTGGAGTAATGATGCTGAAAATTCAGCTTTGAATAACAGGAATAAATTACATTTTTAATATATTCATATAGAAAATAGTTATTTTAAACTGTTATAATATTCCACAATATTTCTGTTTTTACTGTATTTTTGATCAAATAAATGCAGCCTTGGTGATCAGACTTCTTTCAAAAACAATAAAAAATTCATAATAATTATATACTGTATAAGATACTGTAACTAATGAATCAAGATATCAGTCGTGAACTGTGAACATCCGTTTATTGATCCGTTTGATTTTTTTTTTTAAAAACACAAAATAACCATGTTTATTTCTAAGATTAGATAATTGGATGTCACTGGCTGAAATAAAGATGCATAATAAGATTGTGTGACAACAACACAGCGAATTACCATTTGAAATGTTTGTTTCATATACTGTTTGTAATGAATCGTTAGCATACTAGTATTGCATTGAGAACACAGCCAGTGTGTCTGCATACTGACCTGTTTCAGATCCTCATGTGTAGGTGTATCAGAGAAGCAGTAATGATGGAAAAGACCCATTTTCTGACTAAGGAGGCAGTTGACCACATGTGCGCGGGCGTTCTGCCAGTGCACCAATCTGACCAGGCCTTGATTCAGTGAGCCGCCCAGATCCACCGACCAGTTATACGCATACAGAGTCACCTGTAAACACAAACACATAGAGATATAATATGAAATCCACCTAACCTTGCAAACTAAAGTCTGTCCACATTGAAAATGAAAATGCTGCATGATGTGACACAATCACAGTTGATTATAACATATTCAATGGCTGATATGCAGCTATGTGGAGTAGTATGATATTTCACCGTGGGCAGCAAAAGTCCTGTTGCTTGTCACAACTCGTCAAGACAAAAAACATTTATGTAAGAGAGATGTTATTTTGTGTTGCTTACACATGTCATGGCTAGTTATATTCCACCCAACTGACCTTCTTATTGACAATGTGTATGTACAGGAAGCGCTGGCGTGGAGCCACGCCCCTCACAGCCTGTCCCAGGCTCAGCCAATCACTGTGCTCCAAAGACTCGAATCGCTGCAGACCCTTATGAGCTTTAATAAAAGACAGAATTATGTGAGTTGGTGTTATTTGGGTAAAGAAATTTGTATAGATAATAGACAGAGTAAGAAATAAAGATCCAATCATAACGCCACTTCTACATCTATTCAGTTTACCTCTGAATAACAGTTATAGGACTATTTTAGGGAACATTACATAAAAAAAGGAATTTAAAAAAGTTTCATAGACATGAGATTTATATCATCTGTGTTTGAGGAGAGAGGCAATGCAGAACTCACTCTCTAGAGTAACAGAGGGCAAACTGAGGATTTTATGACATTCCCTCCTTAATTAATATCTAACATATTTTAAAACCAACATCAGACCACATACTCATCTAAGTTAAACATCTCCAGGTTTCAATGGTACAGTACAAGCAGGGCTAAAAATGATTTAGCCTACATGCATACATAAGTGAACCTTCAAACTAGGGGCACTTCTGACTACTTGCTTGAGAAATGGAAAATCTTTAAATATGCGTAATTTATTTAAAAACATTAGGATCTGTTCAAATGCAAAGTTGATTTTGGCATTAAGTGTAATTGTAATGGCAGCAGTATTTAGGACAATAATTCTAGACTGATTGATCAGACAGACAGAGATTTTTATGGTCTTGGGTCAAAGGTACAATTTTCATCAATTTTTCTTAAATTTATTATAATTCTTTAAATGTAATATTCTTTTAAACAAACAAACAAATCGTTAATTTATGGTTTTGGTTAAAAATAAATGTTTTTATGTTGAATCGGATTTCTCTGATTTCACAGAATTTTCATAAATTCATTATTATGGGAAGTATGGTGATTCTTTGAAAATACAGAAAATTACAGAAAATAGACAGAAATTACTAACTGAAGAATCACTCAAATATCCAGCCCCTGTTAGAGTGTGTCCGTGGTGTAATGCAATGATTTGGAGGAAAGGCCCCTGCCACTGTTGCAACAGTTAGGGCCACTAGGGCCACTTTATGAACTTACGTGTGCACCTATTTAGTACTGGACTGTTCTCTTCATCTGAACTGTCTTCTGTGGGCAAACAGAGATGAGCACACACAGCTTTGCAAAACAAGACAACTCTATGTTAATGCAGCAGTCACACACACACACAGCTCTGCAAGAGACAATATAAGCAAAATAATCTACGAAAACAGAATAGCAAGACAAATAGCAATCATTCATTAAACACTCATAGGCTAAAAGAGATGAATACACTCAGTAATACTAAACATACAAAAAAAAAAAACACAAAAGAAAGAATAAAATATTAATTTGCAAGATCAGTTTAACACAAAATAAAAACACAAAGCAAAGCGATGCAGTAAGAGATTTTGGTAGAAGTGAATGTGATGCATCTGTGCTCATGGTGAGAAAGTGGTTAGAGTATAAAGAACAAGTGAAGTTAATCACTTCAGAAACTTCAGCTTTGGTTACAGGGTTTAATGGTAACACAGAGAAAGCAGTTAGAAGCCAGATGAACTGTTGACCACAGAATTCAGTAATGACCTTACACTGCTTAGAGCCAGTTAAACTTCAGGCAGATTAATGGAGTCTGATCTTAAAAATTTCAGTATCATGAAGCCTGAATGTCACAGAGAAATGTCTTGGTCATATATTACCCGAAAATCAAAATTAAAAAAAAGCAAGAAATCTTGCTCAAAGACAATGAAGTCTATCTTAGGGTGGTTAAAACTTTTATTTTTTACATTGTGGCAATATTTCATGCAAAGTACTCAGCATTCTCATTAGAAAAGTAGATTTGTAAGAATATTTAAAATCAAATATAAATCAGTTCAGGACTAAATATTACATACTATTTGTAGTATTTATTTTTTAAATTACAGTTATTCATTAATTTTTTGATAATACTGCAATTATACTGTATGCATTTATATTAATTATACATTATTACTTATTTTCAGTTTTTATTCTTAAACTATTTATTTACTTAATTATATACTTATTTTTGTATTTCTCTGTCGCATATAATAATATAGGTTTCTTTTTCTTTATAGCAATTATTTCTTGATTATTTTTTATTTTAATTTTGGGAAGAAATATGACCTGATGATCATTTTCATGAGATTCTGAATATATAATGCACTACAAAGGTTAATCTTATGCATTATAATGCATTCCCAATGCCTTATAATTCACCTTCTAATCATTTATATGTTCTTACGATTACATAATTACATCATACACATACACATTATAATGCATTATTTCCAAATGCATTATTTGTTATATTGACACTTACTTGTTAATGTTGCTTTACTAATTGTATTATAACTGTGTTTATAATAAGCCTATTCATGAAAATATAGAACAAATTGCAATGTGCTCCTTGGACAGCTTCTTAGACAGCCTCCAATTCAAGTTCAACCTGTTAAATAATCTTGGAAGAGTGTGTAATCTAAGATGACATGATAATTGCTGACTGAAAATAGGAGGTACCTTGCTCTGTACTGCAATGCCACTGGCCGAAGTTGCGACCAATGACAATGAAGCTCCTGGTGGTAGCAGGAGGTTGGCTGATGTGCTGGATGATTGATAGGGGGACATATATATCTCCCTGAGGACAGCTGGCGACACACACAGGAAACAGCTCATCGGTTTAAGCATAAACTGAATCGACAGAAACATCTGATGGTACAATGCACAGCTAAGCACCAAATGCAGAAGCAACTAATAACATCTTTTCAAACATATCTGGACCTTACTGTTGAATGCTTTGACATGGTTCAGGAACACACCTGGTTCTTTCGAACACTTTGACTGTGGTGTCACTGGCCAGTGAGCTGACCAGATTGATAATCTCTGTGAGGATGGAAGGCAGGAGGAAATGATGTGTGACTTCAGTTGAACAATGCTGGATGGACGGACAGCCTGCAAGAGAACAAGAGAAAATAATTCAGTGATTCTTTAATCAGGGGACTTAGCAGGGGTCTGCTAGGATGATATGAAGAAAAACTTGCCCTTTTCCATATAATGGTAGTAAATAGCGAACAGCATAAAGCTTTAAAAAAAGATGATAAAGTGTCACGTTATGATCCCACGTGACACGTGTCATATATTTCAAGTGTTCTGGGGGTATACGATAGGGTTTGGTGAAAAGCAAATTGAAATTTGTGTCTTGAGAAGATAAACAAGATAACAAGATAAACAAGATATATATATATGAAAACACAGTTTGATGAAATCTCATTTAAGTTTCAGTTAGTCAAATATGCCCCTTCATGTGGCCAAGTGGCCAAGTTTATTACATCATTGTAAATTTGTACAGTCATAAATAGAAAAGTAGTACACGGATGTGGGAACTCACCCAGTTTGTTCATGAAGGTGACCCAGGGCAGGTACGTGGTCTGGTAGACGGTTTGAAGAGTGCCTGTATCACCTTCCTCCAGCTGGACTGCATGTCTCCTACAACACAAAGACATCCAGACACAGTTCTATAGGCCTATGTGGATGATAATTGTTTTTGTTTCAGGTCATTTCAGCATTTACGTCTAACAATTTATTGGCATCTGAATCAGAAATGTCAGTATTCTCCCTCCACCCACGACCAAATTATTTATTGTATTCTGTCAAACACAAAGGATGAGTGGTAACTTAGGGTCAACGTACCTATTAAGCTCACCAAAATCTACATTGAGACATTTTTAGTGCACAGGATATTGGTTTCAGTACAAGAAGTTATGTTAAAATAAAATATTAATCTCTCACACAATAATATTTAATTTTATTTTAAATGACAAAAGCATTTCAATTAAGATTATTAAATGCAAAAATTCTGGCTGTGCTTAATGGGTACATTTTTGTACCCTTTAAGCACACCCCTGTTGCATTAAGCTCACAACATGTTTTATTAAAAAATTATTGTTTATTTTAAACAATTGAAAAATGTTTTTTTTGAAGGTACAGAGTCGATTACAAAAAACAAAAAAGAACACTAAAATCAAGCAACAAGGCATTCAATTTGATTAGTTATATATTCTAATTCATGACTGGTGTTTTGTTTTGCTCTATCCTCTGCGCTTCCGCGTTCAACATTACGTCATGCGTCAAGTCAAAGTTCACTCTTTCGCCGTAAATCGATGTGTTGTTTGTCGGAAGCTAGTTATTTTATTTTTTAAAGTTTTAAATAAGGATATTTTGTTTACACAAATGCATCGCTTCGCTTCAGAAGGCTTTTATTAACCCCCGGAGCCATGTGGATATTTTTTATTATGGATGGTTGCATTTTTTTGGGCAAAATCTCATCCTCTATTTACTGTCATTATAAAGCTTTGAAGAGCCAGGACATTATTTAATATAACTCGATTGTATTTGTCTGAAAGAAGATCGTCATATACACTAGGATAGCTTGATGGTATACTTTCAGATTTCTTAATAGTTTTAGTTAATGACACAGTGGGTCAGTTTTGTCTTACTATCCTGAACATGTTAATTTTATAATGGAAAAGCTTGTGCAGATAGAAAACAAAATGTGTTTTTGCACCTCTGGGCCTGCTCTTGTTCGACTGCCATGGCTTTCTCATGGTTCCACTGCTGTTTGACACTCTCCGTCTTGTGTCTCCGTCTGCCCATGCGGCTGTCCTCGGCACGTTCTGGTATAATGTCATCCGTTGTCTTTGGACTGCCAAGTTCAGAAGTTTCTGGTTTACTCTACCAAACACAAACACACACACATCATAAGACAGATAACTGGCACCAGTCCAATCATTTCTCCAGCATTTATGCTTCATTTATGCTGACCATTAATGCAATTTTGGAGGCGTTGACAGTCGTAATTAATGAGAGCAATTTGCTGTTAATGAAGACAGCACATGCTGAGCGAGCACACGCACCAATATTTCCCAGAAGCTGCGGCGGGTAGTTTTGCCCGTGGGCGTGGTGGACTCGGGTGTGCTGGTTCCTGTGGTTGGGGTGGAACTGGGGGCAGAAATCAGGGTGATGGGAGAGGGGCTGCTTCTGAGCCCATGGGCTCCACTGGGCCGTCGATGACTCTCCTTCACCTCTTTACTGTCACACTGCAGAAGACTCAAGGGAACTACAGTGACAAAACACTAAAGATCAGCAAAACGAGAGCAAAATACACCAATATGCGCTTCCGTTCAAAAGTTTAGGGTCAGTAAGATTTTTTTAAATGTTTTTGAATAAAGTCTCTTCTGCTCACCAAGGTGGCAAGGCAATAATTGTTTTCTAAAATGTAATGTATTTCTGTAATCAAAGCTGAATTGTCAGCATCATTACTCCAGTCTTCAGTGTCACAATATCCTTCAGAAATCATTCTAATATGCTGATTTGAAACATTTCTGATTATTATCCCTTGAAAACAGTTGTGCTGCTTCATATTTTTGTGAAAACATTTTTTTTTTTTTTTTTTTCTCAGGATTCTTTGATGAATAGAAAGTTCAAAAGAGCAGCATTTATTTAAATCTTTTGTAACATTATGTCTTTACGGTCACTTTTGATCAGTTTAATGCGTCCTACCTGAATAAAAGTATTAATTTCTTTAAAAAAAATCTTACTAACAAACATTTGAATAATATTGTATATACTGAACAACACACACACACAAAAAAAAACTCTTATATTTGAGTTTCTAGATTCCAACTCTAGACATTCATCAACCAACTTCATGAGGTGCATCCAGAGATGCTTATAAACAATATTGACAAACATGGGTACTTAAATTATTTTAATTTCCATAAAAAAAAAATATTTTATGTTTTTTAATTTTAAAAATATATATACATTTATTCTAAGTATGATTTGCCTACAAAATATATTTCAAATATAGCAATAAAGACGCCTTTAGATAAAAAGATTTGGTAACACTTCAGTGTAGGATCCAGTTTTCACAATTAGCATGCTTATTAGCATGCATATTACTAGGATATTGGCTGTTTATTAATACTTCTAAAGCACATATCAATGCCTTATTCTGTATGACTATATACAATACCTCAACTTAATAACTACCTTACTAACTATAAATAAGAAGTAATTAGGAGTTTACTGAGGCAAAAGTAATAGTTAATAGTTAGTTAATAGTGAGAATTGGACCCTAATCTAAAGTGTGAAAAATGATGAAAAAAGTCAGGCATGATATTTAATATTAGTGTATTTGGTCTTGTTCCACTGGCAGTTTGATAAAATATCCCCCCCCAAAAAAAAAAAAAAAAAGTTATACAGTGACCAGGACCTGTCAAATCTCCAAAATGACAAAAAAAGCGTAATAAAAGTAGTCCATACAGCATATCACATGGGCATCAGCTCCTCACCTGTGCTTTCATCCCGTTGGGTGGAAGCAGGCAGACAGAATGTGTCCAGACATAACGGGTTGGGCAGCACACGCATCTCCATGATGACGTCGCAGAGGGCATGGCGTAGGGCTGCCCTCAGCCTGTCTGTCAGCTGCAGTGGGCTAACATTACCCTGTTCCCACACGTCAAAGCGCACACGCACAGCTGCACCTGCGCACAGGGGTCAAACACATACATCATGACACACACATTTAAAGTCGGCATGAAATGGAAGTTGCGATAGTCTTTTCTTTCCTATTGTGATGTATATCTGAGGGAATAGAAAAAAGCGTAGGGCTGGGCTTGATTTTGTCCGTAGGAAACTGATTGGATTGTTGTGGTTTGCTATTGGTGGATCTCATGTAAGTGACAGGTTGCCTCATCCTTGTCATCAGAGAAGAGATGTCATTGCATTGAGGGGAAGTTATTTTGATTAAAGATTATGAGTGTACATGAATTACTGTTTGTTTGCAAAAGCTTCCCAACCTGAGCTCTGGCTGAGAGAGTCCACCTTAACAACCGTCGTCAAGGCCTCAAACTGGTCTGGCTGGAGGGAGATGCTGGAAACGTCAGCTCTGAGCACTGGACCGCTGCCGTCCTGAGCGGGAACCTGCAGCGCGCAGCCTTTAGAGTCGACGAACGACAGCGCAATGCAGGCGATACCTGGGGAGCGCAGCACATGAATAGGGTAAGAGGAGAAAGTGATGGAGGCGAGAACTAAATGAGCTTGACAGAGAGCTGAAGAGAACATCATGAATGATGCAAAAAAATTATGCAAACTCAAATGAAAGCAATAAATTGAACTAGTGCTGAAAGACAAATGGGGGTTTGCTATAGAGACGCATGCTGTATGTTTGTGTCTCTTCAAACAAAGCCACTTTCTGTGCTCAAGGGGCTGATTTTTATTAAAAGTAACAGATTTTTCAAACTTTTTGATAAAGTTTGGTCACATTAAATCATCTTTAAACTTTTTAACATATCCTCATCCTTTATTTTGCTTCTTTTTCAAATGCCCTTCATCAAAAGGCAGTGCAGATCAAAAGTTGTATATTTGGAGAAAGAAAAAAAGAGAGAGAAAAAAAAAAACTCAAGGTAAATATCAACAGCATGTTTTTATTGGGTGCAATTTCCATTCAAGCTGTAATTTAGTCTAATTATGCAAAAAGTGTTAAAATGTTATTTAATTGTGGAGATGCACTGATACTAAATTTCTCAGCCAATACCGATAGCCGATTATTCAGAATGATATATGCTGATATCGATACCGACAGTTTTACTTTCGTAAGGGGAAAAAAAAAATCTCTCCCAACTAATGCGGCTCCTCAAATCTGGTCCTGGAGGGTCACTGCCCTGCAGAGTTCAGTACCAACAAGCAGGTCAAACTCTTCAGAGTTACTAGAAAACTGCAGGTAAGTGAGTTCAATCATGGTTTGAGCTAAACTCTGCAGGACAGTGGCCCTCCAGGGCTGGATTTGAGGTACACTGTTCTAAACTATATTGGGAACCCTCTAATTCGGTACATCACTATAATATTAGAGGTTAAAATTAACAACAGAGCCCCAACTATTATTTTCAACTGCTATTTATATATTTACTTGTATTAAAGAGGAAGAAAAGACTAGCGTTCCATGCTGCCACTTGAACTGAGGTGCTACAGTGCTCTGTCTCGTCACATTTAAGAGCATCAAAACATTTATTTTTTTAATTTCATAATAAATTGGACAGAGCTTGAAAGCTGAGACTTTGTTGCCTATCAGAAGTAACGAAGCACAAAGCTCTTTAGCCTCGTTCAGACTGTCAGTCCAAATCTGATTATTTGTATATCCGATTGGAATCTGATCTAAAAATTTTAATGTCCACACTTGTATCGCAAGTTCAGATCCGATGTGTGTCCATGGCGCTTTTTCGTTTTCCGGAATATCTGCATTGGTTTCTATGGCAATGACGTTGCGTTCGCAGGTATACGCCAAAAAACAATAACAACAACCGCAACATGGAGGGATTTGCAATACAGATGTTGTCTTATTTACATTATGACAATGTGTAGCCACCTGCGCTGGACTACTGCGTTATAATGAGGCAATGGCAGAAACATAGGAGGCAGGTATGAGCAGCTTTATTCCGTGCTGTCGTCTCCCCCGGTCTCAAAACATGTCTCAGTTATAGCCTATTGCTAATTTCTGCTCGTCCGGCACTTGGCAACAACACAGCCTTGTTTCTGCAGTGACTTTCAGCATGTTTCCTATAACAACGTCTGACGTTTACATTTTATGTTGCGTGAGAAAGTCACATAAACCACGTGAAATCCAATCAGAGCAGTCAGACTGAAAATGGATTTCCAGAAATGTGATTTTAATAGGATTCCAAACCACATATGAATGTAGCTCGAAACGGATTTGTAAAAATTGCATTTTATGTGGTTTTTGGCCGTTCAGACTTGCTAAATCTGATTGTATTTCAATCGGATATGCACAAAAATCAAATTTGTACTGACAGTCTGAATGAGCCTTTTGTGATTATTGGAGAGGCACACTACATACAGTTGTGGTCAGAATTATTGGCACCCTTGATAAATATGATCAAAGATGACTGTAAAAATAAATCTGCCTTGTTTATCCTTTTGATCTTTAATTCATAAAATTAGCAAAAATCTAACCTTTCATTGAAGGAAAAGAATTGAAAGTGGGGTAATAAATGTTTTTCTCCAAAACACGTTGGCCACAATTATTGGCACCCTTTTATTCAATACTTTTCGCAACCTCCTTTTGCCAAGATAACATCTCTGAGTCTTCTTCTATAATGCCTGATGAGTTTGGAGAACATATGACAAGAGATCAGAGATCATTCCTTCATACAGAATCTCTCCAGATCCTTCAGATTCCCAGCTCCATGTTGGTGCTTCTTCTCTTCAGTTCACTCCACTCATATTCTTTAGGGTTCAGGTCAAGGGACTGGGATGGCCATGGCAGAAGCTTCATTTTGTGCTCAGTGACACATTTTTATGTTGGTTTTGATGTTTGTTTTGGATCACTGTCCTGATGGAAGATCCAACCACGGCCCATTATTGGATTTCTAGCAGAAGCGGTCAAGGTTTGATTTTTTTATCTGTTGGTATTTGATAGAATCCATGATAGCATGTATCTGAACAAAATTTCCTCCAGCAGAAAAATAGGCCCACAACATTAAAGATCCAGCAGGCATGGGGTACTTTTTATCCATGTGTGCACCAAACCCATCTGGTGGGTTTGCTGCCAAAAAGCTCTTTTTTAGTTTCATCTGACCATAGAAGCCGGTCCAGTTTGAAGTTCCAGTCTTGTCTGACAACTAAATATGCTGGAGATTGTTTCTGGATGAGAGCAGAGGATTTTTCTTGAAACCCTCCAGAACAACTTGTGAGGATGTAGGTGCTGTCTGATAATTTTTTTAGGCTTTCTGAGACTCAAGACTCAACTAATCTCTGCAATTCTCCAGCTGTGGTCCTTGGAGAGTCTTTGGCCACTCAAACTTTCCTCCTCAACGCGCATTAGGACGATTTAGACACACGTCCTCTTCCAGACAGACTTGTAACATCTTTAGTTGATTGGAACTTCTTAATTATTGCCCTGATAGTAGAAATGGTGATTTTCAATGCTTTAGCTATTTTCTTACAGACACTTTCTATTTTGTGAAGCTCAACAATGTTTTGCTGCACATCAGAACTATATTCTTTGGTTTTACTGTGATGAATGATTAAGGGAATTTGGCCTTTGTGTTTCCGCATGTTTATACTCCTGTGGAACAGGAAGTCATGGCTGGACAATTTCATGTTCACGATCACCCTGGCGTGCTTAAAAAAAGAAATATGAAATTGTAAATATGAATGGGAATATACTTCAGAGATATTTTACTCATAAAAAATTCTAGGAGTGCCAATAATTGTGGCCAACGTGTTTTAGAGAAAAACATATATTTTACAATGGGATTTTCCCCTCACTTTCAAATCTTTTCCTTCAATGAAAGGTTAGATTTTTGCTAATTTTATGAATTGAAGATCAAAAGGATAAATAATGCAGATTTATTTTTATAGTCATCATTGATCATATTTACCAGGGGTGCCCATAATTCTGACCACAACTGTTCAACTGTTAATCAGTTATTGTTGCATTAACTCACCCTAAATTCAACAGAACACACATTTTCTTCACACACAGTATGAGTTGCAGTCTGACAAATTTTTCCACCCCCTTTTGATTGACAGGATATAAATCGATACTGATCTGACTGATGGCCGATAATGAAATAATTGCTATTATCAGCCAATACACCGGTGCATCCCTATTTAATACTTTATTTTGTATCCATATAATGCTAGCTATGAAATTAGTTGGTCGGCTAGTCAGACACTTTATCCTAAAATGCTTAAAACAGTTTCCACAACTGTCATTTCCACCACAAAACACTAGAAATAATAATACATCATTTGAGATGTGGTGGAAAAGGTCATGGACTGTATATACACTGTTGGGCATTGTTAATATGCAAATTAAATAAACAAGTTCAGGATGTTTTCACTGAGAACAGGGGATTTTGGGTGAAAAAAGCAACGAGTTATTGGTAATGCAACAAAACAGTGTTGTTTTTGTGAACTGAAATTTATACTATTAAAATAGTTTTGGTAATTGAAAATGCTGAAATAAAATTTGATATAAATATTACATGAAAAACTTAAATGTATTTTTTTCAGTTAGGCAACATGTCTTATTTTCGTTTAAGTTGAAGTGCTAAAATGACTAAAATAGAAATAAAAATAAATTAAAGTAGAAATAGAAATAATTAAGAAAACAAAAACTAATAAAAATGGCAAAAGCTCATAACAAAATTACTAACAATTTGTCAATGTGTCTTAAGTGTATAAAGTTAAGTAAGTTTATTTTCTAAAAGACCACAAGGCTGAAAGTGCCCATAGTTGAAGAAACACCAATATATGTGTACCCTTAAATTACATAAACACAACAATATTTCAGAAAACAATGCCTCTACTTGAGTACGAACTCTCATAAATCCTTTAAATGGGTTTTTATGCTGTTGTATTGACTCAGTTGTGCTGTTTACAGCGTGAAGCCAGGCGGCCTCGTGAAGCCGTGGCTCTGATAAGCGCAGAAAGAGAGAGATTTCCATCATTAGATTCTCAGAGATCGATGGCGCCTTCGCTCCAGTGGTTGTGGCTATAAAAAAGCCTCGCAAACAGAGCGGCGGTCGCATTAAAAGGCATTAGCAGCAAACAGTGGAGCGCGAGCGGGGATTTATCCAGCTGCTTGTATTAGCGTATGCCGTTAGCGGTTTGAGGGATGATCGATGTGTAAGTGTGTGTATGCCAGATATCAGATACTAATGCGCCGCACACACAATCACCTGAGATAAATCAGCAAGGTGAAATCACCGCTGTGCTCTCACATGCAGTGTGCATGCATTCTGCATTAAGTGTGGCCTGGATACATGAAAGTATGTATTTGTTCTGAAACACAAGCGTAAATGCTTCCATCTAAGCAAGCTCAATTTCATGCATCATTGCTTTTTTGAAATACGTCAGAATGTGATTCATAATGTAACGCAAGTACGTGTTGCTTTCAGAGCAGTGCCAATCAATGAGTAGCTTCTCAGAATCATGTCTTTGCCCTCTCATCTAAGAACTCCATTTGCTGTGATCTTTTAAGAGCACTTGATGAGGTGTGATGTAGTGTGGCGTGACCCCTGCGCTCCAGTGAGACTACATGAAGACAGAGAAGAGAGCCCTTCAGTCCCTGCTAGACTCTGAGGCTTCAGTCAGACAGACATCATGGAAGTCACTTTCTGATTTATAATGACGCTGGTCAGTAGCAGTAAAAATAGTTGCATTACAAAAAAGGAAAATATCATATACAATGAAAAAGAATAAACGTAACAACACTTGCAAGTTTACAGTAAAAACGGGTTGTTTTGAGAGATACCTTAAAATTAAGATGAAATCAAACAAGTCTCTGTTTAATTTTTATTAAACTTTCTATTCATCAAATAATTCTGAATGTTTCTTGAGCAGCAAATCAGCATATTAGAATGATTTCTGGAGGATATAAGGAGGAAATAAATTACATTTGTAAATATATTTAAATAGAAAAGTTATTTTAAATAGCAATTATGTTTCACAATATTACTTTTTTATTGTATTTTTACCAAATAAATGCAGCCTTGGTGAGACTTTCAAAAACATAAAAAAATAATGTTTTTGCACTGACCCAAAACTTTTGTCAACATTAGAAATTGCATTTTATTAGCATGGAATATAATTAACAGTTACTAGTTATTAAAAACTAATAGGATTAATAAATTATGTAAAAAAGTTCTTTGTTAGTTGCATTAAAAAAATGTTACCATATACACTGACCAGGCAAAAAAAAGTTGCTGTTTGGATTTTAATAGGCAAAAATACTTAAGAGTCTATGAATGGATCATTATTACAGTGATTATTATGTTTCTTGCATGTTTTATGTTTGACAATGGTTCTTTTGACCCTAAAAGATGGAGTGCAGGGCTCGCAAAATCGCTAGCCCGACGTCCCATCGGGCTACCAAAATGTATCACCGCCCTGCCCGATGGGCTATCTTAAAGCTGCTGTCCGTAACTTTTTTTGTGTTCAAAATTTACAGAATTAATATAATGAAAATGTACAACATGAATCCATTTTCCAAACCGTGTTTTTTTATCTTACTCTAAATCATTATGGTACATTTGTAATAAGTGTTTATATTCTGACTATTTTAGACTGGCCTGGAAGGAACCGCTGTGGAGTAGCACAGTACCTGCGTGAACCGCCGTAGACATAAACGAAGAGAAGTAGCTCCGGCTACAATGTTCAATGTTTATTAACCGCTAGAGTGAAATAGTGAAATAAAATTCCTTTCTTGATGTGCATTGTTCACACTTTTGACTTGCTATTTGAAGGAAAAATACGATTGCGGAAGTTTTGATCATGCTGATTTGGCCATGTGTTTGTGTGTGTGTGTGTGTGTCTGTGTTTTGTACTAAAAAATAAATAACATCCAAATTAATTGCGGGTGGATCAGAGATAAATCATTATTGTGTTTGTTTGATAAAGACAACTCTCATTTCATGGTAAAATGCAACAAACATGCATTACTTTTTTACTTTCATTTGCAATTCTTCAGAGAAAAATCAATCAAGGAAAACATACGCTTAAAACACCTCCTAGTAGTCATTAAATAAAACACAAAGGAACCCAAATGAAATATTGTTAAATAACTTATGCAACTCTGTGACACACATTGTGTATATGACAGTAAACTAATAAATGCTATATCCACTCATAGCTTGGGTTGAACATATATAGTGTCGTGTGTTTGTGTTGTAAGCTGCAATAATGAAAACAGTGACAATTTAAGATTGTTTAGACTATAAAGGAAAATAACTTTTTTTGCCAAAGAACTTTTATCTTACGTTTAATCTTTTGTTGCTGAATGAAAGAGATTGCATGCGCAGTGGAGAAAATTGTGAAAATCGATGATGTGTGTGTGAAAATGGTAAGAGGCACATGGATTTATGGTATTTACAGTATTTCAGTTCTGCTTATCCAAAAAAAAAAAAAAAAAAAAAGACAGGACATTCAGATTTTCAAATTCATATTTTCAAAATTTTCAAATTCATAATTTCAGTTCAGTTAGAACCAAATACATATGTCTTTTTGTTTGTGTTTTTGATTGATATACTCGGCCCAAAGGGCTACCAGGCATTTTGAAATTTTGCGAGCCCTGGAGTGTGTAACTTTTAAACAACCATGTAGGATGACACATCAGGGCTCTACGCTAACATTTTTCTTTAGGAGCACAGTCAAAAATTTAGGAGCACTTTCGGATCAATAACAGACAGTAACTTTCCCATTACAGGGCTATATTTGCCCCTTTAAATTAAATTCCACAGGCATTTTTACCATTATAAGAGCATATTTTTCCCTAATCTTATTAAATGTATGCATCATATTTCGTCAATTTCTTAAATTAAAATAGAAAATTTGTTTTTAAACGTTAAACAATAAATTCAGTTAGAACAATAACACCCAATGAGACTGTTACCAATCAAAATAAATCATCAAAAATCTTTGCACTGCAGAAGTGGCACAGAAGCTCAATCTGAAGTAGTTTTTAGACACATTTACATAGACTGCTTAATGCATCTCATTGGTAAATAATGTTGTACGAATGTTTTTAAATGTAATTTTGAATTTAGAAATATGTAAAAAAATTACATATTTGATATTCTAAGTAAAAACAGTCTGTGTAACGTGTAAATATGAAAATAAATGTATTCCATTTACCACCAGTAGGTGGTGGTAAATCTTAATGTGCGAATTAATTTATTCAGTAATTGAGTTTAGTTAGAGAACAGATACAGTTAAAAACTGAATGCATCTGCTCAATTCAGTGAGAGCTGAACGAGACTCGCAGCAGGAGTCAGATTTCGCCTCACTTCTCTGAATGACGATGGATGAAGATTTGGTTGCAAAGCGAAATGTAATAGCATATCTAAGAGAGTTTGTCATTGTACTGTTTTGTTGTTGTGTTTCATTAAAAAAAAAAAATTAACCCACCCACCATTCAAGTAATTGCCGCCTCTGAATTGCTGCTACTTTAAAAGCGAAAGTAAAATGGCAACATGGTGCAATCCAAATGTAGTAGGCCTATTTCCAATTTGGATGAAACATCAGCAGCATAAGACGGTTTCGTTTTACCTTGTAAACAATCTTTGAAGAGTAGTCTGTTGCGCACGTCTTTTGCACTTGCTCTGCTGACTGAAGCAAAGTCTTTGAATGAAGGCATGAAAAGCAGCCAATTGCAGTGCGAAACATAACTGTTATTCAGTTTACATAAATTTTAGGTGTACTTTTTGTTCCGATTGTATTATAGGTCTATTCATGAGAATCGATCAGGTCACTCGCACCAGTGTGCCTAAATATTTTTTCACACTCGCACACAGTTATTTTCAAGCGCATATGCGAGCGAAATGCTCGCACTGTAGAGCCCTGCACATCATGACCATATTACAGAATGACAATGTCAAGATTCATCAGTGTTAAAATTGTAAAAGAATGGTTCAGAGAGCATAAAGAATAATTTTCACACATGAATTGGCTCCTCTGAGTCCTGATACAAGATCTTGACCAAAAATGTATGCACCTCTTGATGGAAATAACATAATATTTTTTTTCCATCAAGAGGTGCATCAATTTTTGGTCAAGATCTTGTATTGACAATGCAAGAGGTGAGCACTCTGTAAAGTCTCATCCAGCCCATGCCAAAGACTTTTAATGAAATTAAGGTCTGGACTCAGATGTGCCAATTTATGTATGAAAATGATTCTTCATGCTCTCTGAACCATTCTTTCACAGTATGAGCCTAATGAATCTTGACATTGTCATCCTGGAATATGGCCTTGATATGTCTTCCTACGTGGTTGTTTAGGAAATGAAAAGCTACACACTCCATCTTTTAAGGTTAAAAGAACTGTTGCCAAACATATAACATGCTAGAAACATAATAGTCACCGTGATAATGATCCATCCATAGACTCTAAAGTTTTTGACCATTCAAATCCAAACAGCGACTTTTTCTTTTGGCCGGGCAGTGTATATCACTGCTGTGTTACACTACTACGCAATGGTACGCTATTCATAAACTCAAATAATACAACTTGTAATAAATATTAAAACTAACAAACAATATTAGTTTATTTTCTGGAAATGGCATAATTTGATTATAAAAAGCTGGCGAAACTCCTTAGCACTATTCGGTGTTTAATAATATAAATCATAAAATCAAAGCAAAAGGTCAGTGCAACATGCATCTCACGCAAGTGTGAGCAGAATCTGCTTCAGGAAAAGCTCATCTCTACAACAAAACTGTCAAACACAAGAAAGCACTGAAGCTAGTGGCCCACTAATGTTTTCCCCCTCAGATTTCAGTTACATTTATATCAGTTTTTGAAAATGAACGTGTACGTGATGGAGTCAGTCAGCGGGTGAATGTTAACAGCCCTGTCCGTTTGACAGCTACTGTCTTTGTGGCTTCATGAAACAACAAACAGTGAAAAATTAGCTCCAATTCACACAGTCTGCAGCTTAAATGTTGTTTGGTACTTCCTAAGCAAACATAAAGGCACACATTGCAAATTCTACAGTAAGATGTCAATCGTGGTCCATGGTGACCGTCTGTAAAATGCTCTTTTTCTTGGTGAATTTCACAATTACTGACTGCAAAAATTAGTTTTAATATGCTCCAAAAGCATTCAACATTTCCTAGCGTTAGCAAGGTGTTTTGAGTTGGTAATTGGGCAGCTAGCTTAAAGGAACAGTTCACCCAATTTAATTTTCTCTCATATTCATCTGCATATCAGTGCAAGACTATCTGTAATCCAGTTTCCCATTTTTCAATCTAAACATGAGATTTTCAGCAAATAACCGATTAAAATTCCATCGGTTCCTCACATAAAGCTATGAAATGGCTTCAAAAGATTTGGAATATAGTGCACAGGTCAACTGGACAACTTCTATGATGCTTTTTATCATTTAGCATTCTTAAAGTCTCTTTTGAATGGTATGTGTACCACGAGCGGTACAGTGGAACGCTAACAGGTTAAAGCTATATAATGTCAATGCCCCCTTGCAATTTCAATATTTGGAAAAGCGCAGCTCAGAGATTATGTTAGACTTCTCCTTCTGTGTTCCACAGAACAAATAATAGCTATGTTTCCATCCAAAGTTGCAAATTTAACTTATATGTAAAATTGGAATATCGTATCAAACATTTGCAAATGAAGCACCAGTTCCATCCAGGGAGTCGAAGAGAACAAAATCGTCACTTCCTGATAAACTACCGCAAAATATCACTAAGAAAAATGGAAGTTGCTGCAGTAGGAGAAGCCACTGCAGGTCTTTTTTCATATATAATATATTACTTGCGCCTCAGAGCGTGCAGAAGAAACAATAAACGTTGTCATGATTATCTTGCTTTCAGAGGCAGATGCCTGCTCTTTGGGAATGCAGTCATGTAAGACAGTTCTGGGAGATAATTATACCGAGCCACTTTGATGACAGACTTTTCTCAGGCATTTCAGAATGATCAAACCAACATTTCAGATGCTGTGCGATACGATCGGTCCACTGGTTAGTCTAGTTATGCCATCCCATCGTGCAACGTCACATGACTTTTTTGATGCACAACAAGGAATTTTTTTTTAGTAAACATGTTTCCATTGTAGTTTAGGTGCATGTTTTCTATCAGATAAAAAGTTTATTCGCTTCAGTTGAGTGCGCATGTTTTTTTATGCGCATTTTTAAAATGTATGCACATCTTGCCGTTTCCATCCAGCATTTTTTTTATTTATTTTTTTTATGTGATATCCCAAAATGCGCATAAAAGTAGGTGGATGGAAACATAGCTACAGTGAGTTAGGAAGACATGAGGGTGAGTAAATGATTTTTGGGTGAACTACCCCTTTAAGCTGTGATCATGTGACCATGCAGTACCACACACAGTCAGTGGGGACAGCCACAGGATACACAGCAGAAGAATAAAGTAGGTGGAGGGTCTTATACCTTGAAACTGAGAGGTTGGGAAGAGATTCTGAACAAGGTCCGACATTGTACCTGAGGCACAACAGACACCCACAGGACAGAAATGGTGAATGACAGACGGGACAAATCAACATGATTGATCAACCAATAAGCTGTGTTGGGGATTTAAGAGTAGCTATGCCAACTTAAAGTTGCAGTGTGCAACTTGTCACTTGCAGCACTAAATGGAACTAAACTCTTTGAAGTTGCACAATGTCAGCAAATCTGTTTAATTTCAATGAACCAGCTCAAAAAACAGATTTAAACAATTCAAGTCGTCAATTAATGCTGCTCGCAAAAGTCACTGTTATATATAATAAATAGGGTTCACATAAAACAGTTACAAACCTCTGGTTTGAAAATCTTAAGAAGTTTCAGATTTCAGATTAGATTTAAAATGAAATGTTATCTTTAAGCCTTTAAATTGTGAGTACATTGGTGTTCAAGTTTGTCACTGTAATCCTACTTGTTTTTATAAAAGATTCTGATTTAAATAAATGATAAAAACAGTACACAGGCATTTAACTATTTGAAATTCCGAGTTGCTTGGCAAGCCACAATTTCAGCAAACTAGAGGTAAAATTTAAAATTTTCTTTAATTTAAATAAAGCTGAAATAAAACTTGAAAATTAAATAAAACTATTAAAAGTACTAAAACCAAAATAAATTAAAGCT
This sequence comes from Elopichthys bambusa, assembly GCA_037101425.1. Taxonomy (NCBI): domain Eukaryota; kingdom Metazoa; phylum Chordata; class Actinopteri; order Cypriniformes; family Xenocyprididae; genus Elopichthys; species Elopichthys bambusa. Next base: position 25,503,014 of record CM074440.1, on the reverse strand, counting down.
AAATAAATATACATTTAAAAAATAAATCTAATAAAAAAAAATGACAAAAGCACATCAATTACTAAAATATAATAATAATAATAGATATGATAAAATATATAAAAATAAAATTCACAAAATACCCAATTTAAAATATGAATAATATTAAAAAAGAATATAAATAATGCTAAATTAACACTGATTAATGTACTTGCTTAGGATATGTTTTGAGTCATACCAGGACATGTAATGGCTTGTGGGAACTTAAACTCATTTCATATCCACACTGCACTGGTCAGGCTGATAATACTGAACATCTCACTGAAGTCCTGCCAACTGGCTGCCTTTCAAA